>CM077162.1:49450102-50050102 GCA_039583875.1 Platanthera guangdongensis
AGCCCGTAATCACTTTAAACTCACATGTGGTCGACACCATACTACGATATTCTTCTTCTGCACTAGACCTGGAGACAACAGACTGTTTCTTGCTCTTTCAGCTCACAAGATTTTCTCCAACAAATATGCAAAAGCTCGATGTTGACTTGCCGTCTCCTTTATCATCATCATAGCTCAAATCTGAGTACGCTTCAACCTTCAAGTGACCATTCTTCTAAAAAAGCAATCCTTTCCCGATGCTGCTTTGACATACTCCAATATCCTCAGTACAGACTATAGATGGCACTCTCTAGGAGCTTGCATGAATTGGCTAACCTTGCCTACAACATAGGAGATGTCGGGTCTGGTCACCGTAAGATAAATGAGTTTGCTCACCAGACGCTAGTACCTCATAGTATCGGATAGAGGAGGCGAGTCATTTGTCCTAGTTTTGTCTTCTTTAGTATTCATGGGACATCGAGCAGGTTTAACACCAGTCAACCCTGCCTCTTTTAGTAAATCAATAGCATACTTCTATTGGGAGAGGACCAAAAAGTTGGGCTTCCAAGAGATTTCAATCCCTAGAAAGTATTTGGGGGTGCCCATATCATTCGTGACTAGGTGTTGACGGAGGTGTTTCTTTGTCAAAGCTATCCCAGCCTGGTCATCGCCAGTAAGAAGATTGTCATCCACATATACAGCAAGAACCGCCAGACCCGAGGAGGTTTTGTGAATGAATAAGGAGTGATCGACAGAACTTCTTGCAAAACCAATGGTCGCAACAATGCCGCTAAACTTGTCAAACCAAGCCCGAGGGCTTTGCTTTAGGCCATAGATGGCCTTATTCAGCCGGCACACTCGTGTCTCCCCCTAAGAAACATACCTAGGAGGTTGCTCCATGTATACATCTTCCTGAAGATCACCATAGAGTAAGATATTCTTGTCATCCAGCTGTGAAATGGGCCAATCCCTATTGACAGCCACAGAGAGAAGGACCTAAATGGTGCTGAGACGAGAAACAGGAGAAAAGGTGTCAAAGTAATTAACACCATAAGTCTGAGTGAAGACTTTGGCGACTAGGCGGGCCTTGTATCGATCCACGCTGTCATCTAGACGGAACTTTACAACAAAGACCCAGCGACAGCCAACCACATCAGTGCCCAAAGGGGGAGGAATAATGGTCCAGGTACCCCTTTTAGTGAGGGTAGCAATTTCCTTATCCATGGCAGCCTTCCAATGAGGAACAACAAGAGCTTCCTGGTAGGTGAGGGGAGTGGCAGTTGTAGAGATAGCCAATGCAAACGCCCTGTGAGAAGGAGTTAGACAATCACAAGAAACAACAGCAGCCAGCAGGTGCTGGGTACATGTCCGCACCCCTTTACGAAGAGCAATGGAAGATCCAGGTCTGCATGTTCCACAGTAACTGGAGCATCCGTGGTGGAGAGAGCTGGCCTGGGAGAGGAGAGAGACGACCACAGAGAGGAGGGAAAGAGCAGTGGTGGAGAGGGAGAGAGAGAAGGAGGATACGGTGGAGACAGACGGTGGAGATGATGGTGGAGAAATCTCGATGGGAGTAGACATGGTGGTGGGGACGGTAGGAGGAGCAGAAATATCTGGAGAGGGAGAGGAGTCAGAAGAGAAATAGGACGCATCCCTCATATGTTTTTAAATTGCATAAAACTCTTTATGGTTTAAATCAAGCTCCAAGATCTTGGTATGAGACCTTAGCTAGCTTTCTGATAGAGCATAAATTCACTAGAGGCATAGTATATAAAACATTATTCACTAGGAACCATAAGGATAAAACTTTATTAGTACAAATCTATGTAGATGACATTATATTTGGGTCTACTGATTCCAAACTATGCAAGAGGTTTTCTGACCTCATGCATTCTAAGTTTGAAATGAGTAGCATGGGTGAGCTCTCCTACTTCCTTGGTCTCCAAGTGAAGCAGCTACCTGATGGAATCTTCATCTCCCAGGCTAAATATGTTAAAGAGCTTATTAAAAAGTTTGGGATGGTTGATGCCTCAACAAAGAAATCACTATGGCCACTAATGCTGTAATAGATACTGATGAATATGGGAAACCAGTTGATCAGAAATTATATAGGGGCATTGTTGGGTCCCTATTATATCTTACAGCTAACAGACCTGATATAATGTTTGCCACATGTCTTTGTGCTAGGTTCCAAGGGTGAACCCTAAAGAATCTCATGTAGTTTTTCTAAAAAGAATTTTGAGATATATAAAGAGTTGTCCTAGTCTAGGACTATGGTATCCTACTGAGTCAGAATTTGATTTAACTGGATATTCAGATGCTGACTTTGCTGGATGCAGGGTAGACAGGAAAAGTACCTCAAGAACTTGCCAGTTTCTAGGTATGAGATTAGTGTCTTGGTTCTACAAGAAACAATCATCTGTGTCTACATCAACTGCTGAAGCAGAATACATAGCAGCTGGCAGTTGTTGTTCCCAGATGTTGTGGATTCAAAACCAACTTCTAGACTATTGGTTCAACTTAAATAATTCAACTCTCTTATATGATAACACAAGTGCTATATCCGTAGCACAAAATCCAGTCCATCACAGTAGGACTATGCATATAGACATTAGGCATCATTTCATTAGAGAGTGTGCAGACAAAAACAAAATCAAATTTGTCTATATCTACACTGATTTACAAAGAGCAGATATCTTTGCCAAACCCTTGGATGAAAGAAACCATCTATTCTTCATAAATCAGCTTGGTATGATAAATGAAGAATCTTTGATTTAATTTCTGTCTATGCTCGACGATTTTTTCAAATTTCGTCGAATGGAGTTCGACGAACTGGGAAAAGTTCTTGAGATATTCGTCAAACAAAGAACGACGAACTCTCTGTGAGTGAAGTTATTTTCGTCGAATGGAGATCGATGAATCTTCTTCAAAAAATTTTCGTCGAACGAGGATCGACGAAATGTTTTCAAATCTTCAGACTGAGCTTGACGAATTATTTAACTACAAATTATTTCGTCGACCTCAGATCGAAGAATTCTTTTATTTTTCCAGGAACGGAGTTTGTCGATTCATATTATGGAAAATCTTATATCTAGGATTTCTTCGACCTCTGTCCCTCTCTTTCAGTTCCATTGCACTTGATCTTCGTTTTTCTCTTGCAGGTGAACTGATGGCGATTCCAGCAGGCAGTCTTGCAGCGATGAAATTCGATACCGGATTTGATGTGGACTTTGAATCATTTCAACACTCAGACCACATATTCCTGGACATTCTGAAACAGCTTGAAGTTCAGTAGTTGAAGACTCTGATGTCCACCAGAATCAAACTTGCCAGCGCTGAAATCAGGGAATGGGTATACACTTCCTCCACCATAGATGAGAACACTATGACCGACATAATATCGGGTAATGCTATCTCCCTTACCCCCGCCATTTGACTGAGATTTTTGGATTGGTAAATGTTGAAGAGTAACTGGAAATTGATGGTGATGAATTTACTGAAATGCTGAATAAGATGGGTTATTCTGGAGCAACCCCCAACAAGCTGTTAAAGAAACATCTGACTGCTGAGTATAAATTTCTAGCAGATGTTGTGGGGAAGGTACTGTTGGGCAAACACACAGCCCATGACTACATCACCAGGTACCAATTCCTGGTGATGTGTGTAGTGTTGAATAAGAAGCCCGTGAATTGGGCTCAAATTATGTTTGAACTTATTAAGAAAAAGAATACTAAAAAGGAGGTGTGCTTTGGAAGGATTCTAGGAATTTTCCTTAATGAAAAGGCTGCTGAATCCCTAGTCACCCTGACCATATTCATAAATGCCTCCAAGAGGCTCACCTGTGCCTTCTTTGGCAGGTGGGAGAGGAACATAACCAAGCCCTCCAAGGCTTCCTCCTCTTCCTCAAGGCCTTCTGAGAGTACCAGGGCTACTCCAGCCACTTCCCACCCTGCTGAAGATATCCCTCCTCCACCTCCATCACTCCAGCCATCCAAACTCATCCTTAGATGGCACACCAACTCCCCTCCCAAGTTCACACTGCAGTTCATACTCCCACACCTCCATCATCCCCAATACATACATCTCCAACTCATATTCACTTTCATACCTCCCCTTCCTCTCATCCTGATACACCAATACTATCACCATATTCATCCCCTCTTCCACCTCATTTGGCTGACATTCCCCTCTCAAATATGTCCTCCCTACCTTCATTCAATCTGCTTACATCCCCCCTTCATACTACTTCTCCACCAGATGAACCTATGCAGGATTATCTACCTTCTCTTCCACCATCATCCTCCATCCCTCCTTCTGTCTCCATTGAGACCACTCCAGCATCCCTGCCATTGGACCCCTCCATCATTCCACCTCTTATAGCACGTCTCACTCCCCTCCTCAAAACCCTTATAGCAGAGGCTATTTCACCTCTTGTTGCATCCATATATTCTCTTGCTGATCAAATCTCTGCTCTCTCTGCCACTCCTTCTTTAGTTAGCGGCCTGGCTTCAGTACCCACTGAAACCAGGTAAGGGGAGATACTCAATGAAGAAGTAGCAGCAGGAACAGCAGCAACAGTAGAAGAAACAGCAGCAGCAGCAGAAAAAGCAGCAGAAGCAGATGCAACAACAGATGCAAATGCTGATGAAGAATTATTTGATTTAATTCATTTTATTGAGTCTGATATGGATCTGGATGAGCAAGTCTCAGAGAAAATAAACACTGCTGGTGATTATATTATAAATCACACAGTTGATCTTTTGAATTTGTTAAGCATTTTGGATACAGTTCACTTGAACTTTCTGCTAGAAGACAGCATTAAGCCATCTTTGGCTATGGTCCCTTATACCTCTCCAATAAGACCCAAGGTTGCCAAGAAACTAAAGGCTAGTTTTGCTATAACAGAGGTTCCAGATATTCCATCTCCAGCAAAAGCTGCTTCCCCCATTATCTCATACCCTCCCAGAGACATTTTTGTTCCAACTTTTATTATGGATGACTCTTCAATGCCTCATCCTGATGCATTGATCATGGCTGATATAGAAGAAGAAAATAAATCAGTTGCTGAAAGCACTGATATTTATGGTTCTCCAATTACAGTTCCAGCTCCTCCTCCAGCTTCTCCTTAGGCTGAAAAGCCTATTGATAAATCTGTACTAAAAGCAATTGATGCTTTATATGATACTCCTCAAGGATCTTTTGATGATGAAGATGAGAAAGAAGATTCTAATGATGAGCCTAAGAAGAAAGTATCAAAGAAGAGGAAAGCTCCTCCACCTCCTGCTCCAAAACCCAATCCAACAAATGATACTCCATATTATATTCCTCAAAAGATCACACCATACAAGGGCATGCCAGCATGTATGTGGTTGTCCAATAACCAACAGAAAGAGAGAAAGAAGAGCAGAAAGTACTCACATCCTCCTCAAAGATTTAGAAAGGACCCTCCTCCTCCACCCGCTGCTGGTGCTTCAGGTTCTTCATCTCAGAGGACTACCCAGTATCAAACCTATCAGAGGCATCATGGTAGATCTTCCTCTTATGGAAGCAGCCAGCACAGACACTATTCATCAGGCAAACTGCATAAATAATAACAATAGAAACCTCTACATCTAAGCAGCAAATTACTGAACATCAGAAAGCTGAAAGCTCAAAGAGACCTGCATCTCCTCCTGTACCTTTTGAAGATCCAGAAATAGCTACAACAGTAAGGATGGCCATGTTCCAGGAATTGGTTGGCTTATCCATGATCAACAAAGCAAAAGCTGAAGGAAAGGATCCTTCTGAATACACTACAATGTCCAAAAACAGGAAGGAAGAACTCAATAGGTTTGCTAAAGCTAACAAATTCTTTAATGTTGATAATTATATGAAATTGCATCCAAAAACTGTGGTGCCAAGGTCTACCTCCCTTAATATCATTGGAGCTGCTGATATGACAATGACAAAAGTACAAGCAGCCAATCCAAATAGGGAGATCAGGTTAACTAAGCCTGGTGAAAAAGCTAAAGAGGAGAAGCCAAAGGAGCCCAAGCAGAAGAAATAAACTTTTGAACTGTTTTTCTGTTTGTCCTAAAACTGTCTGTTTAATTCCTGAGACAAAGCTTACTAAATATATATATATATATATCTGCTGCACATTAAAATTTTTCCTGCCAGATATATGTTTTCTTGTTTTGTAAATTTTTGTGTGTCTGTAATTAGTGACCTTACCCAAATAAGGGGAGATTGTTGGATCCCTAGTTGGATTTGAGCTAGGTTCACTAAACTAGGATGTTTGACCCAACATGTATAGCCAGGGTCCTATATAAGTCCTAGAGTTTAGGTCATGTCCTTAGAGTCAACACTGTATGGACCAACCATCAACAGACTGCAAAAGACTCAGTACTTAGAGAAATTTCAAAGACTAAGTAAAATAAGTTCGACGTTCGTCGAACTCAGCTCGACGAAAGTCGTGCTTAGCTCGACGAACTCAGAGACAATTCTCTGAGCTGAGCTCGATGAACTTGGTTCTCATGTCGACGATTTATGAACACTATACTTCAACATTCTAAAGTCCAGAATCATTTCTCTGAACTCCAGTCGATGAAGTTAGAATATTAGTTCGACGAACTTAGTTCTCAGGTCGATGATTTCTGGGTACTCTACTTCAACATTTTATTCCAGAAACATCTAAATATTCTAAGTCCAGAAACACTTCACTGAACTCCAGTCGACGATTTCTGGTTCGACGAACTTAGAGCACAACATTGACAAGTTTTATCAAGTAGCAGTTAGCTGAACACTAGTCAACGAAGTCATATTCTCAGCTCGACGATCTTGATACACAGAATTGGCAAGGTTCTAGAGAAAGTAGTTATCTATTATCAGGTTGACGATCTTGGATCTCAGGTCGACGAATAACTATTATCTGGTCGACGAACATATCTTCTATGCTCGATGAACTCTGGACCCAGGTCGACGAATTCTGTCCTTTGCTCGACGATTTCTGTGTAGTTCCAGACTTGGATATTTCCCTCTCTTTGTCCTTATTTTATTGCAATAATTTCTGAGTAATCAATGCTTAATATTCTCTGAATATTACCGTTAGAAGCAAGCATTGATTATGGTCTTCATCAGGATTATTACTTGCCGCTTTGCAATAAGACAGTTTGGGAAATTAATCAATGCAGATATTCTCCAGGCCGTCAGTAATCAATGCTGAAGAAATTCAAAATTCAGAAGGAAGATTTCATGGAAAATATAAATGGTTTTTTTTCTTCCTTATCGACAGAGAGCGGACTAGAGTACACTGAAAGCAATATAACAGAAAAGAAACAAGAAGCCCCAGTCCAGAGAAATAATACCAGATACAAAAGAAGAAGAAGAACATCAATCAAAAATCAAGAGTCTTCTTCTTTCTTTATTCCAGGATTTTTCATAGGACAACAAATACTCTATCAGTCAAAAAGTTCCTGGATACCTTTTGGTCAAGGCTGAAATATTGAAGACCTACTCACCCTGCAGCAAAGCTCCAACCTTCCTGAACAAATCAATATCTTAGGGGGAGCTTTGTTAACATCAAGATCCACCAAGTCTTCTCAGTTGTATTTGAGATAGAGAAGACATCATCACTCTCTCACCCCAACTATAAAAGGGGTTCTTTATCTCCCTTCAAAAGTTATTCCTCGTTGCAAGTCATTTGACCAAAAGACTTGGGATTGGTTTTTGAGCACCTGATCAAAAGCTCATTGGTGGCAGTCACCTGATCAAAACCTGCTAGTGAATTCCTACCAGGGTGGTAGAAGAGTGGATATATCCAGGTTGGGGAATCACTATAAAATTCTTGTGTTGTCTGGTTGCCATCTTTTTATTTTGTTCTTGTTGTGGCTGTGCTAGTTAGGTTATTGTGTCTGTGATAGTTAGCTTATATTTGATGTGCTTGTGGTAGATTAATTTATTTTAGGACTGACTTTCAATTTACAGTAAAAAGCTTTTAAGTTTTCAAGATACTCTATTCACACCCCCTCTAGAGTATATCAGATCTAACCCTAACTTTCATGGAGATATCGCCAGACGATATTGAGTAACGCCAACAGGCGATAGCGCCACTCGACACATTTTTGTTCGACGCTTCCGAAGCTCGTGGGCGACGTGGCATCCATTACATCGCTATCGCCAGACGATAATATCTAGTATCGCCAGGTGATAGTGCATGTTCGACGATCGACGGATCTACAATGCGAAAATGAGGAGTTTGTGGGACACGTGGCAGCAGTTACCGATATCGCCAGGTGGCGATACCCAGTGTCGCCAGCTGATATCGCCAAAGTATAAAAGCCATTCAATTTCTTGTGGAAATTAGTGATTTTTATTACCTGGAGTATTCTCTCCTGTGAAGATCTTTCAGATAGCTCCAGATCTTAGATATACTCCATACTTTCAAGAGAGCCAAAGCTCGGAAGATTGACGACACGTTTGCAGCATTTGAAGCGACTCTAGCAAGGATTCATCGACATCTTCAGCGTATTGTTTGAAGGGAGTGTCTAGCCTAAAGTGTTCAATTTGTTTTGTTCTTGTTTCTATTATTTTCTCATTATAATCAAGAGGGTAAATCGCCGCCTTGTGCGTGGCGTCTAGGTCCTTGTGTGGCTTAGGAGGAAATCACCGCCTTGTGAGTGGCATCCAAGTCCTTGTGCGTCTTAGGGAGAAATCATTGCCTTATGTGCAGCGTCTAAATCGTTATTAGATCTAGGGGAGGCTAGTAACAAGATCTAGGAAGAGATACGCTTTAGCTTTCTGGTTCTTGGTAGAAGGACCGGCGAAAATAAAAGTAAATTATTTGTTTCATAAGCCTTTGTCTTTAGCTCTATAGAGATACTTTGTATTCATTTTATCACATTTGAAATATATCGTTATTGTTTTTGCTAGTATACATTTTCATACTTTAATTATATTGTTTTTATTTTTATTCATCAAGCAAATTTGCCTATATTTAAGAAAAATTTAAACAGTCCTTATTCACCCCCCATCTAAGGGTGCCACACGATCCAACACTTGGTATCAGAGCAGGTTACTCCAAAATCGATTTCACCATCGGGAGTAATGGCGCAAAAAACTCACGCATTTTTTGAGGGGCAAGGTATAAGTAGACCTCCCTTATTCACGGGCACTGACTACAACTATTGGAAAGCTCGAATGTGATGCTTTCTAATAGCACTAGACATCGATGTTTGGGGCATGGTAGAAACATGCTACACTGCTCCTATAACTGCAGTAGGAAGGGTCTCAATGGAAAAACCCAAGGATAAATGGGATGAAGCTGATAAGCTTCGCTGTAAAAATAACGCTAAGGCAATGAAAGCCTTATTTTGTGCATTAGATATGACTGAATTTAATCGTGTTTGTGCATGTGATACTGCATATGATATATGGAATCTTCTTGAAGTTACTCATGAAGGTACATCGCAGGTAAAGGACTCGAAGATTTTTCAGTAAGAATCAGAGTTTGAGAAGTTCAAAATGGAGGTTGATGAGGACATAGACTCCATGCACACAAGGTTCAACAGGATAGTGAACGACTCAAGGATTTTAGGGAAGAATTTCTCAAATGGAGATTTGGTGAGAAAAATACTTAGACCGCTTCCCCCGAAGTTTAACCCGAAAGTGACAGCCATCTCGGAGTCACACGATCTAAAGTCTCTCCAAATTGAGAATCTAATAGGCAACTTAAAACCCATGAAGTAGAGTTGAGGATTCAACAACAAGAGTATAGCCTGGAGCCAAGAAAGAAAGCTTTGGCGTTGAAGTCCAAGAAGGAAGAGGAACGCGAGTCCGATGAAAGTGATGATGGAGATGAAGAAAGCCTATTTGCTAAGAAATTCAGGAAATTCATGAGAAATCCTGAAAGAAGAAATTCTTTCAGGAAATTTTTGAAGAAGAAAGAATCTGGGAATAGGAAAGGAAAAGCCCAAGCTGATGGAGAGTATGACAAAGATATACCACCACCTAAGTGCAATCATTGCACGAGAATTGGCCACATAAAGAGCAAGTGCCCAAAGTATCTGAAAGAGCTGAAGGAGAAGTGGCACAGAAAGAAAGATAAGAAGAAAATTCTGAAGTCAGAAACATGGGATGAAGCCACTTTTGAGGAATCAAGCAGGTCAGGGTCAAAAACTAAAGAGGTGGCCAACATGTGCTTGATGAGAAAGAGCGTTTCATCACATGATGACGGAAGCAGTGTCCAGAGTGACACTGAGGTAACTCCTGAAACTTATGATGATTTATATTCTTAATTTTTAAGAACCTGAAAATATTTAGATAAAAAACTGTATGAAATTAAATTGATTAAATCTGAAAATAAATTGTTAGTAAAAGAAAATAAAAATTTAAAAAATGAAGAAAAAGTACTTGGAAAGGATAAAGCAACATGTCAAGAGGGTTGTCTGTAAGACCTCATTTTTTTTCTTTTTCAAACCCGGGGGTCTTATGCCCAGAACCGCTGTTTTGCGGTGGCCCCGACACTCGGGAAGGCCGCCACTACAAAATGCCGATTCTGCCGGCCTTTTTGATCACCAAAGAGAGAGCAGTAATCATAAATTGAAATATAATTGAGTCCACAAACATCATATATAAATGAGAAAGCACAACAAGCCCATAAATATAGGAAAAAGAGAGTACTGCAAAGTAACAAAACTGGAAATATAAACGGGCTTAAGCCCAGTACATCAGATCCTCGCTACAATCTCTCGCAGAAGCTATAAGATAGACTAATCACTTACGGAGCTGGTCAATGGTGCTCCGGTACTAGACTGGCCCACCTCCATGCGCACCGTACTCCTCTTGTGCTAGTCCCTGTGCTGTTGGTCCCTGTATGCCATCCAGAGCCCCTGTAATGTTGTGGTATGAAAACCATTAGTCATAAATACTAAGCCCTATCATTCCCTACCCCTCCCCCATGGCTCCTAGACATCGAGCGGGGAGGAGGAAGGGAAGCTACAAAGGTGGAGAATAAAACAAGCATGTGACAGTGGAACCATCCAGCAGTTAATTATAATGTATATACAACTAAGGAAGAAAGGTACAAGCTAGCGGTTCTATAGTAGTAAGCAGTAAGGTAAACAAGTAGAGTAAGCATCATATGTATGAAGGACAAAGTGAGAAGTAAGTAACCTTAACTTATATGAATGCCCATACAAACTTATAAGTTAAGGGATCTTCTGCAAGGCTCTCATCATATAAAAAGTCCCATACCAATTTATTTCGTGGGGTGTTGGTTGTATGCAAGTATGAGTGTAGTGATATGCTATGTCATGATTCATGCATTTACAACTCACACACATGACTCTATGCGCACAGACCTTTAGTTCCCCCTATTTGGGCAGCTAGCTTCACTCCCAGGAACCTCCGTAGTGGAAAACAGAGACTGTGGGTCGGGCTTCCCACTCATAGGCGGGTATCCACACTACCAGGCCTAGCCCTTACGTACGCCTCTAGAAGGACAGAACCTAGATTCACCACGTATTAATGTTGGCCATATCAACCAAACTTTCTTTGCCCAAGTGTCCCACACTACCGAGTCAACGTATCGACGTCGGTGTGAATGACTATCCAATACCGAAGACCCACCACCTTATTTATATATCCAAATCCTTCCGAGCCACCGATTCCCCAGACTATCCCGTCCGTTGCATTTACCTTCCGAACCTACCGTTTGGATGTCTAATCAAACTAACCTAACCAACCTCCCAAGCTGCCGGGGTGTGTGAATGTGAAACCCTAGTTATACTATTTGCTCTTGAAGTTTATTATTCCTACTGTTTAGGTTAGCCCACGACTGCCCAAGGTATTCCCCGTGATGGGCTCTCGAGGGCACTAGGAACTATGATGGTAGCTGAAACCCATCATTCCCTTTCGCAAGGCACTTACTATTATTGGTTGTTTCCTAACTCCCAATCCCTTTAAAGTTGTCTTGGGTCTAACCCTAGTGAATTTGACTCTTTCTCTCTCCACGGGGAAGACGATGTTTCGTCAACCCCGAGCACCTCTTAGCACTAGTAAAACCTCCCACTCCTCATCACGACTATCGATTATGAACACAATTCACTTACCAGATCAATACACTAATATCCAAACTCCCTAGGTTCATTTTGCACAATATTATGATTTCTGCAGTTTTTACTAAACACAGACCATCCTAAGCTAAATGATGTATACAATCAGAGGTACTCCAAATTTTCATCCAAAATCCTTATAATATTTATTGAAGATCTATCATGACATGATTAGCCTAAATCAAGAAGTTTATAATTTTCCTAATTTACTTGATAATTTATTTAATTTCCTAAGGATCGAAATGCCTTAGTTTGAACATGAAGTACTATTTTCAGGCATGCAAAATGTTCCATAAAATTATGATAAATACACGACAACTATTTATCAATAAATTCAAGGTCTCCAAATTTTGCAATAAGACTTGGACCTCTAAGCGTAATTTTGAGCATAACCTACATTAACCAAATTAAAGAGACAAGTACTGCCAATATACTTATAAAAATTCTGAGAAAATCCAAGGATAATTATAAAAACATATAAACTCTCCAGGTCAAATTTCACAATTTATCAGTGAATAATGAACTCTAAATTGATTTTCTCATAAAAATCTAAGTTAATAGGTTAATGAACTAAGTACAACAATTATTCATTTAAAAATTGTAATAAAATTCCCATAAGAGCATATTGACCAAAAGACACTACTGATCATGTTTCATAAGTTTTCCAATAAAAAGGGAGCTCTAAATCTATTATAGATCATGTTTCTATATTTATATACTTGTGAAGTAAGTACCGGAAATTTACATCTAAAAATTATTATAAAATTCATATATGATCATATTGGTTTAAAACTCACTCTGCCCCAATTTCATAACCATCTAATGGATATTAAGATCATAATAAAAACATAATTAATTAGGGCTAATAATGTTATTACAAAGGTGATACTAAAATTATTCATCTAAAATTCCCAATAAAATTATCCAAGGCTTATAATGACCTTATAACTACACTACCCAAGTTTCACAAGTTTTCACAGTGTTCTAATTACCTATCCTTCAAATTTAAGGATTGTGATCTAAACTAGGGTTAGGGTTTTCAGGGGGTTATCCATCTCCAAATCTTCTAAGATTTTTACCAGAGGGCCTAAGCTACCCGAGAGTCCTCTCTACCAAATTTCACATCCATACAAGTGCACTTAACCTCATGCCCTTCACAAACCCCCAAAGTCCAAACTTAGGGTTTGAACTTGGGTCCTAGGGCAATCCTACCCCAAACCACCCCATAACCCATATGAGGGTGTAAAAAGTCATGACAAACCAGTGGGAAAAGTTTCAGCCTCTGTTGAGGTGATTTGACTACTTAAACCTCAAAGTGCACTTTTCAACTAAATACCCCCTCATTAGGGCAAGGCTAGGGTATACCCAATTCCCAACCAAATCAACTCATAATGAGGTGAAAATTTATACAGATCCTTATGATGATCCTAGGGACTTCTCACCAAAATTTGGGAGGGTTTGGAGGTTTTAGGTGCCTAAATTAATTTACCCTAGGGTATTTAAATGATTTCAAAAACTATAGAAAAAATGTCCCCAAAAATTCTTATTTTTGGGCAGGACCTAGGTATAGACTAGGGTGACCCCTTGTCCAAATTTCTGGTCATTTGGACAAGGGGTGAAGTGGGGGCACACATTGTAACCTCTGTCTATCCCTAAGTATAGACCCCACCAAAATGAGTGCCCTGGTAAAACCATGTACCCAAATTGGTTCAAAACAATTTTAAATTAAAGTAGACCCATAGGGATATAATATATATGTTGACCACTTTCTCTGGTTTAGCATCTAAGTATTTTTAAATTAATTTACAAGATGGTTGAAGGCATGACCCCTTACGAGGCATTATATGGACGGAGGTGCAGGACCCCACTATCATGGATTCAGGATGAGGATCGGCAGACATTCAGCTCAGATTTTATGGAGGATACTGATGCTTAGGTTAGATTGATCTGGGATAGGATGTTGGAAGCCCAGAGCAGGCAGGACAAATATTACGATGCGAGGCATCATCAGGTGGAGTTCCAGGTGGGAGACCGGGTTTTCTTGAAGATACGGCCAATGCATGGAGTCTCACGGGTTCGCGGGCTGAAGAAGCTCAGTACGAGATATATGGGGCCTTACAGGATCTTGGAGCGGATCGGCCCCATGGCTTATAGACTGGAGCTACAGCCGGAGTTAGCGGGATTGCATGACGTCTTCCACATCTCCTCACTACGGAGGGCTCTACTACGCCCTAAGCAGCTGATTTCCACAGCCGACGGTCCGGTGGCCTCAGATCAATCAGTCAGCTTGGTGTCGATTAGGATCGATGACACGGCAGTGCGGGTCTTGTGACGCAAGAAGGTTCCGCAAGTCAAGGTTCTATGGAGAAACCATGGGCAGGGGGAGCATACATGGGAGCTACAGGACTTGATGCAGCAAAACTACCCGGAGCTCTTCGAGTCAGGTATACCTTAAACCTTAGGGATGTTATAAGTTTCTTTTATTTCAGTAGAAATCCCCCGTAGGCTTAACCTTAATTTCGGGGACGAAATTTTTATTTTTATATATTGGGATTTGTAACATATCTCAAATAACTAGACCCATAGGATTTTGTTTTGTCATGACTAGGTCATGACAAAACCATCTGAAGCTCTAAACCAAGTGGGCAATGCCCAAGGTGAAAAATCACCTTGGTTTGCATATAGCTCATCCTCAACATTTAGACCTAAGGTTTGACTTTAGGGATACAACTTAATCCCATGACCCTACCACAACACCCAAACACCTTGGATAGTCCATAGGGCCACTAAGGACCCACTGTGTGCAGTCAAAGTGTTTAGGTTGACCTTAGTCAACCCTAACCCTAAATGGGTCAAACTAGCCTACTTAGGGTCATTTGACCTTCCCTTAGCCAAGTGGACCCCACCCATGCCCTCCTAACCATAAAGTAAGGTCAATGAGTCACCAATGACCCATTGGGGTCAACCCTAGTGGCTAAGTTGACCCTAGTCTACTCTAGCCCCAAAGTGGTCAAAGTGCCCTTACTAAGGGTCAAGTGACCTCCAAGGTGCAAATTCAACCCTACCATCCCTACATAGACCCTAGGGAATGCCAATAGGTCACCAAAGACCCAATGATGGTGTCACAAAAGGTTAATTTGATCAAAGTCAACCCTAAGCTAGGTCAAGTCAAACTTAGCTTAAATGGGCTAACCTAAGCTCAAGCCTTCTTTAAACTTGGGCTAACCTTATTTCCATGGAAAATATGGGTTAGTGGGCTGCCAATAGGCTGGAGTGGTTAGCAAGGTCAACCTAGATGACTAGGAGAGAGAAAGATCCAACTCCTCTTTAATGGAGGAGAGAGAAATGGTGAAAGAGAGACATTCATGGCCAAGAAGGCCAAGGGCCATTTTTCATTGGCTGATCCAACTCCCCACTCAACCCAAGAAAACCAGGGGTCAATTTTGGTGGCTGTCATGGCCGGAATGGTGCTACCCCACCATGGCCGAATTGCACCTTCAATGGCCATTAATGGCCATTAAAGCCTTGGCCTCTTCCTTCCACCCTTTATGGCTGGATTCAACTCCTCTCAGGAAGAGGAGGAGTTTCCAGCCATTTCCTTGTTGGATTGAGCCCACATTCATCCCCCACAATCATGCTCGAAATTTGCATCAAGGGGGCATTAATGGCCACCACCAGCTAGACCCCTCCCCTCCCCCGTTTTATTATTTTAAAAGCATCCATGGATCCAAGGCAAGCTTTTCCACACCTTACCCGAAGGAGACAAGCAACTTCACTGTGTAGTTGCAGAACTCCGGTGAATCCTCCACCACCAATGGCATCCCGACAATCGACGCATCTCCAGGCCGCAAGTAAGGTCCTCCCCTTCTCCTTCATCTATGGGTAGATCATAAGACTCATTAGGAATAAGAATCAGGCTCAATTGAGCCCGATCGGGTGGAGTTTCTCCATGGGTTTTCCGTGAAAATCAACTTGTCGGGTTCGCCGGAATAGGCCCCTCCGGTGGCTGTGCCGCCGCCTAGCGATAGCCACCACCTCGATGGAGGTGGTGTTGGCGGTGGCCGACCAGGGAGGTGTTCAGCGGTGGCAGCTGGAAGTAGCTCCAGGATGGGTCAATCCTATCCGTCGGCTGGAGGAAGAAGATAAGCCAGAGCCGCTGGATGTGCTTTAATATCCTTGTTAGGGATGAAGTTAAACTATAGGATATATTTCATGTTATTTGGTTTCTGTCACATTTATGCTGGACTGATGGCTGTTGTTGTACGAAAACTTGATCAGTGGCAGCAATCTCTCCCAAGGCTCGCCACGGTCCAAAATACATAGGCGCAGAAGATCTTCCAATTTACGGTTGATGCGCTCTGTCTGTCCATCGGTCTGAGGGTGAAAAGCCGTGCTGAATGTCAACCGAGAACCCAAATAGGCCTGAAGTGACCTCCACTCCTTGGACGTAAACTGTTGGAACACCATATTACTAATTTGGGTCAGGATCACTATGTCTCTAGGAAACCAGTTTTTGACCTCTTGTATAGATCTAAAGGTCAACTAGAATTGAGTCTAAGGGTTAGAAGCCTAGGTTTGAATGCTGCCCTCAAGACCAAGAATTTTTCAGTTTGAGACTAAGTCATATCGTCGAGCTCAGCACGACGATTCGTCGAACTCCAATCGACGATCGTCTAGCTCAACTTCGACAGATCGTCGAACTCCATTCGACGATCGCTAAGCTCAACTTCCACAAATCGTCGAACTCCATTCGACGATCTGCGAGCTCAGTTCGACGATCTTGACTCAGTATTGGATCTCTATCTCTGAGCTCAGTTCGACGATCTTTGAGCTCAGATCGACGATATTTTTGTTGCTGTATAAGTCCATATCGCTGAGCTCAGTTCGACGATAGCAGAGCTCAGTTCGACATTTTCTGATGACTTCAAGGATTTTTCAAGTTTCAAATTCAGAACAGTTAAGGAGTTATTCAGCAATTAATTCAGAAGATTTTCTAGTCGTTTTCATTTATTTATGGACCAAGTTTCAAGGGATTTTCAAGGAATATTTCTTTGGACTTTCCTCCAGAAGACATTGGCAATTAAGGATGCAATTAATGACAGACCAACGATTATTCTTGACAGAGGATGTTTTTCTATTCAAGACCAGAGAATAAAATACAAGATTTTTGAATTTCTCTCACACTCAGAACACAGACAAGAAGAACGAGAACAAAATATTCTCTGTCTCAAAGAATTCTCTGAAGAACACACTCAAAAGGAGATCAACAATCAAAAAATCTAGAGATCACCTTTGATTCAAGTGTTCAAGGCCAACATCTTTCAAAGACTCCAGACACCTAACATTTCAGCTGTTGCTGAAATCATCATTTGCTGGAGATCAACTTCTGAAGGCCTATCACCCTATAGCAAAGCTTCATTTCCTGAACATCTCAAGAACTCAGGGGGAGCTTTGACATCATCAAATCCACATAGTCTTCTCAGCTGATTTGAGAAAGAGAAGATTTCCATAACTCTCTCATCCCCATCTCTGTAAAGGGTTTTTCAAACTCCCTTCAAAAGTTTGAGCTTGGTTTTTGAGCACCTTGTCAAAAGCTCATTGGTGGCAAGACACCTGATCAAAAAATCTGATTTGGTTTTTGAGCACCTTATCAAAAGCTCATCGGTGCCCAGGACACCTGATCAACTCATCCTGCAGTGGATTCCTACCTAGGGTGGTGGAAGAGTGAATGTACCCAAGTTTAGGAGAACCACTATAGCTCCTTGTGTCATCTGGATTGCTTGTCTTTATCTCTTGTTTCTGGCTGTGATTGTTTTGTGATTAGTTTAAATTTGTGATTAATTTATGTTGTAGGTTATTCTGTGATTAGATTTAATAATTGCTGCCCTGTTCACTCAGATTACAACAATTATTGTAAAACGTTTTCAAGCACCATATACTCTATTCACCCCCTCTAGAGTATATCAGATCTAGCTGCACTTTCAATTGGTATCAAAGCCAGGTTGTTTAAACATACCACACCTTGGTGGTTGTACAGGCTAACACCTGAACCCAAAGATTCCTAGTTAGATCTGTTGTCTTTTGAGTTTATTATTAGATTTTGCTTTCACAAATCATGGCCCAAAACAAAGATTATGCTAGCACCAGACCTCCAGTGTACAATCTATCCAAGTTTGCACTTTGGAAAGCAAGGATCAGATTATACATGAATTCTATTGACGAGGATATTTTTAATTCTGTGTTGACAGTTTGCCCAAGACCTCCAAAAAACTCAAGTACAAATGCTGTTCCACCTCCATCAGGAACAGATGCTGATATAAAGAAGTGGAAGGTAGCTGATGCCAAGGCTATGAACATCTTAGCCCAGACCATGTCTGATGACATCTTTCAAAAGGTGGCTGAATGCAATTCAGCAAAGGAAATCTGGGATAAACTCTCAGAAATAGTCTCAGGCTCAGCTGATGAGAGAAAGGACAGGAGATCCCACCTCATATCTCAATATGAGAATTTCAAGAAGGGAGAAGCTGAATCAGTTGGAGACATGTACAATAGACTTAGTCTGATAGTCAGTGAACTCATGACCTTGGATAAAGAGATCTCACTAATTGAACTCAATGACAAAATTCTAATGTGCTTCCCTAGCACTTGGGATTCAAGAATCTGGTCAATCAAGGATGCCAGAAGTTTAAATGAGATCACCACTGAAGCTCTATTGGGTAAGCTCAAATCTTATGAGCTACTCATCAAGAATAGAGAAGAAGAACAGAAGGCTGCCTCACCAGCCACAAGAAAAGAGAAGACAATGGCCTTCAAAGCAACAAAAGATCAGCCTGAAGACAAAGTCACAGGCAATGATGAGTTGCTCAGTCTGTTGGCCAAAAGATTCTATAAGATGGCCAGGAAGGACTTCAGAAAGAGATCATACAAGGAGCATGATAAGCCAAGGTATGATAAGTCAACTAATAATAAGGAAATTGTCTGCTTTGGTTGCAGGAAACCAGAGCACATTGTTCCTGACTGTCCAGAAAACAAAAATAAGGACAGAAGGGACAAGAGAGAAAGAAGAAAGGAGAAAGACTCTAAGAGGAATGGTATTGGCAAACCCTCCTCAAGCAAAAACAAACACACAAGAAAGGGGTTTGTTGCTGAATCCTGGAGTGAAACTGAAGAGGAGTCAGAAGGCTCATCCAGCTCCAGTGATGATGAAGATGATGCAAAAGAGAAAGAGTTCTGCATGATGGCAATCAATGCCTCTCAACATAATTCAGATGAAGAAGAGTCTGAGTCAGATTCAGAGACTCAACCTGAAGAAGATCAGGTAATTAGTTCTTTTGATTTTAATTCAGAGGACTTTAAATCTGAGTTTAAAGCATTATGTTTAGACCTGCTAAAATCTGAGAAAGAAATTATCTCTCTCAGAAATCATTTATCTGAACATAATACCTTAAAGTCAGAAAACCTCAAACTCTCTCAGGAGTTGGAGTGCTGTAGGGAGCAGATAGATTCACTGAAAGGTGAGCTCTCTGAGGCCAAGAAGCTTGAAGAATCCCTTAATGGGAGAAGTATCAAGCTGATGGACATCACAAGCACAGTGAACTCCAGATTTAATAGTACACTGGGCTTGGGTGCTTCATCCAGCCAACCCATAGTTCTAACAACTCCAATCAAGTTCATTTCTGATAAAGGAAAGGGAGTTGTAGAGGTAGCTAGGAAAAATTCTGATCTGCCCAAGAAAACTAAGTCCCGGCAGAAATCGTCGAACGGAGATCGACGATCGCCGAATGCAGATCGACGATCTCAGGAAAAATCGTCGAACTCAGGTCGACGATCTCAAGTTCCTGAACTATGCCATAGTCGACCGTCGAACGGAGCTCGACGATCTGACCCAAGATCGTTGAACGCAGCTCCACGATCGTCAAACAGAGGTCAGAGCTCTGGAAATTCTTTCAAGGGCAAATCAAAATTCAATCCTAAGGGTCCTTCATCCCAAATCTTTAACCCTTATACTGAATGGATTATACCTCCAAGGAGATATCATCCTGAAGGTTATAAGAGTCAACCTGGGATGTCTTTTATTTCAGAGTTTAAAGGTTATCAACCTAGGCCCAAGGTAAACTGGGTCAAAAACAAATGAATTATCTTATGTGCAGGTGAAGACCTATCCAACATCTAACCAGCAATGGTACTTGTATAGTGGGTGCTCTAAGCACATGACAGGAAACAAGGACAACCTCACATCCTTTAGAGCCAAGCATGGACCCAAAGTTATCTTTGGTGATTCAAACTTTGGACAAACTAAAGGATATGGTGCAGTCCAGATTGGATTAGTAACATTCAAGAAGGTAGCTTATGTGGAAGGACTGAAGCACAACTTAATAAGCATCAGTCAGCTGTGTGATGAAGGCTACCAGGTGACCTTCAGCAAAGCATTATGCAAGATCAAGTCAGAGGACAACACAACTGTGTTGACAGGTAAAAGGAAAGGTAATATCTATCTAGTAGATTTTCTTTCAAAAGATGTAGATATTTGCCTGTTCAATTCTGTCTGTAGACCAAATATTTTATGGCATAAGAGACTAGGACACCTAAACCTTAGAACTATTGCTAGGCTATCTAAGGACAACCTTGTTAGAGGACTACCTTCTGGCCCCTACAAGAAGGAAGGACTCTGCAGGGCTTGTCAATTAGGCAAGCAAACTAAAAATAGTTTTAAGTCACTTAATAAGAGTGATTCACCTAGGATATTGTATCTGTTACACATGGATCTTTTTGGACCCATCACAGTACAAAGCCTAGGAGGGAAATCTTACACTTTAGTAGTTGTAGATGACTTCTCTAGATTCACTTGAGTGTTCTTTCTAAGGAAGAAGTCTGATAACTTTAAGTGTCTGACAGAGTTTCTCAAATGTATACAGATTGAGTTCAATACTCACATTGCCCTGATCAGAAGTGATCATGGGACAGAGTTTGATTCTCTTCTTATGCAAGAGTTCTGTCAGAGCGAAGGGATTAGGCATACTTTCTCAGCTCCTAGAACTCCTCAACAAAATGGGTTAGCTGAAAGGAAAAATAGAACCCTTATTGAATCTACCACTACATTGTTGTCAGATGTTCACCTTCCTCTATCCTTTTGGGCAGAGGTAGTGAACACCTCCAACTATGTGCTGAATAGAAGTTTGATACATAAACTAAAGGGAAAGACTCCCTATGAATTACTCAAAGGGAAGAAACCTAAAGTTAGTTATTTTAGAGTTTTTGGTTGTATTTGCTACATACATAATAATGACAAGAAATATTTAGCAAAATTTCAAGCTAAAGCTGATGAAGGAGTGTTTCTGGGATACTCCATGATCAGCAAGGCTTATAGGGTCTATAATAAATCATCTCTAAAAATTGAGGAATCTGTTCATATATCATTTGATGAATCTAACATGTCTTTCAAGGAGAAGATCTCTTCTACCATAGAACCTTTGCAGGAACATTCTATTATTGAAGACTTGAACAAGTTACAGGTTACTCAAAAGGATGAAAGCAGTGAAGATGAAGAAAGTGTTCAACACATTGAAGAGAAACAACCTGAAGAGCCAGTTGTTGTACCACAAGAGGAAACAACAACACAGGTTGGTGAACAATCAGCACCCCCTGTTGATTTAGTAACATCAAGAGATCATCCAATTTCCCAAATAATTGGAGACATCTCAGCTAGTGTGCAAACCAGAAATCAGGTCAACCAAAACCTGTTGCACACCTGCTTCCTATCTCAAATTGAACCTCAGTCCATTCAAGATGCAGAGCAAGATCCACACTGGATCATTGTAATGCAAGAAGAGTTGCATCAATTTGAAAGGAACAAAGTGTGGGAACTAGTGCCAAAACCTAAGGATCACTCTATTGTTGGAACAAAGTGGGTGTTTAGAAACAAACTGGATGATCAAGGAGTAATTGTAAGGAACAAGGCAAGGCTAGTTGCTCAAGGATATTCTCAAGAAGAAGGAATAGACTATGACCAGACATTTGCACTAGTTGCAAGATTGGAAGCCATCAGAATATTTTTAGCTTATGCAGCACATAAAGGATTCAAGGTATATCAGATGGATGTCAAAAGTGCATTTCTAAATGGAGACATCAAAGAAGAAGTATATGTCAGACAACCTCCAGGTTTTATCTCTCCAACTTATCCTGATTATGTTTTTAAATTGAACAAAGCATTATATGGTCTCAAGCAAGCTCCTAGAGCATGGTATGAGACCCTAGTATGCTTCCTTTTGGAAAATGGATTTATAAGGGGTAGAGTAGACCAAACTCTTTTCATTAGAACCCATAAGTCCCATACCCTACTAGTACAGATTTATGTAGACGATATTATTTTTGGTTCTACTAATTCAAAATTGTGCAGAAAGTTTTTCAACCTAATGCATTCTAAATTTGAAATGAGTAGCATGAGTGAGCTATCCTTCTTTCTAGGATTGCAAGTCAAACAACATGCTGAAGGCATCTTTATTTCTCAAACCAAGTATGCAAATGAATTGGTTAAGAAATTTGGCATGTCTGAAGCATCTTGTATGAAAACACCTATGCCTACCAATGCTGTATTGGATGCTGATGAACATGGGAAACCTGTTGATCAGACAACATATAGAGCAATGATTGGCTCTTTACTGTACCTTACAGCTAGTAGACCAGACATAATGTTTGCTACATGTATATGTGCTAGGTTTCAAGTAAGCCCTAGAGAGTCACACCTAACTGAAAGTCCACCTAGTGTCAACTAGCTTCACCTATGGGGGGGGGGGGGGATAGGTGACGTGCAGCATTTTTGCGGAATTAAAATTGTACCTGCACACGAAAATAAAACAGCACAACAAATAGAGTACACAAGCAATTTATAGTGGTTCTCCGATTTGGGTACATCCACTTTGCCCCTTCGACCTATCTCCCAGCAAGGGACGACTCGGTCTCTTCACCAACAGGATTGAAATCCAATCCTTGCACTATCGGAAGGAAACCTTTCACACGTAGGAGACAACACTCCCACAACATGGGTTGCTCCCAACCCTTACAACTAGGAACCAACGTTCCTTTACAACAAAAATAAACTAGAATGTACGAGAAATACAAACTACTTTTGGAGACTAAGGTGTCCCTCTTCGTTCGATGACGTGTTCTTGAAGTAATCGAAGAGTCCATAACCCTAGATCTCACTTGGAGAGAATCTCCCCGAAACAGGCAGCGGCAAGAGGAGCGACGGCTTGGTTCTCGGGATCGGCGGCGACAACGGTGTGCGGCTGCTATACTTTGGAGATTCAAACTTCGTAGCAAAGCTAGCTAGGTCTTCCAACGGTCAGACTATGATCGATCGTCTCGATCGATTCGGATGGGGAAGGTTTTCCCGATCAACAAATCAAGAGACAAAGGATCTCCTGTTAGACTCGTGAGACGCTATGCTTGGCTAAGCTTCTGTCGACGGGAGATCTGGAAGAAACTCGATCAAAAGCGGCGACCAACTAGCACGAGCGGCGATGGCGGCGGCGGAGCGGAATCCGCGATCTAGGTCACGTCGCAGCTCGGCTTCTTTTTGAATTTCTGTCTCTCGGTTCTTACTGTTCAATAATACAGGTGTATTTATACGGTAAAATACTCCATTATGACCGTTATGGGTCCCACCTGAGGAAACCCTAATTCCGGTTCAAAATAGTGCCAGCGGCAAGGTCCGGTCCAGCGGTTTCCAGAAAATCGCCCAAGTCAAAATCGGCGAGAATCGAAGGTGATTCTCGTCGAATCGGTGAGAATCAAAGGTGATTCTCGTCGATTCGGCGAGAATCAAAGGTGATTCTCGTCGATGTTGACTTTGTTTGTACGCTCTGATTTAGCCGGATAGAGACGACGAGAATCAACCAGTGATTCTCGCCGAATCGGCGAGATTCACTTGGTGATTCTCGTCGATTATGACTTAGCACCAGAGTCGCACGCTTTGATGTAGACGGATAGAGACGGCGAGAATCAGCCAGTGATTCTCGACGAATCGGAGAGAATCACTAGTGATTCTCGCCGAATCGGCGAGAATCACTTGGTGATTCTCGCCGAATCGGCGAGAATCACTTGGTGATTCTCGTCGATTCACACTTAGACGATTTTTCGTCTTTCCACCCATGAGCTGCTCTTTGACCCATTCTTGCTCCTTGTCTGCTCTGGCAGTATCACAGACCTGTACTTGAAAATAAGTACACTCCAATAGAGAGAGTACACGTAGGCCAACACACTGATCTGCTCAACGAGGGATTACGTCATGCAGACCCGTGTATATTGACCTACTGCACCCTGACATTGGAGTGCACTTAGCGAGGAATAACTGCAAGCACAACTTGAAAATGTTTTATCAAATACATTGTGAATTCATCTTAGCTTGACAGGAGGCTTCCTCAAATCCGGGTAATTGTGGATACATTACCCAACACTAACATTAGTAAAGAGGATTCTCAGGTATGTTAAAAGTTGTCCAAATCTAGGTCTCTGGTATCCAAAAGATTCAGCATTTGATTTAACTGGATTTTCTGATGCTGATTATGCTGGATGCAGAATTGATAGGAAAAGCACCAGTGGAACTTGTCAGTTCCTTGGTGACAGACTTGTCTCTTGGTTTTGTAAGAAACAAACTTCTATGTCAACTTCAACTGCTGAAGCTGAATATATGGCTGCAGGCAGTTGTTGTTCACAAATCTTGTGGATTCAAAACCAACTCCTAGACTATGGCTACAACTTAGAGAAGTCTAAAATCTTTTGTGATAACACCAGTGCTATTTCTATAGCTCAAAATCCAGTCCTCCATAGAAGGACAAAACACATAGAGATTAGGCATCACTTCTTAAGGAATAATGTTGAAAAAAATAAAATTGAACTGCAATATATCCCAACTGACTTACAAAGGGGAGATATTTTCACCAAGCCCTTGGATGAAAAGAAACACACCTTCTTCCTAAATCAGTTAGGAATGTTAGATGGAGAAAGTCTAAAATAATATTCAAGTTTTTAAAAAGTTTTAAAATTGACCAAGACTAGGCAAACATCTTGATTTTTCTTAGTGTCTAGAGTTTTTCTGGTCTCTGAACTGCGCTCGACGATTTTCCCCCAGATCGTCGAACGGAGATCGACGATTTCTGAAATTGTCGACCTGAGTTCAGCGTTTCTCAGATAGTATGAACTATCTCTTCGGTCAACGATCGTCGAACGGTGCTTGACGATTTTGTTCTCCGAACGATCGTCGAACAGAGCTCGACGCTCTCCAATATCGTCGAACGAAGATCGACGATATTGAAGACCTTTCAGATTCCTTTAGGAGCCCCGATCGTCGAACTGAGTTCAACGATCTTTCCTTTTCTGCGTCGAACCCTAATATAAAATTCATTTTTCGCCGTCGTTCTCCTTTTGCGCTTTCAATTTCTCTGCAAAAACTCTCTTTCCCTCCAAACATTTCTACACTTGGTCGTTTTGTTTGTTGAATCTTTGCAGGTAACCATGGCTGTTTCTATTGCTGTTCTTGCCGCCATGAAATTCGATGCTGGCTTTGACATTGACATGGAATCCTTCAGCACAACAGATCAGGTTTTCCAGGACATCTTGGAGTTGTTCAAAGAGCAGAAACTTGCTGCAATCATGACCACAAGGATTAAGCTTGCTGCTGATGAGATTAAAGAGTGGGTCTACACTGCCCACAACCAGGATCAAAACACAATTATTGGATCAATTTCTGGCACACAGGTACCCTTGACCCCAGCAATTCTGACAGAAGTTTTTGAGTTAAGTACTGTTGGAGACTCTGCTGATTTATCTGGAGAAGAATATGCTGACTTGCTTGCAAGAATGGGTCATTCTGAGGCTAACCCTAGCAAGCTACTGAAGAAGAATCTGTTTGTGGAGTATAGGTTCTTGGCTGATGTGGTTGTGAAGGTCCTGTTGGCTAAGCACTCTGCCCATGATACTATCTCTAGGTATCAGTTATGCTTAATAGGAGTCATAGTGGACAAGAAGAATTTGAACTGGGGAGAGGTCTTCTTTGACCTCATTAAAAAGAAAATTAATAAGAGCTTTGTGAATTTTGGGAGAATTCTAGGACTTTTTCTGCAGAACATATGCCCTGCATTGCTAGTATCTTCTGGGATACACATAAATGGTTCCAAGAGACTATCCTGTGCCCTATTTGGTAAATGGGACAGGCAGATCATTAAGCCCAACAGGCCCTCTTCCAGCACACCTTCAGGCACCAGGAATGCCATAGTCACTTCCCCTCAGGTCTCTGCCCCTGCAGATGACCTGCCTGCTGCTGCCTCTCATCCTCCTCCAATTCCATCCACCATTCAAACTCCATCCACTATCATCATCTCCAGCCCTTCTCCAACATCTATACCATCTCCAATTCCAACCACAGAAGAACCATTCCATCCATTATACTCTTACTCTCAACCAGACTCTGCCACATCACCCTCCATTCCCTTATTCAATCTCATTGATGATTCCTTCATGGATGACTCACCCTCCTCACCTCCTGAGCTACCCTCATCATCAACCTCTTACCAAGACCTTCTGCAAGAGATCATTGATCAAACCACCTTCACACCATCTATCTCCATCCCACTGTCCTCCATCACCACTTTACCCACACCTCAACCATCTCTTCCCCAATACACTAGCTCTCCTCTACCATCACCAATAGCTCCACCTCCATCCTCTACCTCTGCTCCAGTCACTGCTGAGCAAGTAGATCTTCCAGCCCTTGCTGACAGGATATATGAATTGCTAGCCCCCAGGCTATCTCTTCTTTTGGAGACCTCCTTGGCTCCATTATTCCAGTCAGTGGCAGCTCTTTCTGCCAGGCTCTCCTCCTTATTCCCTCAGGCAGCCCCTTCAGCAGTGTGCCTTGATCCAGCTTTGTCTGAATCTAGGCAGGGGGAGATGCCCTATGAAGTGAGCTTGCCTGCTGTGTCTGCTGTTTCTTCAGCTTTTGTTGCTACTGCTGCTGCTGTTCTTCCTCAAGCTCCAGTTCCCCTTCCAGTTGCAGTCTTTCCAGTGGACATCAGGTCCTTGCTCTCTGAGTTTGATTCAATGTATTTCAGTTGTCTGCCAGAGCAAGCTTGTTTTCCAGAGAGAGTTGCTATCCAGCCCCCATAGGATCTCTCCAAGGCCCTTGTACCCTTCTCATGCTGTGATACCAGTATTATAACTTCCTTTGTTAATTCAGTATGTGCTGCTGCTACCGTTGTTCCAGTTTCTGCTGATATCCTTATGACAGAGGCACATGATTTTGAGCCTTCTGTGTTTTCTGATGATATTCCTGCTGCTGATAGTGTTGTTTCTGAAAGTGAAACTGTTGCTGCACCAACTGCTGTTATTACTACTGACACAACTTCAGTATCTACTGCTGTTACTGCTGCTTCAACCTTTGCTTCTGCTTCAACTACAATTGCTACAAGTGTTGTATCTGCTGCTGCTCCAACCTCTGCTGCCTCATCTGTTTCAACCCAGCTCAAGAAAGATTTGATGAAAAGGATTGATGCTCTTTATGATGATCAAAGTTCTGAAACTGATGAGTTCAAGACAGATTCTGATGATTCTTCTGCTACCATTGCCAGAAAGAGAAAGGCAAGGAGCAAAGCCATGAAGAGAGTACCTCCAGCCAAGGTCAAGGACAATAACGAAATTCCATATTATATTCTTCATCACTGCCCCATAACTGAGCACTGGATGCAGTACTCAAAGAATCAACTTAAAGCCATGAAGAAAAAGAGGAAATATGAAAAAGGATCTTCTCAATTTCAACATCCTCGTCCTCCTCCACCACCTCCTCCTGATGCAGGTGTAGGTGGAAGTTCAGCTGCTCAACCTCATACCAAAAGCCAAACCCCCTATCAGCCTCATGCCAGATCCTATCATAGGGGAAGCCAGTCTAGAGGCTCTCAATCCAGAAGAGGAAACTATAGAGGAAATCAAAGATAAGTCCAGGTTTATTCTAAAGGTTATTCAAGGCAACATCCCTACTCCAGGGAAGGACAAATTTCATCTGACACAACCTCTGGTCCTTTTCCCTATAAACTGAAGGAAGTAGTTTCATCCAGGCCTCCTCAGGACAATCCATCAAATAGATATGAACCACCAGTGCCATTTGAAGATCCTGAAAACAATCAAACTGCTTGGACTGCAAGGATGAAAGAGCTTGCTGCACAGGACCAGATTAAGAAAGCTAGAGAGCAAGGCAAAGACTCCTCCAACATCACTACATTATCTAAACAGAGAAAGAAAGAGTTGGAAAGATATGGTTCAAGCAAATTCTTTGATTCTGATCGATACATGGAGCTGCATCCTGAAGCTGTAGTTCCCAGGCCCAAACAACAAACCTCTTTAGGTGTAGCAGATGATACAAGATCAAAGAAGGAAGCTCTCAACCCCAATAGAGAAATCAAACTCATTAAGAGCAAGGAGAAGAAATGACTATGTAAGGTGACAATCATCTTGACTTCTGATTATTATCTGGGATGATATATATCTGTGGTTCTGCAATGTCCAGCTTATTGCTTTTCTGTTCTATTACTGTGTATGTTGTTATTTAATTTTTCAAAATTCTGTAAATAGTAATCCTAACCCAAATAGGGGGAGATTGTTGGAACACTCTATTACTAATTTGGGTCAGGATCACTATGTCTCTAGGAAACCAGTTTTTGACCTCCTGTATAGATCTAAAGGTCAACTAGAATTGAGTCTAAGGGTTAGAAGCCTAGGTTTGAAAGCTGCCCTCAAGACCAAGAATTTTTCAGTTTGAGACTAAGTCATATCGTCGAGCTCAGCACGACGATTCGTCGAACTCCAATCGACGATCGTCTAGCTCAACTTCGACAGATCGTCGAACTCCATTCGACGATCGCTAAGCTCAACTTCCACAAATCGTCGAACTCCATTCGACGATCTGCGAGCTCAGTTCGACGATCTTGACTCAGTATTGGATCTCTATCTCTGAGCTCACTTCGACAATCTTTGAGCTCAGATCGACGATATTTTTGTTGCTGTATAAGTCCATATCGCTGAGCTCAGTTCGACGATAGCAGAGCTCAGTTCGACGTTTTCTGATGACTTCAAGGATTTTTCAAGTTTCAAATTCAGAACAGTTAAGGAGTTATTCAGCAATTAATTCAGAAGATTTTCTAGCCGTTTTCATTTTTTTATGGACCAAGTTTCAAGGGATTTTCAAGGAATATTTCTTTGGACTTTCCTCCAGAAGACATTGGCAATTAAGGATGCAATTAATGACAGGCCAACGACTATTCTTGATAGAGGATGTTTTTCTATTCAAGACTAGAGAATAAAATACAAGATTTTTGAATTTCTCTCACACTCAGAACATAAACAAGAAGAACAAGAACAAAATATTCTCTGTCTCAATGAATTCTCTGAAGAACACACTCAAAAGGAGATCAACAATCAAAAAATCTAGAGATCACCTTTGATTCAAGTATTCAAGGCCAACATCTTTCAAAGACTCCAGACACCTAACATTTCAGCTGTTGCTGAAATCATCATTTGCTGGAGATCAACTTCTGAAGGGCTATCACCCTATAGCAAAGCTTCATTTCCTGAACATTTCAAGAACTCAGGGGGAGCTTTGACATCATCAAATCCACATAGTCTTCTCAGCTGATTTGAGAAAGAGAAGACTTCCATAACTCTCTCATCCCCATCTCTGTAAAGGGTTTTTCAAACTCCCTTCAAAAGTTTGAGCTTGGTTTTTTAGCACCTTGTCAAAAGCTCATTGGTGGCAAGACACCTGATCAAAAAATCTGATTTGGTTTTTGAGCACCTTATCAAAAGCTCATTGGTGCCCAGGACACCTGATCAACTCATCCTGCAGTGGATTCCTACCTAGGGTGGTAGAAGAGTGGATGTACCCTAGTTTAGGGGAACCACTATAGCTCCTTGTGTCATCTGGATTGCTTGTCTTTATCTCTTGTTTCTGGCTGTGATTGTTTTGTGATTAGTTTAGATTTGTGATTAATTTATGTTGTAGGTTATTCTGTGATTAGATTTAATAATTGCTTCCCTGTTCACTCAGATTACAACAATTGTTGTAAAACGTTTTCAAGCACCATATACTCTATTCACCCCCCCTCTAGAGTATATCAGATATAGCTGACTTTCGCCCATCCCGATATGAAATGATAGTCCTGGGTACTCCATGATAGCGCACAAACTGCTCGATGAATCTCCGTACTAATACACTGACCGGAGAGTCCTTCACCACTGGAATAAATCTGGCCACCTTCGTTAGTCTGTCCACTATCACCCAGATCGAGTCATTCCCCGCATGAGATTGGGGTAGCCCATGTACGAAATCCATGGCTATATCCTCAAACTTCCACTCCGGCACCGGAAGTGGCTATAGTAATCAAGCCGGATTCTTGCACTCTACCTTCACGAGTTGGCAAGACTCACAATGCGTCACAAAATACATAATGTCCTTCTTCATGTTTGGCCAGTACATCGTCCTCTTCAAATCTGCTGCCGTCTTGGTGATCCCCGGGTGCACCGAGTATCTTTTGCAATGAGCCTCCGTCATGATGTCCTCCCGAATTCGGCCTCCTGCCGGTATATAAACCCTGCCTCTGAAACATAGGATCCCATCCATCAAGGAGTAATCCCCTGTCGTGCCTTCCTCCAAGGCCCTAAATATCGGCTCCGCCCTCGCATCCGGCCTCTGCCCGTCTCTGATGCGATCCCGAATGTCATCGGTGGTATTCATCGATCCTAGGTACTCCATGTATAACTCGGGATCATCCTCGAACACTAGTGATATCTGCATCTTCTTAAACGACTCAACAAAATCCAAGGCCATCAGCTGCGGGCCTACTCCTAACGTACTCGCTATCCTGCTCAGAGCGTCTGCCACCACGTTTGCTTTCTCGGGATGGTAGTGCATCGTGTACTGGTAGTCTGACAGAAACTCCACCCAACGTCTCTACTTGATGTTCAGCTCCTTCTATGTGTCTACATACTTCAAATTCTTTTAGTCCAAGAAAATGTCATAGTGGACCCTGTAGAGGTAGTGTCACCAGATATTTAGAGCAAATATAACTGCCCCCATCTCCAAGTCGTGCACCAGGTAGTTCTGCTCATGTTTCTTCATCTGACGGGAGGCGTAGGCTATCACGTGCCCGTTATGCATCAGAACCACACCCATTCCCTGATAGGAAGCATCTGTGTACACCTGGAATCCTTCCTTCCCTGATGGAAGGGCAAGGATGGGGGCCGAGGTAAGCCGGCCCTTCAGCTCCAGAAAGACAGACTTGCATCGTGGTGTCCAAATAAAAGGAGACTCCTTCTTCTTCAAGGATGTAAGAGGGAGTGTAATTTGAGAGAACCCCTATACGAACTTCCAGTAATAACCAACAAGTCCTAAGAAACTCTGAACATTAGTGGCTGTCTTCAATGGTGGCCAATCTCGTACTGCCTGGACGTTCGCCAGATCTACTGCCAAACCTGCTCCACTGATGACATGGCCCAAAAAGGCCACCTCCTTTAGCCAGAATTGGCACTTGCTGAACTTAGCATACATCTTATGCTCTCGGAGCTTCTCCAAAGTCAAAGACAGATGCCTCGCGTGCTCCTCCACGGTCCTTGAAAAAAAAGGATGTCGTCAATGAATACGATGACGAAGACATCCAGATATTCTTCAAACAACCGGTTCATCCAGGCCATGAACGCGGAGGGTGTATTCGTGAGCCAGAAGGGCATCACGGTAAACTCGTACAGTCCATATCTACTGCTGAAGTCCATCTTTGGGGTGTCCTCCTACTGAATGCGTAGCTAGTAGTACCCCGATCTCAGGTCTAGCTTTGAGAACCAATGAGCTCCCTCCAGCTGGTCAAATAGCTCGTCTATCCTTGGCAAGGGATACGTATTCCGGACCGTCAGCATATTCAGTTCACGGTAATCAATACACAGCTGAAGTGTCCCGTCCTTCTTTTTGATGAATAACATCGGAGCTCTGCATGGTGAAGAGTTAGGCCAGACGAACCCAGCTTCCACTAAATCTTGAAGCTGGCTTTGAAATTCCACCAACTCCTTTGGGGCCATTCGGTAAGGAGCTCTGGATACCGGCTTAGCCCCCGACACAAGCTGAATCTGGAAGTCCTTTTCCCAGTGCGGGGGTAGCCCTGGTAGCTTCTCCGGAAATACATCGGCAAATTCCCGCACCACTGGAATATCTAAAATAGAATCCTTGACCACAATCATCTCAAAAATAACTAGATAAACTTTGTCTCCCTGTAGGTGGCCCTTGACGGCCTGCACAGACGATAATAATATGTGGGGGGCTGGTATAATACCTTTAATAACAATAAAGGAGTCCTCGTGCCTCATGGTGATCCTCTTCGCCAAGCAATCAATCTTGGCATGGTTCCAGTGTAACCATGTCATGCCCAGGATCAGATCATAGTCTGGCATCCTCAGGATCATCGCTGGGGCCTCAAATGCCTTCCGACCGATCTCCGCCTCCATGTTACAATGCGAAGTGGTCATTAGCTCTAATCCATCGGGTAGATGCACCCTCATCATCTTTCCTGTGAATTGCTCCACGTCTGTCAGTACTTTCACGAAATCTTCTAACACAAGCGAGTGTGAAGCACCGGTGTCGAAGAGTGTGTGAGCGGGCTTGCCGCTGATGAAAATCCACGCCTGAGGTAATTAAGTATCTTAGTGTTCTAGTTATAGTTTTTTTTCTTAATTTCTAACTAGTTTATGTCTATAAAAACTAGTTCTTAGGAAGGAAGGAATTTAAATGTACTGGCATACCTGCTATAACCTGCTCTGGTTTCGGGGTTGTGCCAGATCTAGAGCATACACCTGCTCCCTCTCTGGCATGTGGCCCCTGCCTTGATATCCCCGTCCTCAGTCGTATCCTCGACCACCAAACTGCCGATGAGGTGGGGAACCCTGAAGTGTTGGTTGGGGTGCTCGCCTCATGGGACAATTCCTCTTGAAATGTCCCGGCTGATTCCACTGGAAGCATACTGATGTCTGCTCTGCTGTCCTCGGTATCTCTAGCATCTGTAAGGGCTGGGGAGCCAAAACCCCCTGGTTCCTCTACTCCTGTCTAACCTACTGATGGGGTTGACCCTCATTCCTTCTTTCACCGATGACCTGGCCTGGAGGACAGTTTCTATGACCTCCAATCACTGCATCGTCAGCCGGTCTCTTACGGCTCTTGACTGTAAGCTGATTTGCTTCCCTTTTCTTGGCATTTCTAGAATCCTGGCCAAGATTCCCTCGGAGACGAAGATGAGGGACTGTCTCATGTCGTCGTGCATCCCCTTGTAGAACCTCCTAGCATAGCCAACGTCGTCCAACTGATAAGAGTCTGCATAGCTGGCTAGGTGCGTAAACTCCTGGTATACTCCAACACTATCCTGTTGCACTGCTTCAACTGCAGGAACCTATCCTCCAACTCGTCCCTTGCCGACTGAGGTACAAAATATCCCAGAAGTGCTGCTCTGAACTCTCCCCAAGGGAGATATCTGCGTAATCCATATTCGTAAAATTGGTGTCCAACTGTGAATTCCACCACCTCTTTCCATGTGACTCCAGGCAGGAGACTGCCAAAGCAACTGCCTCTTTAGTGGGGCATCGAATCCCTGCAAGCATTTCATAGATGGTATCTAACCATTCCTCCATGTGAACTGCCGACTACGTCCCCAGGTAGGATGGAGGGGAAAGTCCCCGAAAGGCACTCATCTAGTTGGCCACGGGATTTGGCGTGGAGTCGGGGCTTGCTGAGCTCTGAAGGCCTCCAGAATGGCCATCAGTGTTTGCCCCATCTCCGCCTGCTGAAATGGTGCTGGAGTCGGTGGAGGTGGAACCATATTCGGAGCCTGAGGTGTCCCCTGCTGTTGAGTAGGGTCTGTCGCAGGCTATAAGGAAAATTCAAATTGTTAGATAACGTACGAATGGAATAAAAGAAGGGGAAGAATGGACTTTTACATGTGATTTCCCTTATGGGCACACCACTGCTTCCGCTGCTAGTTTGTCCGCAAACTATGCTCGCGCGAGGGTGGACTTAGGTTTTTGTGGACTACTTCTCTTTCGATCGAGGTTTGCTTTAATACCACTTGTAAGACCCCATTTTTTTCCTTTTCAAACCCGGGGGTCTTCTGCCCAGAACTGCCATTTTGTGGTGCCCCTGACACCCGGGAAGGCCGCCACTACAAAATGCCGATTCTGCCGGCCTTTTTGATCAATAAAGAGAGAGCAGTAATCATAAACTGAAACATGATTGAGTCCACAAACATCATAAATTAATGAGAAACCACAACAAGCCCATAAATATAGGAAAGAGAGAGTACTGCAAAGTAACAAAATTGGAAATATAAACAGGCTTAAGCCCGTTACATCAGATCCTCACTATAATCTCTCGCGGAAGCTATAAGATAGACTAATCACTCACGGAGCTGGTCACTGGTGCTCCGGTACTAGACTGTCCCATCTCCATACGCACCGTACTCCACTAGTGCTGGTCCCTGTGCTGCTGGTCCCTGCCTCCCATCCGAAGCCCCTGTAGTGTTGTGGTCCAAAATACAATAGTCATAAACACTAAGCCCTATCATCCCCTACCCATCCCCCATGGCTCCTAGGAACCTAGCGAGGAGTAAAGGGAAGCTACAAAGGTGGAGAATAAAACAAGCAGGTGATAGTGGAACCATCTAGCAGTTAATTATAATGTATATACAGCTAAGGAAGAAAGGTATAAGCTAGCAGTTTTATAGTAGTAAGCAGTAAGGTAAATAAGTAGAGTAAGCATCATATGTGAGAAGGACAAAGTAAGAAGTAAGCAACCTTAACTTATATGAATGCACATACAAACTAATAAGTTAAGGGATCTTCTGCAAGGCTCCCATCAAATAAAAAGTCCCATACCAATTTTTATGTTGGGGTGTCGGTTGTATGCAAGTATGAGTGTAGTGATATGCTATGCCATGATTCATGCAAGTGCAAATCACGCACACAACTCTATGCATACAGACCTTTAGTTCCTCCTATTTGGGCAGCTAGCTTAACTTCCAGGAACCTCCGTAGTGGCAAACGGAGACAGTGGGTTGCCCCCCCCCACTCCTAGGCAGGTATCCACACTACCATGCCTAGCCCTTATATACGCCTCTAGAAGGACACAACCTAGGGTTACCATGTACTAATGCTGGCCATATCCACCAGGCTTTCTTTGTCCAAGTGTCCCACACTGTCGAGTCAACGTATCGACGTCGGTGTGAACGACCGTCCAATACCGAAGACCCACCACCTTATTTATATATCCAAATCCTTCCGAGCCACCAGTTCCATGGACTATCCTGTCTGTTGCATTTACCTTCCGAACCTACCATTCGGATGTCTAATCAAACTAACCTAACCAACCTCCCGAGCTGCCGGGGTGTGTGAATGTGAAACCCTAGTTATACTAGTTGCTCTTGAAGTTTATTATTCCTACTGTTTAGGTTAGCCCAGGACTGCCCAAGGTATTCCCCGTGAAGGGTTCTCGATGGCACTAGGAACTATGATGATAGCTGAAGCACATCGTTCCCTTTTGCATGGCACTTACTATTATTGGTTGTTTCCTAACTCCCAATCCCTTTAAAGTTGTGCTGGGTCTAACCCTAGTGAATTTGACTCTTTATCTCTCCACGGGGAAGACGATGTTTCGTCAACCCAGAGCATTTCTTAGCACTTGTCAAACCTCCCACTCCTCATCATGACTACCGATGATGAACTCAATTCACTTACCAGATCAATACACTAATATCCCAACTCCTTAGGTTCATTTTGCACAATATTATGATTTCTGCAGTTTTTACAAAACGCAGACCATCCTAAGCTATATGACGTATACAATGAGAGGTACTCCAAATTTTCATCCAAAATCCTTATAATATTTATTGGAAGTCTATCATGACATGATTAGCCTAAATCCAAAAGTTTATAATTTTTCTAATTTACTTGATAATTTATTTAATTTCCTAAGAGATCCAAATGCTTTTGTTTGAACATGAAGTACTATTTTAAGGCATGCAAAATGTTCCACAAAATTATGATAAATACAAGACACTATTTATCAGGAAATTCAAGGTCTCCAAATTTTTCAGTAAGACTAGGACCTCTAAGCATAATTTTGAATATAACCTACATTAACCAAATTAAAGAGACAAGTGCTGCCAATATACTTATAAACATTCTGAGAAAATCCAAGGATGATTTTAAAAATATATAAACACTACAGGGCAAGTTTCACAATTTATCAGTGAATAATGAACTCTAAACTTGATTTTCTCATAATAATCCAAGTTAATAGGTTAATGAACTAAGTACAACAATTATTCATTTAAAAATTGTAATAAAATTCCCATATGAGTATGTTGACCAAGAGACACTACTGATCAAGTTTCATAATTTTTCCAATAAAAAGGGAGCTCTAAATCTATTATAGATCATGTTCCCATATTTATATACTTGTGAAGTAAGTACTGGAAATTTACATTAAAAAATTACAATAAAATACATGTATGATCATAATGGTCTAAAACTCACTCTGCCCCAATTTCATAACCATCTCATGGATATTATGATCATAATAAAAACATAATTAATTAGTGTTAATACCGGTATTACAAAGGTGATACTTAAATTATTCATCTAAAATTCCCAATAATATTATCCATGTCCAAATACTCTAAGAGTTTTACCAGAGGACCTTAGCTACCCTAGAGTCCTTTCTACCAAATTTCACATCCATATAAGGGAACTTGACCTCATGCCCTTCACAAACCCCCAAAGTCCAAACTTAGATTTTGAACTTGGGTCCTAGGGCAATCCTACCCCAAACCACCCCATAACCCATATGAGGGTGTAAAAAGTCTGACAAATTAGTGGGAAAAGGTTCAGCCTCTGTTGATGTGATTTGACAACTTAAACCTCAATATGAACTTTTGACCTAAATACCCCTTATTAGGGCAAGGCTAGGGTTTGCCCAATTCCCAACCAAATCAACTCAAAATGAGGTGAAAATTTATACAGATCCTCATGATGACCCTAGGGACCATTCACCAAAATTTGGGAGGGTTTGGAGGTTTTAGGTCCCTAAATTAATTTACCATATGGCATTTAAATGATTTCAAAAATTATAGAAACATTAACCCAAAAAATTCTCATTTTTGGGCAAGACCTAGGTACAGACTAGGGTGACCTCTTGTCCAAATTTCAGGTCATTTGGACAAGGGGTGAAGTGGGGGCACACATTTTAACCTCTGTCTAGCCCTAAGTATAGACCCCACCAAAATGAGTGCGCTGGTCAAAATTAGCACCAAAATTGGGTTAAACTAATTTTAAATGAAAGTAGACCCATAGGGATACAATTTATATGTTGACCACTTTCTCTAGTTTAGCCTCTAAGTATTTTTAAATTAATTTACAAGATGCTTGAATAAATTGTGACAGAAACGAAATAACATGGAAATATATCCTATAGTTTAATTTCATCCCTAACACGGATCTTAAAGCACATCCAGCAGCTCTGGCTTATCTTCTTCCTCCAGCCGACAGGTAGGATTTACCCATCCTGGAGCTACTTCCAGCCACCACCGCCGGCCACCCGGCCACCTCCCTGGCCGGCCACCGCCACCACCAACTCCGTCGAGGTGGTGGCTATCGCCAGGCGGCGGCTGTGGAAACCACCCATCACCACACATCTTCCCAAAACCCCGAGGTGGTAGGAAGGGGGTATAGGGGTACATAAACACCAAGGACCACCCACTGCAGGTGATGTAGGACTAATCCATCAATGGGATGGCGGGGATATTCCACCACACGGGGGGCCACCGGGGTCAACACCCAGACCTGGAACGCGATGGGGAAGCCCAAATATGCGGTCCCACACACACCCAATTCCGCTGGACCTTGGTTCTCAACACACCCCCGCAGCGGGATGGCTCTGATACCATGTGGAAACCACCCGTCACCACACATCTTTCCAAAACCAAGAGGTAGTAGGAAGGGGGAACGAGGGTACATAAACACCAAGGACCACCCGCTGCAAGCGATGTGGGACTAATCCATCCACGGGATGGCGGGGATATTCCGCCATACGGGGGCCCACCGGGGTCAACACCTACACCTGGAATACGATGGGGAATCCCAAATATGCGGTCCCACACACACCCAATCCCGCTGGACCTTGGTTCTCAACACACCCCCGCAGCGGGATGGCTCTGATACCATATGGAAACCACCCATGACCACACATCTTCCCAGAACCCCGAGATGGTAGGAACGGGGGACGAGGGTACATAAAAACCAAGGACCACCCGCTGTAGGCAATGTGGGACTAATCCATCCAGAGGATGACGATGATATTCCTACATATGGGGGCCCACCTGGGTCAACACCCAGACCTGGAACACGATGGGGAAGACCAAATATGCGGTCACACACACACCCAATCCCGCTGGACCTTCCTACCACCTTGGGGTTTTGGAAAGATGTGTGGTGATGAGTGGTTTCCACAGCGGCACAGCCACCGGAGGGGCCTATTCCGGCGAACCTGTCAAGTTTATTTTAACTGAAACAACCATGGAGAAACTCCACCCGATCGGGCTCCATTGAGCCTGATTCTTATTCCTAATGAGTCCTATAATCTACCCATGGATGAAGGAGAAGGGGAGGACCTTGCTTGCGGCCTGGAGATGCGTCGATCTCCGGGTTACCATTGGTGGTGGAGGAGTCGCCGGAGTTCTGCAACTGCACAGTGAAGTTGCTCGTCTCCTTCAGGTTAGGTGTGGAAAAGCTTGCCCTAGATCTAGGGATGCTTTTAAAGTAATAAAACGGGGAGGGGAGGGGTCTAGCTGGTGGTGGCCATTAATGGCCCCCTTAATGCAAATTTCGACAATGGTGGTGGGGATGAATGTGGGCTCAATCCAGCAAAGAAATGGCTAGAAACTCCTCCTCTTCCCCAGAGGAGATGAATCCAGCCCTAAAGGGTGGAAGGAAGAGGCCAAGGCTTCAATGGCCATTATTGGCCATTGAAGGTGCAATTCGACCATGGTGGGGTAGCACCATTCCGGCCATGACAGCCACCAAAATAGCCCCCTGGTCTTCCTGTGTTGAGTGGGGAGTTGGATCAGCCAATGAAGAATGGCCCTTGGCCTCCTTGGCCATGAATGACTCTCTTTCACCATTTCTCTCTCCTCCATTAAAGGGGAGTTGGTACTTTCTCTCTCCTAGTCATCTAGGTTGACCTTGCTGACCACTCTAGCCTATTCGCAACCCACTAACCCATATTTTCCATGGAAATAAGGTTAGCCCAAGTGGAAAGAGGGCTTGAGCTTAGGTTAGCCCATTTGAGCTAAGTTTGACTTGACCTAGCTTAGGGTTGACTTTGGTCAAATTGACCTTTTGTGTCACCATCATTGGGTCATTGGTGACCTATTGGCCTCCCCTAGGGTCTAAGTAGGGATTGGTAGGGTTGAATTGGCACCTTGGAGGTCACTTGACCCTTAGTAAGGGTACTTTAACCACTTTGGGGTTAGAGTTAACTGGGGTCAACTTAGCCACTAGGGTTGACCCCAATGAGTCATTGGTGACTCATTGACCTTACTTTAGGATTAAGAGGGTATGGGTTGGGTCCACTTGGCTAAGGGAAGGTCAATTGACCTAAGTAGGCTAGTTTGACCCATTTAGGGTTAGGGTTGACTTAGGTCAACTTAACCACTTTGACTGCCCACAGTGGGTCCTTAGTGGCCCTATGAACTACTCAATGTGTTAGGGGTGTTGTGGTAGGGTCATGGGATCAAGTTGTAGCCCTAAAGTCAAACCTTAAGTCTAAATATTGAGGATGAGCTATAGGCAACCAAGGTTATTTTTCATCTTGGGCATTGCCCACTTGGTTTAGAGCTTCTGATTGTTTTGTCATGACCTAGTCATGACAAAACAAAATCCTAGGGGTCTAGTTGTTTGAGCGATGTTACATTATCCCTCTTTGACAAAGATACTAGATCTTGAGAAAGATCTCTCTAAGACTCAGACTCGGGTTGAAACTCTTACAAGAGAGAAAGAAGCTTTAGAGAGATCTCTAAAGTTTTCTCAATCTCAAGTGGAAGGCAGCAGAAAGTCCTTCGTAAACCGATGCGACACCATTGTTGCCGAAAATAATGTATTAAGGGGACAAGTTCGTGACTCAAAAATCGCCACTAGCAAATTTGGAGTGGGCCAAAAATCACTAAATATGATTTTGGCAAACTAGTACTATGGTTCTGAAATATTCAGACTTGGATACTCACCTAAACACACTCTCCCGGCGACATCCACTGTCGCCGGCGATAAGAAAAAGTCCAGAAAAACTTCTTTCCAAATTAAAAATAATAAAACTACTGTCCCTGTAGCTTCCAGCAAAAGGTCAAAATTTATTTTAAAAAACCCATCGACTATTTTCATCAAGTGTGCCAAATGTAATAAGTTTGGTCACACAACACACACTTGTAAGAAGACGGGACACTGTTCTGTTAAACAAATATGGGTACCTAAGGCTTCCACCTATTCTATGGGAGAAACTACTTGGGTAACTGGATATTTACTCTCATCCTTTTTCTAGGTGTGTTGGCAGGCTAAGGACAAAGAAGACGTGTGGTACTTGGAATCAGGGTGTTCCAAGCACATGACAGGCAATAAATCAAAGTTCCTTAGCCTATAGATAAAGAAAGGAGGAGTAGTTACTTTTGGTGACAACGGAAAAGGAAAAATCATCGGCATTGGAGTGTAGGTAACAAATCATTTACTATCTCAAATGTTTTGTATGTTAAAGGTTTGAAGCATAATTTAATCTTTATAAGTCAGTTATGTGATGTTGGCTTAAATGTCTTATTTGACTCGTCTTCAAACTTATGCAAAATTATTAACTCTAAAATAAATGATACTGTTATTACTGCTCCTAGGTTTCAAAATGTCTACATGTTTAGATTTAATGATTTGTCACATTCTTCATTAAAGTGTTTTATATCTAAAAATGTTGAGCTATATTTGTGGCATAAACGTCTTGGACATTTTAGTTCCAAGCTTATTATAAAATTGTCTCAAAACAAACTTGTTAAAGGTTTACCTTATTTGCATGGAAATTTATCGTCTTTATGTTCACCATGTCAAAAAGGAAAATTTTCAAAGGCTTCATTTAAAAGCAAAAATGTCATTTCCACCACTAGGCCTTTAGAATTGATACATATGGATTTGTTTGGCCCTGTTAATACACTAATTCTAGGTGGTAGAAAATACACCTTTGTTTTGATTAATGATTATTTTCGCTTAAGTTGGACAATTTTCTTAACGTCTGAATCTGATGAGTTTTTACAATTTTCCAAATTATGTATACGTGTTCAAAATGAACTAGAGTTAAAAATAAAATGCATTCGTTTAGATAATGGAGGTGAAATTGATAATGAAAAATTTGTTTCTTTTTGCAATGAGTTAGGAATTAAACATGAATTTTCCGCACCTCGCACACCTCAACAAAATGGTGTAGTAGAGAGGAAAAATAGAACTTTGCAAGAACTAGCTCGCACTATGCTATCTGAATACAAATTACCCAGATCATTTTGGGTCAAAGCTGTTAGTACTGCTTGTTATGTTATTAATTGTATTATGCTTCGACCTCTCTTAAAATTAACACCTTATGAGTTATATTTTCTAAAGAAACCAAATGTGTCTTATTTTAAAGTTTTTAGTTGTAAATGCTTTGTTTTGAACACTAAGGATAATTTAGGTAAATTTGATGAAAAGTGTGATGAAGGCATTTTTATTGGCTATTCTTCAACGAGTAAAGCTTATAGAGTTTACAACAAAAGGACTAAAATGGTTGAAGAATCTGTACATGTTAAATTTGATGAGTTTTTTTCCTTCTGTAGAAGCTAATAATACAAGTAAAGATGAAGAGTTCTCCCCTCTACAAAGGTTCGATGATGATGAAATCCTTGGAGACAAAGATAAAGAAAAAGGAGTCGAACAAGAAGAAGAAGAAGAAGAAGAGCAGGAATATGTGCCTCCAAGTGAACTAAGATTCTCAAAAGATCATCCGCAAGATTTGGTTATTGGAGAACCGTCAAGAGGGGTAAGTACTCGTTCATCTATACATGAGTTATTCTCTAATATGTACTTTATTTCTGATATAGAACCTAAAAGTGTTGAAGCTGCTTTATATGATAATTATTAGTTTTTAGCTATAAATGACAAGCTTAATTAATTTGAATGCAATAAGGTTTGGAAGTTAGTAGAAAGACCGTCAAATCATCTTGTTGTAGGGGTTAAGTGGATTTTTAAAAATAAACTAGATAGTGAATCTAGGGTCACTAGGAACAAAGCTAGACTTGTAGCAAAAGGTTATTCACAAATAAAAGAAATAGATTTTGAGAAACCTTTGCACCCATAGCACGTTTAGAAGCAGTTATAATATTTCTTGCATTTGCTAGTTTTAAAAGGTTTAAACTATTTCAAATGGATGTTAATACTACTTTACTTAACAGGTATATTAAGGAGGAGGTTTATGCAGAACAACCTTCAGGCTTTGTTGATGTTAAATTTCCTGATCATGTTTTTAAATTAGAAAAAGCCCTTTATGGTTTGAAACAAGCACCCCGAGCACGATATGATACATTGAATATTTATTTATTAAAGAATGATTACAAAATGGGTAGTGCTGATTGTACTCTATTTGTTAAACATATTAATGATGATCTTATAGTTTTACAAGTATATGTTGATGACATTATTTTTGGATCCATAAATGAAAAATTATGTGATAGTGTTATAGAAATTATGAAGAATGAATTTGAAATGAGCATGTTAGGCGAACTCACTTATTTTCTTGGTTTTCAAATTACTCAAATGCATGATGGAATTTTTATTTGTCAATCTAAATATATTCATGATGTTTTAAAAAGATTTGAGTTTGAAAATCTAAAACAAGCAAATACCCCCATAAGTGTCTCATTAAAGTTAGGAAAGGATGAAAGTGAAATATCCATAGAGCAAACACTATATAGAGGAATGATAGGATCACTATTGTATTTGACTGCATCTAGACCTAACATTATGTTCGCTGTATGTTTATGTACTAGATTTCAAGCTAATCCCAAAGAGTCTCATTTAAAAGCAGTTAAACGTATTTTTAGATATCTTATTGGCACATCTAAGTTAGGTTTGTGATATCATCACAACGATACCTTTATATTACATGGCTTTTCTAATTCTGATTATGCTGGTAGTTCATTAGATCGTAAAAGCACCAGTGGAACCTATCACTTACTTGGCCCTCCACTAATTTCATGGTCGAGTAGGAAATAGAATTCTGTTGCCTTATCCAACACTGAGGCCGAGTACAAGGCACAGACAGTTGTTGTGCACAAGCTCTGTGGATGAATCAAACTTTAGAACACTTTGGAATTGTTCATGAAATAATTGAATTAAAGTGTGATAATAAAAGTGCAATTGACTTAACATATAATCCAGTTCATCATTCTAGGTCCAAACACATTGATGTACGCCACCATTTCATAAGAGACCACATAAAACAAAATACAATCAAAGTCAATTTTATAAGCACTGATTCACAGCTTGCAGATATTTTCACGAAACCACTTCTAGATTCCCATTTTTCATTAATAAGATTAGAACTAGGAATCCTTGACATTTCAAACTAATGAATCGCCATAGTAAGCAAAACAAGAAAAACACTTAAATTGCTAAGAACATGAAAATTAAACCAAAATAAGAATACATAAACCATAAATGTGAACATCACATACTAAGTCCCACATAATATTACAACACATTTTTTAAAAAAATTAAGAAACTTCACTATCGCCGGCGACAGTGACTGTCGTCGGGCGATAGCGTTAACATGTCCAGTCATCCTGAAAATCTTCAGAAATTTCTACTGTCACTTGCACTTGTCTCCCCTTGATCATCAACTGAACTATGGTCACTACTCCTCGTCTGGTGTTCTCGGCGAGTAGATGTACGGGGAGGCTCCATGAACGGATTCTCCCATTCTGACGTCTCTGATGGAGTGGGCTTCAAATTGAGGCTTTTCGTCAGAAATTTAAAAAATTTCTGAACTCCTAAAAAGTTCTTCTTCACTTCCCTCCTATGTTCTTCGAACGACTCACAAGTCGTCCATCCCTTCTCGCAACAATCCACCTCTTGGAATTGGCGGGTTACGGATAGTGGACACAGGTTCATTACTCGTTGATGACCCTCCTCGTGTTGATCGGCCGATGGAAGGTGTTCCACTCGTCGAATATATGGATAGAATACAATCATTGAAGTACAAATCCGAGTCTATCCAAGTGCATTTCTTATATTAAATACGTTGGATGATGGCTCCAAGTGGTGGCATATTTAGTTTCTTCCAATTAGGGCTCTTTAACCTAAATACATAGCGTATTATCGAAAGGATAAAGTCTGCCATGTCAAATGGCCCTGCTCCAAAATCATGTATGTTACATAACTCAGTTGAGCCGTTATCTTCCGTGTATCACCAGATTTTAGTAGGAAAGTGTGCCTCAATATGTCTTGCACTAGTCGTGCATCCTCAGTGAGCGTGGACGTAGATTGAATAAGTGTTTTGGTGGAATTTTCATGCAAAACCAAATTCAATAGTGTCCAATCTTTATCCTTCTGATAGTTCTCTACTACATATGAGGTATTTTCATACTCTATCAACCCAAACTCTTCTCTAAGGTCGTAGTGGGTTATCTCTACTGCCTGTCCTTGTATCTTAGATCGTACTCCACCATTCAGTTCCGTGAACCGCGGATCTTTGAGATAATTATTGAAATCTCTAATTAGTACGGAGGAAAAATGTATCTGGAATAATAATAGACATTATTCCCGCCATTGCTAACAGGTTGTGGATGTGTGCATGATGGGCAGGGTCGAATTCGATGACCTGTCCGATCCCTATGTTATCATTTTCAATTCCTGGAAATGTTTGATAAGAAGAATATGAATCACTGCATGTGCTTCTACGGGCTTTGGAACTGGAAGCCATTGCTGTAAAAAAGGTTTTTTTAACTACCAAAAAGAATCATTTTTTTGTATCACCATCCGGCGATGCCCACTGTCGCCGGGCGATATCAGAAATTTGTCTTCCTCCATTTTCGACTCCAGATCTGGGTTTTATCTCCTCCAAACTACCAGATCTGAAAGTTTTTTTAACAACCCAAAAGAATCATTTTTTTTGGTATCGCTAACCGGCGACACCCACTGTCATCGGGCGATATCAGAAATTGGTCTTCCTCCATTTTTGATTCTAGATCTGGCTTTAACTCATCCAAACTACCAGATCTGAAAGTTTTGTTTTAACCAAACACCTATACAAACACTTAAATCCACAAAAATCTAAAGCATAAAAGCAAAATTCAAAGTTACTTACCTTGCTCTTAGGTTTTCACCATCGTCCGCTCCGAGTTTCGCGACCAGCCTTTAGGTAAAACTGATAGATTTGATGCCTTTGACCTACTGCCACCTTTTTTATATTTTTCACACTATGGCCAATCGGCGATACCCGGTATCGCCAGACAATAGTGACAATTCACTATTCTACCAATTTTTCTTCGTTACTCAGATTTAGGCATGGTGTAATGTTTTTTTTGAGTTCCCAATTACTTGGTTCCATAGTTCAACATTCATATATCTGTTCTACATACTTAAGTGCTAGTGTTCTTAAGCTTGTGAAATTGTTTTCATATGTCTCTAAGTATGAGAAATCTTTTAGTTATGATGATGTTCTTTCACTCACGGTTGTGCAAATCTTCATATGCATTCAACTTACTACATGTGTGAATTGTGAATGTTCTACCATAACCGCTAGTGTTGCTGTTCATGCTAATGCTTTATCCGCATTTGTATAGTGCATCACTAATCTTTAATTATCCTGTATGCTCTCACAAGTGAATTCGGACTGCTTTGTACAGCCAAACAAAAACAAAATGATAAAAAAATTGTTTGGTCCCAAAAGGGCACACCTTTGGTGATACGTTTCACACAAAAAAATCCAAATAATAAAGGGCTGACAAGAAACCTCCACCAAGCACTACTTACCCTCCTGATAAGTCTTAATAAGCATTGTGAGGTTGAGCACCTTGGAAAGAATTGTAAAGTGTCTTGTACAAATCTTTAACTGGATAATTTTTCTATGTTATGTGCTCTGCACTATAGGGTATAAGTATAGCTCAGCATGCCCCACTCTATGTTATGTTATTTTTTAACATTCCCCGTGTTCATGTATTTGTAAGAGTCTGCATAAGTGTTTCTGACACCATATCACGTGTATACAACATTATCCTCTCTAAAAGTTCTTATGCGAATTGGACTGAAATTTTTTATGAAAATATTATTCAATAGTGTATGTATTTGTGATATAGCTGCCTGAACATTGCAAATGTTAGTGTTTACTCATTTCTTTCTTTACTATACATTGCTCACTTATCCTATCTAGAGTTTCTCTTTTGTGTTTTTCCTTTTTTAGCTTCCACTCAACTCTAATATATCTTTTGACAATACCAAAGGGGGAGAATCTTCAAAGGAAATCATTCATCTACCCTCATAATCCTTGAGAATTTTCATATACACTCATAATCCTTATATTAAACACGGAAAAGTTCACTATGCTTCAATTTAGGGGAGTTCACATGTAGGGGGAGCGTTCATCCAAGAGCAATTTATGCACATTCACATGTTTCGTCTTGATACTCAAATCGGGTGGACCCTATAACATTCATGATTTTTTTCTTAGTGGATTTGTTATTATCAAAAGGGGGAGATTGTTGGAGCATGCATTCCACGCTTCCTGGTTTGCTAATAACAAATCTTGTTTGTATTTGATTTTTGGGTGTTTTTGGTGTGCAGATATCACAAGTATATCTCTAATGTCTTTTGGGTGATGAATCGGATGTGAACTGAGCGCAGGAGATATTGCCAGGCGATATTGAGTAATGCCAACGAAGCTCGTGGGCGACGTGGCATCCATTACATCGCTATCGCCAGACAGTGATATCCAGTATCATTAGGCGATAGTGCACGTTTGATGATCGACGAATCTGCGATACAAAAATGAGGAGTTCGTGGGACATGTGGCAGCTGTTACTGATATTGCCAGGTGGCGATACCCAGTGTTGCCAGGCGATATCGCCAAAGTATAAAAGTCATTCAATTTCTTGTGGAAATTAGTGATTTTGATTACCTGGAGTATTCTCTCCTATGAAGACGATTCAGAGAGCTCCAGATCTCAGATATACTCCATACTTTCAAGAGAGTCAAAGAGCGAAAGATTGACGGCACGTTCGCAACATTCGAAGCGACTCTAGCAAGGATTTGTTGGCATATTCAGCGCATTGTTTGAAGGGTGTGTCTAGCCTAAAGTGTTCAATTTGTTTTGTTCTTGTTTCAATTATTTTCTCATTGTAATCAAGAGGGGAAATTGCAGACTTGTGCATTTCGTCTTGGTCCTTGTGTGGCTTAGGAGGAAATCGCCGCCTTGTGAGTGACGTCCAAGATCTTGTGCGGCTTAGGGAGAAATCATTGCCTTGTGTGCAGCATCTAGATCGTGATTAGATCTAGGGGGAGGCTAGTAGCAAGATCTAGAAGGAGATACGTTTTAGACTGCCGGTTCTTGGTAGAAGGACCGGTGAAAACACAAGTAAATTATTTGTTTCATGAGCCTTTATCTATAGCTCTATAGAGAAACTTTGTATTCATTTTATCACATTTGAATTATATCATTGTTGTTTTTGCTAGTATACATTTTCATTCTTTAATTATATTGTTTTTATTTTTATTCATCAAACAAACTTGTTTGTATTTAAGAAAAATTTAAAGAGCCCTTATTTCCCCCTCTAAGGGAGCCACACGATCCAACACACTTCGTCGAACGGAGATCGACCATATTGCTTCAGAAAATGTTTCGTTGAACTGAGATCGACGAAATGTTTTCCCTTCTTCAGACTGAGATCGACGAACTCTTTTATCAATAAAATATTTCGTCGACATGAGATCAGAGAATTTTTATCTTTTGTCGGGCGGAGTCTGCCACTTCATATTCTGAAAACCATATATCTAGGTTTTCTTCGAGCTCCATCCCGTGCTTTATGTTCCCCTTGCACTTGATCTCTCTGAAAACCATATTAATGATGATCTTATAGTTTTCCAAGTATATGTTGATGACATTATTTTTGTATCCACAAATGAAAAATTATGTGATGGTGTTATTGAAATTATGAAGAATGAATTTGAAATGAGCATGGTCGGTGAACTCACTTATTTTCTTGGCTTTCAAATTACTCAAAAGCATGATGGAATTTTTATTTGTCAATTTTAATATATTTATGATGTTTTAAAAAGATTTGGGTTTGAAAATCTAAAACAAGCAAATACCCCAAACAGTGTCTCAATAAAGTTAGGAAAGAATGAAAGTGGAATATCCATAGATCAAACACTATATAGAGGAATGATAGGATCATTGTTGTATTTGACTGCTTCTAGACCTGACATTATGTTCGTTGTATGTTTATGTGCTAGATTTCAAGCTAATCCCAAAGTGTCTCATTTAAAAGCAGTTAAACGTATTTTTAGATATCTTATTGGCACATCTAAGTTAGGTTTGTGGTATCCTCACAACGATACCTTTATATTACATGGCTTTTCTGATTCTGATTATGCTGCCTGTTCATTAGATCGTAAAGGCACCAGTGACACCTGTCACTTACTTGGCCCTTCACTAATTTCATTGTCGAGTAGGAAATAGAATTTTGTTACCTTATCTACCATTGAGGCCGAGTACATGGCACTAGGCAGTTGTTGTGCACAAGCTCTATGGATGAAGCAAATTTTAGAAGACTTTGGAATTATTCATGAAACAATGGAATTAAAGTGTGATAATAAAATTGCAAATGACTTAACATATAATCCAGTTCATCATTCTAGGTCTAAACACATTGATGTACGCCACCATTTCATAAGAGACCACTTAAAACAAAATGCGATCAAAGTCAATTTTATAAGCACTAATTCACAGCTTGCAGATATTTTCACGAAATCACTTCTAGATTCCCATTTTTCATTGTTAAGATTAGAACTAGGAATCCTAGACATTTCAAACTAATGAATCGTCATAGTAAGCAAAATAAGAAAAACACTTAAATTGCTAAGAACATGAAAATTAAACCAAAATAAGAATACATAAACCCTAAATGTGAACATCACATACTAAGTCACACATAATATTACAGCAGCACAACAACACATACTAAGTCCCACATAATATTACATCATATTTTTTTAAAGAATTAAGAAACTTCATTATCGCCGGCGACAGTGACTGTCGCTGGGCAATATCGTTAACTTGTCCAGTCATCCCGAAAATCTTCAGAAATTTCTACTGTCACCTGCACTTGTCTCCACTTGATCATTAGTTGAACTATGCTCACTGCTCCTCATTTGGCATACTTGGCGATTAGATATACGGGGAGGCTCCATGACCGGATTCTCCCATTCTGTTGTCTCTGATGGAGTGGGCTTCAACTTGAGGCTTTTCTTCAGAAATTTAAAAAATTTCTGAACTCCCAAAAAGTTCTTCTTCACTTCCCTCCTGTGTTCTTCGAATGACTCTCACAAGTCATCCAACCCTTCTCGCAATGATCCACCTCTTGGAATTGGTGGGTTACGAATAGTGGACACAGGTTCACTACTCCTTGATGACCCTCCTCGTGTTGATCGGCCGATGGAAGGTGTTCCACTCATCGAATATATGGATGGAATACAATCGTTGAAGTACAAACCCAGGTCTATCCAAGTACATTTCTTATATAAAATACGTTGGATGATGGCTCCAAGTGGGAGTGTATTTAGTTTCTTCCAATTAGGGCTCTTTAACCTAAATACATAACATATTATCGAAAGGATAAAGTCTGTCATGTCAAACGGCTCCTGCTCCAAAATCATGTATGTAACATAACTTAGTTGAGTCGTTATCTTCCGTATATCACCAGATTTGAGTAGGACAGTGTGCCTCAATATGTCTTGCACCAGTCGTGCATCCTCAGTGAGCGTGGTCGTAGACTGAATAAGTGTTTTGGTGGAATTTCCATGCAAAACGAAATTCAATAGTGTCCAATCTCTATCCTTCTCATAGTTCTCTACTACATCTAAGGTATCTTCATGCTCTATTAACCCAAACTCTTCTCTAAGGTCGTAGTGGGTTATCACTGCTGCCTATCCTTGTATCTTAGATTGTACTCCACCATTCAGTTCCATGAACTGCGGATCTTTGAGATAATTATAGAACTCTCTAATTAGTATGGAGGAAAATGTATCTAGAATAATAATAGACATTATTCCCGCCATTCCTAACAGGTTGTGGATGTGTTTATGACGGGCAGGGTTGAATTCGATCACCCGTCCGATCCCTATGTTAGCATTTTCAATTACTGGAAATGTTTGATAGGAAGAATATGAATCACTGTCTGTGCTTCTACGGGCTTTGGAACTGGAAGGCATTGCTGCAAATAAAAAGGTTTTTTTAACAACCAAAAAGAATCGTTTTTTTGTATCGCCATCCGGCGACATCCACTGTCGTCGGGCGATATCATAAATTTGTCTTCCTCCTTTTACGACTCCAGATCTGGGTTTTATCTCCTCCGAACTACCAGATCTGAAAGTTTTTTTAACCACCCGAAAGAATTATTTTTTTGGTATCGCCAACCGGCGACACCCACTGTCGCCGGGCGATATCAGAAATTGGTCTTCCTCCATTTTCGATTCTAGATCTGGTTTTAACTCATCCAAACTAACAGATCTGAAAGTTTTTTAACAAAACACCTATACAAACACTTAAATCCACAAAAATCTAAAGCATAAAAGCAAAAAATCAAAGTTCCTTACTGAAGGATGGTATAAAAGATACCACCTGAGGGGTTAGACTATTTAACTCTAGAGGGGGATGAATAGAGTATTTTAAAGTCTTATTAGATTTTTATTGCAGAATTAAAATAATGATACTTATATTTATAAACAGACAATTCAGAAATAAAACTAAGCTATACAGTAAGCATCACACAGTAAAAAATAAGATAGCATCACAGCCGACACAATAATTTTATAGTGGTTCCCCTAAAACTTGGGTAAATCCACTCTTCTACCACCCTAGTAGGAATCCACTCAGATTTTTGATCAGGTGGTCTGCCACCAATCGGTTTTTGCTCTGGTGCCTATCACCACAAGATCTGCTTCAGGTAGATCAGGAAACCCTTCAGGCTTTTGATCAGGTGCCTAAAACTAAATCAAGTCTTCTGATCAGGAGACTTGCAACCAAGTGTTTAACTTTTGAAGGGAGCTAGAACCCCGTGTACAGTGGGGTGAAACAAAGAAAATGTAAGACCCCTCCCCTTACCAAGGAGTTTACCCGGTCTTATGCGCAGAACCGCCATCTTACGGTGGTACTAACATACGGGTTAGCCGACACAGCAACATGCCGATTCTGTCGGCTAGTAGGATCATAAAACCTATTCGGCCAAAAGGGAGAAAGAAGTAAAAGCAGTATAAAGCAACCACTAGTCCACAAGTCGCAACACAATCACATAATAAATAAGAGTACACCAGTCCATAATGAGTTCGTCAAAAATAGAGAAAAGGGCTTATGCCCAGTACATAATGATAAATAACTTTCTCATAAATGACAACAAGCAAAAGCTACACTATCATCAGAAGACACATCCCACCTGACGTCGGGCTGTAGTAGTAGTAGTAAGTGGTGGTGGTATCAGCTCCTCACGTCCTGTCACCTCATCCTGCTGGTTCTCCATCTCCTCGAGCTCCTAAAATGTTAGGTCACACCGACCGTTCGTTAAAAAGACTAAGTCGTTTCCTCCACACCTCGCCCCCACAACTACTAGGCACCGGGCGGGAGGACGAAGCGAAGGACAATAAGGGGTAAAGAAAGAAGCAGGTGACAATAGAACTATACTAACAAGTATATATGCATCCAATATTTCTACTCTAGCAGTTATATATATAGTGCAGGAAAGTAAGATGAACTGAACAGAAACAAGTATGTGCAGTAAGTAAACAATACTGGAAGTAAGCTGAGTAAAGACAACAAGTAAAATAAGCTACTACTACCATCACATAAGTACCTTAACTTATACAAATGCCCATACAAACTTATAAGTTAAGGTTTCCAGAAATATAACTTATCATATAAAAGAGCCCATACTAATTTATATGATAAGGATTTATGGTGCGTATAACCTAGTTATGAATGAAAGATATGCATGTGTGTTATGATTCATGCAAGTGCAACTCACACACACGACTCTGTGATCAAAGACCTTTAGTTCCCACTTTTTGGAGCTAGCATCACTCTCTGGTACCACCGTTGTGGCTATGACAGCAGTGGAGCAGGCGTCTCCACTCCTAGGCAGGTATACACACTACCAGGCCTAGACCTCCCATACGCCTCTGTACATGTGCTAGGTACAATATAGATTCTCTACATACTATTTGCTGGCTACCCAACAGTCTTTTTGGTCGAGTGTGCGTTTTCGGGGATCGTCCTCCAGATCGCAGCGTAAATCAAACCACTAGCCCCTCAAGCCATCACACCTCGCAAGAGTCACCGTACTGCCATCGGTGTGACGATTGGCCCAGTACTGCATGACCCGCCACAAGTTTATGCACATGCAAGATATTCCAACCCGAGCCTCCAGTTCACAGGACCAACCTGTCCCGAATCCCTCCAACCCATCGCGGGTGATATTGCACATTAGTGCCTTTATTCAAAATCCCTCAAACCCATCACGGGTGAGATTGCACATTAGTGCCCTTATTCAAAATCCCTCCAACCCATCACGGGTGAGAATGAACCACAATGTCTTAGCCTATTAGACTACTCTTGTCTAGAGTTCGTTACACCTAGCAGTTTAAGGTTAATCCCAGGACTGCCCAAGGCATGCCCGGTGAAGGGCTCTCAGGGGCACTATGAACTATGATGGGCTGAATCCCAAAGCTCCCTTTCTCAAGAATATTTACTTTTATTTAATGCCTACCCCTTATCCATACCAACTCTCATTGTTACTCTAGACAAACCTATTAATTTAGAGTATTATCAGAAGAGCGGCGGTCTTCCGTTGATCTCCGTTCTAGCCACTATCCTTGGGATTTTGCACTCTACCAATTGTTATCAAGAAGTGCCCTATTGTACACCAACCAGGGTTTGTCTTCCTAATATAGTTCCCAACTCAACCTACCATTGTATCCCATGTGGGTCCTAGTAATATGTGCTATATTTTTGCTAAGCGCACCCATGACCTAATGTTGACCCGTATAGTAGAACTTCTAATCCCTTGGTCCAAATGCCCCTAATTAATTATCATGGATTGGTATGGTGTATGGTGTTAACCATTTAGGATTTCACCATTTTCTAAGTAATTAAGGACCTAATTTAATTCCTTTAATTGTGTGACCTATGTCGCATTGCACATGATGTACTACTTATATTGATTCATTCTACTTAAGAAATTTATCAGGTGTTCTAAGAAGTAAAATATGGCTGCCCACCAGATTTCCCAATTTTCCCATGTAATTTCAATTTAATTTTCATTTAACAACAAAATCTCAATTTGCCTACTCTCCAAATGAAGTATAGTATATCTACCACCAAAATTTTTGGGAAACTTATTGGAGATTCATAATTATAAAAGCAAACTAAATACAATATTGTAAAGTCCTAAACAGTAATTTGACCTAACAAATATCCAAAGTACCATTATTACAAAAATGCCATTTTTAGGGTTTTCATCATACTGAAACTTCCAAAAATTCTTATAAAATTACAAAAGGAGTAAATAAAATATATAAGCCACTGTAAAATTTTCTATATTATTCCAACAATAATTTCCTTTATTTTAAATTAATTTACATAATGTGAAAAATTATAATTCTACTTAAATTTCAAGATAAAATTATCTAACGGCCCCATAAATTTTTCCAGAGATAAACTATGAACCATTTAGGCTTGAGGCAAAATTTGAGAATTTAATATCATCATTAGCCTTTGTTTCAAATTTTTATTTCTAAATGGCCTAATTTTCAAAAAATCCAATTAATGGGATTTTTGATCCCAAAAATCCCATTAATCCTGTGGGAGGTATATTTCACCCCTATAAGCCTCTATCAAAAGTTTCATGGTCATTCAATGTTCTAAATGGGATAAATTCTCATTTTTGCTAATTTTACTATAAGCACCCCCAAACCAAAACCTACCTTTCTCATGCAAGTGGGATTAGCTATCATGTAGGGAGGGGTAAACAGAGGCTGAAATTTCTACCATGGTCATATATTGACCCAATGGACATGCCACCAAAAATTGGGGCCATTTGGAGTTATATTTCTCCAAATATTTAATTAATTTAAATATGTGTATTTTACCAAATACTATAGAAAATATTTTTCCAAAAATTCCCATTTTTGGTCAGTGCACAAGTATGACATAGGCACATGCATGACCAAAATCTCATGTCATGAGAACTTATGGTTTGGCATGGGCACTCATTTTAAAATTTGCCCTAGTCTAGGACCAGTCTTAGTAGAATGGCCCTACAGGGAGCCCTACAGCTCTAAATTTCAAGTTTAGGGTGTCAAAATAAAGGTAAGACCTAGAGCTACATTTTTTTTGTTAGTGACCAGTTCTGAAATTGCATCTAATGGGCATAATATAAGCTTGCAATTTTATTAAAATTATGTAATAGAAATTTATTATTCATATTAATTAAATCATTAATCAGATCAAGATCAGATGGACGGCATCCGTCATCGTCCCCAGGTGGCCAACGGATATGATTGATTTTCCTGGGACGTTTTTGCTGACTAATTCTGGCCACCTGAATCGGCACCACCGCTGGTGATTATTGCCACCACCTTCATTGAGGTGGAGGCTAGCGTTTTCCGGCGGTGAGGCTGCAGGAGGCGGTTCCTCCGGCGATCCCAAGCAAGAAGAAAAACTCGGAAAAATCCACACTTTATCACATGGTATCGGGCTCGATTGAGCCCGATGTCTCGCCTAAATGAGCTAGAAAGCTAGCACAGGGTGAGGCGAGGTGAAACGGACCTGCAGCCGGGGTTGGCGGCGCGTGCGGTGGTAGTGCTCCATGACCGATGCTTGCTCCGATGAACTAGCCTGAATCATTGTTTCTCCAGTAAAAGCAGTGCTCCAGATGTCGATCTCCACTCTCCTAAGCTCACTGAAGATGATTGTGTGCTTGCTTTCGGCTGGGAGTGGCTGTATAGGGAGATATCACCAAAGTGGGTTTCGACCACCACTTTGGATGCTTCACCCTTGGTGCCAAGTGGCCACCAACCCCCTCATTTCTGTTGAAATGAGGTTGGGAGCTCAGCCAAGAGGCTTGGGCAGAGGGAAGGAGGGCTACATGGCCTTCATCCCCCTTATCCCCCTTTTCTCTCTCCTCCTTTCCCCCAAAATTCCAATTTTACCCCCATGCATGTATTCTCTCTCCTAATTCTGAGGGGTAGGGGCAGTCCTTGACCTCTTGGGCTGGTCATGGACCTTGACGAATGGGCTTAGCCCATGGGGAGTGGGTTTGGCTTCTTCTTTCTTCCTTTAGGCCTTTTTGTTGACTTGTTGACTTTTGGGGTTGAGTTGGTCAACATGGTGAGTGGGCTGACCCAATTTGAAGGTCATGGACCCTATGGCATCACCCAACTTGGGTTGGGCCATGTTGGTGCCCCACATGGACTAATTGGGCATTTGGATGTGGGTTTGACCAATTTAAAATTAAGGGTTGACTTGGGTCAACTTGGGTCAATAAGTGACTTAGTGATATGGCTTATGGTTCCCTTAGGTTGGTGTTAGGGGTTATAGGTGCAGTAGTAGAGTCAATGTGTGGCTAGGACCCCAATCTGGGTTGGTTTGACTTAGGTTACCTTGGGCCCTGTTGTCAGCCCCATGTGACTAAACCCTAACCCCATGGTTCAAACCTAGCCTAAACCCATGCCCCCACCACATGTCCTAACCCAACCTAAGTAAAGGGGTCTAATTGAAAGTGGGATGTTACAACCCCAATAAACAAAAGAAATAATTTCGTCCCCGAAATTCAAGTTCGGGTCTACGGGACTTCCAAGCAAAAAAATTGAAGTACTTTAGCCAATAATTAAAGTGTTACCTGATGTAAAAAGCTCCGGGTGTCACTCTAGCATCAGATACCTCGGCTCCCAGGTGTGCTCCTCCCGTCCATGGTTGGACCACAACACCTTCACCAGGGGAACCTTATTCTTTTGCACCACTCGGACCGCGGTATCATCGATCCGGAGCGGCTCCAAATGAACTGATCTGTCTGACGCTAGTGGTCCTGCTGTAGTGGTGATATGCTGCTCCGGCCGAAGGAGAGCTCTTCGTAGCGAGGACATATGGAAGACATCGTGCAAGGTCCCCAGCTCTGGCGGCAGCTCCAACCTATAGGACAAGGGGCCGATCCACTCCAGAATTAAATATGACCCCATATTTCGAGGGCTGAGCTTCTTGTGCCTCCGCACCCGAGAAACACCATGCACCGGACGTATCTTCAAGAAAACTCTATCCCCCACCTGGAACTCCACCTTCCGATGTCGCGCATCGTAGTACTTAGCCTGCCTACCCTGGGCCTCCAGCATCCGGTCCCTGATCAATCATATCTGAGCGTCCGTATCCTCTATATATTCCAATCCAAGTGCCCTGGAGTCCTCATCGTGGACCCAAGATAGTGGTGTCTGACATTTCCTCCCGTAAAGAGCCTCATAAGGTGCCATCCCAATGCTCGTCTGGTGACTGTTGTAGGAGAACTCAACCAGGGGCAATAGTCTCTCCTAGGGCCTCCCCGTATCCAGTATACACAATCGTAGCAGATCCTCCATGGTCCTGATGGTCCGCTCTATCTGACTGTCGGTCTATGGATGAAAAGCGGTGCCAAAATCAAGCTGAGAACCCAAGCAAGCCTGCACCACTCTCCGCTCCCTAGAAGTGAATCGACTGTCACGATCCGAGATAAACGTCCTGGGGACCCCATGGTACCTGACGAACTGTTCCACAAACAACCTCACCAAAACAGTAACTGGGCTGTCCTTCCTGATAGGTATAAACCAGACCACCTTGGTCAGTCTGTCGACAATGACCCAAACAGAATCATGCCCCGAGTGGGAGCGAGCCAATCCGTGCACAAAATCCATAGCAATATTATAACACCCCAAAGCCCACTTTGGGTTCCAGGATGGGTGACATGGTCTGGGACACGGGCATGTCCCAGGGGCATGACGTGCTCGGGTTGAGCCATTGGGTGTGTGGTCTGTAACGCCCCGAAACTCAAAGGAGCGAAGGGGGACGTTTTGGGCCAGTTTTGGTTTCTGGCTGAAGGCACACGACCTGGGACACGGGCGTGTCTCAGGGCGTGTCAAGCATGTGCCGACACTTAGCCGCGAAGTCGTGGAGATTTTCTCGACGATTCGCTGAGAATGGGCACACGGCCTGCGACACGGGCGTGTCGCAGGGCGTGTCGACCCGTGTCGACACTTAGCCGTGAAATCGTCGAGATATACTCGACGATTCGTCGAGAATGGGCACACGGCCCACGACACGGGCGTGTCGCCGGGCGTGTCGACCCGTTTCGACGATCGTCTCGGGGAAGTCGTCGAGATTCGCTCGACGATCGTCGAGACAAGGCACACGGCCTAGGACACGGGCGTGTCCAAGGCCGTGTCATCAAGTCGTCGAACTGCACGCGACGAAATGTCGAGACCATGTACACGGCCTGGGGCCCAGGCGTGTCACGGTGACACGGGCAAGGACACGGGCATGTCCTAGGACCCGTGCAGTGCTCGGGTTGAAAATGGGGGAAAATCATGGGGTACACGGCCGGCCTCACGGCCGTGTCAGCTGGAACACGGTCATGTTAGCTCGAACACGGGCGTGTTCGATACCCGTGTGAGGGTCCAGGAGATTCGATTTTGACGGCGAATGCGGCACACGGCCCTGGACACGGGCGTGTGCCAGGCCGTGTTCGGTCCAAATTGGGCATTTCAGCCCCGAATCAAAGCCGTTCGTTTCCTTAGGTTGAGATCCAACGGCTGGGGGTTGTTCCTGAGAGGATATACCCGTGAGTTGACTTAGAAATCCATCACTTTTCTTCACTTGTTCTCTTTCTAAATCCTTGGAGAGAGGAGAGCTAAGGCAAGAAGAAGAAGAGCTAGATCCGCCATTGGAGGAGCTTCGGAACTCCGAATCGCAAGCCGACTCCGGATCCACGGAGGCAACGCAAGTGCGGTGATTTCCATCCGATTACTTTTCAATGGTGCCAAAGAGGAACTCAAGGGTAACGATCCTCATCTTGAGCACGAATAGCTCTCTTTCTTAGCATAGGAAGCCCGCTCTCGCGAGTTTGCGGAGAGTTGGAGGCGTTCCTTCGGGTAGATATGTAAAGTCCTCGTTGTTTAGAGTCCGTATGCGAGAACGGACATAGGCATTTTGTGTGAAGCCTACCCGGACATGTTAGTCTGGATCGATGATGTTGCATTGCATAAGGCCGGAGAAGACTCCGTGCTATGGTTTGTTTTTTGGGTTTTCTACGCGGTAGATTGCAGCAGGGAGCCTTGGGGACTAACCCAAAGGTTCACCCGGAAAACTGGGCGGATACGAGATCTTGCCAACTTGGTGGCCTGAGAGCCAACTCGAACATAACTGAGTTATGTGATTTGCGGTAGAATGGGACTCGGAGGAAGTTTGACCCGCGCAAATGGCTTAAATTATCGTTGCGATGTGAGCACGGGTTAGATGGAACCGTACCCGCTTTATGTCGTTCGGTTAGAGAGACCTAAGGTTACGTGGCACTCGCCGTTGGCATAGATGTGAGTCTTCGGCGGTCAATGGCTTAAATTGACGTGACCCATGCCAGGAAGACAAATTGCTCATAGGAATGGCCGTCTAAGTGGCGGTGGTGAGTCCGGAATGTTAATGGCTTTAATTGACGTGACATCGACCGGTTCACCGAGAATGTGCCCAGAGTGCACGGGGCGTGTGGCCGTGCGAGCCAACGTCTGTGATGAAATGGCTATGGTTATATGCATTGCTCGCTTATGCTAATGAAATGCAGGGAAGGAGCATCGTCGCCCCGAGTTGGGGGCGGGATCGTTATAATTTGGTCAGCATTGCTGACCGTTGCCTTGTTTGCCACCGTGCGGTGGTTTGTTGCTTGCAGGTGCAGCTGGACCAAGCGGTCAATAGCGGGCTAAAACCCTTTTTACGAAGCTGTCCCTCGAAGGCCCAAGTGGAAATGTTTTCTGTTTTATTCATGTATGACCGGCCTGCGTGCCGAGGTTTGTAAATCATATATTATTCAAGTGAAACATTCTGTAAGGCCTTAAGGTCGATTTTGGGTATTTTGTATAACATTCCTAATTATGTAATAGTGGACATTCGTGCTCTAATGCTGGGTTCTTGTTTACAACCTCTTTTACACTTCTTCCGCTAGAATGTTCTGTGTAGGACGTTGAGATTAGTTGGATGGTTTCCATACGTAACCACCCGGTCTGTCTGTGGTATATGGCGTCGGGCCCCGGCCGGACCTACTGCTATATACTATGCGACGGATAGGGGGTGTTACAATTTGGTATCAGACTACTAGTTTTGGTCGGGCTTAAAGTGAATTCGTGGGCGAATTCTTTTTAAGGGGTGGTGAGCATATTATGTGCGTCATCGTTATAATGGTAAAAGAACCCATGAATGTCCACTTAGGAATGAAAATACTCGTGTTTGAGGAACCTGCGTGTTCCTATAATTGCTGTTTGCAATGTTTTGTGGTCGCTTAACGGTGTTTTGTACCACTATAGGTGACCCGAAGTGGTGTTGGGCCGTCAGAACGCCGAGTTTCTGAGGCTAGTAGTGCACCGGATGTTGCTCCTGCAACACCTCTGTCGGCTGAGAATATTCGATTGGTGGCTGAAGCGGTGTTAGCCGTGATTAATGCGCAGCCTGGAAGGCAAGCGCAGCAGCCCGCTCCTGTGATGGAGCAAGTACCTCTTCAAGAGGCTGAGCCGAGGAGGGTGGAGCAAGTGGTTGTGGAACCGATAGTGCCAAGGAGGGCAACTGAGAGGCAGTTGAAGCATGTAATGAGCTATAACCCTCCGTTAGTCTCGGGGTTGGGAACCCCATCTCAGGCTGAAGACTGGCTCTCCAGGGTGAAGAGAGTCATGACAGCGACGGAGACGGAGGAGTGTCAAATGACCACCATCGCTACGTTCCTTTTGGACGGTGAAGCGAGAATGTGGTGGGAAGGATTGGAGTTGCATCATTTGAGAGGTAGACAACTGATAGACGTTCCGATGGAAGAGTTCTCGGGATTGTTCTTAGCAAGATACCTCCCTTCTACTCAGAGGATTTCAATGGAGAATGAGTTCCTGAAGTTGGTGCAGGGTGAGAGGAGCGTGGATGAATATCTCCACGAGTTTACGCGTTTGAGTCATTATGCTAGCTCCACCATCATGGATGAGGAGCGGAAGACTAATCGCTTCTATGAAGGCCTGAGGGATGAGTTGAGACTTTTACTATCGGGGCCAATGACGCAGGGTTTCTTAACCTTGGTCAATACTGCCCGGTCCTTGGAGAAGGACATGAAGAGCGTGCAAGCGAAGAAAAGCTTGAGTGAAAAGAAATCTGATTTCAGAGTGCCGACTACTTCAAAGTCTGGCTATCGGAGGTCTTTCAAGAAGCATAGGACTTCGGGTCCAGCTCCTTCTGGCGCTTCTGGGGCGACTGCGAGTCGGACCCCGGGCGCGTGCTTTACGTGTGGAAAGACGGGGCATTTCGCCCGTGATTGTTGGAGCGGACGTCCTAAGTCCGAGAGGAGGCCGGGAGCTACTTATGAAGAAAAGGGTAAGGCGGTGGAGTCGACCGCATCCCATTATGCTCCGGCCCAACCAAGGGTCTACAATCTTGGCCAACAGGAGGCCATTAAACAAGCTGATGTGGTGACAGGTACGATTTAATTTATAGCAAGTCAATTTCCTTTATATGCTTGTTATGCACATGTTACCTTACCACTACTTGTTTAGGATTTGTATTGATTTGTGAAAATCCGGCACGAGCACTCTTCGATACGGGAGATTCACACTCCTTCTTGTCCGAAGGATTTATATCACGCATCGGAGTCCCTTCTTCGATGGCGAAGGATAAGTTGGATGTGTTGTTGCCCAATGGGTGTTCGATGCGAGCGGTTAGGATCTGCGATGTTAAGATTCGTATTGGGGAGCAGGAGTTCGACCTGCGGGCGTCTTTACTCCCGTTAGTGGAGTTCGACGTCATATTTGGCATGGACTGGCTCTCGGAGCAGCAGGCCCATATAGATTGCGGTAGCAAGGAAGTCAAGCTGGGAGCAAGTCGTGAGACGACTTTTACGGGCTTAAAGGGGTCGAGCAAGACGTTGATGTCTGCTCTTCAGGTGGTGAAGGCGGTTCGTGCCGGAGCAGAACTGTTCTTTACACTAGTGGAGGTTGCAAAGACGAAGCCCGCTTTGGATTGTATTTCAGTGGTATCGGAATACCCTGATGTGTTCCCCGCAGATCTTCCTGGAGCCCCGCCTCAGCCGGAGATAGATTTTACGATCGAGCTAGTGCCAGGTGCAAAGCCTGTGTCACGATCTCCGTATCGGCTAGCGCCTAAGGAAATGGCGGAGCTGAAAGTTCAACTGCAAGAGTTGTTGGAGCAAGGGTATGTGCGCCCGAGTTCTTCGCCTTGGAGCGCACCGGTCCTCTTTGTTAAGAAGAAGGACGGAAGCTTGAGGTTATGTATTGATTATCGGGAGCTAAACAAGCTGACTGAGAAGAATAAGTACCCGATCCCCCGGATTGATGATCTCTTTGATCAGTTAGTCGGGTCGACGGTGTACTCGAAGTTAGATCTCAAGTCTGGGTACTATCAGCTGCGGATAAGGGAGAGTGATATCCCGAAGACAGCGTTTAGTACGAGATACGGGCATTATGAGTTTACGGTCATGCCGTTTGGGCTGACAAATGCGCCGTCAGTATTCATGGATTTGATGAACAGAACGTTCAGGGAGTACTTGGACCATTTCGTGATCGTCTTCATCGACGATATTTTGGTGTACTCGCAAAGTGAGGAAGATCACTTCAAGCATCTTCATTAGGTGTTGGAGACGCTAAGGAGGAATCAGTTGTATGCCAAGTTCTCGAAGTACGAGTTTTGGCTATCCTCAGTAGCGTTCCTCGGTCATATAGTGAGTGGAGAGGGTATTGCTGTGGATCCGGCGAAGATTGTTGCGATACGGGAGTGGCCTGAGCTTGCTACGGTAGCAGAAGTCCGGAGCTTTTTGGTGCTTGCCGGCTATTATAGGCGCTTCGTAGAGAACTTCTCGCGGATAGCGTTACCTCTCACTACTTTGACGAGGAAGGATTATAAGTTCGTTTGGACGCCGGAGTGCGCACGAGCTTTTGAGGAGTTGAAGTGTCGGTTGACCACGGCGCCTGTGCTGAGTTCGCCGGTGGGGACCGAAGGCTATGAGATATATAGCGATGCTTCGGGCAACGGTTTGGGTTGTGTGCTACTGCAGCACGGAAGCGTGATAGCTTATGGCTCGAGACAGCTAAAAGTGCACGAGAGGAATTATCCGGTCCATGACTTGGAGTTAGCGGCCGTGATTTTTGCCTTGAAGCTGTGGAGACACTATTTGTACGGTGTGAAGATTGATATCTACACCGATCACAAGAGCCTTAAGTATCTTATTGATCAGAAGGATCTGAATATGCGGCAGCGTAGATGGATGGAGTTCCTGGGGGACTATACATTCAAGATCCACTACGTGCCTGGCAAAGGGAATGCGGTTGCGGACGCGCTGAGTCGCCGAGCCCCAGCTCAAGCCAATTGGCTATCGGTGCATGATGAGCGGTTGGTGCGGGAGTTGGAGGCGTTGGAAATTGTTTGTGTGGATAGACAATCAAGTGCTGAAGCAGTTCTGAATTGGACTGAAGTCCAATATGACCTGGCTGATCGGATTCGGCAGGCTTTGGATATGGATGCTCATATGAAGCAGTTCATGATAGAGGCTCTGGATGGGTCAAATTCCCAATTCGTCGTGGAGGACGGGTTGCTGTGGAAAGACGGTCGTCTGTGCGTCCCTTGTGTGGGCAATTTACGGGTGGAGTTGTTGTACGAGGCACACCATACCAAGTACTCGATTCACCCGGGGAGCACGAAGATGTACCGCGATGTCAAGAAGCTATTTTGGTGGCCGGGTTTAAAGAAGGATGTGGCGCTATACGTAGCGAAGTGCCAAACTTGCGCCTTGGTAAAGGCGGAGTGCCAAAATCCGGGAGGATTTCTTAAGTCCTTGCCTATTCCGGAGTGGAAATTCGACGACATCTCTATGGACTTTGTGCACGGTTTGCCAAGGTCGCAAAAGGGGAACGACGCCATTTGGGTGGTTGTTGATCGATTAACGAAGGTGTCGCATTTTATTCCGCATAGGAAGGATGATCCGGTGGAGAAGTTGGCGAAGCTTTATGTGGATAACATAGTACGGCTTCATGGTGTGCCCCGCAGCATCGTGAGTGACCGAGATGGGCGGTTCACGTCCAATGATTGGAGGCTTGTGCAGCAAATGTTGGGAACTAAGTTGAAGTTCAGCACAGCCTTCCATCCGCAAACGGATGGGCAGACTGAGAGGGTCAATAGAACCATGGAAGACATGCTTCGCATGTGTGTCTTGGATTTCGGAAAGCAATGGGAAGACCACCTATATTTGGTGGAGTTCGCATACAACAACAGCTACCAAGCGAGTATTCAGATGGCGCCTTTCGAGGCCCTATATGGTAGGAAATGTCGCACGCCGTTGTCTTGGTTAAAAATGGGTGATTCAAAGTTGTATAAGCGATCGGAAGTGGAGGGTGCTACTTCTTTGGTGAGAACCATTCGGGAGAGGTTGCTCATCGCTCAGGACCGGCAAGCAAAGTACTATAATGCCAAGCACAGGAACGTGGAGTTCGCTGTGGGCGATTATGTATACTTAAAGATCAAGCCGTTCAAGGGTGTCTCGCGGGTGCGACGATTGAAAAAGCTAAGCCCGAGGTACCTTGGACCGTTCGAGGTTCTGGAGAGAGTTGGAGAAGCGGCCTATAGGTTGAAGATTTCAGTGGAGCTAAGTGGTTTACACGATGTATTCCACATTTCGGTGCTTCAGAAGGCGGTGCAAGAGCCTACGCAAGTGATCGCGGTCGATCAAGTGCCGGTGTAAAGTGGGCTAACGACAAAGGTCAAGCCCGTGCGGATTGAGGACTCGGAGGTCAAGCGACTACGCAATAAAGAGATCAGGATGGTCAAGGTCCGGTGGGACAATTGCGGTCGTGAGGAGCTCTCTTGGGAACGAGAGCAGACTATGCTTGACGAGTATCCGGAGTTGTTCCGCTCAGGTACAAATTTTAGTTTTGTACATGTCTTTCCTTTATATAATTTCGTGGACGAAATTCTTTTAAGGGGGGGAGAGTTGTAACGCCCCGAAACTCAAAGGAGCGAAGGGGAACGTTTTGGGCCAGTTTTGGTTTCTAGCTGAAGGCACACGGCCTGGGACACGGGCGTGTCCCAGGGCGTGTCAAGCGTGTGCCGACACTTAGCCGCGAAGTCGTGGAGAGTTTCTCGATGATTCGCTGAGAATGGGCACACGGCCTGCGACACGTGCGTGTCGTAGGGCGTGTCGACCCGTGTCGACACTTAGCCGTGAAATCGTCGAGATATACTCGACGATTCGTCGAGAATGGGCACACGGCCCGCGACACAGGCGTGTCGCCGGGCGTGTCGACCCGTTTCGACGATCGTCCCGGGGAAGTCGTCGAGATTCGCTCGACGATCGTCGAGATAAGGCACACGGCCTAGGACACGGGCGTGTCCAAGGCCGTGTCATGAAGTCGTCGAACTGTACGCGACGAAATGTCGAGACCATGTACACGGCCTGGGACCCAGGCGTGTCACGGTGACACGGGCAAGGACACGGGCGTGTCCTAGGACCTGTGCAGTGCTCGGGTTGAAAATGGGGGAAAATCATGGGGTACATGGCCGGCCTCACGGCCGTGTCAGCTGGAACACGGGCGTGTCAGCTCGAACACGGGCGTGTTCGATACCCGTGTGAGGGTCCAGGAGATTCGATTTTGACGGCGAATGCGGCACACGGCCCTGGACACGGGCGTGTGCCAGGCCGTGTTCGGTCCAGATTGGGCATTTCAGCCCCGAATCAAAGCCGTTCGTTTCCTTAGGTTGAGATCCAACGGCTGGGGGTTGTTCCTGAGAGGATATACCCGTGAGTTGACTTAGAAATCCATCACTTTTCTTCACTTGTTCTCTTTCTAAATCCTTGGAGAGAGGAGAGCTAAGGCAAGAAGAAGAAGAGCTAGATCCGCCATTGGAGGAGCTTCGGAGCTCCGAATCGCAAGCCGACTCCGGATCCACGGAGGCAGCGCAAGTACGGTGATTTCCATCCGAGTACTTTTCAATGGCGCCAAAGAGGAACTCAAGGGTAACGATCCTCATCTTGAGCACGAATAGCTCTCTTTCTTAGCATAGGAAGCCCGCTCTCGCGAGTTTGCGGAGAGTTGGAGGCGTTCCTTCGGGTAGATATGTAAAGTCCCCGTTGTTTAGAGTCCGTATGCGAGAACGGACATAGGCATTTTGTGTGAAGCCTACCCAGACATGTTAGTCTGGATCGGTGATGTTGCATTGCATAAGGGCGGAGAAGACTCCGTGCTATGGTTTGTTTTTCGGGTTTTTTACGCGGTAGATTGTAGCAGGGAGCCTTGGGGACTAACCCAAAGGTGCACCCGGAAAACTGGGCGGATACGAGATCTTGCAACTTGGTGGCCTGAGAGCCAACTCGAACATAACTAAGTTATGTGATTTGCGGTAGAATGGGACTCAGAGGAAGTTTGACCCGCGCAAATGGCTTAAATTGTCGTTGCGATGTGAGCATGGGTTAGATGGAACCGTACCCGCTTTATGTAGTTCGGTTAGAGAGACCAAAGGTTACGTGGCACTCGCCGTTGGCATAGATGTGAGTCTTCGGCGGTCAATGGCTTAAATTGACGTGACCCATGCTAGGAAGACAAATTGCTCATAGGAATGGCCGTCTAAGTGGCGGTGGTGAGTCCGGAATGTTAATGGCTTTAATTGACGTGACATCGACCGGTTCACCGAGAATGTGCCCTGAGTGCACGGGGCGTGTGGCCGTGCGAGCCAATGTCTGTGATGAAATGGCTATGGTTATATGCATTGCTCGCTTATGCTAATGAAATGCAGGGAAGGAGCATCGCCGCCCCGAGTTGGGGGCGGGATCGTTATAATTTGGTCAGCATTGCTGACCGTTGCCTTGTTTGCCACCGTGCAGTGGTTTGTTGCTTGCAGGTGCAGCTGGACCAAGCGGTCAATAGCGGGCTAAAGCCCTTTTTGCGAAGCTGGCCCTCGAAGGCCCAAGTGGAAATGTTTTCTGTTTTATTCATGTATGACCGGCCTGCGTGCCGAGGTTTGTAAATCATGTATTATTCAAGTGAAACATTCTGTAAGGCCTTAAGGCCGATTTTGGGTATTTTGTATAACATTCCTAATTATGTAATAGTGGACATTCGTGCTCTAATGCTGGGTTCTTGTTTACAACCACTTTTAAACTGCTTCCGCTAGAATGCTCTGTGTAGGACATTGAGATTAGTTGGATGGTTTCCATACGTAACCACCCGGTCTGTCTGTGGTATATGGCGTCGGGCCCCGGCCGGACCTACTGCTATATACTATGCGACGGATAGGGGGTGTTACATGGTCGACGAATTTTGGTCGACGATCGTCGAGTGTATAGTACAAAGCCTGCGACACGGGCGTGTCATAGGGCGTGACCTTTGCGGGTTCAGGCGGGAAGGCGTGTGTTGCTGGACACAGTTGTGTCCTGGTGAACACGGCCTAGGACATGGGAGTGTCCCAGGGCCGTGTCCTGCTCGGGTATAGTGGAGATTGTGCTGTGTGAAGTATACAGCTATTGGACACAGGCGTGTCGGGCATGACACGGGCATGTAGGGTGTGACACGGGCATGTCACACGGCCGTGTACTGGTCAGATTTGAGTCGGTTGACTGCCTCTTAAGTGACACGGCCTGTGACACGGGCGTGTCACAGGGCGTGTCAGGCCGTGTTCAGGCTTTTTCTAGACAATTCTAAGCCGTTCGTTTCCTTATCCTGGATCCAATGGTCTAGGCTCCTTCCATGTGGATGAAGGCCGGTAAATGGGGATAAAATACCTCATTTTCATCTTCTTATTATTCTCATTCTCAAAGAGAGAGAGAGAGAAAGGAAGAGAGGGGCCAAGGGAAGTAAAAGAGGAAGGAAAACCATCTGCTAGAGGAGCTGCGGAGTGCGGATTGAAGATCCGAGAGAGAATTCGTGAAGGCAAAGCCAAGGCGGCGACTTCCATCCGGCTACATCATGGCGCCGAAGCGATCTTCAAGGGTATCGATCTCCTTCTTGGACATCGAAGTCCTTTCTTTATGCATGTGCATGGAATCCTCCACCAAGAGGTGGATCGCGGAAGTGATTCCTTGGTTAAGTATACATCTAGAGCCGGAAGTGTGGAGTACGACATAGGTATGCTGTGTGAAGCCCTTCTGGACGGGTAGTCTGGATTGGTGATGATTATGGGTAAAACGAAGAAGACTCAGTGGATTTGATGATATGAAAGGTTTATGGTTTGTGGTGTGGATGTATGAATGTATGGATATTGATTATGGATGTATGGATGCTTTGAGTATTCTCCTGGTTATGATGAGAGATCAATTGGTGGCAATGCCTGGGGAGCGCGAGATAAACCTGGCCTGCTACACCACTAGGGTGGGTTGATCTGGATAGATAAGGCGTCGATTGGTAGCAATGCTTGGGGATCCGAGTTAAACTCGGCTTGCTGCACCATAGGGGTGGGTCGATTGCAAATAGGTGAGGGGTTGATTGGTGGTAATGCCTGGGGAGAATCGATAAACCCGGCTTGCTACACCACTAGGGTGGGTCGATCTGGTCTGGTTATGTTTGCTGTGAGGTAGTACCTCTGAGTGGTATGGACGGAATATCGCCAACCGCGGGAATTGGTGGACTAGGATTGAACTGCCCAACCAACAAGTGAAGAACCTCTGATCGGCAGTGTACGACAGAGATATCCGGTGCACCAATATGGTGCCCTGAGTGCACAGAGCGTCTGGTGGATACCAGCGTTTGTGATGTGATTGTGATTGGTAGATTGATAGCTTGTGATTGCAATGCATACAGGGAAGGAACCACTGCCCCGGGTAAGGGGTAGGGTCGTTATAATTGGTCAGCTCATGCTGACCATTACTCTGTTTGGCGCTCTTGGGTGGATAATGAATTGCAGGTGTTGATGCTGTAATTGATTTGAGCAGAATAACGGATTGCTGCTAAAGGCCCTTAAAGGCCGTGCGAAGCGTGTTTGGATTTCATGTGTGGCCGGCCTACAAGCCGATGTATGAGCCTGTACATTTGAGTGTAAAGAGAAATCGGTAAGGCCATAAGGCCATGGGGGGGTGTGTGTTGTATACATTCCTGGTTTGATATATAAATGTGGAGTTTGTATGAGCTGAGTTCATTTAACATAAAATGCTGCGCTAGAATATTTTGAGTTAGGGTACGAGTAGATTTTGATTTCCACAAGTAATTCCTCCCTTGTCTGTGAAATATGGCGTGGGGCCCCGGCCGGACCCACTGTTATATTCCATGTGACGAGGGGAGGCGTTACAAAGTGGTATCAGAGCCAGGTTGAGATTATTTGGGAGGGAAGAACATAATTGAACTCACGAATGTCCACTAGGAATGTATTTCATGCACGTAACATGCGTGAGTGTATATTCAATGTATACTTACCATTATGACATGGATGATTAATGGTGTTTTGTACATTGATTGATAGGTGGCGAGGAGTGGTGTTGGGCAGTCTAAGCCCTAGCGGCCCGATGAGAGTGCAACACCCTTTGCAATGCCTACGCCTCCCTCGTCGGAGACCATATGGGTGGTGACGGAGATGGTGCTTGCAGTGTTACAGGCAGAGCCTACTGGGCATGCAAGGCCTGCAGGGGTGCCAGGACAGCCTGTTGCGAGGCAAGAGCGCGCTGAAGTTGTGGTGGATAAGCAAGCAGTGGATGAGTCATTGAAAATATTTATGGAGTTTCATCCACCGACGTTTGGTGGGGCGATTTCCCCAACGCAGGCGAAAGACTGGCTTGCTAGAGTAAAGAGGATCCTGATGGCAATCAGGACGGCGGAGGAGCAGAAAGTGACCTTAACCACTTTTCTGCTGGAGGGAGATGCGAGATTGTGGTGGGATGACGTGGAAGTGCACCACTTGGCAGGTCAAGGATTAGAGGAAGTCTCAATTGAAGAATTCTCCAGATTGTTTCTCGCCAAGTATTTTTCAGTGTCGCAGCGGATTGCGATGGAGAATGAGTTTCAACGTCTGGTACAGGGTGAGACTGATATTGATACGTACCTGCATGAGTTTACCAGACTAGGATGCTATGCGGGATTGACTTTCGCCGAAGTGGCACGGAAGACGAATCAATTTTATGAGGGACTGCGTGATGAATTGAGTTTAGCACTCCCTAGTTCGGTGAACCAAGGCTTCCAAGCGTTGGTCGATACAACCCGTGCACTGGAGAAGGATTTGAAGCAAGTACAAGAGAAGAAGAGACTGGCAGCGGAGAATCCAGAATTCAAAGTGCTACAGTCGGAGCAATCAGAATTTAGAAGACGAGCGAAGAAAAGGTTCAGGCCTGCAGAATCACCTCCGTCGACTGTTTCTTCGGGGGCAACTTATGGGCAAGGACGTGTTGATACACATATATATTATAATTGAGGGAAGCAAGGACATATTGCTAAATTATGTTGGAATGCCCCATCAGGGAGTGAGAAAAAGACATGTGCGTCTTATGAAGAAAAGGGTAAAGCAGTGGCTGAGTCATCTGCATCCCGAACGCAACCTCGACTGCATCATTTTGAAGTGTAAGAGCCACAAAGCTCAATTGGTGAAATTCAGCCACGTGTGTTTAATTTGACACCTCGAGTGTTTAATCAGGCGGCTGAGCGGAAGGAAACATAGCAAAGTGACTCGTATCACTTGATGATGTGCATACTGGTGTATCTAAGGCATGAATACGAAGATGATTATATCTATAGATGGTATATGTGATGTAAATATTGGTGCACATTTGGTGTTTTGTATGTGATCGATCAATCATGGTGGCTATATATGATGTGTTTTGCTGGATCTATCACATTCGATCAAATTGTGAATGGATGTGCACATGAGGAGGTTATGTTTGTGTGTATGTGCTGCATGTATTGTTTAGTTTGAGCGATGCCTTGGGGTGAGACAAGCTATGGCCTCTGAGCTCGAACCCGACTTGCTTTAGTTGAGTGCGCGGTTGTGTATTGTGCAACGTGAGTGGTTATGTTGCTGGGTGTAGTTGAGCCAAACTTCGGGGATGAAATTTATTTGAAGGAGGGGAGGATTGTAACACACCATAGCCCACTTTGGGTTCCAGGTTGGGTGACATGGCCTGGGACATGGGCGTGTCCCCGGGCATGTCGTGCTCGGGTTGAGCCATTGGGTGTGTGGTCAACGAATTTTGGTCGACGATCATCGAGTGTAGAGTACACGGCCTGTGACACGGGCGTGTCCTTTGCGGGTTCAGGCGGGAATGCGTGTGTTGCTGGACACTAGTGTGTCTTGGTGAACACGGCCTAGGACACGGGCGTATCCCAGGGCCGTGTCCCGCTCGGGTGTAGTGGAGATTGTGCGGTGTGAAGTACACGGCTATTGTACACGGGCGTGTCGGGCATGACATAGGCGTGTAGGGTGTGACACGGGCGTATTACATGACCGTGTACTAGTCGGATTTGAGTCGGTTGACTACCGCTTAAGTGACACGGCCTGTGACACAGGCGTATCACATGGCGTATCAGGCCGTGTTCAGGCTTTTTCTGGACAATTCTGAGCCGTTCGTTTCCTTATCCTGGATCCAATGGTCTAGGCTCCTTCCATGTGGATAAAGGCCGGGAAATGGGGATAAAATCCCTCATTTTCATCTTCTTATTCTTCTCATTCTCAAAGAGAGAGAGAGAGAGAAAGGAAGAGAGGGGTCAAGGGAAGGAAAAGAGGAAGCAAAACCAACTGCTGGAGGAGCTGCGGAGTGCGGATTGAAGATCCGAGAGCGGATTCATGAAGGCAAAGCCTCAGTGGTGACTTCCGTCCGGCTACTTCATGGCGCCGAAGCGATCTTCAAGGGTAACGATCTCCTTCTTGGACATCGAAGTCCTCTATTTATGCATGTGCATGGAATCCTCCACCAAGAGGTGGATCGCGGAAGTGATTCCATGGTTGAGTCTGCATTTAGAGCCGAAAGTGTGGAGTACGACATAGGTATGCTGTGTGAAGCCCATCTGGACGGGTAGTCTGGATTGGTGATGATTATAGGTAAACCGGAGAAGACTCCGTGGATTTGATGATATGAAAGGTTTATGCTTTGTGGTGTGGATGTATGAATGTATGGATGTTGATTATGGATGTATGGATGCTTTGAGTAAGCTCCTGGTTGTGATGAGAGATCAATTGGTAGCAATTCCTGGGGAGCGCGAGATAAACCCGGCCTGCTACACCACTAGGGTGGGTGGATCTGGATAGATAAGGGGTCAATTGGTGGCAACGCCTGGGGAGCCGAGTTAAACCCGGCTTGCTGCACCACAGGGGTGGGTCGATCGGAAATAGGTAAGGGGTCGATTGGTGGTAATGCGTGGTGAGCATCGATAAACACGGCTTGCTACACCACTAGGGTGGGTTGATCTGCTCTGGTTATGTTTGCTGTGAGGTAGTACCTCTGCGTGGTATGGACGAAATGTCACCAACCGCGGGAATTGGTGGACTAGGATTGAACCGCCCAACCAACAAGTGAAGAGCCTCTGATCGGCAGTGTACGACTGGGATATCTGGTACACCAATAAGGCGCCCTGAGTGCACGGAGCGTTTGGTGGATACCAACATTTATGATGTGGTTATAATTGGTAGATTGATAGCTTGTGATGACAATGCATATAGAGAAGGAACCACTGCCTCGGGTAAGGGGTATGGTCGTTATAATTGGTCAGCTCATGCTGATCGTTACTTTGTTTGCCGCTCTTGGGTGGATAATGAAATGCAGGTGTTGATGCTGGAATTGATTTGAGCGGAATAACGTATTGCTGCTAAAGGCCCTTGAAGGCCATGCGAAGCGTGTTTGGATTTCATGTGTGGCCGGTCTGCGTGCCGATGTATGAACCTGTACATTTGTGTGTAAAGAGAAATTTGTAAGGTGATAAGGCCATGGGTGTGTGTGTTTTATACACTCCTGGTTTGATATATAAATGTGGATTTTTTATATTAGTGGACATTCACTGAGCTGAGTTCATTTAACATAAAATGCTGCGCTAGAATGTGTTGAGTTAGGATACGAGTAGATTTTGATTTCCAAAAGTAATTCCACCGCTTGTCTGTGAAATATGGCGTGGGGCCCCGGCCGGACCGACCGTTATATTCCATATGACAAGGGGAAGCATTACAAGTATCCTCAAACGTCCACTCAGGGACTGGCTGTGACTGTAACAACCCTCTGGGGCTCTTGCATTCTGCCTTTACTCGCTAGCATGTCTCGCAGTGTGTCACATAGAAGATGATCTCCCACTTCATTCCCGACCAATACATGCTCCTCCGCAGATCTGTTGTCATCTTGGTGATACCGGGGTGCACTGAGTACTGAGAGCTGTGTGCCTCCCTGAGTATATCCTCCCAGATACCACCTCTCGCGGGTATATAAACACGACCGTGAAAATGAATGAGGCCATCAAGCAAAGAATATTCACCTGGCCTGCCCCTTCCAGGGCCCTGAACACCGGCACCAAAGCTGCATCCAACCTCTGTTGTACCTGATGCGCTCTCGTATATCATATTCCACGATTAGGGAGTTCAAATACTCCCGGTAGATCTCCGGCTGGTACTCAGAAATGACCGAAATGTGCATATCCTCTAACATATGCAATAGCTCCATAGACATCACCTGATGCTTCGGTACTGAGGTGCTGGCTCTCCTACTCAGGGCATCTGCCACGGTGTTCGCCTTCCCCGGATGATAATGCATGGTGTAATCATAATCGCATAAGAATTCAAGCTACCTTATCTGGCGCAGGTTCAGGTCTTTCTGCGTGTCAACATATTTGAGGTTCTTATAATCCGAGAAGATATCACAATGATTATAAGTAATGTCTCCAGATCTTCAATGCAAATACCACCGCCCCGAGATCTAAATCATGTACGGGGTAATTTTGTTCATGCTTCTTCAACTGCCTCGAAGCATAAGCGATGACATACCCATACTGCATCAAGACAGCACCCATCCCCTGATATGAGGCGTCAATATATATGTGAAATCCTTCATTCCCAGATGGAAGTGCAAGGATGGGGGAAGAGGTGAGCCTGTCCTTTAACTCCTGAAACGCCACCTTGCATTTATGTCCATGCAAAAGCTGCTTCCTTCTTCGTCAAGGACGTGAGGGGGAGTGCTATCGTTGAGAACCCCTCCACGAACTTGAGATAATATCCTGCGAGTCCCAGAAAACTGCGTATGTATGATGCTGACTTTGGCTGCAACCAATCTCTAACTGCCTGCACCTTGGCTGGGTCCATGGCTAACCCTTCCCCACTGATAGTATGCCCTAGAAATGCCACTTCTTGCAGCCAGAACTGGCACTTGGAGAACTTAGCATACAATTGGTGCTCCCTCAGCTTCCCCAAAACCAAGGCCAAATGTTGAGTATAATCTTCCTGTGTCTAGTAGTAGATCAGTATATCATCGATGAAGACTATAACGAATCTGTCCATGTAGGGATTGAAGATGCGGTTCATCAAGCTCATGAATGCAGAAGGCACATTCATGAGCTAGAAAGGCATCACCGTGAACTCGTACAATCCATAGCGGGAACTGAAGTCCGTCTTCGGAATGTCCTCCTCCTGGATCCGCAGTTGATAATAACCGAATCTCAAATCCAACTTGTAGAACCAGAAGGCTCCCTGAAGCTGATCAAAGAGCTTGTCGATCCGGGTTAGCGGGTATGTATTCCGGGCCGTCAATTGGTTCAGCTCCCGGTAGTCGATGCAGAGGCGCAAGGAGCCATCCTTCTTCTTAACAAATAACCCTGATGCTCCCCATGTTGATGAGCTCAGTCGGACGAATTTTTATTCTACCAGCTCTTGTAGCAGTGTCCTAAACTCTGCTAGCTCCTTTGGGGCGATCCTGTACGGTGCCCGAGATACGGGCCACGCTCCTGGCACCAACTAAATACGAAAGTCCATGTCCCTGGCCTGTGGCAATCCGGGCAATTTCTCCAGAAACACGTCAGAGAAATCCCGGACAGCTGGGATGTCCGTAATAGAAGCCTCTACTCCCTCCATCTCAAAACAGATAATGTATACCTCCTTTCCTTGCATGTGGGCTTTGACAGCCTGTACAAATGATAATAAGATATGGGAGACGAGTCTAATACCTTCGACAATGACGTAGGAGTCTGCGTGCCTCAGTGTTATCCTCCTCGACGGGAAGTCGATCTGGGCATGGTTCCAATGTAACCAAGTCATGCCCAAGATAAAGTCAAAATCCGGCATCTTCAGAATCATTGCGGGTATTTCAAATGTCTTTCCGCCGATTTCCGCCTCCATATTGCACTTGGCAGATGATAGTAGTACCGATCCATCAGGTAGTCTCACTATCATCATTGAGCCCGTGAATCGTTCCACGCCGTCCAATCCTTCAACAAATGCTTCTGATATGAACGAATGCGAAGCACCCGTATCGAATAGTGTATGAGCAAGCTTACCGCTGATAAAGACTATGCCTTAGGTTGATTGAGTTTCAAATGGATAGTTATTCATCATGGTTAAGGACTATACATAAAAAGGAAATGTCTTAATTTAGTAACATTATTTGTGTACCTATCATGACATCTTCAGGGTTCCTCGGCTCGGAGAGGTCCAATGCATACATCTGTTCCTGCTCTCTACCTCGGCCAAAAGGTCCTCGGCCTCGGCCTCGACCTCGACCTCGTCCTCGGCCTCGACCACGACCTCATCCTCGACCTCGGCCCTGCTATACTGGAGGGGCCACCGAGGTGGAGGAGGTAGTGGTCGAAACTGATGCGGGCATTCAGATCTAATGTGGCCCGACTGATGACACCTGAAACAAACTATTGATCGCTGACCACGATCATCCTTTCTCATCTGGCCATGTGTCTATGGTGGTGGAGGAGCTTGGTGCTGCAGTTGGTCTTTGCTCGTGCATGTAGTTGGGATGATAACGTCCCCCACCTCTCTTGTGCCTCATGGCTCTGCCCCTCTGTGAGCCCCGACTATTCTCCCCAAAGAACGACCTATCCAGCAGTCTCTTTCCTCTGTTCTGCACCATCAGCTGGTCTGCCTCCAGCATCTTGGCCATCCCGATGATTTGGGCTGAAGTGCCATGAGATATGAACAGTAGGGCCTGCCTCAAATCATCTCTAAGGCCCCGATAGAATCTCTTGGCGTACTTCTATTGTCTGAATCATGTATCCTCGCGAACCTGGCAAGGTGAGAAAACTCCCTCTGGTACTCAATCACCGACCTGGTCCCATGCTTGAGATTCAAGAACCTCTCTTCAAACTCATCCCGATCCGTGGTGGACACAAAATGGTCCAAGAATAACTCGTCGAACTCCTCCCAAGATATATCTGACAGATCCCTATCTGCATAGGTGGAGTCCATCATGGACTTCCACCACCTATTTGCATGGGCATCCAGTGCAGTAGTTGCCAAATGAACTGCCTGGCTAACGGGGCAGCTGATGCCTGCCAGCATCTCATGTATAGCCTCGAGCCATTCATTTGTTTTTACCGCATTCTCCGTCCTGTGGTACATAGGCGGGGATAAACTCTTGAATGCACTCAACTAGTTTGATCCAGGATTTGGTAGTGGTGCCGGAATCTGCTGGGCCCTGAAGGCCTCAAGGATGGTTGTCAGGGTCTGGCCCATCTCTGTCTGTAGAAAAGGAGTGGGATCCGGAGGGGGAGGAACCACATTATGCGGTACGACGACCTGTGGAGGCTGCACAAAGGTAACGTTTATATTAGAATTGGCCTAACTCATTGCTTATGTGGACTATCTTATGTGACTTTTTACACATGGGCATACAATCGCTTCCGCTCTATAGTTTGTCCGCAAACTAATGCTCGTGTGGTGTGGCCTAGTGTTGTGGACTTCTTCTCTCATGATCGTTTGTTCAAGTGATACCAGTTTGTAAGACCCCTCCCCTTACCAAGGAGTTTACCCGGTCTTATGCCCAAAACTGCCGCCTTATGGTGTTACTAACACACGGGTTAGCCGACACCGCAACACGACGATTCTGCCGGCTAGTACGATCATAAAACCTGTTCGACCAAAAGAGAGAAAGAAGTAAAAGCAGTATAAAGCAACCACTAGTCCACAAGTCATAGCACAATCACATAATAAATAAGAGTACACCAGTCCATAATGAGTTCGTCAAAAATAGAGAAAAGGACTTATGCCCAGTACATAATGATAAATAGCTCTCTCATAAATGACAACAAGCGGAAGCTATACTATCATCAGAAGATGCGTCCCACCTGATGTCGGGCTGCAGTAGTAGTAAGTGGTGGTGGTATCAGCTCCTCACGTCCTGCCACCTCGTCCTGCTGGTGCTCCATCTCCTCGAGCTCCTAATATGTTTGGTCACACCGACCATTAGTCAAAATGACTGAGTCGTTTCCTCCACACCTCGCCCCCACAACTACTAGGCATCGGGTGAGAGGACGAAGTGGAGCACAATAAGGGGTAAAGCAAGAAGCAGGTGACAATGGAACTATACTAACAAGTATATATGCATCCAATATTTCTACTCTAGCAGATCTATATATATAGTGCTGGAAAGTAAGAAGAACTGAACAAAACAAGTATGTGTAGTAAGTAAACAGTACTGGAAGTAAGCTGAGTAAAGACAACAAGTAAAATAAGCTATTACTACCATCACAAAAGTACCTTAACTTATACGAATGCTCATACAAACTTATAAGTTAAGGTTTCCAGAAATATAACTTATCATATAAAAGAGCCCATTGTAATTTATATAATAAGGATCTATGGTGTGTATAACCTAGTTATGAATGAATGATATGCATGCGTGGTATGGTTCATGCAAGTGCAACTCACACACACGACTCTGTGATCACAGACCTTTAGTTCCCACTTTTTGGAGCTAGCGTCACTCTTTTGTACCACCGTTGTGGCTACGACAGCAGTTGAGTGGGCGTCTCCACTCCAAGGCGGGTATACACACTACCAGGCTTAGACCTCCCATACGCCTCTGCACACATCCTAGGTGCACTCTAGAGTCTCTGCATACTATTTGCTGGCTATCCACTAATCTTTTTGGTCGAGTGTGCGTTTTCGGGGATCGTCCTCCACACCGCAGCGTAAAACAACCCACTGGCCCCTCAAACCATCACACCTCACCAGAGTAACCATACTGTCATCGGTGTGACGATTGGCCCAGTACGGCATGACCCGCCACAAGTTTATGCACATGCAAGATATTCCAACCCGAGCCTCCAGCTCGCAGGACAAACCCGTCCCGAATCCCTCCAACCCATCGCGGGTGAGATTGCACATTAGTGTCTTTATTCAAAATCCCTCAAACCCATCACGAGTGAGATTGCACATTAGTGCCCTTATTCAGAATCCCTCCAACCCATCACGAGTGAGAATGAACCACAATATCTTAGCCTATTAGACTACTCTTGTCTAGAGTTCGTTACACCTAGCAGTTTAGGGTTAATCCCAGGACTGCCCAAGGCATGCCCGGTGAAGGGCTCTCAGGGGCACTAGGAACTATGATGAGCTGAATCCCAAAGCTCCCTTTCTCAAGGATATTTACTTTTATTTAATGTCTATCCCTTATCCATACCAACTCTCATTGTTACTCTTGACAAACCTGTTAATTTAGAGTATTATTAGGAGAGCGGCAGTCTTCCATCGATCTTCATTCTAGCCACTATCCTTGGGGTTTTGCACTCTACCACTCGTTATCAAGAAGTGACCTATTGGACACTAACCAGGGTTTGTCTTCCCAATATAGTTCCCAACTCAACCTACCACTGTATCACCTGTGGGTCCCAGTAATATGTGCTATATTTTTGCTAAGCGCACTCATGACCTAATGTTGACCCATATAGTAGAACTTTTAATCCCTTGAGCGAAATGCCCCTAATTAATTTTCATGGATTGGTATGGTGTATGATGTTGACCATTTAGGATTTCGCCATTTTTTAAGTAATTAAGGACCTAATTTAATTCCTTTAATTGTGTGACCTATGTCGCATTGCACATGATGTACTACTTATATTGATTCATTATACTTAAGAAATTTATCAGGTGTTCTAAGAAGTAAAATATAGCTGCCCACTAGATTTCCCAATTTTCCCATGTAATTTCAATTTAATTTTCATTTAACAACAAAATCTCAATTTGCCTACTCTCCAAATGAAGTATTGTATATCTACCACCAAAACTTTTGGGAAAATTACTGGAGATTCATAATTATAAAATCAAACAAAATACAAAATTTTAAAGTCTTAAACAGTCATTTGACCTAACAAGTATCCAAAGTACCATTATTACTAAAATGCCATTTTTAGGGTTTTCATCATACTGATACTTCCAAAAATTCTCAGAAAATTACAAAAGGAGTAAATCATATATATTAACCACTGTAAAAGTTTCCATATTATTCCAATAATAATTTCCTTTATTTTAAATTTATTTACATAATGGGAAAAATTATAATTCTACTTAAATTTCACGATAAAATTATCTAACAGCCCCATAAATTTTTACAGAGATAAACTATGAACCACTTAGGTGTGAGGCAAAATTTGAGAATTTAATATTATAATTAGCCTTTGTTTCAAATTTTTATTTCTAAATGGCCTAATTTTCAAAAAAATCCAATTAATGAGATTTTTGATCGCAAAAATCCCATTCTTCCCGTGGGAGGTATATTTCACCCCTATAAGCCTCTATCCAAAGTTTCATGGTCATGCAACGTTCTAAATGGGCTAAATTCTCATTTTTGCTAATTTTACTATAAGCACCCAAAACCTAAGCCTACCTTTCTCATGCAAGTAGGTTAAGCCATCATGTAGTGGTCAACAGAGTCTGAAATATCTACCATGGTCATATATTGACCCAATGGACATGCCACCAAAATTTGTGTCCATTTGGAGTTATATTTCTCCATATATTCAATTAATTTAAATATGTGTATTTTACCAAATACTATAGAAAATATTTTTTAAAAAATTCTTGGTCAGTGCCTAAGTATGATATAGGCACATGCATGACCAAAATCTCAGGTCATGAGGACTTATGGTTTGGCTTGGGTACTCATTTTAAAATCTGTCTTAGTCTAGGACCAGTCTTAGTAGAATGGCCCTACAGGGAGCCCTACAGCTACAAATTTCAAGTTTAGGGTGTCAAAATAAAGGAAAGACCTAGAGATACATTTTTTATGTTGGAGACCAGTTCTGAAATTGCCTTTAAGGGGCCTAATTTAAGCATGAAAATTTACTGAAATTATGTGACAGAAATTTACTGTTCATATTAATTAAATCATTAATCAGATCAAGATCAGATGGACGGCATCCGTTCATCGTCCCCAGGTGGCCAACGACTATTATTGATTTTCCTGGGATGTTTTTGCTGACTAATTCCGGCCACCTAAGCCGGTGCCATCGCCGGCGATTATTGCCACAACCTTCGTTGAGGTGGTGGCTAGCGTTTTCCGGCGGTGAGGCTGCCGGAGGCGGCTCCTCCGGTGATCCCGAGCAAGAAGAAAATCTCGGAAAAATCCACACTTTCTCCCATGGTATCGGGCTCGATTGAGCCCGATGTCTCGCCTAAATGAGCTAGAAAGCTAGCACGAGGTGAGGTGAGGTGAAATGGACCTGCACTCGAGCATGACAGTGCGTGCGGTGGCGGTGCTCCATGGCCGACGCTTGCTCCTGCGAACTAGCCCGATTCCTTGTTTCTCCAGCAAAAGCAGTGCTCCAGTTGTCAATCTCCACTCGCCTAAGCTCACTGAAGATGATGGTGGGCTTGCTTTCGGCTGGGAGTGGCTGTATAGGGAGATATCACCAAAATGGGTTTCGGCCACCACTTTGGATGCTTCAACCTTGGTGCCAAGTGGCCACCAGCCCCTTATTTCTGCTGAAATGAGGTTGGTAGCTCAACCAAGAGGCTTGAGCAGAGGGAAGGAGGGCCACATGGACTTCATCCCCCTATCCCCCTCTTCTCTCCCCTCCTTTCCCCCAAAATTCCAATTTTACCCCCATATATGTATTCTCTCTCCTAATTCTTAGGGGTAGGGGCAGTCCTTGACCTCTTGGGTTGGTCATGGACCTTGACTAATGGGCTTAGCCCATGGGGAGTGAGTTTGGCTTCTTCTTTCTTCCTTTAGGCCTTTTTGTTGACTTGTTGACTTTTGGGGTTGACTTGGTCAACATGGTGAGTGGGTTGACCCCATTTGAAGGTCATGGACTATATGGCATCACCCAACTTGGGTTGGGCCATGGTGGTGCCCCACTTGGACTAATTGGGCTTTTGGATGTGGGTTTGACCAATTTAAAGTTAAGGGTTGACTTGGGTCAACTTGGGTCAATAGGTGACTTAGTGATATGGATTATGGTTCCTTTAGGTTTGTGTTAGGGTTATAGGTGCAGTGGTAGAGTCAATGTGTGGCTAGGACCCCAATCTGGGCTGGTTTGACTTAGGTTACCTTGGGCCCTGTTGTGGGCCCCATGTGACTAAACCAACCCCATGGTTCAAACCTAGCCTAAACCCATGCCCCCAACACATGTCCTAAACCAACCTAAGTGGAGGGGTCTAATTGAAAGTGGGATGTTACACAAAAGATATAATTTTGTCTTCCCTTTTCTCAAAATAACTGAGAAGACTTGTGGATCCTTGGTGGTATCAAAGCTCTCCCTGAGATGAAGTTCTATTCAGGAAGATTGAGAGCTTTGCAGGGTGAGTAAGTCTTCTGAAAAGTTCTCCAGAAAGCTGTAGACAGATTGAAGTTGATTGTCTCTTGGAAGCTTGCTGGAAGAAGAACACTTGATGAAGACAGAGCAGAATTCTTTCTCTTGAATGATTTCTTGTGTTCTGTGTATTATCAGTTCTGTCTTGTTCTCTATGTATTCTGCTTCTACTACTGTCGAATGAAAGAGAAAAATCTATTTTATATGTTCAGTTGAATTCTCCTTTGAATTTTTGAAATCCTTTTTGCATTGAATGTTGACTGCCTGGAGAATGAAATGCGGCTGTAGAGAATATTTGCATTAATGAATTTCCCCAACTGTCCCATTAAAAACAACAAGTATTATTCCTGATGACGACCGTAATTAATGTTGCCACTAACGGCTATATTCAGAGAATACAAGCATTAATTATTCAGGAATTACTGTAAGAGAATAAGGACAAAATGAGGGAAATTTCCAATTCTAGAACTGTACAGAAATCGTCGACCAGAGAACAGATTTCGTCGACCTAAGATCAAAGTTCATCAACCAAAGAAATCATGTTCGTTGACCTGAGAATTCTTGTTCGTCGACCTGAGAACCAAGTCCGTCTACCTGAGTTCAGCTAACTAATTTCTGTGGAAAACTTCCCAATTCTGTGCTCCAAGATCATCGAGCTGATAATATAACTTTGTCGACTCGAGTTCAGAGAAAGTATTCTGGACTAAATGTGTTGAAGTTGAACTTCCAGAATTCATCGAACTGAGCTCGAATATCGTCGAGCTGAACTGAGAGAATTTAGTCTGAGTTTGTCGAGCGGAGCATAACTTTCATTGAGCTGAGTTCGACGAACGTCGAACTCATTTTTCTGAACTTGATTTTCTTCTAAGTCTGAGCCTTCTGCAGTCTTCAGTTGGCTGGTCCATACAAGGTTGAATCTAAGGACTTAGCCTAAACTCTAGGACACAATAACATGACCCAGGCTATACATGGTGAGTCAATTATCCTAGTTAGTGAACCTAGCCTAAATCCAACTAGGGATCCAACAATCTCCCTCTATTTGGGTGAGGTCACTAATACAAATGAAATAAAAATATTAACAAAGCAAAAAAAATATATCTGGCAGAAAAATTGAAATATGCAGCAGATATTTACATAGTAGCTTTGTGACAATAAGTAAATAAAGAGTTTTAAAAAAAACAAAAACTAAACAGAATATATATTATTTCTTTTTCTTCATCTTCTCCTTTTTCTTGTCCTCTTTTTCCTGGTCAGCAGGCTGTGTATGCTTGATTTCTCTATTAGGATTAGCTGCTTAGCTCTTGGTCATTGTCATATCAGCATCTCCAATAATATTAAGAGATGTGGCTTTAGGCACAACAGCCTCTGGATGTAGATTCATATAAGCATCTACATTAAAGAATTTATTAGCTTTCTCATACCTTTTTAATTATTCTTTTCTGTATTTATACATTGTTGAATATTGTGAAGGATCATTTCCTTTAGCTTTAGCTTTGTTGATCAATGAAAGTCCAACAAGTTCCTGGAACCTAGCCATTCTAACAGTTGTCTGTGTTTCTGGATCCACAAAGGGAATGGGTGGAGACTCTGGACTTTTAGGACTGTTAGCTTTTTGTGGTTCAGGAGCATGATGTTGTTGTTGCTGATGATATTGTTGTTGTTGCTGTTGTTGATGTTGTTGTCTGCTTGAAGAGTACCTCTGCTGGCTTCTTCCTTAATATGAAGAGGATCTAACTTGATGTTTGTGGTAGGTTTGAGCATATGAGGTAGACCTCTGAGAGGTGTTGCCTGAAGCACCAGTAGCAGGTGGAAGAGGAGGAGGACCTTTCCAATGCCTATGTGGAGGAGGAGAATATCTCCTACTTTTCTTCTTTGCTTTCTTCTCATCTTTAGAAAGCCACATCCAAGCTAGCATCCCAGGGTATGGAGTGATTTTCTGAAGGATATAGTAAGGAGTATCATGTGTGGGATTTGGCTTGGGAGCTGCAACTGGAGGAGCCTTTATTTTCTTAGACATTTTCTTCTTGGTAGAAGGGCTATCATCAGAATCATCATTATCATCATCTTCAGAAGATCCTTGAGGATCATCATATAAGACATCAATGGCCTTCAGAATATCTTTGTCAATTGGCTTGTCAGCCTGAGGTTGTGCTTGAGATTCTGCAACTTCTTGAGCAGCTGTTTCAGGAATATGTTCAGCAACTGATAAAATTTCTTCTTCTATATCTGCCATGATTATCTCATCCAAATCTGGAAGAGGACTGTCATCCATCTTATAAGTGGGAGCAGAGACAGCCTCTGGAGAAGAAATATCTTTGGGAGTAGATACTGTTTGACTCTCTGTAACTACAAAACTGTCCTTAAGTTGCTTGGTAACTGTGGGACTTATTGGTGTTGTATAGGGTACAATAGCCAAGGAGGCTTTAGGTAGACAACTAGAAGAGAACTTTAATAAATTGTATCAAAAGAATTTAACAAACTGAACAAATCAACTGTGGGATGGACAATGCAATAAACAATAGTTATTTTTTCTGTAGTCTCTATAGCTGTATCTGTATCTATAACTATTTATATATCTGTATCTGTTTCTTCTACTGCTACTGAAACTAGAGTTGCTTCTTCACTGAGCATCTCCCCCTGCCTGATTTTAGTGGTAGCTGGAATCAGTCCCCTAGTAGAAGAAGTAGGGACAGAGGAAGCAACAAAGAGAGCAGCAAGAGAAGAAATTGAATTAGCAAGAGGTGTAATAGCCTCTGCTATAAGTGTCCTAATCACTGGAGTGATGTGTTCCAGGATGGTGTACAGGGAGGGAGAAACTGTATCCATTAACTCAGGTGGAGTTTGAGTGGATACAGATTGATGAGCAGAAGGAATGACATCAGGCATGATGTCATCCTGTGGAAATGATGTGGCAGGGGATGGTGTGGGACTGCGAATGTCATGGATAGGAGAAGTGGGTGTAGATGGTAAGGAGGCAATCAGATCAAAGGTGGGGTATGAGAAGAATGGTTCAGTGTGTATGCCCTGTAGGTGGGATGGTGGTGGAGATTGAGGAGGTGTTGGATGGTGTGGAGATTGAATAGGTGTTGGCAGATGTGTTGATAAAGGGATTGAGAGGGCTGATGGTTGCAGAGGAGGAGGTGAAGATGGCTGGGGAGATGGAGGAGTTATTATTGGAAGGGATATGGTTGAAGAAGGAGGTGGAAGAGGAACTTCTTCAGCACTAGGGTGAGGAGTGGTTATTTCAGCCCTGGTGCCCTCAGAAGGACTAGAGGAGGAGGAAGCCTTTGATGGCTTTGCAATTCTCCTCTCCCATCTGCCAAACAGGGCAGAGGTTAGCCTTTTGGAGGCATTTATGAACAATGTTGTGGAAACCAGATGTTCAGATGCCTTGTCTTGCAGAAATATCCCCAGAATCCGTCCAAAACAGACCTCTTTCTTATTATTCTTCCTTTTAATCAGGTCAAACAATAACTTGCCCCAGTTTATACCTTCTCAACCAAGGCACCCATCACCAAGAACTGGTGTCTGGTGATGTAGTCATGTGCTATGTGTTTTCCCAGCAACACCTTCCCGACGACATTTGCTAAGAACTTTTACTCAGCAGACAAGTTCTTCTTCAGCAGCTTGTTAGGGTTATCTCCAGAATGACCCATTTTGACCAGCATATTATTATATTCCTCATTGTCCATTTCTATGTCTTCATCATAATTCAGTAGACCGAAAATTTCGGTTAGTACAGTATGGGAGAGGGAGACTTGATTACCTGAAATTGTTCCTGTCATGTTATCTTCAGATGTGGAGGATGAAAAGACCCATTCTTTGATCTCAATCATTGCAATCTTGATGCAGCGGGTCCTGAAGTTCTGCAGATTCTTCTCTGCAAACAGTTCCAGAATTTCTATAAATATCAGGTTAGAATGTTGAAAAGATTCAATGTCTATATCAAAACCCATGTCAAAGTTCACTGTGGAAAGGGTGCTCGTCGGAATCGCCATGAGTTCACCTGTAAGAGAGAAACAAAGATCAAGTGCAAAAGGAACTGAAAGCGTGGGACGGAGCTCGAAGAAAACCTAGATATAAGGTTTTTAGAATATGAACCGACAGACTCTGTTCGACAAAAAAGAAAAGATCTTCGATCTGAGTTCGACAAAGTATTTTAATAGAAAATGAGTTCGTCGATCTCAGTCTGAAGACGATGAATAAATCGTCGATCTCAGTTCGACGATAAATTCCCTGAATTAGGGATCGTCGATCTCCGTTCGACGAAAACTGTTTCACTAAGAAGTGATCGTCGAACTCCATTCGACGAACTCTTCACGATGAGTTCACAGATCATCGATCTCCGTTCGACGAACTGTCAACAAACCATCGACCACAGACAAAATTTAAATTAACTCATCTCCATTGATCATTCCTAACTGATTTAAGAAAAAAAGATGTTTCTTCTCATTTAATGGCTTGGTGAAGATGTCTTCCCTTTGTAAATCAGTGGAAATACAAACAAGATTAATTTTATTTTTGTCTACACTGTCTCTAATGAAATGCAGTCTTATTTCTATATGCTTGGTGCTATTATGATGCACTGGATTTTGTGCTATGGATATAACATTGGTACTATCATAATATATAGTTGAATTATTTAAGTTGTATCCATAATACAGTAGTTGGTTTTTTATCCACAAAACCTGTGAGCAACAACTGCTAGCAGCTATGTATTCTGCTTCTGTAGTTGATGTGGACACAGAGGTTTGCTTTTTACAGAACCAGGACACGAGCCTATCACCAAGGAACTGGTATGTTCCTGTTATGCTTTTTCTGTCCACTCTACATCCAGCATAGTCAGCATCTGAAATTCCAATTAAGTCAAATTCTCCAGGATCATCTGATGATAACGATGATGATAACTCTAATGATTCTGATGATTGTAAGGCTAAGAAGAAGATTACCAAGAAAAGAAAAGTTGTTCCTAAAGCTACCCCAAGCTAAATCCCACCCATGACACTCTCTATTACATTCTACAAAAGATTACTCCATATCCAGGGATGCCTGCATGAATGTGGCTATCAAAAAATGAGCAGAAAGCGAGGAAAAAGAGCATAAGGTACTCTCCTCCTCCTCCTTGCCAAAGGAATTGGAGAGGTCCTCCTCCCCCTCCTCCTCCAGCAGCTGGTGCTTCAGGTAAAATTTCTCAGAGATCTACTTCTTACACTAAGACTTATTAAAGACAACAAGATAGATCTCATTTCAAAGGAAGCAGTCAGAAGAAGCACTCCTCTAGCAGCAGCAGACATCAACAGCAACAACAGAAAGTATCTGAAAGTGATAAAGCTAAAAAAGATAACAGTCCAAAAAGGCAAGAATCTCCTCCAATCCCTTTTGTGGATCCTGAGCAAGATACAACTACAAGAATGGCCAGATTTCAAGAGTTGGATGGACTCTCCATGATTAACAAAGCTAAAGCTGAAGGCAGAGATCCTTCTTAGTACTCCACAATGGCATCCTACAGAAAAGAAGAACTAAAAAGGTATGGTAAGGCTAATAAGTTTTTTATTGTAGATGCTTACATGAATTTGCCTCCAGAGGCTGTAGTACCTAGAGTAACTTATCTCAACATCATTGGTGCAGCAGATATGACAATATCCAAAAGAGAAGCTGTCAATCCCAACAGAGAAATCAAATTCAGACAGCCCTCTGAAAGCTCTGATAAATCTGAAAAAGCTGAGAAAGATAAGGCCAAGAAGAACAAATGAATATTTTGTTTGGTTTGTTATTTTCTGAACTCTAATTGTTAAATCATGAAGCATCTATGTACATATCTACTGAATGTTTTAAGTTTCTGCCAGATATATTTTATTTTGCTTTGTGATTATTTTTTCTTTTTATATTATTAGTGACCTCACCCAAATAGGGGGAGATTATTGGATCCTTAGTTTGGATTTGTGCTAGGTTCACTAATTAGGATGTTTGACACATATTGTATAGCTAGGGTCATGTATTTGAGTCCTAGAGTTTAGGCTAAGTCATTAGGTTCTACCTTCGTGGACCAGCCAGCAGAAGACCTCTATGGACTCAAGACTTAGAAGAAATCAAAGTTCAGAATATAAATTCGACGTTTGTCGAACTCAGCTGGACGATAATCGTGCTCTACTCAACGAACTCAAAGTTAATTCTCTTAGTTGAGCTCGACGATATTCGAGCTCAAGTCGACGAAGTCTGGAGTTCAACCTTCAACATATTCATTCTAGTTCATTTTCGGTGAACTCAGCTCGATGAAGACAGATTCTCAGCTCAACGAACTTGGAGCGCAGATATGACAAGTTATCTCCAGAATGCATTTCGCTGAGCTCAGGTCGACGAACATGATTTCTCAGCTCGACAAATAGGATTTCTCAGCTCGATGAACTTGGATCTCCGGTCGACGAAATCTGTTTAGAGCTCGATGATTTCTGTCCAGTGCCTTACTTAGAGTTTTTCCTCATTTCTGTCTTATTTCCATATATTATTTAGTAGAATTTCTCTGTGTAATTAATGCTTATATTCCCTGAATATAGCCGTTATTGTCATCATTAATTATGGTTTTCATCAGTGTTAATTATTTGCTTAATTTATTGGGATAGTTGGGGAAACTCATAAAAGACAATATTCTCCAGCCGTTTTCATTCTCTAGGCAATCAGCAATCAATGCTTGGAATTCAAAATTTCAAAGGAGAATTTTCACAGAGAATATAAAAGTGAGTTTCTCTTTTCAGATGGTAGGGATAACAAGCAATACAGACAACAACCAGAGAAGAATTACAGAAAAGACATAGAAGAATATCTGCTTCTTCTCTGTGCAAAAAACAACATATTTTCTCCTTGTGCTTACTGAAGACTGAAGAAGAATAACAAATCAATATCAAGAGTCTTCTTCAACTTCAACTGTAGGAATATTCAAGGACAACAAATCTAAATCAGTCAGAAGTTCCTGGATCATTTCAAGTCAAGGCTGAAGACCTACACCCTGAGAAAGACTCTATTGGATCCCTAGTTGGATTTGGGCTAGGTTCACTAAACTAGGATGTTTGACCCAACATGTATAGCTAGGGTCATGTTTGTGTCCTAGAGTATAGGCCATATCCTAAGAGTCAACACTGCATGGACCAACCATTAACAGACTATAAAAGACTCAAGACTTAGAGAAATTTCAAAGACTCAGGAAAATGAGTTCGATGTTCGTAGAACTCAGGTCGACGAAAGTCGTGCTCAGCTCGACGAACTCAGAGAAAATTCTCTGAGCTGATCTCGACGAACTTGGTTCTCAGGTCGATGATCTTTGGACACTATACTTCAACATTCCAAGTCCAGAATTCCCTTATCTGAACTCCAGTTGACGAAGTTAGAATATCAGCTAGACGAACTTAGCACTCAGGTTGATGATTTTTGGATGCTGTACTTCAAATATTCTAATTCCAGAATCATACTTCAGTCGACGAATTCATGTTCTCAACTTGACGAACTTAGACCACAATCCTGACAAGTTTTAGCAAGTAGCAGTTAGCAATTCTCAGCTCGACGAACTTAATTCTCAGGTCAATGATTTCTGAATACTTCACTTCAACATTCTAAAGTCCAAGAATCATTACTCAGAATACTAGTCGACGAACTTGATTCTTAGCTCGACGATCTTGATGCACAGAATTGGCAAGGTTCTTGAGAAAGTAGTTATCTGTTCTTAGGTCGACGATCTTGAATCTCAGGTCAACGAACAACAATTATCTGGTCGACGAACATAACTTCTCAGCTCGACGAACTCTGTGTAGTTCCAGACTTCGATATTTCCCTCTCTCTGTCCTTATTTTATTGAAAAAATTCCTGAGTAATCAATGCTTAATATTCTCTGAATATTACCGTTAGAAGCAAGCATTGATTATGGTCTTCATCAGGATTATTACTTGCCGCTTTTCAATGGGACAGTTGGGGAAATCAATCAATGCAGATATTCTCCAGGTCGTCAATAATCAATGTTGAAGAAATTCAAAATTCAAAAGGAAGATTTGATGGAAAAATATAAAAGGTTTTTTCTTCCTTCTCGACAAGCAAAGCTCCAGTACAGAGAAATAATTCCAGATACAGAAGAAGAAGAACATCAATCAAAAATCAAGAGTCTTCTTCTTTCTTTCCAGGATTCTTCAGAGGACAACAAATACTCTATCAGGCAAGAATTTCCTGGATACCTTCTGGTCAAGGCTGAAATATTGAAGAGCTACTCACCCTGCAGCAAAGCTCCAACCTTCCTGAACAAATCAATATCTCAGGGGAGCTTTGTTAAAATCAAAGATTCACTAAGTCTTCTCAGTTCTATTTGAGATAGAGAAGACATCATCACTCTCTCACCCTCACTGTAAAAAGGGTTCTTTAACTCCCTTCAAAAGTTATTATTGGTTGCAAGTCTCCTGATCAAAAGACTTGGGATTGGTTTTTGAGCACCTGATCAAAAGACTATTGGTGGCAGTCACCTGATCAAAAACTTGAGTGGATTCCTACCAGGGTGGTAGTAGCGTGGATGTACCCAGGTTGGGTAACCACTATAAAATTCTTGTATTATCTGGTTGCCATTCTTTTTCTTTTGCTCTTACTATGGTTGTGCTAGTTAGGTTGTTGGGTCTGTGATTATTTGATTTATATTTGTTGTGCCTGTGCTCTTTATATTTTATTTTACAACAAAAAGTTTTAAAGTTTTCAATATACTCTATTCACCCCCCCCCCTCTAGAGTATTTCAGATCTAACCCTAACTTTCAATTGGTATCAGTGTAAGGTTCCTTTGGTTGTACAAGCTAACCATTGAACCAAAAGATCCTGTGTTAGATCTGACTTTTATTTCTATTACGTTTATATTCACAGCATGACACAGAACAAAGATTATGCAAGCACCAGACCTCTAGTATGCAACTTAAATAAGTTTTCCATCTGGAAGGTAAGAATAAAACTCTATATGAATTTTATTGATGAGGACATCTACAATTCTATCTTGACAGGTCCTCCTCAACCAGCTACATCCACATCAACGTCCAGCACTCATGCAGTTCCACCACCTGAGTGTACTGATGCACAAAAGAAAGCCAAAGTTGTTGATGCCAAGGCCATGAACATTCTGGCCCAAACAATGTCAGATGACATTTTCCAAAGAGTGGCTGAATACACATCAACCAAGGCTATTAGGACTCTCTCAGCCAAATGGTGGCTGGATCTGCTGATGAAAGGAAGGATAGAAGATCAAATCTCATATCCTAGTATGAGAATTTCAAGAAAGATGAAGCAGAATCTGTAGCAGACATGTACAACAGGCTGAGCTCAATAATCAATGAGCTGAAGACCTTGGATAAGGACATCACCCTCAATGAGGTGAATGATAACATCCTCCTGTGCTTACCAAGCTCATGGGATTCAAGGATCTGGCCAATCAAGGAGGCCAGGAGCTTAAATGAGATTTCCACAGAATCTCTTTTGGGAAAGCTCAAGTCATATGAGTAGGTAATCAAGTCTAGAGAAGCAGCTGAACAAAGGACTCATCCACCAGCAAGGAAAGAGCACAACCTGACATTCAAAGCTGCTGAATAGATAGAAACTTCAAAAATAAATGAAGAGTTATTGAGTCTTTTGACCAAAAGATTTTACAAAATGGCAAGGAAAGACTTCAGGAGGAAATCATCCAGGTAGGATGATAAGCCAAGGTCTGACAAAACCCCCACTAAATAAGTGGTATGCTTTAGTTGCAGGAAACCTGGATACTTAATCTCAGAGTGTCCAGAGAATAAGAAGAAAGAGAGAAGAAGAGAGAAGGACTCCAGAAGACAACAAAGCTCAAGGCCTTCCTCCAGCAAATACAAGAAGAAGAATAAGGGCTTTGTAGCTGGAAACTAGAGTGACACTGAAGATGAATCCACATCTTCAAGTTCTAGTGAAGAAGAAGAAGAGGCAAGGGCCAAGGAAGTCTGTCTCATAACCATTTATGCCTCCAGAAGTCAATCAGATGAAGTGGAAGAATCTGAAAATGAAGGAGCTTCAGAAATAGAAGCTGATCAGGTACTTTATCTTTTGATTATAGTTCTGATACTTTCAAAACTGAGTTTTAAACTATGTGCATTGATTTAATAAACTCAGAAAAGGAAATCAAAACACTTAGGGAGAAATTATCAAATCAGGAAAACATCATTTCTGAAAACACCAAGTTAAAAGAAGAACTAACATTAGCTAATTAAAAAATTAATTCTTTAAAAACAGAGCTATGTGAGGCCGAACAACTTGAGGAATCTCTCAATGGGAGAAGCCTTAAGATGATGGACATCACAAGCATAGTCAATGTCAAACTGAATGGCAAACTAGGCTAGGATTCATCATCAAGTTTACCACCCATTCTCAAGAAGAACATATTATCAACCCCCATCAAATTTGTTATAGCTAAGGGTAAAGAAGTAATGAACAACAACCAAACAACAGAAGAAGTTACTAACTTTAAAAATCACAATAATAGAAACCAGAAAACCATAGATAAAAATAAAGTTTAGCATATTTTGTCGAACTCCGATCGACGAAATGTGGCCAGTTCGTCGAACTCAGGTCGACGAATGTTGAACGCAAATCTATATAATAATCATTCGACTTTCTGCGATCGACGAACTGTGCATGGTTCGTCGAGCAGAGATCGATGAACATGGGGCACAGAAAATGAATATGTTCATTCTCTGAGTAGAGATCGACGATCTCATCCCGTTTTGTCGAACTCTGGTCGACGAACTCACAATATTTCGTCGAACACAGAAAGACTTAATTAAAGTCATAACTATAACAACAACTCTAATAAATCTAGGAAAACTTTTAATCCAGTGGCTGATTGGATAATTCCTCCTAGAAGATATCACCCCTTAGAGTATAAATCACAACCTAAATTTTCAGTAATATCTAGTTTTTCTTATCAACAATATAGATGACCCAAGGTAACCTGGGTCAAGAACAACTAACTGTTTTCATTGCAGGAAAAGGGTTGTCCAGTGGTTAATCAAAAATAGTACCTAGACAGTGGATGCTCCAAGCACATGACTGACAGCAAGGACAACTTAAATAACTACAAGTCCAAGCTGGGACCAAAGTTTATCTTTGGTGATTCAAATTGGGGTTAGTCAGAAGGCTTTGGAGAAGTAAAGATTGGAGCAGTCAATTTCAAGAAAGTGACATATGTAAGTGGACTCAAACATAACATCATCTCTATAAGCCAATTATATGATGAAGGTTATCAGGTATACTTTAACTCAACATCTTGTATTATTTTTAATAAAGAAAAACAAACTGTTTTAATTAGAAATAGACAAGGTAACATATATATAGTAGATTTTCTTTCTGCACCTTCAGACATCTGTTTGCTTAATATAGTCAGTAATCAAATGATATTTGGCATAAAAGACCAGGACATGTAAATATGAAAAACATAGCTAGGCTATCTAAAGACAACCTTATTAGAGGTTTACCTTCTGGCCCCTACAAGAAGGAAGGCATTTGCATGACTTGTCAACAAGGCAAGCAAACTAAATCTAGTTTTAAGTCAGTTAATAAAAGTGATTCACCTAGGATTTTGTACTTGCTACACATGGACCTATTTGGACCCATTACTATACAAAGCCTAGGAGGGAAATCCTATACCCTAGTTATTATAGATGACTTTTCAAGATTCACTTGGGTGTTCTTTCTGAGATCTAAGTCAGATACATTCAAAGTTCTTACAGATTTTCTCAGGACCATATAGATTGAGTACTCTACTCATGTTGCATTGATCAGAAGTGATCATGGTATAGAGTTTGAGTCTATTCTTATGCATGAGTTCTATGAGAAGGAAAGTATCAGGCACTGCTTCTCAGCTCCTAGAACTCCTCAACAAAATGGGGTAGCTGAAAGGAAGAATAGAACCTTAATTAAAGCTGCAGGCACATTACTTGCAGATACTTACATGCCCCTATCCTTTTGGGCAGAGGCTATAAGCACAACAAACTATGTACTAAATAGAAGTATAATACACAAGCTTAAGAATAGGACTCCCTATGAATTGCTTAAAGGGAAGAAACCAAAAATCACCTATTTTAAAGTATTTTGATGTATATGTTATATACATAATAATAACAAGAAATATATTAGAAAATTTGAAGCTAAGGCTGAAGAGGGAATTTTTCTAGGATATTCCCAAGTAAGCAAAGCTTATAGGGTGTTCAATAAATCATCTTTAAAAATTGAGGAATCAATTCATGTAACTTTTAATGAGGCTAACATGTCTTATAAGGAGAAAGCAATTTCTACCAATAGCACCTTGTTGGTACCTCACTTGTGTGAGAAAATGGGTGAGTTAAACCTTCCACAAGAAGTTATGTCACCTCCTACTCCACAAGCTGATGAAGATATTGAAGAAGAAAGCACAGAAGTGATTGAACTTCATCCAACAGCAGACATAATTCCACAAGAGGAATTAACCCCACATGCTGTTGTTGAACCAACTCCACCTACTGATCTTGTCACACTAAGGGATCACCCTAGATCCCAAGTGATTGGAGACATATCTGTAGGTGTACAAACAAGGCATCAACTCAACCAAGATGTGATGCATGCCTGTTTTCTCTCTCAAGTTGAGCCTCAATCCATAAAAGATGCTGAGCAAGATCCCCACTGGATCATAACAATGCAAGAGGAAATCAACCAATTTGAGAGATGTAGAGTTTGGGATTTAGTTCCAAGACACAAAGACAACCCATTCATTGGACCTAAATGGGTATATAGAAATAAGCTAGATGTCCATGGTGCAATTGTGAGGAATAAGGCTAGGCTTGTTGCTCAAGGATATAAGCAAGAAGAAGGTATAGACTATGACCAAACATTTGCACCAGTTGCAAGGTAAGAAGAAATAAGAATCTTCCTTTCTTATGCTGCATACAAGAAGTTCAGAGTATATCAGATGGATGTTAAGAGTGCCTTCCTAAATGGAGTACTGAAAGAAGAGGTTTATGTTGAACAACCCCCAGGTTTTATCTCTTCAACCCACGTCTCATATGTTTTTAAATTGCATAAAGCTCTTTATGGTTTAAAGCAAGCTCCAAGAGCTTGGTATGAGACCATAGCCAGCTTTCTGATAGAGCATAAATTCAGTAGAGGCATAATAGATAAAACATTATTCACTAGGCACCATAAGGATAAAATTTTGTTAGTACAAATCTATGTAGATGACATTATATTTGGGTATACTGATTCCAAACTATGCAAGAGGTTTTCTGACCTCATGCATTCTAAGTTTGAAATAAGTAGCATGGGTGAGCTCTCCTACTTCCTTGGTCTCCAAGTGAAGCAACTACCTGATGGCATCTTCATCTCCCAGGCTAAATATGCTAAAGAGCTTATTAAAAAGTATGGGATGGCTGATGCTTCAGCAAAGAAAACACCTATGACCACTAATGCGTAATAGACACTGCGGAACATGGGAAACCAGTTGATCAGAAATTATATAGGGGCATTGTTGGGTCCCTATTATATCTTACCTCTAGCAGACCTGATATAATGTTTGCCACATGTCTTTGTGTTAGGTTCCAAGTGAACCCTAAAGAATCTCATCTAGTTTTTCTAAAAAGAAATTTGAGATATATAAAGAGTTGTCCTAGTCTAAGACTTTGGTATCCTACTGAGTCAGAATTTGATTTAACTGGATATTCAGATGCTGACTTTGTTGGATGTAGGGTAGACAGAAAATTACTTCAGGACTTGTTAGTTCCTTGGCATGAGATTAGTGTCTTGGTTCTGCAAGAAACAATCATCTGTGTCTACATCAACTGCTGAAGCAGAATACATTGCAGCTGGCAGTTGCTGTTCCCAGCTATTGTGGATTCAAAACCAACTCCTAGACTATGGTTCAACTTAAATAATTCAACTCTCTTATGTGATAACACAAGTGTTATATCCATAGCACAAAATCCAGTCCATCACAGTAGTATTAAGCATATAGACATTAGACATCATTTCATTAGAGAGTGTGTAGACAAAAAAAAATTAAACTTGTATATATCTACACTGATTTACAAAGAGCAGATATTTTCACCAAACCCTTGGATAAAGAAATCACTTGTTCTTTATAAATCAGCTTGGAATGAACAATGGAGAAGCTTTAGTTTAATTTCTGTTTGCACTCGATGAATTTTTAAAAGTTCGTCGAACAGAGATCGACGAATAGAGAAAAGTTCTAGAGATATTCATCGACCGGAGATCGACAAACTCTCAGTGAGTGAAGTTATTTTCGTCGAGCGGAGATCGACGAATCTGCTTCAGAAAACTTTTGTCGAACGGAGCTCGATGAAATGTTTTCCAATCTTCGACCTAAGCTCGACGAATTATTTAACTACAAATTATTTCGTCGACCTCAGATCGAAGATTTTTTCATTTTCGTGGAACGGAGTTTGTCGATTCATATTCTGAAAAAACATATATCTAGGTTTTTCTTCGACCTCCGTCCCGCGCTTTCAGTTCCATAGCACTTGATCTTCGTTTTCTCTCTTGCAGGTGCACTATGGCGATTCCAGCGGGCAGTCTTGCAGCAATGAAATTCAATATAGGATTTGATGTGGATTTTGAATCTTTTCAACACTCAGACCCTATCTTCCTGAATATCTTGCAACTGCTTGAAGATCAGCAGTTAAAGAACTTGATGACCACCAGGATCAAGCTTGCCAGTGCCGAAATCAGAGAGTGGGTCTACACTTCCTCCACCACAAATGAGAACACTATGACTGGCACAATCTCTGGTAATGCTGTTTCACTTACCCCCGCAATTTTAACTGAGATTTTTAGAAGTGAATGGTGAAGCTGAGTTAGAGATTGATAATGAGGAATATAATGAGATGTTGAATAAAATGGGATATTCTGGAGACACTCCAAATAAACTGCTGAAGAAACACCTCTCTGCTGAGTATAAGTTTCTCGCAGATGTCGCGGGCAAGGTGTTTCTGGGCAAGCACACAGCCCATGACTACATCACCAGGCACCAATTCCTAGTAATGTGTGTAGTGGTGACTAAGAAAACAATGAACTGGGCTCAAATCATGTTTGAGCTGATTAAGAAAAAGAATACCAAAAAGGAGGTTTGCTTTGGAAGGATTCTAGGAATCTTCCTTAAGGAAAAGGCTGCTGAATCCCTGGTCACCCCGACCATATTCATAAATGCCTCCAAGAGGCTCACTTGTGCCATCATTGGCAGGTGGGAGAGGAACATAACCAAGCCCTCCAAGGCTTCCTCCTCTTCCTCAAGGCCTTCTGAGAGTACTAGGGCTGATCCAGCCACTTCCCACACTACTGAAGATATCCCTCCTCCACCTCCATAACCTCCATCAATCCAAACTCATCCTCAGATGGCACACCAACTCCCCTCCATAGTCCATACAATAGTCCACACTCCCACACCTCCATCATCCCCAATACATATATCCCCCACTCATATTCACTTTCATACATCCCCTTCCTCCCAACATGGTACACCAATTCCATCACAGACTCATACTCCCTCTCATACTCCATCTCCCCATGGTACACCAACTACATCACCACCTTCATCCCCCTTCCACCTCATTTGGCTGACATTCCCCTCTCCAATCTATCCTCCCTACCCTCATTCAATCTGCTTACATCACCCTTCATACTCCTTCTCCACAAGATGTACAAATGCAAGATTCTCTACCATCTCCTCCACCATCAACTACCATCTGCACTTCTATCTCCACTGAGCCACCCGCTGCATTCCTGCCCCTGGACCCCTCTATCATTCCACCCCTTCTAGCACTACTCACTCCCCTCCTCAAAACCCTTATAGCAGAGGCTATTTCACCTCTTGCTTCCTCTATATCCTCTCTTGCTGACAAAATCTCTGGACTCTCTGCTACTCCTTCTTTAGCTAGGGGCCTGGCTTCAGTGCCACTGAAACCAGGCAGGGGGAGATACTCTATGAAGAAGCAACAACAGCAACAGTAGTAGCAGCAGACACAGAAGCAGCATCAGTAAAAAAAAGCAGCAACAGAAGTAGAGGAAACAACAGATGCAGATGCTGATAATGATTTATTTGATTTAATTCATTTCATTGAATCTGACATGGATTTGGATGATACAGTAACAGAGGAAATAAAAACTACTGGTGATTATATTACAAATCCCACAGTTGATCTTTTGAATTTGTTAAGCATTTTTGATACAGTTCATTTGAACTTTCTCCCAGAGCACATCATAAAGCCATCTTTGTCTATAGTTCCCTACACCTCCCCCATAAGCCCCAAGGTTGCCAAGCAACTAAAGGCTAGTTTTGTCATTACAGAGGATCCAGCCATTCCATCTCCACCAAAAGATGCTCTCCTCATTACTTCATCTCCACCCAGAGCTGATCCCCTCACTATTGCATCCCCTCCTACTCCAAATTTTGTTATGGATGACTCTCCAATGCCTAATCTTGATGCATTCATCATGGCTGACATAGAAGAAGAGAATAGAACAGTTGCTGAAAGCACTGTTATGCATAGCTCTCCAGCTCCAGTTCCATCTCCTCCTCCAGCTCCTTCCCAGGCAGAAAAGCCCTTGATATCTGCAGAGGCTCTAAAAGAAATAAATACACTGTATGAGAATCCTCAAGACTCTTCTGATGATGAGGATGATGAAGAGGACTCTGATGATGAGCCTAAGAAGAAAGTCTCCAAGAAAAGAAGGGTTCCTCCACCTCCTACCCCAAAACTCAATCCAATAAATGATACTCCATATTATATACTTCAGAAGATCACACCATACAAGGGCATGCCAGCATGGATGTGGTTGTCCAAGAACCAACAAAAAGAAAGAAAGAAAAGCAGGAACTACTCCCCTCCTCCTCAGAGATATAGAAAGGACCCTCCTCCTCCTCCGCCTGCTGCTGGTGCTTCAGGTTCTTCAACTCAGAGGACTACCTAGTATCAAACATATCAGAGACATTAGGGTAGGTCCCCCTCTTCTTCAGGAAGCAGCCAATAGAGGCATTATTCATCATGCAAACAACAACAACAACAACATCAACAATAGCAGCAACAAATCACTGGACATAAGAAAGCTGAAAGCCCAAAGTGACTTGCCTCCCCTCTTATACCTTTTGAAGATCCAGAGATAGCTACAACTGCAAGGATGGCCAGGTTCCAGGAATTGGTTGTCATATCCATGATCAACAAAGCAAAAGATGAAGGAAAGGATCCTTCTCAATATTCAACCATGTCCAAATATAGGAAGGAAGAACTCAACAGGTTTGCTAAAGCTAACAAATTTTTTAATGTTGATGACTATATGAAACTGCATCCAGAAGCTATAGTGTCAAGGGCCACCTCCCTTAATATCATTAGAGCTGCTGATATGACAATGACAAAAGTACAAGCAGCTAATTCAAATAGGGAGATCAGGTTCACTTAGCCTAGTGAAAAAGCTAAAGAGGAGAAGCATAAGGAGCAAAAGAAGAAGAAATAAATCTTGAACTATTTTTAGTCTCTCTATTGTTTTAAAACTGTCTGTATATATATTGATACAAAGCTCTCTGTATATATATATATATCTACTATATATGTTAAAATTCCTGCTAGATATATTTTCTCTTACTTTGTTATTAATGTGAGTATGTGATTAGTGACCTCACCCAAATAGGAGGAGATTGTTGGATCCCTTGTTGGATTTAGGCTAGGTTCACTAAACTAGGATGTTTGACCCAACATGTATAGCTCGGGTCATGTTTGTGTCCTAGAGTATAGGTCATGTACTTAGAGTCAACACTACATGGAACAGCCATCAACAGACTTCAGAAGACTCAAGACTTAGAGAAATTTCAAAGACTCAGGAAAATGAGTTCGACGTTTGTCGAACTCAGAGAAAATTCTCTGAGCTGAGCTCCACGAACTTAGTTCCCAGGTCGACGATCTCTGGATACTATACTTCAACATTCCAAGTACAGAATTCCCTTCTCTGAACTCCAGTCGACGAAGTTAGAATATTAGCTCGACGAACTTAGCACTTAGGTCGACGATTTATGGATGCTCTACTTCAAATATTCTAAGTCTAGAATCATACTTCAGTCGACGAATTCATGTTCTCAGCTTGACGAACTTAGACCACAATCTTGACAAGTTTTAGCAAGTAGCAGTTAGCAGTTCTCAGCTCGACGAACTTAATTCTCAGGTCGATGATTTCTGAATACTTCACTTCAACATTCTAAAGTCCAAGAATCATTACTCAGAACACTAGTCGACGAACTTAGATTCTCAGCTCGGCAATCTTGATGCACAAAATTAGCATGGTTCTTGAGAAAGCAGTTATCTGTTCTTAGGTCGATGATCTTGAATCTCAGGTCGACGAACAACAATTATCTGGTCGACGAACATAACTTCTCAGCTCGACGAACTCTGGACCCAGGTAGACGAATTATGTCCTTTGCTCGACGATTTCTGTGTAGTTCCAGACTTGGATATTTCCCTCTCTCTGTCCTTATTTTGTTGCAATAATTCCTGAGTAATCAATGCTTAATATTCTCTGAATATTACCGTTAGAAGAAAGCATTGATTATGGTATTCATTAGGATTATTACTTGCCACTTTTTAATGAGACAGTTGGGGAAATCAATAAATGCAGATATTCTCTAGGCCGTCGGTAATCAATGCTGAAGAAATTCAAAATTCAGAAGGAAAATTTGATGGAAAAATATAAAAGATTTTTTCTTCCTTCTCGACAAGCAGACCAGAGCACACTGAAAGCAATAGAACAGAAAAGAAACAAGAAGCCCCAGGTACAGAGAAATAATACCAGATACAGATGAAGAAGAAGAAGAATATCAATCAAAAATCAAGAGTCTTCTTCTTTCTTTCCAGGATTCTTCAGAGGACAACAAATACTCTATCTGTCAAGAAGTTCCGGGATACCTTCTGGTCAAGGATGAAATATTGAAGACCTTCTCACCATGTAGCAAAGCTCCAACCTTCCTGAATAAATCAATATCTCAGGGGGAGCTTTGTTAAAATCAAAGATCCACTAAGTCTTCTCAGTTGTATTTGAGATAGCGAAGACATCATCACTCTCTCACCCACACTGTAAAAAGGGTTCTTTAAATCCCTTCAAAAGTTATTCTTGGTTGTATGTCTCCTGATCAAAAGACTTGGGATTGGTTTTTGAGCACCTGATCAAAAGCTCATTGGTGGAAGTCACCTGATCAAAAACCTGAGTGGATTCCTACCGGGGTGGTAGAAGAGTGGTTGTACCCAGGTTGGGGAACAACTATAAAATTCTTGTGTTATCTTGTTGCCATTCTTTTTATTTTGCTCTTGCTGTGGCTGTGCTAGTTAGGTTGCTGGGCCTATGATTATTTGAATTATATTTATTGTGCCTGTGCTCTTTATATTTTATTTTAGAGCAAAAAGTTTCTAAGTTTACAATATACTCTATTCACCCCCCTCTTGAGTATTTCAGATCTAACCCTAACTTTCAGACTCCAAGTGATTTCATAAGGAGTCTTGACAATAGTAATCCACTAGTCTTCTTTGTTGATTAGAGAAAGAGAAGACACCATCAACTCTCTCCTCCTGTAAAAGGGTTTATTAACTCCCTACAAAAGTTTATTCTTGGTTTTTTGGCACCTGATCAAAAGCTCAAAGGGTTGTGAAATATCCCTGGAAATAGATCTTGTGGTGGCAGTCACCTGATGAAAAACCTGTTAGTGGATTCCTACTAGGGTGGTAGAAGAGTGGATGTATCCAGGTTGGGGAACCACTATAAAATTATTGTGTGGTCTGGTTTCCTATTTTCTTTCTATTCTTGCTTTGCCGTGATAGCTTAGGTTGCTGTGATAGCTTAGGTTGTTGTGATAGTTTGTTGTGTTGTGGTAGTTTTGCTTAGACTGTTTTCAATTTTCTGTTACTACTATAGTATCACCTATTTTGTTAATCTGATATATTTTAAAATAGCCAGAAGTTTTAATTACTCTATTCACCATCGCCCCCCCATCTAGAGTAAATCAGATCTACCCCCTTTCTTTCACTTTCTCTCTCCTAGTAATCATTTAAAGAAATTATATGGCAAAACTGATATTTTTTAGCCCCGTAAAATGTTGGGCCACCTTAGTTGAGCTTAGCCCAAGTGGATTGGGCTTGAGCCAGCTTTTTCTCCACTTTTTGGGCTTGGCTAACCCTAGCCATTTAAGCCCATCCCTAGGTACTTTTGGGTGATGTGACTGACCCAATGGGGTATAAATGATCCCATTGACATCACCCTAGTCCACTTGTGGCTTGGTGAAGCCCAATTATGTCAACTTGGGCAATTTGGCCTAATTAGGGTTTGGGCTGACCCATGGTCAAGTTGACCTTTTGGGTTGATCCCGATGCGTCCTTGGTTACCCATTGGCATCCTCCAAGGTCTAGAAAGGGTTGAGTAGGTTTGGTTTGGCATCTTGGAGGTCACTTGACCCTTATTTGGGAACTTTGACCATTTTAGGATTTTGGTTGATTTTGGTCAACTTGAGCTCTTGGGTTGACCCCAATGGGCCCTTAGTGGCCCTATGAACTGTTGAAACCGGAATCCGATCTCCTGTGGAGTTCGACCCTTGGGGAAGGAGTGGTCTCGCGCCTACTTTGCTCCTGCAAGAAAAACAACGAAGAAGACAAGGAGAAACAGACCCAAGGGCTCGGCAGGGAGGTCCCACCACAAACCCGGAAGATCTCAGAGCGCTTCCCCTCCTTAGCCAGAAGCCCTCAGAAAGCACTCGAAGATTGGAGCAGGAGAGCACAGGGAAGAACCTGCTTTCTGGGGTACCCCTTGGGTCCTATTTATAGTTTCTGGAATCTGAACTGCCAATAACCAGAAGAACTGACCTGAAATCACCAAAAAGCCCTTGGTTGGGTCTGCCAACAGCCAAACTCCGCTGTTTTGAAGGGATAGGGGCAGACAAGTGGGGGAAAAACAGTAAAAAGTACCTCATACATCCAGGCGAGCTGGGGAGCTTTGGCCACCTCGGCATGTTCTGCTCGCCTGTTGTTGTCGAGCTCCTACTGCGAGGGAGCGAGTTGTGTGTCGCTCAGCGAATGCCGAGCTCGGGGTCGCTGATCGTCGATCTCTTAGTCGACGGATGCCGAGCTCGAGCCCGCCCCCTCTACTGCCGAGCTCGCCTATCGTCCTCAGCCCGATCTGCCTATACCCTGGTGACCTTGCTCGCCGGACATGGGGTTGTACACAATCCCCGCTCTTTTCGAGCTTGTAAAAGCTCGGAAAGAAACATCCAATCCTGAGTGTGCGGTGAGCACTGGCTGGCGAGTTGGATGGAATCTTCTGGTGGGGACCACCTGTGACTATATATATGTGCACCTGCCCAGCTGCTTGGCTCTTGCCATTCCTTCTGCTGCCTTACCAAGATGCCCCTTCCCAAGGAGATCCAAGAGCGCATAGAACGAGCCCGTCAGGCCTCCGCGACTCGCGTTGCCGCCATGACGGCGGTCCCCGCGAAAGCTCCCCAAACCGATCCTGCCGAGCCCAGCTCCAAGAAGTCAAAGCCATTCCCTGAAGCGGCCGAGCCCATTTTCAACGACCTGAGGGCCACCCTGGCTCACGAGACTGGCTCTTCCACCCGAACCATTCTTGAGAAGGACAGAGAGATTGTCGTGGTTGGTGACGACCTGGACGGTCAACCAGATGGCGAGGGCGCCGTGCCGCTAGACCCAACGCCGCGAGGCGAGGCCACGCTCGCCACCTCGCAATTCTCGGCGCCGGACAGCCATCCCTGGGATCCACCGCTTCTCTTTGGGATCCTGCCTGTGAGCTCACAGAGGCCAAATTCGCCAGCGGGCTCCCCCCTCCTCGCCAAATTGATGCGGCCGCAGGGGAGGGCCTGGGGACCATCCCCACCCCGGGATTTGAGCTCATCTCGTCGGGGGCTCGCTGCCCTAGTCGCGGGAAGGATCTGAGGTTCATCCCTCCACGCATCTCTTTTGAACCGCCGAGCTCTTCAGGTCAACCTCGCTTGACTCTTTGCTTCATGAGTTTTTGCTCTTTTTGCTAATACCTGTCTTCACAGCTCTTCCCAGTCAATCGGCAATCGAGGAATCCTCGCGGGCAGCCCACTACTCTCCCCTCCCTTCCCCAAGCTCGCTGGACTCTTACCTGGGTCCTGATGTGGATCAAGGCGAGTTGACGAGGTGGGAGGTCAAACTCCTCAAAAAGCTGGTGTGTGGAATGCGCGAGGTGCAGGGGGTCAACGAGACGCTGCAGCGCGACTACGTGCGTCTTGCTGACGAGGTGCGCCGCGGCCAAGCTGGCGAGCTGATGTCCCCCTCCTGGCTCCTGGACGAGATAGACGATGGCCTCTCGGTTGCGCAGAGGAACTCCGAAAGGATCCGCGAGCTGCTCCACGCGTGGCAGCCTGGGGGGCGGGGGTCGCGAGGCTGGGGTAGGTAAATCAGCGGCTCCTTTGCCGAGCCGACCGGCACTCGCATCTCGATGCCCTCCCTACTTGCGCGCCCTGCTACTTTAAATCCCGAACTTTATTTCTGTAATGAATAAATCTTAGAATATTCTTAATCATATTACTAAATAAAATGTCGCGATGTTCGACTTAGCCTTGGTCGGGATGCGCCGGAAGTCGGCGAGCTGGGGTGGCGAGCTGGGGGGGGGGGGGGGCGAGCTGGGTTGATTTGACGGCCCGCCCCAGATTCCTTTTCCTATAAATAGCCCCCACCCTCACCTACCCCCCGTACTGTGCCTTTATTGCTTTGCTTCCCTTTCTCTGTGTTCTCCTCTTTCCCTGCTCGCGTAGTGCTTTTCTCTCGCAAATATGGGTAAGACCAATCCAGATGCCGATGGCCGCTCCAAGTGCGCGCAGCACTTCACGGACTACTGCTTCTTCGAGGGGCACACCAGCGAGGAGGAGCTCGCTGAATTCGTGGTGGAGCGCGTGCCTCCGGGTTTCGAGGCGCGCAGGCCGAGGATGGGCGAGGCCATCAACACCTTTTATGAAGATGAGCTCGCCTTCCCCATCTCGCACTTCTAGGTGGCGTTGCGCCTTCCCTTGTGGCCGGAGATCCGACAGATCTTGAAGTACTACGGGGCCGTCCCCGCGCAGCTGAACTCCAACGCCATCGCGATGATGGTGGCGTTCGCGAGCTACCTCTGGCGGGAGAAGATCGAGTTCAACCTGACGGTGTTCAGGAAGCTCTTCTCCTACAAGGCGACGCCGGACGGGGTCGCCTACTTTGGCGGCTCCTTGATCAAAGTTCGCGAGATCGCGAACAAGCACCATACCTGGATGACCAAGATCGCCTTCATCAAGGGCGATCTCGGCAACATCCCCTACTCGCCGCAACAAAAAGGCGAGGAGGTGTACCGCCCGCCGGCCGTGTCCGGCAACGACGCCGAACTCCACAAATTCTTCCTCCACAAAGATTTCGACATCGCCTTCCTGCGGAGGGGCCTCGACGCGCTCCCCCCCATTCTGTCCGGCGAAGGTATGCTTCCATCCTCATCTTGCCGAGCTCGCCTGCCCGCCGAACTCGGCACATCATCTCTGAATTCCTGACTTTTTAAGTGTTTTCCTGCAGGGGAGCGAATAATCCCAGTGAACCCGCCGTTCGCGGATCCGGGGCTCCACACCGACCCTCTTGCTCGGGAGAGGGCGGCGGCGTTGGCCTGCCGAGATGAGGCGGCCCACTCGCAACCCTCTTCCAGCAAGAGGCGTCCTGAGGATGCGGGGTCGAACCAGCTATTCGGCCACCGTCAGATAAAGAATGAAGGATCAAGCGCATACCCAACTGCACCAAAAGCCCGGACTGTTGGAAAGGGTGCTACTTAATTTCTTAAATAAGTAGAAGAGCGCCACGGGTCAAGTGAAGGAACGCCGGACCCAACAATCCCCCCCCCCCCCCCCCCCGTCGTCCAGCACAACCCGTCGGCTCAGAGGTGGAGTTACCACATGGCCCACATGGCTCAGAGGTGTGGTTACCACATGGCCCACACGGCTCAGAGGTGGGGTTACCACATGTCCACGGTTTCACGGCTCAGAGGTGGGGTTACCACATGTCAACGGTTGCCTGACCCGCCGGACCCACACAGGTAGAAGGGAAAAATCAGGATTTAATCGTGCTCCCCCGGTCTTGAACCCGTAACCTGTCTCTGATACCAATTGAAGGATCAAGCGCATACCCAACTGCACCAAAAGCCCGGACTGTTGGAAAGGGTGCTACTTAATTTCTTAAATAAGTAGAAGAGCGCCACGGGTCAAGTGAAGGAACGCCGGACCCAACAAAGAAGATGCGGAGAGCCCTGCTGGCCCCGCGGGGGCAACAGCAACAGCCCATCCCCAAGTACATTAGTTCGTCGGTGACCCCTCCCGACGCGTCGCCGGAGAGCCCGCTGAAGGAGACAACCAGCAAGGGCCGGAAAGGCGGCGAGGGCCCTTCTTCCACGGCAGCGATCTCTCCTCCTCCAGCGGCGAAGAGGACTGCCCGCAAGCACGCGCCGCCGAAGCAACACCCCCTCTTCAACTTCGGCGCGCGCTGGAAGGATTCGGCGGGCGAGCCCATGCTGCAGTGGGACGAGCTCGCTCATCGAGTCTACGTCTCCACTCTTCATCCCTCCTGGCACGACCGCGAGCCCGCCACCGGTCACGCCTACGCCCTCGGCTTCGGCCTATATGGCCGGGAGGATGCCGAGGCCTACAAGAAGATGACCCTTCGGCAGCTTGGACATGAGGGCATGCAGTCCCACCTGCGGATCCTGGAGCTGCATCACATGCTGGCATGCCGCAGCTTTGCCCTCAGCCACCAACTCGAAAAGGCTGAGCAGGCTCGCGACCTCGCCAAGGATAAGGTCACCGATCAGGCGAGGCGGCTCGGCATCGCGGAGGGTCCACTCGCCCAAACCGCCGGCGGGTTGGTAAGTGCCAAGCGCTGCTCCTCTCTTTTACTTAGAAAATTTTGTGCTGCTGCTAAATGGATTCTTTTCCAGGATGCCAAGGCGGCGGGCGAGCTTCATGCTCGCAACACTGAGCTGGGGGAGGAGGTTAGCCAGCTGCGCGCACTACTGGCCGCGGATGCTGACACTGCAGGGGAGCTCCAGACTCGCAACGCTGAGCAGGGGGAGGAGATCGGTCGGCTGCGCGCATGCCTTGCCGAGCTGGAGGGTGCGAACACAAAGCTGAAGGGGGATAACCAGCACCTCCTTGGCGAGGTGCACCGTCAGGCGGAGATTTTCCTCCCGCCTCACGACATCGATCCTACCCTCCCCTACAAAAGCCCGCGGATCTTTGGCGAGGCCGATCTCGCCGAGAGATTGCGGATCAACTCCATCCAAGCCGCCGAGTGCACCCTCCAGATGATGAAGGATTCTGCGGTGCTGGTGGAGGGGTGCAAGGGGATCTCGGCTCGGGACCTGATGTCGAGCCTGTTTACCGGCGACGCAGCCCAGCGAGAAGGAAGACAGCCTGGACGCTATGTTCGGGAAGAGCTTCCAGGATCCTTCGGGTGACCGGCGGGGACCAGTCCGGCGGAGGGGGTGAGGCCTGAGGGTAGCTTGTACTTTTGTTTTCTTTTTTCCTTTTTCTTTGTTCTCTCGCCGAGGCGAGCCCCCCATGTAGATACCTTTTGCATAAAAGTTTTTTTTTGATCATACAGGTGTCACTTCCTTTCCTTTTCTACCTTTATTATGCTTGTTGTGTTCTGAATATATGCGAGTTCTTCTCCCCGTGACTTCGCCGAGACAGGTTCCGCGAGTAGAGCCGTTATGAGAGCGCGCCTGCGAGTGGACGCGTTTTGAGTGTTCGCCGAGCCCCAAACGTTTCAGGGGTGAGTTGCTCTCCGCTCTTGTCACGCTACCATAACTCGCATGCAAGCCATCTAGGTTGAGCCCGAAAACAGGAGAAAATTTCTCCAAGTCCAATGGTCAATGTTGAAGTTGGTGACCGGGCGGTCTGGCGGTTTGTCTTGGCGGGTTGAAGACCGCGCGGTCTGGCGGTTTGTCTCAGCCGGCTTGGAGGCCGGGCGGTCTGGCGGTCTACTCTGGCGGTCTCTCTTCCTCTCTGGTGGTAGCCGTGCGGTTAGCCCTGCTATCTAACCGCGCGGCTTGTGCGGTTTGTTTTGTATAGTCCGCTTAGTCCTGTAAATTTTAGTCCCACATCTCTTATTTGTATTCTCTCATCTCTCCTCCATTCTATATAAAGGAGGGCATACCATTGTAATAGATACCTTTTTTGGATAATAAAGTTTCAATTATTCAAAAGCTTATCCGCTTGTTCTCTACTTTTCGCTTCTTTTCGCTACTTTCTGATATGGTATCAGAGGACACGGTCATTTCCTCCTGATTCTGTGCGCTCTCTGTTGTTCGCGGCTTGTTTTCCGCGTTCTGCGACTTGTTCGCGGCTTGCCTTCTCTTCTGTCCGCGCGGCTTGTTTCTGTCCGCTGCTCTGTTCGCGCGGCTTGCTTCTTGTTCTCTTCTCCTGGTGCCTGTTCGCAGCGACCTGTTTCCTTGTCGCCGCGCTCCTTGCTCTTTCTTGCATCTCCTAGTCTTTGCGACTTGTGTCTACCCGCTGCGGACTTCTTCTCCCTGTCCGCTTCTGCTTTCCCCATCTCCGCTTGCCCCTATACTCGCGGTTTGCTGCTGTGATCTGCCTGACCGTGCGGGTTGTTCCTTTCTCACCCGCATCTTGGTCGCGGTCACCTGCCCTTCTCCTCTCTTCTGTTCGCTCGGCCTTTTCAGTCCGCGCGACCTCTTCCCCGCTGTGCCTTTGACCTCTTGCTAGCCGCTGCTGTTCGCGCTACTTGTTATTCCCCTCTACCCGTTCCTGCTTGCTAGTCGCGCCGGCCTCATCTTTTGCCGTGCGACCTGTTCTCCTCTGTTCGCCCGACTTTTTCAAGCCGTGCGACTTCTTTCCCTCTGCTTTGCTCTGCTTCTTGGTAGCGGCCTTCCTAGCCGCCCGACCTGTTGCTGTTCGCCCGGCTTGGTGCTCTTTTCTCTTCTTGCGGCTTGTTCTTATCGTCGCGGCCTGCTCCTCTCTTGCCTCCATGGCTTTTCCCTCCTCAGGCCTGTCCGCCTCCGTGGTCACCTCTTCTGGTAGTGCTCATGTTGTTACTCACGGCAGATGGCTCATCGACTCTGGTGCAACCAATCATATGACAGGCAATCCTCAATATTTCTCTCTTCTGGACACACATGCTCAGTTGCCCCGGTCATTGTTGCTGATGGATCTCCTCCCCGGTCCATGGGACGGGCATGGTTCAAGTCACTCCCTCTCTCTGCCTGGCTGATACCTTCTATGTGCCCAAGTTTCCGTGCAACTTATTATCGGTTACTTCTTTATGCAAGCAACTAAGGTGTTCTGTCATATTCACCCCTAGCTCTTGTACTTTTCAGGATCCGGATTCCCAACGGACGATTGCTACCGGGACTGAGAGTGGTGGCCTCTACTTCCTCGACAACGTTTCTGCTTTCTCCGCCTTCTCCTCCTCCTCTACAGATCTTCTCCAATGGCATCTTCGCCTTGGACATGCTCCTCCCCGAATTCTCCGCCAGCTCTTCCCGCACCTCCCTCCTCATCATCCTCCTCTAAACTGTGATGCATGTCAACTTGGCAAACATCACCGCTCATCCTTCCCCCAACGCAAAGTCGAGGCTCTTCCCGTCCGTTCGACCTCGTTCACTCTGACATATGGGGACCCGCTCCTAACCTCACCATCGGTCGGGGTAGTTCCTATTTTGTCACCTTCATTGATGATTTCTCTCGATGTACGTGGGTATATCTTCTCAAAGATCGCTCCGAGCTGTTCTCTGTTTGGAACTCCTTTTATTCTATGGTTAAGACTCAGTTTGATACGTCTATTAAACTCCTTCGTTCTGACAATGCTAAGGAGTATCTTAGCCACGACTTCTCCTCCTTTTGTCTTCACCATGGTGTTATTCGTCAAACAAGTTGTGTCTACACCTCCCAACAAAATGGGGTGGCGGAACGCAAAAACCGTCACCTTCTTGATGTCGCTCGCACTATGATGACTCAAATGCATGTTCCTCGCTCCTATTGGGGATATGATGTCCTCCTCTCCTGCTATCTCATCAATCGCCTTCCCTCCACAGTTCTCCACGGTGCTACCCCCTTCTCCATTCTTTATCCAGACAAGGATCCCTTTCCTCTTCCTCTACACATCTTTGGGTGCACCGCTTTTGTGCACTCTCCCGCTGCCACCCGTGACAAACTCTCACCACGTGCCACCAAATGTGTCTTTCTGGGCTACTCTCCCACTCAGAAAGGATATTGCTGCTTTGACCCTGTTACCCGCAAGCAATTTGTCTCTGCGGATGTCACCTTCTTTGCCAATGCCTCTTACTTCTCTCCTACTTCCTCTTCTCCTCCTCCTACTCCTACTTCTCATACCAACCCATCCATTCCCTCTGCTCCCACTGCTGTTCCGCCCTCTCCACCCACTCCACCGTCTTCCCCATCCTCATCATCTCCCCCCTCTACTCCGCTTTCTCCCTCCACTCCACTGCCATCTCTCTCTACTCCCGGGCCAGCTCTTTCCACCACGGATACGCCGGATACTGAGGCACCTGCTGACCTGGAGCATCAGGCAGATCAGGGGTTCGGGCCTGAGGCACCTGCTGACCTAGATCTCCCGATTGCTCTTCGCAAAGGAGTTCGGGCCTGTACCCAACACCCGCTTGCTGCAGTTGTTTCCTATGATCGTCTTACCCCTGCTCGCCGAGCTTTTGCACTGGCTATCTCGGCCACTGCCACCCCCCGTTCCTACCAGGAGGCCCTTACTATTCCTCATTGGAAAGTTGCCATGGATGAGGAGATTGCTACTCTAACTGAACGGGGCACCTGGACCCTTGTTCCTCCTCCCTTCGGCACCGATGTTGTTGGCTGTCGCTGGGTCTTCGTGGTGAAGTTTCTACCGGATGGCAGTGTGGATCGTTATAAGGCTCGCCTGGTTGCCAAGGGTTTTACCCAAACTTATGGGATTGATTACTTTGACACTTTCTCTCCTGTGGCCCGTCTCAGCACTATTCGGGTTCTTCTCTCTGTGGCTGTCAACAGGGATTGGCCCATCTCGCAGCTAGATGTTAAGAATGCCTTCCTCTATGGTGATCTGCAGGAAGATGTTTACATGGAGCAACCTCCTGGGTATGTTGCTCAGGGGGAGACACGGGTATGCCGGCTAAAGAAGGCTATCTATGGCCTCAAACAGAGTCCTCGTGCCTGGTTTGACAAGTTCAGTGGCATTGTTGCGGCCATTGGTTTTACAAGAAGCTCAGCAGATCACTCCTTGTTTGTTCGGAAAACCGCCTCTGGTCTTGTTGTTCTTGCGGTTTATGTTGATGACATTCTTCTTACTGGCGATGACCAGGATGGGATATTGATGACCAAGAAACACCTTCGTCAACATCTGGTCACAAAGGATATGGGCTCCCCGAAATACTTTCTGGGCATTGAAATCTCTAGAAAGCCCAACTCCATGGTCCTTTCACAACGGAAGTATGCTCTTGATCTTTTAAAGGAGGCAGGACTGACTGGTGCTAAACCTGCACGTTGTCCTATGGCTGTTGGAGAAGACAAAACTTGGACAGATGACTCACCTCTTCTCTCCGATCCTACGAGATACCGGCATCTGGTGGGCAAGCTCATATATCTCACGGTAACCAGACCCGACATCTCTTATGCTGTTGGCAAGGTGAGCCAGTTCATGCAAGCTCCGAGGGAGTGTCATCTACAATCTGCTCTGAGGATATTAGAATATATTAAAGCTGCTCCAGGGAAAGGACTCTTATTTCAGAACAATGGTCACCTTAGGGTTGAAGCGTACTCTGATTCAAGCTATGCGGATGACAAAGGGGACCGCAAATCAACTTCAGGTTTCTGCACATTTGTTGGAGGCAATCTTGTGAGTTGGAAGAGCAAGAAACAGTCTGTCGTTTCCAGGTCCAGTGCAGAGGCGGAATATCGCAGCATGGCATCGACTACATGTGAGTTGAAGTGGTTGCGGGCTCTCATGCTTGACTTAGGAGAGGTTTACAACTATCCTCTTCCAATGTTCTGTGACAATAAGGCCGCGATACACATTTCCAAAAATCCGGTCTTTCATGAGAGAACGAAACACATAGAAGTCGACTGTCATTTTATTCGGGAAGAAATATTGAAGAAACAGATTTGCACTCCATTTGTTACTTCCGACAACGAGTTGGCAGATGTCTTCACCAAGCCGGTGTCCGCTTCCTTTTTTCACATCTGCGACAAGCTGGGCATGATCGATATATATGCTCCAGCTTGAGGGGGAGTGTTGAAGTTGGTGACCGGGCGGTCTGGCGGTTTGTCTTGGCGGGTTGAAGACCGCGCGGTCTGGCGGTTTGTCTCAGCCGGCTTGGAGGCCGGGCGGTCTGGCGGTCTACTCTGGCGGTCTCTCTTCCTCTCTGGTGGTAGCCGTGCGGTTAGCCCTGCTATCTAACCGCGCGGCTTGTGCGGTTTGTTTTGTATAGTCCGCTTAGTCCTGTAAATTTTAGTCCCACATCTCTTATTTGTATTCTCTCATCTCTCCTCCATTCTATATAAAGGAGGGCATACCATTGTAATAGATACCTTTTTTGGATAATAAAGTTTCAATTATTCAAAAGCTTATCCGCTTGTTCTCTACTTTTCGCTTCTTTTCGCTACTTTCTGACAGTCAAAGGGGGCGAGGTGCCCCGGTCCTGCTTGCTTTCCTTTGGCGAGCCCCGGGCTCGAATCCCACTAGCTGATGCCGAGTCGGGATTGGCGGGTGCGCACTCGCTCATGCCGAGTCCCCTAGCCTGGCTTGTCTACTTGATCCTGTCGAACTAAGCTTGCCGAGCCCGAGCTCCCCCTGGACAGAACCTTTTTTCCCTTTGCTCCCTGGCGCTGAGACTTTGACCCATATCTGATAACTTCAAGGCCGACACCATCGAGTGACCTCTGGCCCTGTCAGCTAGGTGAGAGCCTGACAGCGGGATCTGCTCGAGGCTAAGGATGACACCGAGTGACTTCCAGCCCTGCCAGCTCGGTGAGAGCCTGGCAGCGGGATCTGCTCAGGGTCCACTACTAACACCATCGAGTGACTTCCAGCCCTGTCAGCTAGGTGAGAGCCTGACAGCGGGATCTGCTCGAGGCTAAGGATGACACCGAGTGACTTCCAGCCCTGCCAGCTAGGTGAGAGACTGACAGCGGGATCTGCTCGGGGTCCACTACTAACACCATCGAGTGACTTCCAGCCCTGTCAGCTAGGTGAGAGCCTGACAGCGGGATCTGCTCGAGGATAAGGATGACACCGAGTGACCTCCAGCCCTGCCAGCTAGGTGAGAGCCTGACAGCGGGATCTGCTCGGGGTCCACTACTAACACCATCGAGTGACTTCCAGCCCTGTCAGCTAGGTGAGAGCCTGACAGCGGGATCTGCTCGAGGCTAAGGATGACACCGAGTGACTTCCAGCCCTGCCAGCTAGGTGAGAGCCTGGCAGCGGGATCTGCTCGGGGTCCACTACTAACACCATCGAGTGACTTCCAGCCCTGTCAGCTAGGTGAGAGCCTGACAGCGGGATCTGCTCGAGGCTAAGGATGACACCGAGTGACTTCCAGCCCTGTCAGCTAGGTGAGAGCCTGACAGCGGGATCTGCTCGGGGTCCACTACTAACACCATCGAGTGACTTCCAGTCCTGTCGGCTAGGTGAGAGCCTGACAGCAGGATCTGCTCGAGGCTAAGGATGACACCGAGTGACTTCCAGCCCTGCCAGCTAGGTGAGAGCCTGACAGCGGGATCTGCTCGGGGTCCAAAATACATCAAATTCCACCATGCAGGCTAGTTACGATAACATCAGAGAGTTGAAGGAATTTATTATAATCAAAGTGCTGCTTACATGTTTCAAGGGAAAAATCGTTTGAGGTCGTCACCACTCCAAGTGAGACTCAGGGTCTCGCCCTCTACATTTTGGAGTCGATAGCCCCCTGACCCCAAGGCTGCCTTTACAATGAATGGTCCCTCCCAGCTGGGATTGAGCTTCCCTACGGATGCTAACCTCCCTGCCGCATCTACTTTCTTCAGCACCAAGTCCCCCTCCACGAACTGCTTGACCCTAACATGCTTGTCAAAGTACTTGGCCATTCTTCTTTTCACCTCCTCCTGCCGGATAGCGGAAAGGTCTCTCACCTCTTCCACCATGTCAAGGGAGAGCCTCAGTTCCTCCTCATTCTCTACTTGCCATTCTGTTAAAAACCGAACAGAAAACAAACTGAAATGGTTTTAACTGAAACTTTATTATCCGAAAAAGGTATCTATTACAAAGGTATGCCCTCCCTTATATAGAATGGAGGAGAGATGAGAGAATACAAATAAGAGATGTGGGACTAAAAATTTACAGGACTAAGCAGACTATACAAAACAAAGCGCACAAGTCGCGCGGTTAGACAGAAGGGATAACCGCACGGCTACCACCAGAGAGAAAGAGAGATTGCCAGGGTAGACCGCCAGACTGCCCGGTCTCCAAGCCGGCTGAGACAAACCGCCAGACCGCGCGGTCTTCAACCCACCAAGATAGACCGCCAGACCGCCCGGTCACCAACTTCAACACTCCCCCTCAAGCTAGAGCATATATATCGATCATGCCCAGCTTGTCGCAGATGTGGAAAAAGGAAGCGGACACCGGCTTGGTGAAGACATCTGCCAACTCGTTGTCGGAATTGACAAATGGAGTGCAAATCTGTTTCTTCAATATTTCTTCCCGAATAAAATGACAGTCGACTTCTATGTGTTTTGTTCTCTCATGAAAGACCGGATTTTTGGAAATGTATATCGCGGCCTTATTGTCACAGAACATAGGAAGTGGATAGTTGTAAACCTCTCCTAAGTCAAGCATGAGAGCCCGCAACCACTTCAACTCACATGTAGTCGATGCCATGCTGTGATATTCCGCCTCTGCACTAGACCTGGAAACTACAGACTGTTTCTTGCTCTTCCAACTCACAAGATTGCCTCCAACAAACGTGCAGAAACCTGATGTCGATTTGTGGTCCCCTTTGTCATCCGCATTGCTTGAATCAGAGTAAGCTTCAACCCTTAGGTGGCCATTCTTCTGAAATAGGAGTCCTTTCCCTGGAGCAGCTTTAATATACTCTAATATCCTCAGAGCAGATTGTAGATGACACTCCCTCGGAGCTTGCATGAACTGGCTCACCTTGCCAACAACATAAGAGATGTCGGGTCTGGTTACCGTGAGATATATGAGCTTGCCCACCAGACGCCGGTATCTCATAAGATCGGAGAGAAGAGGCGAGTCATCTGTCCAAGTTTTGTCTTCTCCAGCAGCCATAGGACAACGTGCAGGTTTAGAACCAGTCAGTCCCGCCTCCTTTAAAAGATCAAGAGCATATTTCCGTTGGGAAAGGACCATGGCGTAGGGTTTTCTAGAGATTTCAATCCCCAGAAAATATTTCGGGGAGCCCATATCCTTTGTGACCAGATGTTGACGAAGGTGTTTCTTGGTCATCAATACCCCATCCTGGTCATCGCCAGTAAGAAGAATGTCATCAACATAAATCGCAAGAACAACAAGACCAGAGGCAGTTTTTCGAACAAACAAGGAGTGATCTGCTGAGCTTCTTGTAAAACCAATGGCCGCAACAATGCCACTGAACTTGTCAAACCAGGCACGAGGACTCTGCTTGAGGCTATAGATAGCCTTCTTTAGCTGGTATACCCGTGTCTCCCCCTGAGCAACATACCCAGGAGGTTTCTCCATATAAACATCTTCCTACAGATCACCATAGAGGAAGGCATTCTTAACATCTAGCTGCGAGATGGGCCAATCCCTGTTGACAGCCACAGAGAGAAGAACCCTAATAGTGCTGAGACGAGCCACTGGAGAGAAAGTGTCAAAGTAATCAATGCCATAAGTTTGGTTAAAACCCTTGGCAACCAGGAGAGCCTTATAACGTTCCACACTGCCATCCGGGAGAAACTTCACCATGAAGACCCAGCGACAACCAACAACATCTGTGCCGAAAGGAGGAGGAACAAGGGTCCAAGTACCTCGTTCAGTGAGAGTAGCAATCTCCTCATCTATGGCAACTTTTCAATGAGGAATAGTAATGGCCTCCTGGTAGGAACGGGGGGTGGCAGTGGTCGAGATAGCCAGTGCAAAAGCTCTGCGAGAAGGGGTAAGACGATCGTAGGAAATAACTGCAGCAAACGGGTGTTGGGTACATGCCCAAACCCCTTTGCGAAGAGCAATCGGGAGATCCAGGTCAGCAGGTGCCTCAGTATCCGGAGTATCCGTGGTGGAGAGAGCTGGCCCGGGAGTAGAGAGAGATGGCAGCAGAGTGGATGGAGAAAGCGGAGTAGAGGGTGGAGAGGATGGGGATGGGGAAGATGGTGGAGTGGGTGGAGATGACGGAACATCAGTGGGAGCAGAGGGAATAGATGGGTTGGTAGGAGAAGTAGGATCAGGAGGAGGAGAGGAGGAAGCGGGAGAGAATTAAGAGGCATTGGCAAAGAAGGTGACATCGGCAGAGACAAATTGCCTGCGGGTAACGGGGTCAAAGCAACAATAACCTTTCTGAGTGGGAGAGTACCCCAGAAAGACACATTTAGTGGCACGTGGTGAGAGTTTATCACGGGTGGCAGCGGGAGAGTGCACAAAGGCGGTGCACCCAAAGATGTGCAGAGGAAGAGGAAGGGATCCTTGTCCGGATAAAGAATGGAGAAGGGGGTAGCACCGTGGAGAACTGTGGAGGGAAGGCGATTGATGAGATAGCAGGAGAGGAGGACAACATAACCCCAATAGGAGCGAGGAACATGCATTTGAGTCATCATAGTGCGAGCGACATCAAGGAGGTGACGGTTTTTGCGTTCCGCCACCCCATTTTGTTGGGAGGTGTAGACACAGCTTGTTTGACGAATAACATCATGATGAATACAAAAAGAGGAGAAGTCTTGGCTAAGATATTCCTTAGCATTGTCAGAACGAAGGATTTTAATAGACGTATCAAACTGAGTCTTAACCATAGAATAAAAGGAGGTCCAAACAGAGAACAGCTCGGAGCGATCTTTGAGAAGATACACCCACGTACATCGAGAGAAATCATCAATGAAGGTGACAAAATATGAACTACCCCGACCGATGGTGAGGTTAGGAGCGGGACCCCATATTTCAGAGTGAATGAGGTCGAACGAACGGGAAGAGCCCCGACTTTGCGTTGGTGGGAAGGATGAGCGGTGATGTTTGCCAAGTTGACAGGCATCACAGTTTAGAGGAGGATGATGAGGAGGGAGGTGCGGCAGGAGCTGACGAAGAATTCGGGGAGGAGCATGTCCAAGGCGAATATGCCATTGGAGAAGATCTGTAGAGGAGGAGGAGAAGGCAGATAGAGCAGAAACGTTGTCGAGGAAGTAGAGGCCACCACTCTCAGTCCCGGTAGCAAGCGTCCGTTGGGAATTCGGATCCTGAAAAGCACAAGAGGTAGGGGTGAATATGACAGAACACCGTAGTTGCTTGCATAAAGAAGTAACTGATAATAAATTGCACGGAAACTTGGGCACATAGAGGGTATCAGCCAGGCAGAGAGAAGGAGTGACTTGAACCATGCCCGTCCCATGGACCGGGGAGGGAGATCCATCAGCAACAATGACCGGGGGCAACCGAGCATGTGTGTCAAGAAGAGAGAAACATTGAGGATTGCCTGTCATATGATTTGTTGCACCAGAGTCGATTAGCCATCTTCCGCGAGTAACAACGTGAGCACTACCAGAAGAGGCGACCACGGAGGAGGACAGGCTGGAGGAGGGGAAAGCCATGGAAGCAAGAGAGGAGCAAACCGCGATGATAAGAACAAGCCGCGAGAAGAGAAAGAAGCCGAACGGTGAAGCGAAGAAGAGAAAAGCGCACCAAGCCGGGCGAACAGAAAAATAGGTCGTGCGGCTAGGAAGGCCTCTACCAAGAAGCAGAGCAAAGCAGAGGGAAAGAAGTCGCATGACTTGAAAAAGTCGGGCGAACAGAGGAGAACAAGTCGCACGGCGAAAGATGAGGCCGGGGCGACTAGCAAGCAGGAGCGGGTAGAAGGCAACAAGAAGTAGAGCGCGACGAATAGAGGAGATCGCGAAAGCAGGTCGTGAAAAAAAAAAGAGCGAACAGAAACAGGCCGCAATGACTAGGAAGCCGGAGAGGCAAGAAGGAACCAGGGGCGCGGCGACAACCAACAGGTCGCGGCGACGAATAGTAGCAGGAGAAGAGAACCAAGGAGTAACAAGCCGCGCGAACAGGGCAGCGGGCAGAAGAGATGGCAAGCCGCGAAGACAAGTCGCGTAAGCAGAACACAAGCCGCGAGAATCAGAGAGCGCACACAATCATGAGGAAAAGACCGTGTCCTCTGATACCATGTTAAAAAACGAACAGAAAACAAACCGAAATGGTTTTAACTGAAACTTTATTATCCGAAAAAAGGTATCTATTACAAAGGTATGCCCTCCCTTATATAGAATGGAGGAGAGATGAGAGAATACACATAAGAGATGTGGGACTAAAAATTTACAGGACTAAGCGGACTATACAAAACAAACCGCACAAGCTGCGCGGTTAGACAGAAGGGCTAACCGCACGGCTACCACCAGAGAGAAAGAGAGATTTCCAGGGTAGACTGCCAGACCGCCCGGTCTCCAAGCCGGCTGAGTCAAACCGCCAGACCGTGCGGTCTTCAACCCGCCAAGATAGACCGCCAGACCGCCCGGTCACCAACTTCAACACATTCCTCACGGCCTTCTTTTGCTGCCACGACACGCGGTGTTTGGACTTCAAATTCTATGGGGAGCACTGCCTCGCACCCGTGGGAGAGTTTGAAGGGGGTCTCTCCCGTAGCTGTGTTGGGGGTGGTCCTTAGGGCCCAAAGAACCGCAGGGAGCTGCTCCACCTAGCTCCCTTTCAAGTTCTCCACCTTCTTTTTGAGGAGGTTGACGATGATCTTGTTTGCGGCCTCCACCTGCCGTTACTCCTGGGGTGATGGACCGAGGCGAACCTGAGATCGATTCCAAGCTATTCGCAGAAGCTGGTGAACTCAGCACTGGCGAACTGGGGCCCGTTATCTGTGACGATGGCCTGGGGCAGCCCATGGCGACAAATGATCTCTCCCCAAACAAAATTCCTGATCACCTGGGAGGTCACCCTGGCCAACGCCTTCACCTCCATCCACTTTGAGAAGTAGTCAATCATCACTAGGAGGAACCTTCTCTGGCCGCTGGCTTGGGGGAACGGCCCAACCAAATCCATTCCCGAAATTGCGAAGGGCCATGGGGCCGTGATACTTCTGAGTTGCTGGGCCGGTTGTAGCTGGAGAGGGGCAAATAGCTGGCACTTATGACACCTTCTTGCGAACTCAATAGCATCTCGAAACAGGGTGGGCCAGAAATACCCTTGCATGACTATCCTCCCCTCCAGGGTCCGACTCCCGGAGTGGCTCCCACATTCCCCGGAGTGGACTTCCTCCAAGATCCTTCGCGCTTCTCCATCGGTCATGCAACGGGCTAGCATCCCTGAGAGGGTCTTCCTGTATAGCTGCCCATCCTGGAGGAGGTAATATGCTGAATTGTGCCTCAGTTTCTTCTTATCTACCCCCTCCGGATATTCTCCTGTGGAGAGGAAAACCACCACTGGATCCATCCACGAAGTTTGTTGATCGATTTCCATGAGCTCTCCTTCCTCGATGGAGGGGCGGAATAGGTCGGTGATGGTACCCCCACATGGGGACCATGCTTCGCCAGCTGATCTGCTTGTTCATTCTCTTCCCTTGGTACGTGTCGGATGGAGAAGGTTTGAAAAGTGCCAATGACCCCCTTAACCTTTGCCAAGTACAATCGCAGGGTGGGCTCCCTTGCCTCGAACTCCCCATTAATCTGAGAAGCCACTACCATGGAGTCAGTAAGGACCTCCACATCTGATACCCCCAGCTCCCTGGCCAGGCGCAGCCCCGCTATCACGGCCTCGTACACGGCCTGGTTGTTGATGATGGGAAAGTGCACCACCACCGTTTGCTCAATACGAGTCCCCTGAGGGCTCTCCAGGATTACCCCTACCCCTAGGGAATGTCTTCCCGAGGCACCATCCACCCTCACATTCCAAGGGGTCGGGCGGGTGAGCTCTTCCTCTGCCACTTAAACCACGTAGTCGGCCAGGAAGTCGGCCATCACCTGAGCTTTGATTGAGAGCCGCGGAACGAAGGAGACATCGAACTCGCTCAGCTCCACCGACCACTTAGCCAACCTGCCTGAATGCTCCACCCCCTCGAAGATGTTGCGGAGGGGATGGTCGATCACCACCCGGATGGAGTGTGCTTGGAAGTAAGGTCGCAGCCTCCGAGCCGAGATGGTCAATGCGAAGGCTAGCTTCTCCAAAATCGGATACCGGAGCTCGGCCTTCCTCAGGACCCGGCTCACATAATAAATAGGGAGTTGCCTCTTCCCTTCTTCACGAACCAAGACGGAGCTCAAGGCCTCCGCCCCGACTCCAAGATATAAGAACAGGTCCTCCCCCTCCTTTGGCCCTTGGAGCAGTGGAGCCTGTGTCAACTGCAGTTTGAGGGCCTGGAACGCCTCCTCACACTCCTTGGTCCATTCAAATCTCTGACCACCCCTTAGCGTTTTGAAGAAGGGGGAGCACTTATCCCCTGCCCGTGAAAGGAAGCGACTCAGCCCTGCTAGTTTCCCCGTCAACCGTTGGACCTCCCTTGCATTCCGCGGGGACCCCAGCTCCAAGATAGCCTTGACCTTATCTGGATTGGGCTCGACCCCCGCGGGGGTAAGGAGGTGCCCCAAAAACTTTCCCCTGCTGGCCCCAAAGACACACTTTAGGGGATTCAATCGCATCTTGTATTTGCGCAGGGTGGCGAAGGTCTCCTCCAGGTCCCGGAGGTGGGAGTCCACATCCCGGCTTTTGATCATGAGGTCATATACAAACACCTCCAAATTCCTTCCCCTCTGCTCCTTAAAGACCCTATCCATCATTTTCTGGTAGGTTGCCCCGGCATTCTTCAGCCCGAATGGCATCATCCTGTAGCAGTAGCATCCATCCCCTGTGATGAACGAGACATCTTTGATGTCTGGGGAGTGCATCCTGATCTGATGATAACCTGAAAAAGCATCTAAAAGCTCATTACAGAAAAACCGGCGGCTGAGTCAACCAGCGCGTCGATTCGAGGCAAAGGATAACAGTCCTTAGGACAAGCTTTATTAAGTAAGGAAAAGTCGATACACATCCTCCACTGGCCATCTCCTTTTTTTACCATAACCACGTTGGAGACCCAGCCGGGGTACTGAATCTCAGACACGAAGCCGGCCTGGAGGAGTTTTGCCACCCCCTCCCTGATGGGCTCCGCCAGCTTGTCTGCGGTGGACCTCTTCTTCTGTTGAACGGGGCGTGTTCCCGGGTCCAGGTTGAGGCAGGGCCAGGCCACATCCGCGTCAACCCCCGGCATCTCCGCGGCGTTCCAAGCGAAGATGTCCACGTTCTTCTGGATGCATTCCGGCATCCTGCCTTGGTCCTCCTGGGTCAGCCCCCCGCTGACGCGGATCTTCTCCATCCTTCCTCCTCGGGTGAGCACCTCCAGCTCCACCACTTCCTCAGCTGCCTCCAGCCTGGATTGCTCTCCCCATCCCTCGGCATCCCCTTCCTCCGGAACGGGGACCTTTACCTCCATCTCTCCTCCTATGGCCCTCACTTCGGCCACCTCTTCCAGATCTCCTCCTACCGCCTCTTCTGCGTAGTCCTTCACTCCCAGCTCCTCCCCTTCTGCTTCCTGCTCGACCTCCTCCATCCTCAGCCCCATCTCCTCGGCTCCATCCTGCTAGGAGATGGTGTTCACCGCAGTGACATAACACTCCCGCGCCACCTTTGGGTCCCCCCTAACCCTGACTTGGACCCCCTCAGCGTTGAACTTCAAGCACTGATTGAAAGATGAGGGGACGCAGCGGAAGGCGCTGATCAGGGGCCTCCCGAAGATGGCGATGTAGCTGCTGGGGGCGTCCACAATGACGAACTTGTAGTTTCGGGACTGCCCCCCAAGGTGACATGGAGGACAACTCCTCCCTCTACTTCCTTCCTTTCTCCTGAAAACCCGAACAAGGGGCCATCTGAGGCCAGCACCCTCTTCGCCTCCACCCTCATCGCGTCAAACGCCTTTTTGAAGACGACGTTGATGGAACTCCCGTTGTCCACGAGGATTCGAGAGATAGTGAGATTCTCGATTGCCGCCCTGATGACTAGCGCATCACAGAACGGATCCTCGTGGTCTGGCATATCACTCCTGGAGAAGGTGATCCTCTCCTCCGGGGGTGGGGTTTGGGACGTTGAGGCGACGCTTCGCCGGTACATGGTTTGGAGACTTGTCTTGCGGGAAGCCTCGATCCCCACTCCCCCGTGGATCAATCCGATCCCTCCCCGGGTCCCCACATCCACCCGGTCTTCACAACAATCCTCCTCCGCCTGAGGCAGGACCTCCTCAATCCTCACTTCCTGCCGCCCCTGCTGTTGCTGCTGCTGCTGCTCCCTATTCCCCCTCACCTCGAGGAACTCTGGGCAGGTGGCCGTGGCATGCCCCTCTTCCTGATGGAAGTCGCAATAGGGCAGCTCCACCCTGACCTCCCTTCTTCTCCTCCTCCACGCTCCCCTCCTTTCTCCCAGGGCTATGGCCATGGTCTCTTCTTGATCGGGGAGTCGGGGCCTCTGGCCCTGCCTCTAGCCCGGGGGGTGGAACTGGTCTTTCCTTCCCTGGTAGTGATCCCTTCCGTAATACCCTCTCTGTGGCCCCTGCCCCTGCCACTCAGGCCTCCATCCTACCCGTCGGTCGGGCTCCTGACGTCCCCACCTCGGCTACTGCTGTCCTTGGAGCTGCCTCTGCTCCCTATGCCTGGGTTCCCCTCTTCTCTCCTCCTGTGCCTTTCCTCCCCTCGACTCTTTCTCTTCCTCTGTGGCCCACCTGGCCAGCTTCCTTGCAAATTCCGGGTTCAACGCCTCCCCGTCGACCTCTCTCGCCGCCCTCTCCATCAACTCTTCGTAGGAGAGGGGGGAACTCTCTTCAGCTCCATCCGAAAGAAACCCTGTTGCAGGCCCAGGGTAAAAGCCATCATCAGACTATGGCCCGGCATCTCCTGGACTTGAGTAACTTCCTCCTGGAATCGGTCCACATAGCTCCCTAACGTCTCGTTCACCCCCTGCTTTATGTGAAACAAGGACTCAGACTCCTTCTTCCTCTTCTTCGAGGTAGTGAACCTCAGCATGAACCCTCGGCGCAGGTCCTTGAAGCAGTAGATGGAGCTGGCCGGTAGCTGGTGGAACCACTCCCTCGCCTTCTCCCGGAGGGTGATGGTGAAGAGTCGGCACTTGAATCCGTCCGACATCTAGCGGATGGAGACCACGTCCTCAAACCATTGGACATGCTGGACCGGATCCCCCTTTCCGGTGTAATAGGACATCTTAGGTTCCCTGAACCCATCTGGAACTGGAGCTAAAGAGACCAGCTTACTGAAAGGACTTCCTCCCCCCACTGGGCGAGCTGGCGAGTCTCGCGAGCCCAGCTCGCCAAACCGACCTCGGCCAGCCTAGCCAGGGAAAAGCTCGCGCCCGGGGAGCTCACACCCTCGGCCTTCCTCGGCCACTTCCTTCCCAGCTCGCCTGCCGGGAGCGTCCTCGCCCAAGGACGGGGCGGCCGCGATCTAAACTGCCGGAGTCGAGCACTCGGCCCGCGTGGCGAGTGCGAACTTGACAAGAGTCAGCACCTCGTTTCTGAAATCTTCAAACATCCCCACCGTTGCGAGTGGCGGGGGGGGGGGGGGGGGGGGGGCGAGTCCGGCCTGTCGGATCCTTGTCCTGTCATTTGAGCTGCGGGAGGCTTTTCTGCGCTGACCACTGTCCACGCTCACCGCACCAAAATGTTGAAACCGGAATCCGGTCTCCTGTGGAGTTCGACCCCTGTGGAAGGGGTGGTCTTGCGCCTACTTTGCTCCTTCAAGAAAAATAACGAAGAAGATAAGGAGAAACAGACCCAAGGACTCGGCAGGGAGGTCCCACCATAAACCCGGAAGATCTCAGAGCGCTTCCCCTCCTTAGCCAGAAGCCGAGCTAAGGTACCCTCAGAAAGCACTCGAAGATTGGAGCAGGAGAACACATGGAAGAACATGCTTTCTGGGGTACCCCTTGGGTCCTATTTATAGTTTTTGGAATCTGAACTGCCAATAACCAGAAGAACTGACCTGAAATCACCAAAAAGCCCTTGGTTGGGCCTGCCAACAGCCAAACTCCGCTGTTTTGAAGGGCTAGGGGCAGACCAGTGGGGGCAAAACAGTAAAAAGTACCTCATACATCCAGGCGAGCTGGGGAGCTTTGGCCACCTCGGCATGTTCTGCTCGCCTGTTGTTGCCGAGCTCCTACTGCGAGGGCGCGAGTTGTGTGTCGCTCGGCGAATGCCGAGCTCGGGGTCGCCGATCGTCGATCTCTTAGTCGACGGATGCTGAGCTCGGGCTCGCCCCCTCTACTGCCGAGCTCACCTATTGTCCTCAGCCCGATCTGCCTATACCCTGGTGACCTTGCTCGCCGGACACGGGGTTGTACATGAACCTCCTAAGGGTTATGAAGGTTTAGGTGGGGTCATGGAGTCAAGGTGAAGCCCTAAAGTCAAACCCTGGGTTTGGTGATTGGAATGTGTTATTTGCAGACCATGGTGATCTTCACCTTCATGCCTAAGTTCACATTGTCTCTTGGAGCTTCCTAGGATTTTGTCATGACCTAGTCATGAAAAAATCATCTTAGGGGTCTAGTTGCTTGAGAGATGTTACAAATCCCAATAAACAAAAAAAATAATTTCTTCACTGAAATTCAGGTTAGGCCTGCGGGATTTCTACTTAGAGTAACTGAATGTAACATCCCTCAGAAATTGAAGTTATACTCGATGCAAAGGTGTCCAGGTACTTCTGTTGTATCAGATCCAGTGGCTCCCAGTTATGCTCCTCCTGTCCAGGATTTGTCGACATGATCTTGACCATCGGAACCTTCTCGCAATGCAAGACACATACTGTCGTATCATCTATCCTGACCGGCTCTAAGCAGACCGATCGATCATAAGCTGTCGAGATATCTTTACTAGGAACTTGTTTCTCCGGCCGATAAACCTCAACATGTGTCACAGAATCCATGACGTCTTTCTTTATTCTGAGAAAAATAAGTTCTGGTAAGCGTAATTCTCCTCAAGTAATTTGAGTTCTTGTTTGTGACTATAGACAACGACTATATACACTTCCTTTGCACGATCAGGTTCTTATTCCTTCTAGTATGCCCGAGTAATCAATCAACTAATCTTCACGAATTATCTAATCTTATCAATTAACGGGAATGATCACTTTATCAGATGACCCATCATCCTCAAAATTAAAGACGGTGTACTCGTGAATTTTTGGAGATTATCATTAATAACCATTAATTTTTGTGCCATTTCGCAGTAATTACACTTGATTCTCAAAAACCCAATTTTCATAGTCATGAATCTTGCTAACCGTTACTATGTCATCAAACGTATATATTCTCGTCCTTGATGCTGTCTGAATCAAGTCTGTAGAGTCATACCTAAGGTATACGTCTTCAATATATTGTTTGCTAATTTGTTGCATATTCCAAGAGTTATCATACTTTTGATGTTACAAGGAACGAGACATGGGATCTTGTGCCCAAGGTCAATGACATTACTCCAGTGAAATTGAAGTGGGTGTATAAGCTAAAGAAAATGCGGATTGAAGCATTGAGAGATATAAGGCTCGACTTGTTTCTCGAGGGTTCTCCGAGCAGAACAGAGAAGACTATGAGGAGACATTTAGTCTCATTGCAAAAATGACTTCAGTACGGGTGGTGATTGCCTTGGAAGCTTCCCAAGGATCGAGGATGTGGCAGCTTGACGTAAAGAATGCTTTTCTTTACGGTGAAATCGATAAAGACATCTTCATAATCCAGCCACCATGGTACATTTTTGAAGAACATCCAGGACACGTATGCAAGATCAGGAAGGCCCTTTATGGCTTGAAGTAGGTGCCTCGGGCATGGTACAGGAAGATTGTAGAGTACCTCCAGTTCCGTAGGTATTTTTCTTCTGATTTTGACTTAATCCTATTCGTAAAGAAGAAGGGGAGCATCTTGTCTTGGTGTTGATGTACGTTGACGACATGATCATCATGGGAAACTCTAAGCAGAAGGTAGGTAGGCTTAGGGAAGAGCTAGCTATTCATTTTCAGATGAAGGATTTGGGTGAGCTCCACCACTTCCTTGGACTCGAGGTGGAGAGTATAAAGAGCATGATACTCGATTCCCAAAGTGTCTATACATAATGGATCATTCAGTGATTTGAAATGCGGGTACGGAAGAGTTGCTCTACTCCACTAGATGTTGGCCTTAATCTTTGACGTGATGAGGGGAGTGTTCTTCCAGAAACCCAGGGGTTTCGTGCTCTGGTTGGTAGCCTTATTTACTTGACAATTACGAGGCAATACATTGCTTATGTTGTACGTCGACTAAGTCGTTATATGGAAGAGCCTTGAAAGCCTCATCTGTTGGCGGCAAAGAATATTTTGAAGTAGGTAAAGACTACTTCTGATATGGGGCTCCTTTATGGGTGTGACACGGGCTTCAACTTGCACTATTACATAGATACTAATTATAGGGGAGACTCGGACGATCAAAAGTCAACGTCTGGCTATGTTTTTACTTATGGATTAACACGCATATCGTGGTGCAGCAAAAAAATCAAGACTCATTATCTGTCTCTACTATGGAAGCAGAGTAAAAGGCTTCAGCCTGGGCAGCTTGGGAAGCCATCTAGCTTATGAGGCTAGTAGAGAACGTACATGATGAAGTACAGGGTCCAACTTTACTACATGGTGACAAGGAAAGTGCCATTAAACTACTTAACAACCAAGTTTGTCATGCGAGGACCAAACGTATTGAGATCGAACATCACTTCATTTATGAGAAGGTGCAAGAGGAATCACTCATGGTCGAGCATGTTGATGAGCACAATTATATATGCCTTTTTACTATCATATTTGTAATCACATCTACTATTATATACCTCCAGTCATTATAATTGTGCGAAAATAGTTAAGAATATGAGTTATCATGAATAGAAGGGCATAGTATAGAGTTTCCTATACTTCTTGTATTAAGCTGTTTATTTATTCATTCATCTTCATAATGCAGGTATTGCAAGTCCTTGGAACTAAAAGTCTTGGAGCAAACAGAGGAGTTCATGGATCCAACATGACTGAGGGCAGGACTGGATTTGGTCACACACGGGTAGGAACACGCCCGTGTCACTACCCGTGTCCTTATCGGGAAAGATTGCAAGGATTGGAAGAGTAGTCAGAGAACTACACGGGTAGACACACGGCCGTGTCCCTACCCATGTCCTTATCGGGCCTGCTGCTGAACCAAGCCATGTGTGGTACCACGAAGAACAACACGGCCATGTGCTTAGCTGTGTCAAATGACACGGCCCACGACCATACACATCTTTCTGTATAAAACTGCCTTGGAACCGCCCACACGTCCTGTAACACGGTCGTGTTGGTACCCGTGTTCGACCCTGTTCGCAAGGAGACTATAAAAACCTGTAGGAAAATTAGAATTAGGACTTTTTGGATTGAAGAACTTGGAGAACTTCCGTAGGACGAAAGTGGAGCATTTGACGGAGGAGAGATCAAAGGAGATAATTCGTATGGTTTTAATCTTCTTGTATCTCTCTTAATCTTCTCCTTCTGTTAGTGGATCTAACTTTATTTTTTACATATCATATGAGACTTATTCTTTTGAACAATTCAGTAATCATGTATGTTAGTTTTTATGTCAGATTTATGGTATTTTATTCGTATGTATGCATTCTAACAATGAGATTGATATTAGACTTGAAATTAGGACAAGTTTTATTTGAATCCCAAACTCCTAGATTGCGAAATTGGATGTTTGTGATGATGTTTATATGTTCATGTTCTAATGTTCTTTCTCTTTGTATTTCAAATTGCATGATCGAGAGATATGTTGTTTGGATAATTGTAATACGGATAATTAGACTCATGGTATCTTAGAGATAGGATTTCATGAATTTATGTATTAGATAAGGTTGTTATTCTTAATGCAAATTTGAGTATTTTGAATTGTTCGAGAGAAAGTTTACTCAACTTAAGTTTAGGTATTGAATTGCTCGAGAGAGATTTCAATAAATGTTAACCCTTACAATACAACGAATTTGATAATCTTGTTATTATGTGATTACATAGAATTCAATTAATGAGTAATTATTCTTATGTAATTATTCTTAGATTTTCTGCTTTTTACTATCCTTAATTCTCCAATGTATCTTTATCCAAGTAGTCATAGTTAGATTAATTTAGGGTAGCAATCAATTTTAATTATAGGTACGATATTAAAGTGACAGTGAGTACGAGTACTTGAAAAAACCCTGTGGAATGTGACACGAGATGTATATTTCTCCTATACTATGATCGATAGGTGCACTTGCCTGAGATTAAAATCAATCTCATTTATGCATATCCACATAGTTTTTACATAGAGCATATCATAAATGCGCATCAAGTTTTTGGCGCCATTGTCGGGGACTTCATTTTCAATATTTTGAAAGCTTAAACTCTATTAATCTACCAATTTTTGATTAATAACATATAATTGTAGATTAGTTTATGTCATATAATTGGAAATTACTAACCAATAATTGTAAATTAAAATTACTATATAATTACACCACTTAATCTCTATTTTGTAGTCTGTTAGTCTATGACCACGGGAATAAATTCTAGGTTAACACCATTTCATCCTGACCCGGAACGTATTATTCACAACACTAGGCAAAGGGACTTGAAAACTGATAATACAGACAATTCAAATTGACTTTTAGAAGAGGAAACAGTAAATGAAGGAGATCATCATCCAAATAATTTAGAAAACATGGTAAACCAGAACGAGCAAACCATGTGTGACTTTGCTAGACCTAATATCCAGGGTACTGGGTTAAGCATTGTTAGAGCACCAATTGTCACCAACAATTTCTAGTTGAAATCGTGTATTATTCAGATGGTTCAACAGTATGTCCAATGTGATGGCCTGCAAGATGAATATCCCAACACACACTTAGCCAGATTCTTGGAGATATGTGATACATTCAAGATCAATGGCGTTAGCAATGATGCCATTCGATTGACGTTATTTTCGTTCTCACTAAGGCACAAGGAGAAGCAGTAGTTAAACTCACTACCTAGAGGGTCGATTACAACATGGGATACGATGGTTGAGAAATTCTTGATGAAGTATTTCCCACTGGCAAAGACTGCAAAGCTAAGAAACGACATTTCTACATATGTTCAAATAGAATCCGAATCATTTTATGACACATGGGAACGATTCAAGGAACTCTTAAGGAGGTGTCCCCATCATGTACTACCTTCTTGGCTTCAGATTCATACCTTCTATAGTGGTCTCAATCCAGCCACTAAACAGATGATCGATGTGGCTAGTGGAGGCACCTTGAACAATAATATAGCTGAAGCGGCTCAACAGTTGATAGAAGAAATGGCAATGAATAACTATTAATGGACTACCGTGAGACAAAAGCCTAGCAAGCCTGCAGGAATTTATGAAGTCGATGTCATCACTGCCTTAGCTATTCAAGTGGAGAAACTTCACCAGAAGATGGATAACCTATCTTTAGCATCACCCTCCATGGTACCTCAACAATGGGATCCCTCATTTAGTGGAATGTCGGGATGTGAATCTCAACTGCAAGACCATGTTGACTATTTGGGCAATAATTCCAGACCTCCCTTTAACCAAGCAAACAACCCATATAGTTCTACATACAATCCTGGATGGTGGAACCACCCCAATTTCTCTTGGGGAGGGCAAGGAAATTAAGGTAGGCAACCAGTATTTTGACAACTGCAATAACCAGAGCAAAGGAAGCCATCATTAGAAGATGTTCTCACCAAGTTCATGCAACCTACTGATGTAGCTATCCGGAATCAAGAGGGTTCTATTCGGAATTTGGAGAACCAGATTGGTCAGCTCGCAAGGATGGTGTCTGAAAGGAAATAAGGAACACTTCCAGGTAATACTGAAACAACCCCAAAGGTGCATGCAAAAGAAATTCAATTGAGGAGTGGGAAGGAATTACAAGACCAAAGGATTGCAAAGGAAGCACTATAAGAGGAGTCTAGCCGCGAAAGACAGAACAAGATACATTCAAAGCCAATGTACTATCAACCAGCAATATCGTATCCAGCGAAGCTGAACAAGGAGCGCATGGATGATGTTAAGTTCTTAACAATGTTTAAACAATTACATGTTAATCTACCTTTTTCTAAAATTATTCGAATGCCGAAGTATGCTAAATTCCTAAAGGATTTAATCTCAAATAAAAAGAAAATAGAAGAATTATGTTTATTAATACTTAGTGAAGAATGTTCCGCTATTTTACAAAATAAATTACCACAAAAACTTAAGAATTCCGGTTCATTTTCAATTCCATGTTTAATCGGTGATTTACAAGTGAATAAAGCTTTAGCGGACTTAGGAGCTAGTATAAACTTAATGCCTTATAAACTATATTCGAAACTAGGTCTAGGAGAACTTAGCCCTACTAGAATGAGTATTCAATTAGCAGATCGTTCTGTTAAGTATCCTAGAGGAATAGTGAAGGATTTATTAGTTAAGGTAGATAAGTTTATATTTCCTGCCGATTTTGTTATTCTAGATATGGACGAAAACGTACAAGTGTCACTTATAATAGGTCGTCCATTCTTAGCCAACTTTAGAGCTCTTATTGATGTTTTTGATGGTAAAATAGTTTTGCGAGTAGGGGAATATGAAGTCACTTTTCAAATTGGCAATACAATAAAGCAAACGTTGGATAATGATGATCATTGCTACTTTTGCTATGGTGTTGATAATGTTATGACTTCTATGAATTCTGAATATTATTATAGAGATCTTTTAGAGATTTGCATCACTAATAGTTATCTAGAAGAAGATAAAAATCAAGACATTGTTGAACATTTATATTATCCAGATAACTCTATTTCAGTGAATAAGGAGATTGAATATAGTTTGATTACACAAGGAGATCTTGAAATTCTTAAGAGTAATACTAAGGATCCACCAATAGTAGAACTTAAAAAATTACCGGATCATCTTGAGTATGCATTCTTAGGATCAAATTCTACTTACCCAGTTATTATTTCTTCTAATCTTTCTGAATTTGAAAAACAAAAGTTAATAACTGTGTTGGGGAAGTATAAGGGTGCTATATCATGGCAAATAACTGATATAAAAGGTATCAATCCTAGTTTTTGCACCCACAAGATCCTTTTGGAAGAAAACTATAAGCCTTTTATTCAACCACAATATAGGCTAAATCCAAACATGAAAGAGGTAGTGAAAGTTGAGATTGTTAATTTGTTAGATGCTGGAATGATATATCCTATTTCAGATAGTTAATGGGTTAGTCCTGTACAAGTCGTTCCTAAGAAGGGTGATTTAATATTAGTTGCAAATGATAAGAATGAATTAATTCCAACGCGAACAGTAACAGGTTGGCGTGTTTGTATTGATTATAGGAAGTTAAACGATGCTACTAGGAAAGACCATTCCCTCTACCTTTCATTGATCAAATATTAGAACGTTTATCAGGACATTCTTATTATTGTTTTCTAGATGGATTTTCTTGATACTTTCAAATCTCCATAGCACCAGAAGACCAGGTGAAAACAACATTCAATTTCCCATTTGGTACCTTTGCTTATAGGCGTATGCCATTTGGTTTATGTAATGCTCCCGCCACTTTCCAAAGGTGCGTGTTAGCTATATTTAATGAGTATGTTGAAGATATTATGGAAGTGTTTATGGATGATTTCTCGGTGTTTGGTGATTCTTTTGACTTGTATTTGAAAAATTTAGAAAACGTTCTAAGGAGGTGTGAGGAAATAAATTTAGTGCTTTGTTGGGAGAAGTGTCATTTCATGGTACAAGAAGGGTTAGTACTTGGCCATAAGATCTCAAGCCAAGGAGTTCAAGTAGATAGAGCGAAAATCGAAACCATAGAAAAGTTGCCACCACCAACCTCCGTTAAGGCAGTGAAAAGTTTTTTTGGTCATGCCGGATTCTATCGCCGGTTCATTAAAGACTTCTCTAAAATATCTAAACTACTTACTAGGCTTTTAGAAAAAGACACCTTTTATTTTCGATCAAGAGTGTCTACAAGCTTTTGAGTTCTTAAAAGAAAGATTAATTAATTCTCCTATTATGATCGCACATGATTTTACTCAACCTTTCGAGATCATGTGTGATGCTAGCTGTTTTGCGGTAGGGGCTGTGTTAGGTCAATGCCAAAACAAACACTTTCACCCTATATACTATGTTAGAAAAACACTTAATAATGCTCAGAAGAATTATATAACTACAGAAAAAGAACTACTAGCAGTGGTATTTGCCTTCGATAAATTTAGATCCTATTAAACATTGTCTAAGGTGGTAGTATATACAGATCACTCTGACCTAAGATATTTATTAGCCAAGGTGGAAGCCAAACCTCGTTTAATCCGTTGGGTTCTTTTATTGCAAGAATTTAATTTGGATATTAGGGATAAACGAGGAGTAGAAAACTTAGCGGCGGATCATCTCTCACGTTTAGAAAAACCACTACGAACAATGTTAGATGAGGCTGAGATTAGTGATACATTTTCGGAGGAATCGCTGTTTGCATTCTCTACTGATGTAATTACTGATTATCCGTGGTTTGCTGATTATGCAAACTATCTTGTGGCTAAGGTCCTCCCAAAAGATTTTTCATATCAGCAGAAAAAGAAAATGTTATCAGATTTGAAATATTACTTTTGGGAGGACCCCTATCATTTTCGAATATGTGCAGATTCCATTATACGTAGATGTGTATCAGCGGAGGAGGGCTGGAAAATCTTGGAGCAGTGTCATTCAGGCCCTACAGGTGGTCACTTTGGAGTAAATTGCTCAGCAAAAAAAGGTTCTTGATTCTGGTTTTTATTGACCCCTTCTATTCAGGGATGCCCAAAGTATGTGCTTTCATGTGATTCTTGTCAAAAATCAGGTAATATCTCTAAACTGCATGAAATGCCACAAAAGTTTATTCTTGAATGTGACATATTTGATGTATGGGAAATTGATTTTATGGGACCATTTTCAAGTTCTTATGGGAATAAATATATTTTGGTAGTTGTAGATTATGTATCTAAGTGGGTAGAGGCGCAAATGTTTCCTACTAATGATAGTAGAGTAGTAATTCAATTTTTAAAATCCTTATTCGCATGATTTGGCACATCACGTCCACTTATTAGCGATAGGGGTACACACTTCTGTAATCTACAGTTAGATAAAGTATTGCAAAAATATCGGGTCACACATAGGATATCCACTCCTTATCATCCACAAACTAGTGGTCAAGTTGAAGTTTCAAATAGAGAGTTTAAGAGAATCATAGAAAAATCTATAAATGGGAATAAGAAACAATAGTCTAAGAAACTACACGATTGTTTGTGGGCATATATGACCGCCTTCAAAACACCTATAGGGACCACTCCCTTTAGATTAATCTATGGTAAGTCATGTCACCTGCCTATAGAATTGGAACACAAGTCGTATTGAGCAATACGCTCTTTGAATTTTGACAGTAATTCTAATGGTGGAAACGTAAACTTCAACTTAACGAGTTAGATGAGTGGAGAACCATGGCTTGTGAAAAATCCAGGATTTATAAGGAGAAGACTAAATTATTCCATGATCGTCACCTTCGCAAACCTAAGACATTCCAGAAAGGTGACCAAGTACTCCTTTACAATTCCCGTATTCGTTTATTCCTAGGGAAGTTGAGGTCTAAGTGATCCGGACCCTTCCAAGTAAAAGAAGTTTTTCCCTATGGCACCGTCGAACTTACCCACCCTGAGAAGGGGGATTTTAAAGTTAACGGGAACCGACTAATGCTATATTATGGTGAGCTTCCTCAAGACTTCACTCGATAAGAATCTTGCCTCCGGCTAGACTAGGATTAAGTGTTATGTAGTAATTATTCTTAGTTTATAAATTTTTTGACAAAATTCTAGTTAAATATTAGTATAAAAATATTACAAAAATCACTTAGGAGGAAATCCTGAATCAGAGTAGGACACGGGTAGGCACACGGTCGTGTGCCAGACCGTGTGCGTAACACATTTTCTCACCCAGCCATGTTCAATTTGAATCCTGAAGTAGGAAAGAATAATCCCGAGAAGGACACGGGTTGACACACACCCCTGTGCGTGGCCGTGTCATTATAATGACACTTTTTTCATAATCACCCGAGTAGGACACGAGTGACAACACACTCGTGTTATGGACCGTGTTCCATATTCTGAGATCGACATTTTCGTCATCCCGAGGAGGACACGGCTACCGACCCAACCGTGTTTGGAGCCGTGTGTAGATTCTGCGCTCGATGAAACAGCGCCCGAGAAGGACACGGGTCGACACACATGCCGTGTTGCTGGCCGTGTCCGCCTGGCGCGCTGTTTTCCCGCAAGTTTGACCGTACGTCTTTTCACAACCCGTGTTCCATGTGGTAAAAGATTCTCGAACACGGGTGCACACACGCCCGTGTGGCAACCCGTGTTCGACTCTTATAAAAGGTCGTGTCATCTTCTTCCTCCCCACTTCCTGGTTTCAGCCATTCCTTCCAGCACCCATTTCCTCCACGGCCAGAGCACGGGTTTGAAGCTTTTGCCTCCAAACTTCGTGGATTCGCCTCCTCTCCTCGCAATTTATCCTCCTAGGTAAAAATGTTTGGATTATGTCTTTATTTTTCATTTTTCCTTCTTCTCAACTCTCTTCTCCTTCCTCTTGTTCTCATATTCTCATTTTTCTTTCTTTCCTCATTTTCCTCCTTTATTTTCCTTTTCATTTCTAAACAAAAATCTGCTTGGCTGCAGATCATGTCAATGGGACGTGCGCAAGGGGGACGCTGTCGTCACCTAAATATCACAGCTTTATCTACGGAAAGACGTGACGTTGTTGTGCCATAGGAGTTTACAGATCCGGTGAATCTCACTCGTTATAATCACCTCAAGTCAAAAAAATTTCAAGACATTCGAACTATTGACTGGAGCGTGTTAGAGGAGATTAATTTAGCTGCAGACATTTGAGAGTTAATTTCTGTAACGGGGTGGGACCAATTTTTTAATATTGAGGTGTTAGGATTTAAGGAGCTCACGTTAGAGTTCATTTCCTCCTTCTACTTGAACCTTAGGCCAACTTTCACTGAGGAGACTAACACACAGGAGGGGGTCATTTCATTTCGAGTAGCGGGTACTACTTATACCCTGTCTCTTCTACAGTTCACCCAATATTTAGGGGTGTTTGAGGACTCGTTCCTCTATAGTACCGCTTACCCCGATCTCCACTTTGACCTACCTACTCGCGATAACGCCGCGAATATTTGGGCTTGAGTCTCTTTCGACACCTCCCCATATGAGGCCAAGAAGTCCAAGGATTATAAGTTGATTTCTCCTGCTCTCCACTACGTTCATCATCTGCTGAGTCACACATTGAGTGGCGGGGCGAAAGCTTCGGTGTCGTGAGTTAGCAAGACATGTTATATCTCTATAGCATGACATCGCGCTACAACATTTATCTGGGTTTTATGGTGGCGCAGTTCATTCTTCACCAGGACGACAACTCACGTATTGGGTCTATTTGCGTAGCACCCTACATTACGTGCCTGGCTAAAAATATGAACATCTTTTCATCCCTTCCCCCGTTGACCGTGGTAGCAAAGACCGTCCCTATCATAATTGCTTCTCTCCGTTCTCTCCGCCTTATCACTGCCCATCAGGGTCGGGGTGGAACTGTTTATTCCATTGCGATGTGCAGACCTCAATTTGCTCATGATGACGATGATGACTACGATGTCGATCCTGACATCGATGAGCCTTTGGTGCCACCTCCCCGCTATACTAATGCTCATGGAGAGTCTTTTGCCCATCCTCCTTGATCATGCTTGAAGTATTCGTGTGACTTCCAGCACTTCTTTGAGACTGAGCTCTCACCGCGCGTACAACGTATCGAGGCTTCTCTAAAGCGGACAAAGGATGCCATCATTCAAATCAGGGACCACCTAGGGATCTCTTCTCCACCTCTGGCAGCTCCTGGCCCCTCTCACCTCCCCGAAAATCCTTCCGATTCTACTCCCACAGCTTATTATTTTTGATTTCTCTGTATTTTTTTAATTATATATTACCACTTTAGATGTTCTATGATTTGCTTTCCTGTAGCGCCCCAAAATTTGAAAGAAGGACGAACAGCGTCGAGAGCCAAGTTTGGGTCTTGGTGAGGGTCACTGTTGGGTACATTGGTTTAAATGTACCTGATTTGAAGAAGCCTCACGCTACTCAATGATATACATCAAAATGTATTTGATGTATTTTGAGTTTAGTTGTGCAGGTTAAGTATTTGCAGGGAAAGATGAAAAGTTTCTAAGTCCATGTGTCGACACCCAGAAGAAAAGTGTCGACACTTAAGAAGACTTGTGTCGACACCCAGGTAAGCAGTGTCGACACTTGGAGTAATTGTGTCAACACCAGGGATGCAGAGTCGACACCAGACAGAAAGTGTCGACACATACTGGTTGTGTCGACACTCAATGAAGAGAAGTCCAGTGAAGCAGTGTCGACACTTAGAAGCAGTGTCAACACTTAGAAGCAGTGTCGACACCCAGAGGAACTATGTCTACATCAGAAAGTGTCGACACTTGGAGGCTGTGTCGAAACTCAGCAAAAGTCAGCAGAGTCTAAGTATAAGTGTCGACATAATGAAGTATGTGTCGACACACAGCAGAAGACTAAGCACTCGAAGAAAGTGTCGACACAAGAAAGTATGTGTCGACACTCAGCAGAAGACTCAATACATGAAGAAAGTGTCGACACTAGGATGTTGTGTCGACACTTAGCAAAGTTCAATAAATTCTAAGTACAAGTGTCGACACAAAGGATATGTGTCGACACTCAGCCAAAGTCTCAACAGAAGAAGAATGTGTCGACACAAGGAGAAGTGTCGACACTCAGAAAGTATCAATACAGAAGACAAGTGTCAACACCAAGAAGAAGTGTCGACACTGAACAAGTTCAACACATGAAGATGTGTCGACACAAAGGAGTTGTGTCGACACTTACAAGAATTCAACTAAGCACTGAAGAACAAGAAGTTGTGTCGACACACAATATCTGTGTCGACACATGATGAAGAAGCAGTGTAGAGAAGTAAATTCTACAACACAAGGAGTTGTGTCGACACCTTGAAGGCTAGTGTCGACACTTAGTCTACTTGTGTCGACACTTGGTCTATAAGTGTCGACACTTAAAGACAGACTATCTCGACACTTTCAGACAGTTACAGATATTTCAAGAACTGACTGGATGACTTGACAGCTGCCATTCCAGCCGGTCTACTGCAACTGTCAGAGTTGTCAGAAAGTTGTTAGGAACCGGATCAGCCGGTCACCATGAAGAAGGCCTATAAATAGGCTTATTCTGTCAACAGAAGAGAATGATCAAGTGATTGAGATTTACAACAAGAGATCAACAATCAAAGAAGAAGATCTATCTATTCATTGAAGAATCAAGTGAAGATCTAAGAAGTTGGAGAGAGAGAGAGCTCCATCCAAGAAGACAGCCGTTGGAACCAGGCTGTGAAGAAGGGTTCAGACCTAGTTCTGAATCTTAAGTTGCAGTGATTGAAAATCAGCTGCAGAGAATCAATCATATTGTATTCTACATTCAAGAAGCTTTGAAGAAAAGCCAAGTGAGGTTGATCTCAGCAGAGTTCTTCCAAGAACTCATCAAGAACCTGCCAACTCATCTCTCATTTTCTGAGTTTTATGTATACATTTTGTATTCTATATTTTCTTGTAGGATCCTTAGGGATCTGAGTTGTAAGCCTGTAATTATAAAGGCTGAGTGGTAGGGCCTGTGTGCCTGAGTGTAGGAGATCTATTTCTCTGAGTGTAGCCCTGTTGTGGCTGAGTGTAGGCCTTGTGGCTGAGTGTAGGCCTTGTTGAAGGCTGAGTGTAGGTCTTTGGAGAAGACTGAGTTATAGGGCCTTGGGCCTGAGCTGTAGGAACCTGTTTGGGGTTCTGAGTGTAAGATCTGAGGATCTGAGATAGTGGAGGAGTTTGGCCGAATATAGTACACTACTAGATAGGCGAAGGGGGAAAGTGGATGTACCCAAACCTTGGGGAACCACTATAAATCTGTGTGTTCACTGTGTGCATGTTGATTCTGTGATTGCTGATTGATTGCTGTGAAGAATTAGTTATAAATCTGTGAATAATCTGCCTAAAATTGTAAAAAGCTAAAGTCACCTATTCATCCCCCCCCCCCTCTAGGTGATTAGGTACAATTTCTTTCAAGTGGTATCAGAGCCAGGTTACTCAAAAAGGACTTAACTGTCTGAGTAGATCCTGTTGGCAGAGTCAGTATAAGTAAAGTGCAGAATCAAAAAAATCAAGAAACATGGGTTCAACCAAAAATCATAAGGAACTTGGATCCATGAAGTTGCTCATTTGTAGAAAAGAGATTTTTGGCATCTGGAAAGAAAGGGTGAGACTGTTTATGGAAGCCCCAGACCCTAGAATATATATCACAGTTAAAGAAGGGCCATATGTGCCTATGAAGGTTTCAGTCTTAGATGCAAATCAGAGAACACCTAAAGTCTTTTCTGAAATGACAAAAGATGAGATTATTCTGGCCACCATGGACAAAAGGGCTCAGAATATCATTGTGAGTGCCATAGATGATGCTACCTTTCAGAACTTGATACACTATAAGACATCTAAGGAGATGTGGGATACCTTGATAGTGTATATGGAGGGTTCTGAAGAAGTGAGGCAGGACATAAAGTCTATGTTAAACCAGGAATATGAAATTTTCAGGCAAGGTAGATCTGATAGCATAATAGAATGCTATAAGAAATTCTATAGGATTATCAATGAGCTAATGTCCTATGGAAGAGAATTCAGCAATTATGAGCTGAATGATAAGTTCTTGAGGTCCCTAACAAAGGATTGGGACACCAAGATCTGTGTCATAAGGGAAATGGCCAAGTTAGCAGATATACCTCCTCCAACATTGTTTGGAAAACTGCTATCCTATGAAATGCAGTTGATGGTGAGGAAAGAAGAGGAGAAGACTACCAGAATTGAGAATAAAGAAAGCACAGTGGCATTCAAGAAAGAAGCCACCAGAAAATACAAAAGTAAGTCTCCATCTCCACCTCCAAAGGTTGCTGAGACTGAGTCAGATGATTCAGAAAGCAAAAAGTCTGAAAGCAGTGAGAGTGATGAGGACTTTGCAGCTTTCAAAAGTTTCTAAAGAAGAAACAGTGGAGGTCAAAACCATCTACTTCACAGGGAAAAGATGACTATTATCAGAACAAGAAGTCATCAAAGAAAGACAGGAGAAAGCCCAAGTCAAGCAAAGCAACTTTATCAAAAATTGTATGCTATTGCTGTAACAGACAAGGACATGTTATTGCTGACTGTCCAGAGAAAAGGAAAGAGCCTAATGATAAGAAGAAGACTCAATTCAAGGGCAAGAAGGAAAGGTCCTTTGTTGCCAAGAAGGACAAGAGCCTGTCAGACATATCTTCTTCAGAAACTGAGTCAGAAGCTGAAGCATACATAGGACTGTTTGCTGAAGAAGAGGAAGAGGAGTTCATCCAGATAATGAACTCTATATATGAGCAAGAGGACAATCAATGCCAAGGACTGATGGCCTTAACAGAAGGTGACAAAATCCAGGATCAGCCTGGACCTAGTCAGGTACAAAATTATTCTTTAAGTTCAATTTCTAGTGCTAGATCAGAATCAGATTCATCATCATCAAGTGATGAGAATGCATCTGAGTCTGAAGGTGATGTTCATCAGTTGATTGATGAATATAGAGTTCTGTTGCAAGCATTTAAGAAAAGCAAATCCTTGGCCAAGAGTCAGGCTAAGGAGATTGCAAGTCTCAAAGTGGCTGCAAATGGTTTTGATAAGCTGTTTGATCAAAAGTTAAATGAAATAGCCAGACTGAAAAACATAACTGTTATTCAGATGGGGACTATAGCATTTAAGAATGATCAAATCAGAAATCTGGAGATTTGTCTTTGGAAGGAGAGAGATATAGTTGCTAGGTTTTCTAAACCAAAGTCTGTTCTACCTTTGATTGATGAGTTTATACCTCACAAGGGTAAAGCTGGACTGGGGTTTACTAAACCTGCTAGGACTGTTCAGTCCAAGTCTAAGGGCAAAGCCCCAGCTCTCAATAAGCCAGCTGTAGATAAAACAGCTAGGAATGTACCTAAGCAAAGGTACAATTGGTTTGAGTGCTGGTGCTGTGGCAAGGTAGGCCACTTTGCCATAGACTGTTGGCATAATACTAATGCTAAGTTGAGTAGCAAGCTGCCTGTTGGAAGATCTACAGGTAGCTTTGTTAAGAGGCAAACTAACCAGCACCAAGAACCCAAGAATTCTTTGGGTTCTAAGGTTAACTAATCTGTTTTGCAGGTGAGTCCAAGTGGCCATGCCCCAATATGGTACTTGGACAGTGGTTGTTCCAGACATATGACTGGAACTAGGGGATTGCTAAAGGACTTCACACCAATCAAGGATGGTCCTAAAGTCACCTTTGGTGGTTCTGAAAAAGGAATCATCAAGGGTTTTGGTAACATTTCTAGCACCCATATAACTATTACTCAAGTGGCTTATGTTAAAGGTTTGAAACACAATCTTATTAGTATAAGTCAACTGAGTGATCTAGGATATGACATCTCATTTGTCACAGATGGTTGTCATATCAGGAGGTCAAATGATCAAGAGATCATTTTGACAGGTTATAGAAAAAGAAATGTCTATTGCCTAGACATTATATGTGAGAACAATGCTTCTCCAGTGTGTCTTGTAGCTGATGAGAAAGTCTCTTATTGTGTCAAATGACACAAGAGGCTAGCCCATCTCAACTACAAGACAATTGGCCAACTCTATAGCAAAGAGTTAGTGAGGAATGGTCCTCAAGTTAAGTGTATTAAAGATAGAATATGCTCAACTTGTCAAAAGGGCAAGCAGACTAGATCCACCTTTAATAGCATTGAAAATAAAGATGCTGTGAGGTGTTTATACCTCTTGCATATGGATCTCTTTGGTCCAATGCCAGTTCACAGCCTAGGTAGGAAGGTCTACACATTTGTGGTTGTAGATGACTACTCAAGATTTTCCTGGGTGTTCTTCCTTAGACAGAAATCTGAAACACCTAATATCTTTTATAGCTTTGTCAAACAAATTCAGAATGAGTTAGACAGTACAGTGGTCAAAATAAAAAGTGACCATGGTACTGAATTTCAGTCTGATAGTATGACAAAACTATGTGAAGAGTTTGGCATATTTCAAGAATTTTCTTCACCAAGAACACCTCAGCAAAATGACATTGCTGAAAGGAAAAATAGGACCTTGATTGAGGCTGGTAGAACACTATTAAGTGATACATCTCTCCCAGAATATTTCTGGGCTGAGGTAGTTAATACTGCATGCCATGTAATTAATAGGGCTACCATTACTAAGAGCAAAATAAGACCCCCTATGAGATTGTGAAAGGCAGAAAACCAAACCTATCCTATTTCAAGATCTTTGGTTGTAAGTGCTTTATACTTAACAATGGAAAGTCTTACTTGACTAAGTTTGCTGCCAAATCCCAAGAGGGGTTATTTGTTGGGTACATCAACAATAGTAAGGCTTATAGAGTATACAACTTGACTACTCAAGTTGTAGAAGAATCAGTACATGTAGTATTTGATGAAGCTAGACTTATTAACCATGAGTTATCTAGAAGTATTTGTAGCTCCACAGGTGTAACTAAGAAGATGGACAAGCTCACTATTGAAGAAGGATCTACTGCAAGTCAGCATGTAGATGATAGTGGCTATTGTCCAGGGGGAGTACTACATGTACCTAATGTAGAAGAAGACCAAGGAGTGCAACAAGTTGAAGAAGCTGAAGGAGTTCAACCTGAAGTCAGGCTGCCTCCAGCTAATAGACATCTAAGAGATCATCCAGCAGATCAAATCATTAGTGATCTATGTTAAAATTCAACAAACCGCAGACGCCCCCTTGGATACCCTGCTGAAAACTCAACAAACCGAAGGAGAATACGCCCACTTATATGTTGAAAGATTTCCCGGATCGTGGAGTTAACAGTGGTTATCTCAACAAAGCAGTAACAACCAGCAACACATGCAGCACAAGCTTCTTTATTGATCAAGAGCAAACTTCTTTACAAGGCGAGACATACATGGCGAGACATGCTTCACCAAACCCAACACCGGGAGAGCAGAGACAGTTACAAAGACAAGAACAAAAAACAAGCCGCGCGGACTCAAACAATCAAGCCGCCGACCTACTGCTGTGGAGTCCGCTCAGTCCGCCAGGTCGCTAGACCGCAACCCAAGCCGCGCGGACTCACCCTTACTCCAATGCTAAGCTCTTCACCGCCGGTCTGCACGCCGCCAGACCGCACAAGCTGCGCCACCGAATGGAACAGTCCGCCAGAAACCGGCGACTTCCTGAACCCCGAACCAAGTCGCCAAAGAGAAGACCGCCTGGCCGCTATCCGCGACCTGCTGTTTACCGCCTGTTGCTTAACCGAAGAGTCCGCACTGTCCCTGACCGCAATCAGAGCCAAGTCCTGGCTTTCCAGCGCTATCCGCACAACCTGCACAGCACAACCGGGTCAACTCTATCCGCGCGGACACAAAGTCCAGACCGCAGCAACTTACGCGAGCTCAAAAACTGTTCACTTACTTCGGGTTAGGTCTCTTCTTGGTTGGTTGTTCCCTGATGTGACATGGGTCCTATTTATAGGCACGACGATGAGTATGGTCACCGCCCTTCCCGATAGGATCACCGCCACAACCCGCAGCAAGAACTTATGTGTCCGCCAGCCCGCGGACACACATGCCAGTTCGCCGCCCTGTGCAGATAGCCAGTCCGCCCAGCTTCTCCAAGGCCGGACTCCAATATCCAGTCCGCCTTGCCGCCAGAGACCAAGCCAGGACCACCATAGCCGGACTCCACAACAGCCGTATCCGCCATTCTGCGGACAAGGCATCAGCCCGCAAAACCCGAGCCCGCAACCGCGCCATCAAGGCACCTGCCGGACTCAGCGGATACCCGGCTTCCGTCCGCATATCCCAAGTCCATTACCTCATTGCCAAGGCACCTCCGGACTTAGCGGACACGTCGATCCAGTCCGCTAACAGCAGACTCCAGTCCGCAATACCCGAGTCCATAACCTCATCACAAGGCTAAACCGGACTCAGCGGACAACAGCTCCAGTCCGCACGCTCCTGCACAAGCAAGCCTCCAGTCTGCATATCCCCAAGCTAGCAAACAAGGCAACAGCACTTCCACCAAGCTTGGCGGACTGAGAAGCAGCCCGCGCTCCACTGCGCGATCTCCCCGGACTGAGCCAAACTGGACTTGGTTCAATTCCCACCAAGTCCAGCCCACTGGCCGCAAGGGCCAGTCCGCACTTACAGGCGGACACTGGATCTAGCCCGCCATACCGGGCGACCTCCAATTCCTGTCCGCGCTGACCGGCGGTCTCCACGGCTTCCACTTGCCGCTTCACTAGAGCAAGACCAAGGCATCTGCCAAACCGGTCTGCCGAGCTCCAGTTCTTCAGTCCGCTTCAAGCCGGACTCCGCGGATAACATTCCTATCCGCCCGGTTACTTCCTGGGAGTAAACCACCTGCTGAGCATACACTGGCCTGTCAGACCGCCGCTGCTGTCCGCGCAGTCCGCGCGAACAGACCGCCTAGGCCGCCACAGAGCAAACCGTCTGCAACATCCCTGCCGACCTAGCAGTCCGCCAACCCAGTCCGCGTAGTCCGCGCGGATAGGTTTCCCAAGCCTTCCATTCACCCACTTTCACTTCACAGAATTCAACACTCCCCCTTGAAGTGAGAAGTGGTGAATAACTCCAGCAGCTCCCGTAACCTTGCACCTGGTCCTTCCGATAGCATCTACGAAGAGATGTCCAAGACATAGTCCTCGCCCCGCATATCATGGACCATGAGGGAGCCCTCCAGCATCTCCCAAAAGGAGTCATGCTTCCCTCTGCCTTCTTCAGCTTCAACCTCCACTCATGCATCACAGGAGTATCACCAACTTCCTTGGACCCAGAAGCCCAAGCCTCGTTGCCTCTGAGAGAAGTCACCTCATCAGACTTGGTGTCAACCACCTCCTTTATTCTAGTGGGGTCATCACAGCCAGGAGTCCCTTGCTCGACCTGAGGGCTAACAAGGAAACACGGGACCAAGTCCGCCGTGTTCCCTTCGCTATATCGAGCTGGTGGCTTACAGATCCTCTTCGATCTCCGAAGAACCTGATCATGGCTAACCACCTCCGCTGCTTTTGAACCAGCTCCATTCTCGGGCAAACCCGGAACAATGCTCCCTTTGCTCCCTGAACAAGACGCCTCCTTATTGGAACCAAGAGCACCTGGAGCAACGCTCCCCCTGCTACCTGAACCAGAAGACTCCCCTCTTGAACATGAACAGCCTGGAACATCGCTCCCCTTGCTTCCTGAACAGGAAGCCTCCGCCTTTGAGCCAGAAGGTCCTGGAGCATCGCTCCCCCTTCTTCCCGACTCTGACGCCTTTGCCCCGGAGCTAGAACAACCTGGAGCACCTGGTGACTCAGGCAACTCCACTTCCTTAGCAGCAGCCTCCTTCAGCCCACCATCTGACCTGCTTAACTCTAGCTCCACATAAGAGCTACCCCAATACGGCGTCAACTCATCAAAAACAATGTCTCTCGACACTATGAGTTTCTTCGTCGCAGGATCCATACACCTCCATCTTCTTCTCTGCTCATCATACCCTACAAAGACTAGCTTTGTTTTGAGAGCACCCGGAGAATATATATAGCAGGTAGATCCGAACACCCGAAGGTGCTTCACTGAGGGCTTCACTCCGAACATTAGCTCATAAGGAGTCTTCACTATGATCGGACTAAGAGGCATCCGGTTGATGACATGAGTAGCACAGGCTATTCCCTCCGCCCAATGAGCCTTCGGAACGCCTTTACTCCGAAGCCAACACTTGCAGGTCTCCGTTAACCAACGGATCATCCGAGCTGTAACACTACCCTGTTGTGAAGTATGTCCACAAGAAAGCTCCATCCGGATCCCTTGCTTCCTGCAAAAGCGTGAGAACTCGGTTGAGTCAAACTCACCACCGAAACCTGTCCTCAACACCTTGATCCTCCGGCCAAGCTGGCCTTCGACAAGCTTCTTGAACTCCACAAACAAGCGTACCATGCTGGACTTCGTCTTCATAAAGTATACCCAAGTATACCCAGAATAGTCATCAACCAATATCAGCATGAACCTGCTGCCTCCAAGACTGGCCGTGACGGTCGGTCCCACCAGAGCACAATGGACAACCGCCAATGGTGCATTACTCCTGGATTGTGCTTTGTCGACCATGAAGCGATAGGCTCCACTTTCCTGACATCCCGCACACCCCCGACCATCGCCATAGGATGACAATCTAGGCAAGCCTCTTACGAGTCTTCTTTCCGCCATTGCTTTCAGCTTGTCCATCCCTACATGCCCCAGTCTTTCATGCCAGATAGCAGCACTATCATTGGCATCTAGCCGATCAGATCCAGAACTAGTTGAAGTCCCAACTACGTTCTTCTCCTTCCTCCCTACCTGAGCAACGTTCGCCGAGAGCAAGGTAACCTTGCACTCCTTCCGAAGATGACCTTGCTGCTTGCATTTATAGCACCGTGGTCCTTCCTTCCTCTTCCTATCACGCCTAGGAGAAACACTCCTTTCTTCCTGATATGAAGTAGAGGGACCATCATCAGCAGCAACCTCCTTCACCTTCTTCCTGAACAACCCATCAAGGGAAGTCCAAACCTCCGCAGCTGACCGACATCCACTGATGTGGTCCAAGAGCTCCGATGAGATCACCTGCTTGAGAATAGACGCCGCTTTCGCATTTGCCTCCTTCCAAGCTCTCATCGCCTCAGCATTGCCAGCAGTATCCTCTTATCTTCCTGCTCCGCATACAACCTCCCAAAGGTCCTCGCCAAGAAGAAAGCTCTTCATACAGGACTTCCACCGTTCACAGTTCGCCTCTGTAAGAAGATCAATACCAAGACAACTTGCATCCTCCACTGCCATGGTTCTACCACTGGTTTCCTCGACAGACGAGCAACTACTTCCATTGAGCACTGCTTGACCACTCCAACAACCTCGCTTTGATACCATGTTAAAATTCAACAAACCGCAGACGCCCCCTTGGATACCCTGCTGAAAACTCAACAAACCGAAGGAGAATACGCCCACTTATATGTTGAAAGATTTCCCGGATCGTGGAGTTAACAGTGGTTCACTCAACAAAGCAGTAATAACCAGCAACACATGCAGCACAAGCTTCTTTATTGATCAAGAGCAAACTTCTTTACAAGGCGAGACATACATGGCGAGACATGCTTCACCAAACCCAACACCGGGAGAGCAGAGACAGTTACAAAGACAAGAACAAAAAACAAGCCGCGCGGACTCAAACAATCAAGCCGCCGACCTACTGCTGTGGAGTCCGCTCAGTCCGCCAGGTCGCTAGACCGCAACCCAAGCCGCGCGGACTCACCCTTACTCCAATGCTAAGCTCTTCACCGCCGGTCTGCACGCCGCCAGACCGCACAAGCTGCGCCACCGAATGGAACAGTCCGCCAGAAACCGGCGACTTCCTGAACCCCGAACCAAGTCGCCAAAGAGAAGACCGCCTGGCCGCTATCCGCGACCTGCTGTTTACCGCCTGTTGCTTAACCGAAGAGTCCGCACTGTCCCTGACTGCAATCAGAGCCAAGTCCTGGCTTTCCAGCGCTATCCGCACAACCTGCACAGCACAACCGGGTCAACTCTATCCGCGCGGACACAAAGTCCAGACCGCAGCAACTTACGCGAGCTCAAAAACTGTTCACTTACTTCGGGTTAGGTCTCTTCTTGGTTGGTTGTTCCCTGATGTGACATGGGTCCTATTTATAGGCATGACGATGAGTATGGTCACCGCCCTTCCCGATAGGATCACCGCCACAACCCGCAGCAAGAACTTATGTGTCCGCCAGCCCGCGGACACACATGCCAGTTCGCCGCCCTGTGCAGATAGCCAGTCCGCCCCAGCTTCTCCAAGGCCGGACTCCAATATCCAGTCCGCCTTGCCGCCAGAGACCAAGCCAGGACCACCACAGCCGGACTCCACAACAGCCGTATCCGCCATTCTGCGGACAAGGCATCAGCCCGCAAAACCCGAGCCCGCAACCGCGCCATCAAGGCACCTGCCGGACTCAGCGGATACCCGGCTTCCGTCCGCATATCCCAAGTCCATTACCTCATTGCCAAGGCACCTCCGGACTTAGCGGACACGTCGATCCAGTCCGCTAACAGCAGACTCCAGTCCGCAATACCCGAGTCCATAACCTCATCACAAGGCTAAACCGGACTCAGCGGACAACAGCTCCAGTCCGCACGCTCCTGCACAAGCAAGCCTCCAGTCCGCATATCCCCAAGCTAGCAAACAAGGCAACAGCACTTCCACCAAGCTTGGCGGACTGAGAAGCAGCCCGCGCTCCACTGCGCGATCTCCCCGGACTGAGCCAAACTGGACTTGGTTCAATTCCCACCAAGTCCAGCCCACTGGCCGCAAGGGCCAGTCCGCACTTACAGGCGGACACTGGATCTAGCCCGCCATACCGGGCGACCTCCAATTCCTGTCCGCGCTGACCGGTGGTCTCCACGGCTTCCACTTGCCGCTTCACTAGAGCAAGACCAAGGCATCTGCCAAACCGGTCTGCCGAGCTCCAGTTCTTCAGTCCGCTTCAAGCCGGACTCCGCGGATAACATTCCTATCCGCCCGGTTACTTCCTGGGAGTAAACCACCTGCTGAGCATACACTGGCCTGTCAGACCGCCGCTGCTGTCCGCGCAGTCCGCGCGAACAGACCGCCCAGGCCGCCACAGAGCAAACCGTCTGCAACATCCCTGCCGACCTAGCAGTCCGCCAACCCAGTCCGCGTAGTCCGTGCGGATAGGTTTCCCAAGCCTTCCATTCACCCACTTTCACTTCACAGAATTCAACAATCTAAGACAAGGGGTACAAACAAGGAGCAGAAATCTGAGTGCAGTGCTCTACTCCAGTTTTCTATCCCAAGTAGAGCCAAAGAAGTTTGAAGAAGCCATCCTAGACCCTCATTGGATTGAGGCAATGCAAGAGGAGCTGAATCAGTTCAAGAGATGCAAAGTCTGGGAGCTTTTTCCTAAACCAAAAGACCACAACATAATTGGAACCAAGTGGATCTTTAGGAACAAGATGGATGAACATGGAGTGATTGTCAAGAACAAAGCAAGACTGGTTGCTAAGGTATATAGGCAGGAACAAGGTATTGACTTTGATCAAACCTTTGCTCCAGTAGCCAAACTGGAAGTCATAAGGATGTTCTTGGCCTATGCAACCTTTCAAGGATTTAAAGTCTACCAAATGGATGTTAAGTCAGCCTTTCTGAATGGTAATCTGAAGGAAGAGGTCTATGTGGAACAGCCATCAGGTTTTGTTGATTCAACTCAACCTAATTATGTTTATAGACTTAGGAAGGCTTTGTATGAGTTAAAACAAGCCCCTAGGGCTTGGTATGAAACCCTGTCTAGTTTCCTCATTGAGAATAAATTCACAAGGGGGAAAATAGACAAGACTCTATTCCTTAGGAAATCCAGAGGCAAGATCATACTAGTCCAAATATATGTAGATGACATCATATTTGGGTCTACTGAAAGTAGTCTTTGCAAAAAGTTTGCAAAACTAATGCAAGGACAGTTTGAGATGAGCAGTATGGGGGAACTTAAGTTCTTCTTGGTTCTCCAAGTTAGACAGACTGAGAATGGTTTATCCATATGCCAGTCTAAGTTCACCCTAGAACTGATAAGGAAGTATGGTATGGAATCTTCCAGTACCATGAAAACTCCTATGGGGTCAAGTATGTCTCTTTGCAAAGATGATGCAGGGAAACCTGTAGATGAGACTTTATATAGAGGGATAGTTGGCTTTCTTCTATATTTGACTGCAAGTAGACCAGATATCATGTATGCTACATGTGTCTATGCTAGGTACCAAGCTTGCCCTAAAGAGTCTCATTTGACAGCAGTCAAAAGGATACTGAGATATCTTAAGGGCACTCCTTATCTAAGCCTTTGGTACCCTAGGAATGGAGACTTTGAACTAACAGGTTATTCAGATGCAGATTTTGCAGGCTGCAAAGAAGATAGAAAAAGTACAACTGGAACCTGTCAATTCCTAGGTGGAAGACTAATATCATGGAGTAGCAAGAAACAAACAAGTGTGGCTATCTCCACAGCAGAATCAGAATATATGGCTGTAGGAAGTTGTTGTGCTCAACTTCTATGGATACAACATCAGCTTGAGGATTATGGTATTCAAGTAAGTAGAACTCCACTATTTTGTGATTCTACTAGTGCTATATCTATTGCTAACAATCCTGTTTCCCATAGTAGAACTAAACATATTGAAATAAAATATCATTTTCTAAGGGAACATTTGGAAAAAGAAGATATTTCACTAGAGTATGTTAATACAGATAATCAACTAGCTGACATGTATACTAAGCCCCTAGAATAAATCAAATTCAATAGATTCAAAATTGAATTAGGTATGATAAACTTAGACTAAGTTTACAGAAATGGCTAAGTAAAATAGTGTCGACACACAGAGTTGTCTGTGTTGAGACAGAGAATTGGTGTCGACACTTCAGGGAAAAGGTGTCGACACATCTAGGAAGTTGGTGTCGACACTTCAGAAAATTGGTGTCGACACATATAGGGTAGGTGTCGACACAACCAAGGTGGTGTCGACACTTAGACTTTATGCAGGATTAGTGAAGTAAAGTCTCGACTAAGTGTCGAGCTAAGCGGTGTCGACACATAAACAAGTGTCGACACATATATTTTGTCGACTATACTTGTGTCGACACATAGGTGTCGAGACATTATAAGTCTGTGTCGACACTTTTCAACAGTGTCGACACAATTTGAGTTTGTTAACGCGCCCTTTCATCTTCAATCCTAGAAAGGTATAAATAGGATTTCGTCATTATCTGTCGACACGCTCACCAAAGTTTCAAGACCAAACTTGTGTGTCGACACCTCTCTTCTCTCAATTCAAATTATTCAAACCCTAATGGCGCCCAAGCTCGAGGAGAACGTGAATGAAGGCTATGAACTGGTGCGGCTTGCGTTTGATGACGCAGAACTAGAGATCAAGGATGTGGTAATCCTTGTTGCAAAATCAGGGTTAGAATTTCTTGTTTCAGAGCCGACAAAGATATGAAAGAAAGAAGTTCTAGAATTTCTGAATGGAGCAACCCTAGACGAATCTGGACTCAAGATAAAGTCAAGGGTTCATGGAGAAAAGGTGACGATCTCACCTAAGAGTTTAAGAAAGGTACTAAACCTACCAAGGACTAAGGAAGAAGATGAGGTCTCTGCTTCTAGGACCAGAGAAGCTTTAACATGGTGTGGACTGGATTCTAAGATGAAAATTGGATCTGTGTTCAGTAGGAAAGGCATGAACAGCCAAGGCAAATTTCTCTCTGAAATTGTTGGCAAAGTGATCTTGAGTAAGCCTGGTGGGCATGACAGAGTTTCAGCCCATATGTTCAGTCTCATGACAAGGATTATCTTCACACTGCAAACTGATTGGTCTGTAGTAGTATTTGAGAAAATTAAGGAGAGCCTAAAGAAACCCAATTTGGGTAGGATACTAAGTCTTTACTTGGCTGGTAGTATACCAGAAGTAATGAGCCAAGCTGCAGGATCAAAGATCAATCACATGAGGAAGATGAACATTAGAATCTTCTCAAGATGGGATAGGGTCTTGACCAAGGAATTGCCTACTCCTGAGAAAATAACTCCACAAAAGAAGAAGAAGAAGATAGCCGCAGTGGCTCAAGATTCATCTAGCAGTTCTGAGGAGCAAGTTATCTTCACTCCTGATGAAGAAGACACTGGAATTGCTGGAAAGTCTCCAGTTGGACAGGTTGATGCAGAGAGGCAGGGGGAGCTACCACAGGCTAGCCCACTTCACCAGGATTCTATCCAGGGGGAGCCTCTTGTAGTGGAAGAGCCAACTCCACTAGCAAGTGAACAAGCCACTCAAACTATACTTGAGGTAATCACTGAGATTAATGCATTAGATTTTCCTATTGAGGATGATGTTTTGTCTGATTCATTACATAATGTTAATCAGCAAACTCCAACACATAGCCAACCCCAAGATGTTGTCATGGAGGACACATCTGTTGCAGATCAAATGGAACCAAATCAAGTAACTGATGAGATAAGAGAATCTCCACCACAACCTCAACAAGAGTTTACAATGCAAGATCTCATCCTTAATCTGGACCAAACAGACTTTGAGAAGGAATGTGCTGCTGCTGAGGGGGAGAATACTCATGTTGAGGGGGAGAAAGTAGTAATTGTTGAAGAAACTGCAAGGAAAGAGCCTGAGAAGCCAAAGGATGTTGAGGAGCTACCTAGGGAGAGGGTAGAAATAGCAAGCACATCAGCATCTGAAGATGAGGAGGCTGCAAGAGCAAAGAAAAGGAAATTCCAAGTCTTTAAAAGAAGGAGCCAAAATTATAAGAAGGCTTTACAAACCATTGCACAACAGCCTACCCCACAGCCAACACCATCTGTAGATTACAGTTCTCTGATGGTTGCTATGCAAATCAAGCTTGATGAGCAAAGGAAAGCAATAGAAACATATATGGATGAGGGGCATAAGTCTTTACAGTTTGATCTGGCCCAGGACATTAAGTCTATTAGATTTGAGATGAATCTCAATAAGAAGGAGATGACTGACTGCTTCCATAAGGGCGGGAATGCAGTAGTCTATCTAGCTACTCATCAGGAGAAAATAAAAGCTCAAGTATATGACATTGCACTGAAGCAAGGATATATTCTGGAGAACCAGATAAGAATGAATGACAATTTGACTGAATCACACAATGTGATAGTCACTGAAATGCAAAATCTGGCTGCTGCTCACACTACAGCCCTGACCACTGCCAAAGAGGAATTTGATAAAGCACTACAAGAGGGCATCACTGTTGTTACTTCTGCTATTGACAACTCTCAGAAGTTAATAACTGAAAAGCTCCAAAGGTTAAAACCTTTCTACAAAGATGGAGTAAATTATCTGAATGCCCAAATAAGATTCCAGAAAGATGATCTAAGAGATCACATAGAAAGAGAAGTCATAAAGGGGGAGAGGGTGTTAGTCAAAGCAGGCTCTGATCATGCAAAATGGATTTCCAATTCCATCAGAGCCACTCTTGGTTATCCTCCTTTATGTGATGATGATAATGTAGCAGAGTGTGGAATTAATCCTGCCTATTTTGGAGGTGAGCAAGCTGAAGTAGCTCAAGTGATCTATCCTCCACCAGACTTTGACATGATACAAGCAGATATACAAACAATGTATAGCCCACCTGAGGGAAATCAGAAGGTTATCCTAGAAAAAGTGGTTCAGCCAGTATCTGAGGCTATATTAAAAGAATAAGAAGCTTTGCTCAAAGAACAAGAGACTCAACTGTCTAAAAAGAGATTCAGAGAGCAAGCTGAACAAAGGCCTGATTTTGAACAGTGGAGCCCCACTTCAAGGAATATTATCTTAACTGCATGGAAGGCTGCCAAGGATAATGTTCAAGATAGAAATAAGTGGTATTCTGAACTTGAGTGGAGAAAGCATGAATCCAGGCAAGAAGCCATAGTGCAATATAGAAGAAAGGCAATGATGGGAAAGCTACCTCCTAATGCCCAGGAGCCTAGCAAGTACTTTCCCAAGCCTTATCATTACTTTGAGAGGCAGAAGATTAAAGCTGAAGAGATAAAGAAGAAGGATCTTAAAGGCAAGAAGCCTGCTGATACTGAAGATGCTGAAGCCCCTGTGCAAGCAAAGATACAGTCTGGGAAGGGCATTGTGATTAAGGAGGCTGAGCAGAAATAGAATAGAATTTTTCTTAAGTTTATATGTGTAATCACTTTTATGAAACCCTACTGTAAACTTTTGGATAATGTAAATGATGAAGTTGTTAGAACAATGTGATGTGTGAAAAATATATTACATAATTGTTCTGAAATATATGTGTGTACATGTTTTGTTTAATACATGTTTATGTACTTTCCCTGATTGCATAATTCTGTTTTACATCATACTGTAATTTTATTATGAATGGTGTATATCATTGACTAAGGGTTATGACTTCTCCAAATAGGGGGAGATTGTTGGGTACATTGGTTTAAATGTACCTGATTTGAAGAAGCCTCACCCTACTCAATGATATACATCAAAATGTATTTGATGTATTTTGAGTTTAGTTGTGCAGGTTAAGTATTTCAGGGAAAGATGAAAAGTTTCTAAGTCCATGTGTCGACACCCAGAAGAAAAATGTCTACACTTAAGAAGACTTGTGTCGACACCCAGGCAAGCAGTGTCGACACTTGGAGTAATTGTGTCGACACCAGGGATGCAGAGTCAACACCAGACAGAAAGTGTCGACACATAATGGTTGTGTCGACACTCAATGAAGAGAAGTCCAGTGAAGCAGTGTCAACACTTAGAAGCAGTGTCGACACCCAGAGGAACTATATCTACATTAGAAAGTGTCGACACTTGGAGGCTGTGTCGACACTCAGCAAAAGTCAGTAGATTCTAAGTATAAGTGTCGACATAATGAAGTATGTGTCGACACACAGCAGAAGACTAAGCACTTGAAGAAAGTGTCGACACAAGAAAGTATGTGTCGATACTCAGCAGAAGACTCAATACATGAAGAAAGTGTCGACACTAGGATGCTGTGTCGACACTTAGCAAAGTTCAATAAATTCTAAGTACAAGTGTCGACACAAAGGATATGTGTCGACACTCAGCAAAAGTCTCAACAGAAGAAGAATGTGTCGACACAAGGAGAAGTGTCGACACTCAGAAAGTATCAACACAGAAGACAAGTGTCAACACCAAGAAGAAGTGTCGACACTGAACAAGTTCAACACATGAAGATGTGTCGACACAAAGGAGTTGTGTCGACACTTACAAGAATTCAACTAAGCACTGAAGAACAAGAAGTTGTGTCGACACACAATATCTGTGTCGACACATGATGAAGAAGCAGTGTAGAGAAGTAAATTCTACAACACAAGGAGTTGTGTCGACACCTTGAAGGCTAGTGTCGACACTTAGTCTACTTGTGTCGACACTTGGTCTATAAGTGTCGACACTTAAAGACAGACTATCTCGACACTTTCAGACAGTTACAGATATTTCAAGAACTGACTGGATGACTTGACAGCTGCCATTCCAGCCGGTCTACTGCAACTGTCAGAGTTGTCAGAAAGTTGTTAGGAACCGGATCAGCCGGTCACAATGAAGAAGGCCTATAAATAGGCTTATTCTGTCAATAGAAGAGAATGATCAAGTGATTGAGATTTACAACAAGAGATCAACAATCAAAGAAGAAGATCTAGCTATTCATTGAAGAATCAAGTGAAGATCTAAGAAGTTGGAGAGAGAGAGAGAGCTCCATCCAAGAAGACAGCCGTTGGAACCAGGCTGTGAAGAAGGGTTCAGACCTAGTTCTGAATCTTAAGTTGCAGTGATTGAAAATCAGCTGCAGAGAATCAATCATATTGTATTCTACATTCAAGAAGATTTGAAGAAAAGCCAAGTGAGGTTGATCTCAGCAGAGTTCTTCCAAGAACTCATCAAGAACCTGCCAACTCATCTCTCATTTTCTGAGTTGTAGGTATACATTTTGTATTCTATATTTTCTTGTAGGATCCTTAGGGATCTGAGTTGTAAGCCTATAATTATAAAGGCTGAGTGGTAGGGCCTGTGTTCCTGAGTGTAGGAGATCTATTTCTCTGAGTGTAGCCCTGTTGTGGCTGAGTGTAGGCCTTGTGGCTGAGTGTAGGCCTTGTTGAAGGCTGAGTGTAGGTCTTTGGAGAAGACTGAGTTGTAGGGCCTTGGGCCTGAGCTGTAGGAACCTGTTTGGGGTTCTGAGTGTAAGATCTGAGGATCTGAGATAGTGGAGGAGTTTGGCCGAATCTAGTACACTACTAGATAGGCGAAGGGGTAAAGTGGTTGTACCCAAACCTTGGGGAACCACTATAAATCTGTGTGTTCACTATGTGCATGTTGATTCTGTGATTGCTGATTGATTGCTGTGAAGAATTAGTTATAAATCTGTGAATAATCTGCCTAAAATTGTAAAAAGATAAAGTCACCTATTCACCCCCCCACCCTCTAGGTGATTAGGTATAATTTCTTTCAGTCACATGGCCTAGGACACGGGCGTGTCCATGGACATGTCGTACCGGGTTCGTCGAGAGCCCGGGAAGTCGATGATTTTTTGCTCAGTTCGTCGATTAGTGGGGGACACGCCCTCCGACATGCCCATGTCGGAGCCCGTGTCGCAGACGTGTTCTCTCGAGTGTCGACACAGAGGTGTCGATACGGTGGTGTCGATATAATGGTGTTGACATATAGGAGGTGTCGACACAGGCAGGGAACATGGCCTAGGACATGGGTGTGTCCATGGCCGTGTCTTTCCGGGTTCGTCGAGCTCCTGTGGTTTCGACGTTTTTCGCTCGACGAAGTGTCAAGGCAGTGAACATGGTTTGGGATACGGGCGTGTCCTGGGCCGTGTCGAGCGTGTTCGACGAATTCCTACAAGTTCGACGAAGAGGTAGTCGACGATCATCGAGACGTCGAACACGGCCTGAGACACGGGCGTGTCCCAGGTCGTGTCCTTCTCGGGTTGTAAGCCGGAACTTGTGAGGGGTTGGACATGGCCTGGAGCCCAGGCTTGTTCAGGTTGGATATGGCCGTGTCAAAAGTGACACGGGTGTGTCAAGGACCCGTGCCCTATTTTTGGTGCGACGATTTCAGCGTCGATTGGGGAACACGGCCTTGGACACGGGCATGTCACAAGCCGTGTTCGGCCCAGGTGTTTGTTTTTCAGTTCGGATCGTGGACGTTCTTTCCCTTATTTTGGGATCTGATGGTCCAGGGTTGCCCTTGTTGAGTTAAGCCCAAGAATAGGGTTAGAAACCCTCATTCTTCTCCAAGAAATCTCTTTCCAAGATCTAGAGAGAGGGGAGAGCAAGGAAGAAGGTGAAGGAGAGATCCGACTGTTGGAGAGGCTTCGGTGCTCCAAACTGTGAGCTGAGTCCAGATCTGTGGAGGCAAGATTGTTGCGAAGGTTTTCATCCGGCCAGGTTGCCATGGCAAGGAAGAGGGGTCGGAAGGTAACGACACTTCTCCTCTTGGTTTTAGGAAGCATGTCTTAGCATCTTTTATTTTCTAATTTTTGGGCACCAAACTCTAAAATGAGAGGGGTTTGGGTCACCAAGGTTCAAGAGGAACCTCCGGGTCGATTGAGTCCATCCCCGGCATGTTTTTGCATTAGAGATCCGCTCCGTTAGTGGATTAGGCATGGTGGGTGAAGCCATAGTCGCGACCGTTAATCCGACTCGGTGATGTTGCATACGAGCTTTAAGGATTCGTAGAGATCCGTTGCGGCAAGATGTCATTTGTGTTGTTTGTGATGTTTTCCCCCTTTTCTCGAGTGAGTACGTGTAGTCGGAACCGGACAAGCTTAGCTCCTCAATGACGGTAGATGGTTTCCTTGGTGAACAAGGTTAGCTCCGCATTGGTGGTAGATGGTTTCCTTGGTGCGCGGGAACGTTGTAGTATGAATGAGGCACTAGGGTGTAATTTTCTTGGATTGTGATGTACCAAGGCATTGCTGTGTCTCCGTGGTCGGCTAGCTATCCCGTGACATGCACATCATGTGTGGAGAGTGTCCCGGTGAGACTAGTCCCCTTCTGTGAGACTAACGAGAATGCCAAGCATGGGGCAAGCCCGGGCAATGAGGCCATGAGCGGGTGGGGTCCAGCAAGGCTTCTTAGAATCGGTTTGTGTGTTTGTTGGAATCCTGACATGAGAAGTCAGAGCTTGCAGGCAAGCCCGAGTCTAAGACCTTGAGCGTGTGGGGCCTTTGCAAGAGTTCCGTGTGGCGGCTTGTATGTCGTTGGGGGAATGTTGGTAACCCCCCTTTGTTTGCGGCTTTATGCCAATGGGGAAATGATGAGTACCCATATGATGTGATGATGCGCTGCATACGCGATAGGGTGCCTTGGGTGAAGCCCGGGTTTTTGCATACATGCTGCATAAGTATACCCTTTCATTATATGCTCAACAATAGAGAACGTGTATGTTTTTTTATACATCCAAGCCTGTTCTTAGTGCATTACTTGTTTATATATATATTGCATACGAAGTGCTGACTTGCAGGTTGGAGGGGTTCCCCGGGGTCCGTTAGGGGCTGCCGGGAGGAGATGTGTTGGTTACACAGTTTGAGGTCAGCCTTTGCTGACCCACATTACAATCAAATTTTTACAGGGCAAGGATCGCAAGAAGGAGCTAGCTCGCCGACCAAAAGGGCCTAAGCCTCATGAAATGTTACCGTTTTGTTGTAGCTCTACTTTTATGACATTGTATGTTTGATGCTCATGTTTTCCGGCTTGCATGCCGAGTTAGTCTAGCAGTGCTTATGCACATTTATAACTGGTGTTATTATTTGAGTTTTGGACTCACTTCTATTGTAAGGCCTTAAGGCTGCTTCGATACTCCTATATGTTGTGGAAAACTTCTAGTCTGTTTGCTTTTTACGCTGTGCTGTGGTTATGAGTTTTGAGATCGGGTAGTTATATCATCTTAATACTGAAGCTGTGGCGTCTGTATGTTATGGGGCCCCGGCCAGACACATATTATACGGTCATTACAGGGGAGGTGTTACAATTTGGTATCAGAGCCAGGTTAGGTTCAAAGTCAGTGCATATAGAAGTTATCCACATAGGAGTAATGCAGGACTATAAGTGTTCTTATGTTTGAATCTTGTGATTAGAGACTGATTCCTTATTTTCTTACTTCCTTGAAGAGTGCAAGCAACGAGGCGGGTACGTCGAGACCAAGAGAAGAGCTTTCGGCGAGCAGCGCCACAGCTCAGGGTCCTTTGGGCATGGGTGTAAACCCGATCGACTTCTGCCGCATGCTTGCAGAAGTAATGGTGGCAGCCCAGGCTGCAGCAACAGCTCAGGTAGCAACCCCTACTACACCGGATACGGCGACGGCGATGCCGGGTGGAGAAGCTAGGCGAGTATAGCCTTTGGCAGAAAGCGTGGTTGTCGGGCATGGAGACCGGTAGATGAAGTACTTTCTGAGTTTCCATCCCCCGACATTCAAGGGTGTCGGTACTCTGACTTATGTAGAGGATTCGTGGGCACGGATTCAAGAGCTTATGAGGGAGGTAGAGACGCCAGAAGAGAAGAAATCTGAATTTACAGCCTTCATGTTGGAGGGAGACGCAAAGTTGTGGTGGGTGAGCCATAGCGACTGCCAATTTCCTGGACGCACCCCGTCGATGGAAGAATTTGGGGATGCTTTTCTAAAGAGGTACATTCCCATTTCTACGAGGTTGGCCCTTCAGAGGCAATTTCTACACTTGATGCAGCAAGACAAGACGGTGGACGAGTATGTGCAGGAGTTCACCCGTTTGGGTCGTTACGCGGGAACGATGATGGCAGATGATGTAGAGAGGGATAACCTCTTTTACCAGGGGTTGAGGGATAATCTAAGGTAACCCCTCATTGCCATAAAGAGAGCTGGTTTTAGCGAGCTAGTTGAGGCTGCCAGGACATCGGAAAGTGATCTAGAGCAAAGCGAACGCCGCAAGGGCTTTGCACCCAAGCAAGGAGAAGGGAAGCCTTCTCAATCCTAAGGAAAGTCAGGAGGGAATAGATGGAGGAAGACGCCTCACCCGTACAAGTCCGGTGAGAAAAGCAAGTGGATGTCCGGAGGGTCTCACTCTAAGGGGCCACCGACGTGCTTCAACTGTGGCAAAATTGAAAGAAATAGTGCCTAACCACCTAGAGGGGGGTGAATAGGTGTAATTTATCTTTTACTTTAAATGCAAACAATCTGTTCTATAATCTAAGCAGCAATTGCAAATTCTACAGCTATCAGCACAGCAATCACAGAAATAATCATTCACAGAGTGCACACAGTATTTATAGTGGTTCCCCAAGGTCTGGGTACATCCACTTTCCCCCTTCACCTATCTAGCAGTGTACTAGATTCAGCCTAACTTCTGCACTTCTCCTCAGATCCTCAGATCTTACAGCTCAGAACCCAAACAGGTTCCTACAACTCAGAGTGTCTCCACTCCTACAACTCAGGCAAATTGCCCTACCTCAGCCTTCACCAAGGCCTACACTCAGAGAACACTATCTCCTACAACTCAGGCACAAAGCCCTACCACTCAGTCTTCAACAAGACCTACACTCAGAGAATAGATCCTCCTACACTCAAGCTCAAAAGCCCTACCTCAGGCTTTATAAATTTAGTCTTACAACTCAGATCCCTTAGGATCCTACAAAAAATAATGTTTACAAAGCAATTAACCACAACCTAGATGGAGAGAGAAGGGTTGGCTGGCTTCTTGATGAGTTCTTGGAAGAACTTTGAAGAGATCAACCTCCCTTATCTTTCTTCAAAGCTTATTGAATCTGAACTCAGTAGGGTTGAATCTTCTGTGAAGTTAATCTTCAATCAGCTTCTGACTTAAGATCCCGATTTCAATCTGAATCTTTCTTTGTAGCCTGGTTCAGTAACTACTCTTCTTAGATGGAGCTCTCTCTCTCCAACTTCTTCTAGATCTTCTGTCGAAAATCTTCTGTATAATTACTTCTCTCTTAGTTGTTGTTAGTTGGTTGTGATTGATCGTCTATTTCTGTTGAAGGAGAAAGCCTTTGTATAGTCTTCCTCCATGGTAACCGGCTGATCCAGTTTCTAACAACCTTCTGACAGCTTTGACAGTTGTAGTTGACCGGTTTGAAATGGCAGTTGTCAAGTCATCCAGTCACTTCTTGAAAATATTGTCTTTGTCTGAAAGTGTCGAGACTGATCTTCATTATGTGTCGACACAAATAGACTAAGTGTCGTCACAAGTGGACTAAGTGTCGACACATGCCTTGGTGGTGTTGACACAACTTCTTTTGTTATTATAACAGCTTCTCGACACTACTTCTTCAGAATGTGTCGATACTGATTCTGTGAGTCAACACAAGCCTTATGTTGAATGTGTCGACACTGATTCTGTGTGTCGACACGAATACTTCTTCTTTAAAACTTAGTTGAAATTCTGCTGTATGTCGACACATCTCCTTTGTGTCGACACAACTTCTTTTGTTGTTGATACTTGCTGAGGGTCGACACATCTCCTTTGTGTCGACACAAGTACTTCTTTACTTTAACTTTGTTGAAGCTTTGCTGTGTGTCGACACAGTTGATGTTGACAAATTCTTCTGTGTGTCGACACTGCCTCTTGGTGTCGACACATTTGATGTCGACTAAGATTCTCTGGGTGTCGACACTGCCTCTAAGTGTCGACACAATTTATGTTGACAATTCTTCACAGTGTGTCGACACATTTCTTTTGGTGTTGACTCTGTCTTTCCTGGTGTCGACACAATTTACTCCAAGTGTCGACACATCTTTTCTCTAGTATCGACACAAGCCTTCATAAGTGTCGACACTGCTTCTCTAGGTGTCGACACATGGACTTAGAAATTTTCTGCATTTCCTGCAATTACTTAACCTGCACATATAAACTCAAAACACATTAAATACACCTTGATGTATATCATTAAGTAGGGTGAGGATTCTTCAAATCTGGTACATATTTTCCAATGTACCAAACAATCTCCCCCTATTTGGAGAAGTCATAACCCTTAGTCAATGATATACACCATACATAACAAATACACAATATGATGTATAACTGCATTATATGATAGGGTAATTACTGAAACAAAGCATATAAAATATTTTATCACAAAATTATAGTGCTAACACAATGAGCATTCATAAAAGATTTGTTTCAACTATCAAAAGTTTCTTTAATCAAAAGTTTACATGGATTTCAACACAAAAGATTACAAAGTTGTAAACATAAGAAAATTTTATTCTATGGCTTCTCTGGCTCCTTGATGACAATGCCCTTGCCTGATTGAATCTTGGCTTGAACTGGAGCATCAATGTCATCAACTGGCTTCTTGCCTTTAAGATCTTTCTTCTTCAGCTATTCAGCCCTTATCTTTTGTCTTTCAAAATAATGATAAGGCTTAGGGAAATACTTGCTAGGCTCCTATGCATTAGGAGGCAGCTTCCCAAGTTTAGCTTTTCTTCTGTACTGTACAATAGCCTCTTGCCTGGCTTCATGTTTTCTCCATTCTTGTTCAGAATACCATTTACCTCTCTCTAGAGTATTGTCCTTTGCAGTTTTCCAAGCAGTTAGTATAATATTTCTAGAAGTTGGGCTCCACTGTTCAAAATCAGGTCTTAACTCTGCCTGTTCTCTGAATCTCTTCTTTGACAATAGAGCTTTTTGCTCTTTCAAAACTGCCTCTGACATAGGCTTGTCTACTTTCTCAATGATCACATTTTGATTTCCTTCAGGAGGGCTATACATAGACTGGACTTCTTGATGTATCATTTCAAAATATGCTGGAGGATAGATTACTTGAGCAACTTCAGCTTGTTTACCTCCAAAATTAGCAGGATGCACTCCAGATTCAGCTACATTATCATCATCACACAGGGGGGGATATCCAAGTGTGGCTCTGATGCTATTGGAAATCCATTTAGCATGGTCAGATCCAGCTTTGACTAAAACCCTCTCCCCCTTTATGACTTCTCTAGCCACATGATCTCTGAGATCATCCTTTTGGAATCTGACTTGTTCATCCATAAAATTGACTCCATCTTTGTAGAATGCTTTTAATTTTATTAGTTGTCCAGAAATTGTCTTTTGGGAATCTGTAATAGCAGTTTTTACAGCAACTATTCCTTCTTGTAATTGCTTGTCAAACTCAGCCTTGGCAGCAGTCCTTGCTTCAGTCTGAGCAGCTGCAATAGTCTTCATTTCAGTTACTATCACATTATGTGATTCAGTTAGATTTTCATTCATTCTAATCTGATTCTCAAGAACATATCCTTGTTTTACAGCTATATCATCCACTTGAGTCTTTATCTTTTCCTGATGAGTAGCTAGGTAAACAACAACATTTCCACCCTTGTGGAAGCAATCAGTCATTTCTTTCTTATGTTGATTCACTTCAAATCTTATTGACTTTATATCTGTTGCCAAAGAGAATTGAAGATCTTTGTGAGTTTCATCTATATACTTCTCCATTACTACCCTTTGTTCATCCAACTTCACTTGCATGGATACTAACAAAGAACTATAATCAGTTGTTGGGGCAGACTGTGGAGCAACAGTTTGAAAAGCTTTCTTGTAGTTTTGACTCCTTCTTTTGAAGACCATAAGCTTTCTTTTCTTGGCTCTAGCAGCTTCTTCATCCTCAGAAGCAGAATTACTAGTAATGTCAACTCTATCTTTATGACTAGGATGCAAGTCCTGTGTAGTCTTAGGTAGCTCCCCCTGCACCCTTTGCTCCTCATTCTCATTTCTTTCAGTCTCCTCATGAAACTTTACATGCTCCCCCTCAAGATTTACCTTCTCCACCTCAAAAACTGCTTTCTCTCCCTCAAAATCGGTTTGTAGCAAATCAGGGAACAGCTCTTCTAGGGTATACTCCTGTTGAGAAGGGATTGGAGATTCTCTTATCTCAGGAGCATTATCAGCAACTGATGTATCTTCCATGATAACATCTTGTGGTTGACTATTTAACTGAGTTTGCTGATCAACATCAATTAAAGACTCAGATAATACTTCATCCTCAATATGAAAAATTGATTGATTAACTTCATGTATTACCTCAAGAATTGTTTGAGTTGCCATTTCACTATCTAAGTGAGTTGGCTCTTCCACATGTTGAGGCTCCCCCTGGAGTGGATCCAGGTGGATGGAGCTAGCAGATGGGTGCTCCCCCTGCCTCTGTGCATCTTCATTCCTTACTGGTGACCTTCCAGTATTATCAGCTTCTTCCTCATTAGAACTGAAAACTACTTGCTCCTCTGAGCTACTGGATGATTTAGGAGCCATTATGGCTTTCTTCTTCTTCTTCTATGGAGGTGTTTCCTTCTCTGGAGTAGGCATGTCCTTATTTAACATCCTATCCCATCTTGAGATAATTCTGATATCCATCCTCCTCCTATGGTTAATTTTAGAACCAACAACTTGGTTCATGACTTTTGGAATAGTTCCAGCTAAGTACAAACTCATAATCCTACCCAGATTGGGCTTCTTCAGACTTTCCTTAATCTTCTCAAACATCACTGCTGACCAATCAGTTTTTAGTTTGAAAATGATCCTTGTCATTAAACTGAACATGTGAGCTGATATCCTATCATGACCACCTGGCTTGCACAGAATTACCTTTCCTACTACTTCAGACAATAACTTGCCTTGCATGTTCATACCTTTCCTGTTAAAAACTGAACCAATCTTCGTGGTTGAATCTAAGCCACACCATTGCAGTGCCTCCCTTGTCTTAGATGTAGGTACATCTTCCTCTTCTTTAGTTCTTGGTAGATGTAGAACTTTTCTTAGACTCTTCTGGGTGAGTTTTACTTTTACTCCATGGACTATGGATTTAATCTTGAGTCCAGTCTCATCAAGTGTAGCTGCACAAAAGAATTCGAGTACTTCCTTCTTCCAAATCTTGGTTTGCTCAGAAACTAAATACTCCAACCCATTCTCTGTAATTAGGGTTACTACCTCCTAAATTTCTGATTCCGCATCGTCAAAGGCATGTCGTACTAGCTCATATCCTTCATTGACATTCTCCTCGAGCTTTGGCGCCATTAGGGTTTAGAGAAATCATGAATTTAGAGGAGAGAAATGTCGACACAAAGTTTTGGTCTCGAAACTATTGAGAGCGTGTCGACAAACAATGGTGAAGACCTATTTATACCTTTCTAAAAATGAAGGTGAATGGGCGCGTCATAATAATCATAATGTGTCGACACTGTTGAAAAGTGTCGACACTTACTTCTAATGTCTCGACATAAGTGTTGACTTCTATGTGTCGACACTAATATAGTCGACAGAATATATGTGTCGACACTTAAACATCTACGCTCGACGATTAGTCGATACTCCACTCGACGAATTCTGTGTTAATCCTAAGTGTCGACAACACTTCTGGATGTGTCGACACCTACTCTGGATGTGTCGACACTAATTCTCTGAAGTGTCAACACAGACTTTCTAGATGTGTCGACATCATTTCTCTGCAATGTCGACACCACTTCTATGTGTCGACACAGACAACTCCTTGTGTCGACACTATTTTACTGGGCCAATTTTTTAAACTATTCTAAGTTCAACATTACAAATTCAATTTTAAACTTATTGAATTTAGTTTCATCAAGAGGCTTAGTAAACATATCAGCAATCTGATTATCTATTTTAACATATTCTAGGGAAATGTCCTCTTTTTCTACATGTTCTCTAAGAAAATGGTATCTAATTTCTATGTGCTTAGTCCTACTAAGTGAGACAGGATTATTAGCTATAGAAATTGCACTTGTAGAATCACAAAGTAAAGGTGTTTTACTTACTTGAATACCATAGTCTTCTAGCTGGTATTGAATCCATAAAATTTGTGCACAACAGCTTCCTGTAGCAACATATTCTGACTCAATTGTGGAGATTGCCACATTGGTCTGCTTCTTACTGCTCCAAGACACCAGTCTTTCACCTAGAAATTGACAGGTTCTTGTAGTACTCTTCCTATCTTCTTTGCAACCTGCAAAATCTGCATCTGAATAACCTGTCAGTACAAAATCTCCATTCCTAGGGTACCAAAGGCCTAGATAAGGTGTGCCCTTAAGATATCTCAAAATCCTTTTGACTGCAGTCAGATGAGATTCTTTAGGGCATGCTTGATACCTAGCACAGACACATGTAGCATACATGATATCTGGTCTACTAGCAGTCAAATATAGAAGAGAGCCAACTATCTCTCTATACAAAGTTTCATCTACAGGTTTCCCTGCATCAACTTTGCTAAGAGACATACTTGACCCCATAGGAGTTTTCATGGTAGTGGATGATTCCATACCATACTTCTTTATTAACTCTAGGGTGAACTTAGACTGACATATGGACATGCCATCTTCAGTCTGTCTTTCTTGGAGACCCAAGAAGAACTTAAGTTCTCTCATACTACTCATTTCAAATTTTCCTTGCATAAGTTTTGCAAACTTTCTACAAAGATTACTTTCAGTAGACCCAAATATTATGTCATCTACATATATTTGGACTAGGATAATCTTGCCTTTAGATTCCCTAAGGAATAGAGTCTTGTCTATTTTCCCCCTTGAGAATTTATTCTCAATGAGAAAACTAGACAGGGTTTCATATCAAGCCCTTGGGGCTTGTTTTAACCCATACAATGCTTTCCTAAGTCTATAAACATAATCAGGTTTAAGAGGATTAACAAAACCTGAGGGCTGCTCTACATAGACTTCTTCCTTTAGATTTCCATTTAGGAAAGCTGACTTTACATCCATTTGAAATACCTTAAAGCCTTGAAATGTTGCATAAGTAAGGAACATCCTAATAGCTTCCATTCTTGCTACTAGAGCAAAGGTTTGATCAAAATCAATACCTTCTTCCTACCTATATCCTTTTGCAACAAGTCTATCTTTATTCTTCACAATAATCCCATTCTCATCCAATTTGTTCCTAAAGATCCACTTTGTTCCAATAATGTTGTGGTCTTTTGGTTTAGGAACTAGATTCCAGACCTTGCATATTTTGAACTGATTCAGCTCCTCTTGTATGACATCAATCCAATGTGGGTCTAGAACTGCTTCTTCAAATTTCTTTGGTTCCACTTGTGATAGGAAACTAGAGTAAAGAACTGTACTCAGATTCCTGCTTCAAGTTTGCACTCCTTGTCTTGGATCACCAATTATCTGATTTGCTAGATGATCCTTTAAGTGTCTATTAGCTGGAGATAGTCTATCTTCTGGTTGAACACCTCCAGTATCTTCATTTAGCTGCACCTCTTGGTCTTATTCTGCATCTAGAGAGTCTTATACTCCCCCTGGATAGCAGCCACCATTTTTCACTTGCTGAGTTGCAGTAGAACCTTCTGTAATGGTAAGCTTGTCCATTCTCTCTTTTATACCTGTAGAACTGCAAACACTACTTGGCAATTCACAGTTAATGAGTCTTGTTTCATCAAAGACTACATGTATAGACTCTTCTACAACTTAAGTAACCAAGTTGTAGAACTTATAAGCCTTACTATTGTTGTTGTACCGAACAATGATCCCCTCTTGGGATTTGGCAGTAAACTTAGTTAGATAAGACTTGTCATTGTTAAGTATATAGCACTTGCAACCAAAGATCCTGAAATAGGATAAATTTGGTTTTCTGCCCTTCACAATCTCATAGGGAGTCTTCTTGTGGCACTTGGTGATAGTAGCCCTATTGATCACATGACATGCAGTATTTACTGCCTCAGCCCAGAAATATTCTGGGAGAGAAGTGTCACTCAATAGGGTTCTACCAGCCTCTATCAATGTTCTATTCTTCCGTTCAACAATACCATTTTGCTGTGGTGTTCTTGGTGAGGAAAATTCCTGAAAAATCCTAAATTCTTCACATAGTCTTGTCATACTTTCAGACTGAAATTCAGTACCATGGTCACTTCTGATTTTGACCACTGTACTGTCCAACTCATTCTGAATTTGTTTAACAAAACTATATAAGATACTTGGGGTTTCAGATTTTTGTCTTAGGAAGAACACCCAGGAATATTTAGAATAGTCATCTACTACCACAAATGTGTAGACCTTCCTACCTAGACTGTGAACTGGCGTAGGTCTAAATAAATCCATATGCAAGAGGTATAGACACCTTACTGAATCCTTGTTTTCAAGGCTATGAAAGGTGGATTTGGTCTGCTTGCCTTTTTGACAAGCCGAGCATATCCCATCTTTATACACTTTACTTGAGGACCATTCCTCACTAACTCTTTGCTAAAGATTTGGCCAATAGTCTTATAGTTAAGATGGGTCAGCCTCTTGTGTCATTTAACACAATGTGAGACTCTCTCATCAGCTATAAGACAAATATTAGAAACATTGTTCTCACACTCCAAATTAAGATAATAAATATTTCTCTTCCTATATCCAGTCAAAATGTTCTTTTGATCACTTGACCTTTTGATATGACATCCATTCTTGACAAATAAGATGTCATATCCTAAATCACTCAGCTGACTTATGCTAATGAGGTTATGTTTCAAACCCTTCACATAGGCCACTTGAGTGATAGTAAATTGGTTACTAGAAAGGTTACCAAAGCCTTTGATGATTCCTTTTTCTGAACCACCAAAGTTAACTTTAGGGCCATCCATGATAGGTGTGTAGTCCTTCAGCAACCCCCTTGTTCCAGTCATGTGCCTGGAACATCCACTGTCCAAGTACCATATTGGGGCATGGCCACTTGGACTCACCTGCAATAAAGACTAGTTAACCTTAGAACCCAAATGAGTTTTGGGTCCTTGGTTCATGTTAGCCTGAAATCTAACAAATCTGTCTGTAGGTCTTCTCATAGGCAGACTGTTATTCTCCTTGACACTAGAATTATGCCAACAATCTATAGCAAAGTGGACTACCTTTCCACAACACCAGCACTCAAACTTGTTGTACCTTTATTTAGGTACAACCCTAGCTGAATTATCTAAAGCAGGCTTCTTGTTTTGTACTGGGGCTTTGCCTTTAGATTTGGACCTAGCAGTCCAGGCAGGTTTTTTAAACCCTAATCCAGCCTTGCCCTTTTGAGGTACAAACTCATCAATCAATGGTAAAACAGATTTAGGTTTAGAAAATCTAGCCACAATCTCTTTCTCCTTCTGAAGTCTAACCTCCAGATTTCTAATCTGATCATTCTTGAAATTGATTGTGCCCATTTGAATAACAGTTATGTTTTTCAATCTGGCAATCTCATTCAGTTTTTGATCCAGTAATTTCTCTGAATCTGTTGCAGCCATCTTAAGATCAGCAATTTCCTTAGTCAGGGTTTTGACCAGGTTTTTGCTCTTCTTAAGTGTCTACAATAGATCTCTATATTCATCAATCAGTTGATGAATATCACCTTCAGATTCAGACTCCACTCACATCACTTGATGCAGATGTATCTGACTCTGACTCAGTACTATAAATTGAACTAGAAGAATAACTTTGTACCTTACTTGGTCCAGGCTGATCCTGACTCTTGTCTCCTTCAGATATAGCCATCAGTCCCTTGCACTGATGGTCTTTATGCTCATAAATTGAGTTCATTAGCTGCATGAACTCATCTTCTTCCTCCTCAACAAATAATCCAATGTAGGCTTCAGCTTCTAATTCTGTTTCTGAAGATGACTGGTCTGTCAGACTCTTGTCTTTCTTAACAACAAAGGACTTTTCCTTTTTGCTCTTAACCTGAGTCTTCTTTTTGTCAGCTGACTCCTTCCTCTTTTCAGGACAGTCAGCCACTACATGTCCCTGTCTATTGCAGCAATAGCACACAATCTTTGAAGATGTAGCTTTGCTTGGCTTGGACCTGCTTCTGTCATTCCTAGATGACTTTCTCTTCTGATAGTAGTCATCTTTTGGCTGAGAAGTGGAAGGCTTAGACTTCCACTGCCTCTTCTTTAGAAATCTTTGAAAGTGCCTAGTAAAAGCAGCAAAGTCTTCATCACTTTCACTGCTATCAGAACTCTTGCTATCAGAATTATCTGTGACAGCCTCAGCAATTATTTTAGGTGGAGATGGAGACTTGCTTCTATACTTCTTAGTGGCTTCAGTCTTGAAGGCCACAAACTTTTCCTTGTGCTCCACTCTAGTATTCTTCTCTTCCTCCTTTCTAGCCATTAACTACATCTCATAAGATAGCAGTTTTCCGAACAAAGTTGGAGGAGGTATATCAACAAGTTTGGCCACTTCCCTAATGGCATAAACCTTGGTGTCCCAGTCCTTAGTCAGTGATCTTAAGAACTTATCATTCAGCTCATAGTTGCTGAAGACTCTTTCATAGGACATCAACTCATTAACTATCCTATAGAACTTCTTGTAACATTCTGTAATGTTATCAGACTTTCCTTGGCTGAAGCTTTCATATTCCTGATTTAACATTGACTTCCTATCTTGTCTTACTTCCTCTGATCCCTCCATATAGACTATTAATGTGTCTCACATTTCTTTAGATGTTTTACAATGAATTAAGTTCTGAAATGTTGAATCATCAATGACACTAACAATTATATTCTGGGCTTTCTTATCCATAGTGGCCAGGATGATTTCATCTTTAGTCATTTCAGAAAAGTCCTTGGGAGTTTTCTGATTTGCATCCAGAATGGATATCTTCATTGGCACATATGGGCATTCTTTGACTGTAATATATATCCTTGGGTCAGAAGCTTCCATAAAGAGCCTGACCCTCTCTTTCCATATGTCAAATATCTCTTTTCTACATATTGGCAATTTCATTGACCCCAGCTCTTTGTGATTCTCACTAGAACCCATTTTCTTGATTCTTTCTTGATTCTTAAATCTTCCTTAAGGATCTCACTCTGACTGTTATGTCCTTCTTTGAGGAACCTCCCTCTGATACCACTTGAAAGAAATAGTGTCTAACCACCTAGAGGGGGGGTGAATAGGTGTAATTTTTCTTTTACTTTAAAGGCAGACAATCTGTTCTATAATCTAAGCAGCAATTGCAAATTCTACAGCTATCAGCACAACAATCACAGAAACAATCATTCACAGAGTGCACACAATATTTATAGTGGTTCCCCAAGGTCTGGGTACATCCACTTTCCCCCTTCGCCTATCTAGCAGTGTACTAGATTCAGCCTAACTTCTGCACTTCTCCTTAGATCCTCAGATCTTACAGCTCAGAACCCCAAGCAGGTTCCTACAACTCAGAGTGTCCCACTCCTACAACTCAGGCAAATTGCCCTACCTCAGCCTTCACCAAGGCCTACACTCAGAGAACACTGTCTACTATAACTCAGGCACAAAGCCCTACCACTCAGTCTTCAATAAGACCTGCACTCAGAGAATAGATTCTCCTACACTCATGCTCAAAAGCCATACCTCAGCCTTTATAAATTTAGGCTTACAACTCAGATCCCTTAGGATCCTACAAAAAATAATATTTACAAAGTAATTAACCACAACCCAGATGGAGAGAGAAGGGTTGGCTGGCTTCTTGATGAGTTCTTGGAAGAACTTTACAGAGATCAACCTCCCTTAGCTTTCTTCAAAGCTTCTTGAATCTGAACTCAGTAGGGTTGAATCTTCTGTGAAGTTGATCATCAATCAGCTTCTGACTTAAGATCCAGATTTCAATCTGAATCTTTCTTTGCAGCCTGGTTCAGCAACTGCTCTTCTTAGATGGAGCTCTCTCTCTCTCCAACTTCTTCTAGATCTTCTGTCGAAAATCTTCTGTATAATTACTTCTCTCTTAGTTGTTGTTAGTTGGTTGTGATTGATCGTCTCTTTATATTGAAGGAGAAAGCCTTTATATAGTCTTCCCCCATGGTAACCGGCTGATTCGGTTTCTAACAACCTTCTGACAGCTTTGACAGTTGTAGTTGACCGGTTTGAAATGGCAGCTGTCAAGTCATCCAGTCACTTCTTGAAAATACTGTCTCTGTCTGAAAGTGTCGAGACTGATCTTCATTATGTGTCGACACAAATATACTAAGTGTCGACACAAGTGGACTTAGTGTCGACACATGCCTTGATGGTGTCGACACAACTTCTTTTGTTGTTGTAACAGCTTCTCGACACTGCTTCTTCAGAATGTGTCGACACTGATTCTGTGAGTCGACACAAGCCTTCTGTTGAATGTGTCGACACTGATTCTGTGTGTCGACACAAATACTTCTTCTTTAAAACTTAGTTGAAATTCTGATGTGTGTCGACATATCTCCTTTGTGTCGACACAACTTCTTTTGTTATTAATACTTGCTGAGTGTCGACACATCTCCTTTGTGTCGACACAAGTACTTCTTTACTTTAACTTTGTTGAAGCTTTGCTGTGTGTCGACACAAGTCCTGTGTGTTGACATAGTTGATGTTGACAAATACTTCTGTGTGTCGACACTACCTCTTGGTGTCGACACATTTGATGTCGACTAAGCTTCTCTGGGTGTCGACACTGCCTCTAAGTGTCGACACAATTTATGTTGACAATTCTTCACAGTGTGTCGACACATTTCTTCTGGTGTCGACTCTGCCTTTCCTGGTGTCGACACAATTTACTCCAAGTGTCGACACAGCTTTTCTCTAGTGTCGACACAAGCCTTCATAAGTATCGACACTGCTTCTCTAGGTGTCGACACATGGACTAAGAAATTTTCTGCATTTCCTGCAATTACTTAACCTGCACATATAAACTCAAAACACATCAAATACACCTTGATGTATATCATTGAGTAGGGTGAGGCTTCTTCAAATCTGGTACACATTTTGCAATGTACCCAACAAAGATGGGACACATAGCTCGTTTTTATAACCAAGGGGGATGCGGAGCAGGAGATAAAGCAGGAGCAGACTGTGCGCTCCAGCCCCAGTGCCACAGATAAAGGGAAGATGGCGGAGTCGAGCCCTTCTCGGTTCCAACCGTTGTAACCAAGGGATTACAACCTTGGACAGCAGGAAGTAATCCGCCAACCCGACGTGGTGAAAGGTATGAGGAAGTTTAAGTTTAACCTTGCGATCATACGTTTATACCGTTACGGTTGATGTCTATGTTGTAGGCTTTGTGTTAGTTTTCGGATACCCCGCTAGAGTACTGTTTGATACGGGAGTGTTGCACTCCTTTCTTGCGGAAAGCTTCATCCAGAGGATTGGAGTTGAGTCATTTTCGGCGGACACGGAGCTGAAGGTGCGCAAGCCCAATGTGTCATACATGACCACCGGAAAGAAAGGGCGCATTTGTTGGGAGCTAAGCGGAGTTGACTTCGTGTTGATAGCCGTGGTCCTACCGTTGGTCGAGTTTGATGTTATTTTGGGAATGGACTGGCTAGCGGAGCAACGTGCCAGTATTGATTGCCTATCCAAGGTGGTGACCCTAAGAAGCAAAGGGCAGTCGGTGGTCAAATTTGAGGGCCTTAATGGAGTGGCCTGTTCTCTAATTTCGGCCTTGCAGTTGGCGCGGGCAGTTAGCCAGGGTGGAGTAGCGCTTGTAGCATTATTGGAGGATCTCCTTTACAGGTTATCACTTGGGGAAGTGGTAGTGGTGGCAGAGTTCGAGGATGTATTCCCGGAGGAACTTCCTGGAGCGCCTCCTCGACGGGAGATCGATTCTTGATTGAGTTAGTACCGGAGGCTAGGCCGGTGTCGCGTCCTCCATTTAGGATGACACCAAAGGAGTTGGCTGAACTCAAGGTATAGTTGTAGGAACTGTTGGAGCAAGGGTATATCATGAAAGGGGAAACTAGATCTGATATACTCTAGAGGGGGGTGAATAGAGTATGTGGTGCTTTTAAAACACACAAGAAAAAACTTTTGCAAAGCTTTACAACAATTGTTGTAATGGGTGTAAGCAGGGAAGCAGAAATAAAACTAATCACAAAACTAAGCTAAGCAGAAACTAAGCACAAGAAAATCTAGGCCAGAAACAAAAAGAAAACATGCAGAACCAGATGACACAAGGAATTATAGTGGTTCCCCAAACTTGGGTACATCCACTCTTCTACCACCCTAGGTAGGAATCCACTGCAGGATGAGTTGATCAGGTGTCCTGGGCACCAATGAGCTTTTGATAAGGTGCTCAAAAACCAAATCAGATTTTTTGATCAGGTGTCTTGCCACCAATGAGCTTTTGACAAGGTGCTCAAAAACCAGATTCAAACTTTTGAAGGGAGTTTGAAAAACCCTTTACAGAGTGGGGGTGAGAGAGTGATGGCAGTCTTCTCTTTTCTCAATCAACTGAGAAGACTTAGTGGATTGATGTCAAAGCTCCCCCTGAGTCCTTGATCTTCAGGAAGATGAGCTTTGCAGAGGGTGATAGGCCTTCAAAGATAGATCTCCAGCAAAAGATGATTTCAGCAAGCTGAAATGTTGAGTGTCTGGAGTCTTGAAATGATGTTGGCCTTGAACACTTTGAGAGCAGAAGAGATCTGAAGATTGTTTGAAGGCTTGATCTCTCTTATGAGTGTTCTTCAGAATTCTTGTTGACAGAGTCTCTGTATATTGAGTTGTGTCCTATTCTTGTCAATCTCTCTTTTTTGTTCTTCACTATCTTGATTCAAAAAACATTCTATCTTTTATTCTCTGTGTCTGAATAGAATATCACTCTGTCAAAGATAGTCGTTGGTCTGCATTGATTACAGCCTTAATTGCATAATTTGTTCTGAAGGAAAGTCCACTGAATTGTTCCTTGAAAAATCCCTTGAAACTTGCTCCAGAAGTAAATGAAAACGGCTGGCAGATCTTCTGAATTAAATGCAGAATAACTTCTATCTGATTTAAATTTGAATCTGAAAGATAACTGAAATCGTCGAACTGAGCTCTGCTATCGTCGAGCTGAGCTCAGCAAACTGGAAAATCCAAGTAGCAAGATAATCGTCGATCTGAGCTCAAAGATCGTCGAACTGAGCTCAGAGATAAAGATCCAATGCAGAGTCAAAATCATCGACCTGAGCTCAGCGATCGTCGAATGGAGTTCGACGATATTGAGAAGTTGAGCTCAGCGATCGTCGAGTAGAGCTCGACGATATTATGAGGTTTGAGCTCAGCGATCGTCGAATGGAGTTCGACGATCTGTAGAATTGAGCTAGACGATCGTCGACCGGAGTTCGACGAAACGTCGTGCTGAGCTCGACGATTAGACTTAGTCTCCAGAAAAACTTTGGTCTTCAGGGCAGCTTCCAAACCTAGACTTCTAATCCCTTAGACTCAATTCTAATTGACCTATTAAGCTATACAGAAGGTCAAACACAGATTCCTAGAGACATAGTGATCCTGACCCAAATTAGTAATAGGGTGTTCCAACAATCTCCCCCTATTTGGGTTAGGAAAACTATTTACAGACTTTGGAAAAATTAAATAACATCAGAAAAACATACAAACAACATCAGCTAGACACATTGCAGAACCATCACAGAGATATATAAATATGATATCCAGAAAGCAGTCAGAAAAACCAAGGAGTGTTACCTTACAGAGTTACTCTTTCTCTTTGCCTTTTACCATTTTGATTTCTCTGTTAGGATTTAAAGCTTCTTTGTTGGATCTAGTATCATCAGCTGCACCCAAATATGTTTGCTTTGATGTCCTGGGAACCACTGCAGCTGGATGCAACTCCATGTATCTATCTGCATCAAAGAACTTGCTGGAGGCATATCTTTCTAATTCTTTCTGTCTTTGTTCTGACATTGTAGATATATTAGAGGTGTCTAGGCCTTGATCTCTGGCTTTCTTTATCTGGTCTAATGCAGCCAACTCCTTCATCCTAGCAGTCCAAGCAATAGGATTCTTCTCAGGGTCCTCAAATGGTACAGGTGGCTCATACCTGTTGGAAGAAGTATCTTGAGGAGTCCTGGCAGTCACAGTTTCTTTGAGCTTATAGGGGAATGGACCAGAAGATGTATCAGAAGGAACATGTCCTCCCCTGGAGTAAGGGTGCTGCCTGGAATGCCCTTTAGAATATACTTGAGTCTCTCTTTGATTTCCCCTATATCCTCCTCTCCTGGAATAAGAGCCCCTAGACTGGCTTTCCCTTTGATATGTTCTAGCATGGGGTTGGTAGGGAGCCTGGCTTCTAGATGGGGCTGAGCTTGCAGAGCTGCCACCTGCACCTGCATCAGGTGGAGGTGGTGGAGGAGGATGAGGGTGCTTGAACTGGGAGGAACCTTTCTCATACTTCCTTTTCTTCTTCATTGCCTTTAGCTGATTTTTAGAGAACTGCATCCAATGTTCAGTAATTGGGCAGTTGTGTAGAATATAGTAAGGAACATCATTGTCATCTCTTACTTTGGCAGGTGGAACCCTTTTCATTGCCTTACTTATTGCCTTCCTTTTCCTTGCAATGGTGGCAGAAGAATCATCAGAGGCAGTGTTGTAGTCATCAGATTCAGAGCTCTGAGCATCATATAAAGCATCAATCCTTTTCATCAAATCATCTTTCAGTTGAACAGCAGCAGATGGGGCAGAAGCAGAAGGAGCAACAGAAGCAGCAGATGTAACAACAGATACAGGAGCAACAGTAGAAGCAACACTGGTAACTTCAGGAATGATGGCAGCAGCAGCTTCAGAAACAACAACAACATCTTCAGCAGGCTCAAAAACAGCAGCCTCTGTCATCAGAAAATCCTGGGATGTGGGCTCATCAGAAACAATTTCTTCAGCAGCAGTAGGAACATTTTCTTCAGCAGCAAAGATAATTTCAGAAGCAGATTCAGCCTTTTCTTCATCAGCAGCAGCAGCATTCATCACTGAGAGTACAAAGGAAGAAAGAATGTTGGGGTCACAGCCAGAGAAGGGCACCAGAGCCTTGGACAGATCTTCTGAGGGCTGGACAGCAATAGGCTCTGGGAGGTAGCTGTAATATGCAGTATCAAATGCAGAGAGCAAAGACCTTAGGTCTATTGCTAAGACTGGAGTAGGAGCCTGAACAGCAGCAGATACAGACACAGCAGCAGCAGCAGTAACAACAGCAGGAGCAGAAGCAGCAGCAACAGCAGCATGAAGGCTGGCTTCATAGGGCATCTCCCCCTGCCTGGATGCAGATACCTCTGTATCAAGGCACACTGCTGGTGGGGCTGCTTGAGGAAGGAGAGAAGAAAGCCTGGCAGAGAGGGCTGCCACTGACAAGTGTAGAGGAGCCAAAGAGGTCTCCAAGAGGAGGGAGAGCCTGGGGGTAATGAGCTCATACAACTTGTCAGCAAGGGCTGAGAGATCTACTTGCTCAAGAAGAGGAGCAGAGGTAGAGGGTATAGGGATGGCTGAAGAAGCTGGAGGTGGAGGGCTGAATGGTGGAATGAATGGCTCAGGAGAGGGGATTGTGGAGATGGAGGACAAGGGGATGGATATGGAGGGAGTGAAAGTGGGTTGGTCAATGATGTGGTGGAGAAGTGCTTGGAAGGAGGTTGAGGAGGAGGGTAATTCTGGAGGAGAAGAGGGGGAATCATCCATGTAGGATTCATCCAGAAGTGTGAAGGATGGTATGGATGGGGATGAGGTGACATCTGGTGGTGGATATGAGAATAATGGGTGGAAGTGGTCTACTGGAGGGGATGAAGTGGTTGCTGGAGATGGAGTAGATGTTGGAGATGGGCTGGAGATTGTAATGGTGGATGGAGCTGGAGTGGTGGATGGAATAGGTAGGGTTGGACTTGGAGGAGGAGTTGAAGCAGCACTAGCAGCAGGCAGGTCTTCTGCAGGAGCAGAGACCTGGGGGGAGTGACTCTTTGAGTCCTGGTGCCTGAAGGGGCAGTTGAAGAGGGCCTGCTGGGCTTGCTAATCTGCCTGTCCCACTTCCCAAATAGGGCACAGGTGAGTCTCTTGGAGGCATTGATGTGCACTCCAGAGGAGACCAGCAGAGCAGGGCACCTTGCCTGAAGGAAAACTCCAATAATTCTTCCAAAATTAACAAAGGTTTTGTTAATCTTCTTCTTTATCAGGTCAAAGAAGACCTCTCCCCAATTCAAGGTTTTCCTATCTACCAGAGCTCCCATGAGGCAGAGCTGATGTCTGGAGATGGTGTCATGTGCAGAATGTTTTGCCAACAGGACCTTGCCTACAACATCAGCTAGAAACCTGTATTCAACTGACAAGTTCCTCTTAAACAACTTGCTAGGGTTTCCCTCAGGATGACCCATCCTGGCAAGTATATCAGAAAATTCTTCTCCAGATAGTTCAGCAGAGTCTTCACCATTTCTCAAACCAAAAACCTCTGTTAAAACTGTTGGGGTCAGAGGTACCTAGGTTCCAGCAATAGATCCAACTATGGTATTGTTGTCTAGATTGTGTGCAGTATATACCCATTCTTTTATTTCATCTGAGGCAAGTTTGATTCTTGTGGTCATGAGGGCAGACAAATGTTGATCCTTGAATAAACTCAGGATGTCCTGGAAGATTTGATCAGTGGTGTTGAAGGAGTCCAGATCAATGTCAAATCCTGCATCAAACTTCATGGCGGCGAGGACAGCAACTGAGACGGCCATGGTACCTGCAAAAGCTTAACAAACAAACCGAACAAGCGTAGAACTGTTTGGAGGGAAGAAAATTCTTGCAGAGAAATTGAAAGCGCAAGAGAGAACGACGGCGAAAAATGAGTTTTATATTAGGGTTCGACGCAGAATTGGAAAGATCGTTGAACTCAGTTCGACGATCGAGGCTTCTAAAGGAATCTGAAGAGACTCCAACATCGTCGATCTCCGTTCGACGATCTGGAAAGGCGTCGAGCTTCGTTCGACGATCGTTCAGTTGAACAAAATCGTCGAGCGCCGTTCGACGATCGTTGACCGGAAGAGATAGTTCATACTATCTGAGGGGCGCTGAATTCAGTTCGACGATTCTGGAAATCATCGAACTCCGTTCGACGATCTTTGGGGAAATCGTCGAGCGCAGTTCAGAGATCAGAAAATCCTAGTCATTAAGAAAAATCAGAATTTTTGCCTAGTCTTGGTCAATTTTTAGCTTGCAAAATCTTGGGTATTAATTAAGACTTCCTCCATCTAACATTCCTAACTGATTTAGGAAGAAGGTGTGTTTCTTTTCATCCAAGGGCTTGGTGAAAATCTCCCCTTTGTAAATCAGTTGGGATATATTGCAGTTCAATTTTATTCTTTTCAACATTGTCCCTTAAGAAGTGATGCCTAATCTCTATGTGTTTTGTCCTACTATGGAGGACTGGATTTTGAGCTATGGAAATAGCACTTGTATTGTCACAAAAGATTTTTGACTTCTCTAAGTTGTAACCATAGTCTAGGAGTTGATTTTGAATCCACAGTATTTGTGAACAACAACTGCCTGCAGCCATATATTCAGCTTCAGCAGTTGAAGTTGACACTGATGTTTGTTTCTTGCAAAACCAAGAGACAAGTCTATCACCAAGGAACTGACAAGTTCCACTGGTGCTTTTCCTGTCAATTCTGCATCCAGCATAATCAGCATCAGAGAATCCAGTTAACTCAAATGCTGAATCTTTTGGATACCAGAGACCTAGATTTGGACAACTTTTAACATACCTAAGAATCCTCTTTACTAATGTGAGGTGTGACTCTCTAGGGCTAACTTGGAACCTAGCACATATACATGTAGCAAACATTATATCTGGTCTACTAGCTGTAAGATACAGTAAAGAGCCAATCATTGCTCTATATGTTGTCTGATCAACAGGTTTCCCATGTTCATCAGCATTCAATACAGCATTGGTAGGCATGGGTGTTTTCATACAAGATGCCTCAGACATGCCAAATTTCTTAACCAGCTCATTAGCATATTTGGTTTGAGAAATAAAGATGCCTTCAGCATGTTGTTTGACTTGCAATCCTAGGAAGAAGGATAGCTCACCCATGCTACTCATCTCAAATTTAGAATGCATTAAGTTTGAAAACCTTCTGCACAATTTTGAGTCAGTAGAACCAAAAATGATATCGTCTACATAAATCTGTACTAGTAGGGTATGGGACTTATGGGTTCTAATAAAAAGAGTTTGGTCTACTCTACCCCTTATAAAACCATTTTCCAAGAGAAAGCATGCTAAGGTCTCATACCATGCTCTAGGAGCTTGCTTGAGACCATATAATGCTTTATGTAGTTTAAAAACATAATCAGGGTAAGTTGGAGAGATAAAACCTGGAGGTTGTCTGACATAGACTTCCTCTTTGATGTCTCCATTCAAGAAAGCACTCTTGACATCCATCTGATAGACCTTGAAGCCTTTGTGAGCTGCATAAGCTAAAAATATCCTGATGGCTTCTAATCTTGCAACAGGTGCAAAGGTCTGGTCGTAGTCAATTCCTTCTTCTTGAGAATATCCTTGGGCAACTAGCCTTGCCTTGTTCCTTATTATTACTCCTTGATCATCCAGTTTGTTTCTGAATACCCATTTTGTTCCAACAATGGAATGATCCTTTGGCTTTGGCACTAGTTCCCATACTTTGTTCCTCTCAAATTGATGCAACTTCTCTTGCATTGCAATGATCCAGTGTGGATCTTGCTCTGCATCTTGAGTGGACTGAGGTTCAATTTGAGAAAGGAAACAGGTGTGCAACAGGTTTTGGTTGACCTGATTTCTGGTTTGCACACCAGCTGAGATTTCTCCAATTATTTGGGAAATTGGATGGTCTCTTGATGTTACTAAATCAACAGGGGGTGTTGATTGTTCACCAACCTGTGTTGTTGTTTCCTCTTGTGGTACAACAACTGGCTCTTCAAGTTGAGCTTCAATGTGTTGAGTATTCCCTTCATCTTCACTGCTTTCATCCTCTTGAGCAACCTGTAACTTGTTCATGTCTTCAACTAGAGAGTGTTCCTGCAAAGGTTCTATGGTAGAAGAAATCTTCTCCTTAAAAGACATGTTAGTTTCATCAAAAGAAACATGAACAGATTCCTCAATTTTCAATGATGATTTATTATAGACCCTATAGGCCTTGCTGATCATAGAGTATCCCAGAAACACTCCTTCATCAGCTTTGGCTTGAAATTTTGCTAAATATTTCTTATCATTATTGTGAATATAGCAAATGCAACCAAAAATTCTGAAATAGTCAACTTTAGGTTTCTTCCCTTTGAGTAGTTCATAGGGAGTCTTTCCCTTCAGTTTATGTATCAGACTTCTGTTCAGCACATAGTTGGAGGTGTTCACTGCCTCTGCCCAAAAGGATAGAGGTAGATGAGCATCTGACAACAATGTAGTGGCAGATTCAATAAGGGTTCTATTTTTCCTTTCAGCTACCCCATTTTGTTGAGGAGTTCTAGGAGCTGAGAAAGTGTGCCTGATCCCTTCACTCTGACAGAACTCTTGCATAAGAAGAGAATCAAACTCTGTCCCATGATCACTTCTGATCAGGGCAATGTGAGTATTGAACTCAATCTTTATACATTTGAGAAACTCTGTCAGACACTTAAAGTTATCAGACTTCTTCCTTAGAAAGAACACCCAAGTGAATCTAGAGAAGTCATCTACAATCACTAAAGTGTAGGATTTCCCTCCTAGGCTTTGTACTGTGATGGGTCCAAATAGATCCATGTGTAACAGATACAATATCCTAGGTGAATCACTCTTATTAAGTGACTTAAAACTGTTTTTAGTTTGCTTGCCTAATTGACAAGCCTTGCATAGTCCTTCCTTCTTGTAGGGGCCAGAAGGTAGTCCTCTAACAAGGTTGTCCTTGGAGAGCCTAGCAATAGTTCTAAGGTTTAGGTGTCCTAATCTCTTATGCCATAAAACATTTGGTCTACATACTGAATTGAATAAACAGATATCTATAGTAGTTGAAAGAAAATCTACTAGGTAGATGTTACCTTTCCTTTTACCTGTCAACACAGTTGTGTTGTCCTCTGACTTGATTTTGCATAAGGTTTTGCTGAAGGTCACCTGGTAGCCTTCATCACATAGCTGACTGATGCTGATTAGATTGTGCTTCAGTCCTTCCACATATGCTACCTTCTTGAAGGTTACTGAACCAATCTGGACTGCACCATATCCTTTAGTTTGTCCAAAGTTGGAGTCACCAAAGATAACCTTGGGTCCAAGCTTGGCTCTAAAGGAATTGAGGTTGTCCTTGTTCCCTGTCATGTGCTTAGAGCACCCACTATCCAAATACCATTGCTGGTTAGATGTTGGATAGGTCTTCACCTGCACATAAAGCAATTTACTTGTTTTTGACCCAGTTTACCTTGGGCCTAGGTTGATAACCTCTAAATTCAGAAATGAAAGACATCCCTGGCTGACTCTTATATCCTTCAGGATGATATCTCCTTGGAGGTATAATCCATTCAGTATAAGGGTTAAAGGTTTGGGATGAAAAACCCTTAGGATTCAATTTTGACTTGCCCTTGAGAAAATTTCCAGAGCTCTGACCTCTGTTCGACGATCTTGGAGCTGCGTTCGACGATCGTGGGTCAGATCGTCGAGCTCCGTTCGACGGTCGACTGTAGCTGAGGTCAGGTATATGGGATCGTCGACCTGCGTTCGACGATCTTGGCTGAGATCGGCGATCAGCGTTCGACGATTTGTCCTGAGATCGTCGAGCTGCGTTCGGCGATCGTCGATCTTCATTCGGCGATCGTCGATCTCCGTTCGACGATTTGTGCTGGACTTTAGTTTTCTGAGGCAGATCAGAATTTTTCCTGGCAACCTCTACAACTCCCTTTCCCTTGTCAGAAATGAACTTGATAGGAGTTGTTAGAATAATAGGTTGGCTGGATGAGGCACCCAAGCCCAGTGTACTGTTGAATCTTGAGTTCACTGTGCTTGTGATGTCCATCAGCTTGAGGCTTCTCCCATTGAGAGATTCTTCAAGCTTCTTGGCCTCAGAGAGCTCACTTTTCAGTGTAGCTATCTGTTCCCTATAGTTCTCCAACTCCTGAGAGAGTTTGAGGTTTTCTGATTTTAAAACACTTTGTTCAGATAATTGATTTCTGAGAGAGATGATCTCTTTCTCAGACTTTAGCAGTTCTAAACATAGTGCTTTAAATTCAGATTTAAAATCTTCTGAAGTAAAATCAAAAGAGCTGATTACCTGATCTTCTTCAGGTTGAGTCTCTGAGTCTGACTCTGACTCCTCTTCCTCTGAGTTGTGTTGTGAGGCATTGATTGCCATCATGCAGAACTCCATTTCCTCTGCATCATCCTCATCATCACTAGAGCTGGAAGAGGCTTCTGACTCCTCTTCAGTCTCACTCCAGGATTCAGCAACAAATCCTTTCCTTGTATGCTTATTTTTGCTTGAAGAGGGTTTGCTATTGCCACTCCTTTTGGAGTCTTTCTCCTTTCTTCTTTCTTTTCTGTCCCTTCTGTCCTTGTTCTTGTTTTCTGGACAGTCAGAAACTATATGCCCTGGTTTCCTGCAACCAAAGCAAATAATGTCTTTGTTATTGCCAATGGACTTGTCATACCTTGGCTTATCCTGCTCCTTGTATGATCTTCTTCTGAAGTCCTTTCTGGCCATCTTATAGAATCTTTTGGCCAACAAGCTGAGAAGTTCATCATTGCCTGTTCCTTTTTATTCAGGCAGATCCTCAGTTGCCTTGAATGCTATAGTCTTCTCCTTTCTTGTGGCTGGTGAAGCAGCCTTCTGTTCTTCCTCTCTGTTCTTGATGAGTAGCTCATAAGATTTGAGCTTACCCAACAAGGCTTCAGTGGTGATCTCATTCAGACTTCTGGCATCTTTAATTGGCCAGATTCGTGAATCCCAAGTGCTGGGGAAGCACATTAGGATCTTGTCATTAAGTTCTGTCAGTGAGATCTCTTTGTCTAATGTCCTCAGTTCACTGACAATTAGACTCAGTCTGTTGTACATGTCTCCCACTGACTCAGTTTCTCCCTTCTTGAAGTTCTCATATTGGGAGATGAGATGGGATCTTCTGTCCTTTCTCTCATCAGCTGAACCTGAAACTATTTCTGAGAGCTTGTCCCAAATCTCCTTGGCTGAATTACATTCAGCTACCTTTTGAAAAATGTCATCTGACATTGTCTGAGCTAGAATGTTCATTGCCTTGGCATCAGCTACTTTCCACTTCTTGATGTCAGCATCTGTTCCTGATGGAGGTGGAACAGCATTTGTGCTTGTGCTTTCTGGGGGTCTTGGACACACTGTCAAAACAGAATTGAAAATATCTTTGTCAATAGAATTCATGTAGAGTCTAATCTTTGCTTTCCAAAGTGCAAACTTTGACAGATTGCACACTGGAGGTCTGGTGCTAGCATAATCTTTGTTTTGGGCCATGATTTGTGCAAACAGAAGCTAATAATGAAATATAACAGAAGGATCTAGTTTGGGATCTTGGGGTTCAGGTGTTAGCCTGTACAACCAAACAGATATGGTATGTTTAACCAACCTCCCTCTGATACCAATTGAAAGGGGAAACTAGATCTGATATACTCTAGAGGGGGGTGAATAGAGTATGTGGTGCTTTTAAAACACAAAGAAAAAACTTTTGCAAAGCTTTACAACAATTGTTGTAATGGGTGTAAGCAGGGAAGCAGAAATAAAACTAATCACAAAACTAAGCTAAGCAGAAACTAAGCACAAGAAAATCTAGGCCAGAAACAAAAAGAAAACATGCAGAACCAGATGACACAAGGAATTATAGTGGTTCCCCAAACTTGGGTACATCCACTCTTCTACCACCCTAGGTAGGAATCCACTGCAGGATGAGTTGATCAGGTGTCCTGGGCACCAATGAGCTTTTGATAAGGTGCTCAAAAACCAAATCAGATTTTTTGATCAGGTGTCTTGCCACCAATGAGCTTTTGACAAGGTGCTCAAAAACCAGATTCAAACTTTTGAAGGGAGTTTGAAAAACCCTTTACAGAGTGGGGGTGAGAGAGTGATGGCAGTCTTCTCTTTTCTCAATCAACTGAGAAGACTTAGTGGATTGATGTCAAAGCTCCCCCTGAGTCCTTGATCTTCAGGAAGATGAGCTTTGCAGAGGGTGATAGGCCTTCAAAGATACATCTCCAGCAAAAGATGATTTCAGCAAGCTGAAATGTTGAGTGTCTGGAGTCTTGAAATGATGTTGGCCTTGAACACTTTGAGAGCAGAAGAGATCTGAAGATTGTTTGAAGGCTTGATCTCTCTTATGAGTGTTCTTCAGAATTCTTGTTGACAGAGTCTCTGTATATTGAGTTGTGTCCTATTCTTGTCAATCTCTCTTTTTTGTTCTTCACTATCTTGATTCAAAAAACATTCTATCTTTTATTCTCTGTGTCTGAATAGAATATCACTCTGTCAAAGATAGCCGTTGGTCTGCATTGATTACAGCCTTAATTGCATAATTTGTTCTGAAGGAAAGTCCACTGAATTGTTCCTTGAAAAATCCCTTGAAACTTGCTCCAGAAGTAAATGAAAACGGCTGGCAGATCTTCTGAATTAAATGCAGAATAACTTCTATCTGATTTAAATTTGAATCTGAAAGATAACTGAAATCGTCGAACTGAGCTCTGCTATCGTCGAGCTGAGCTCAGCGAACTGGAAAATCCAAGTAGCAAGATAATCGTCGATCTGAGCTCAAAGATCGTCGAACTGAGCTCAGAGATAAAGATCCAATGCAGAGTCAAAATCGTCGACCTGAGCTCAGCGATCGTCGAATGGAGTTCGACGATATTGAGAAGTTGAGCTCAGCGATCGTCGAGTAGAGCTCGACGATATTATGAGGTTTGAGCTCAGCGATCGTCGAATGGAGTTCGACGATCTGTAGAATTGAGCTAGACGATCGTCGACCGGAGTTCGACGAAACGTCATGCTGAGCTCGACGATTAGACTTAGTCTCCAGAAAAACTTTGGTCTTCAGGGCAGCTTCCAAACCTAGACTTCTAATCCCTTAGACTCAATTCTAATTGACCTATTAAGCTATACAGAAGGTCAAACACAGATTCCTAGAGACATAGTGATCCTGGCCCAAATTAGTAATAGGGTGTTCCAACATATCAGACCTAGTTCTTCACCGTGGAGCGCGTTGGTGTTGTTTGTATAGAATAAAGACGGTGGTATGTGGCTGTACATAGACTACCGAGAGCTGAATAAACTGACCGTCAAGAATAAATATCCAATTACTCGGATAGACGACCTGTTCGACCAGTTGGTGGGGTCGGTAGTGTATTCAAAGTTGGACTTGAATTCAGGATACTATCAGTTACGGATTCGGGATGAGGACATACCCAAGACAGCGTTTGGCACGAGGTATGGACACTTCGAGTTCTCGGTGATGTCGTTCGGGCTAACGAACGCACCATTTGTATTCATGGATTTGATGAATCGAGTATTTCGAAAATACTTGGACCCTTTTGTAGTTGTCTTTATTGATGACATCTTTGTGTATTCCAAATCGGAAGTGGAGCATGAGACTCACTTGAGAATGGCCTTGCAAGTGTTGAGGGAGAACCAGTTGTATGCAAAGTTCTCGAAGTGCGAGTTCTGGTTAGAGAAGGTGGCATTTTTGGGCCACGTGATTAGTGGGGATGGGGTGGCGGTAGATCCAACAAATGTGGAAGCCATCAGAGATTGGACGATTTTGAGAACCGTGGCGGAAGTCCGAAGTTTTCTTGGACTAGACGGGTACTATAGGAGATTCGTGGAAAACTTTTCGCGGATATCTCTACCCCTCACCTCACTCACTCGTAAAGACCAAAGGTTTGTGTGGACTCAAGAGTGCAGTGAGACATTCGAGACGTTGAAGGAAAGACTGATACGGCTCCAATCCTAAGTCTACCGAAAGGGACCAAAGGATTTCAGATCTTCAGTGACGCATCAGGATGAGGTTTGGGTTGGGTGTTGGTGCAACATGGAAGTGTAATAGCCTTTAGTTCTAGACAGCTGAAGCCTCACGAGAGGAATTACCCCGTTCATAACTTGGAGTTGGCGGCGGTAATTTTCGCGTTAAAATTGTGGCGGCACTATGTTTATGGTGCGAAAGTAGAGATCTTCACGGATCACAAAAGCCTGAAGTATCTCCTAGATCAAAAGGACCTGAATATGTGGCAGCGCAGGTGGGTCGAGTTCCTTAGGGACTATGAGGTGGCGATTCAGTATACGCCAGGCAAGGCCAATGTGGTGGCTGATGCATTGAGTAGAAAATACTCTGGGCAAGGGAATTGGATTGACGCTCATGATGAGCGGTTGGTGCATGAATGGTAGTCCCTCGGCTTGGAGTGCGTAGCAAGAGCCGGGGCTAGCGTGGCTCGATTAAACTGGATTGAAATGCAGAACGACTTGTCCGATCGTATACGGGAAGCGACCCATTTGGATGTGGAGTTTCAGCCATTCATGGTGGAAGCTCAAAAAGGTGAGAGCAGGCCTGGGAGATGATTGACGGGATTCTGAGGAAGAACGGAAGGATTTATGTACCGCAGTTCGGCAAGATCCGTGAGGAGTTGATGTTTGAGGCTCACTTTACAAAGTACTCCATTCATCCGGGCAGTACAAAGATGTACTTGGATATGAATAGATCCTTTTGGTGGCCTGGACTGATGCAGGACGTAGCTTTGTACGTGAATCGATGTCAAACTTGTGCCTTGGTGAAGGCAGTGTCAGAAGCCGGACGGGTTCCTGAAGCCTCTTCCAATCCCCGAGTGGAAATTTGATGACATCTCCATGGATTTTGTGCATGGGTTACCTAGATCACAACAGTGTAACGACGCGATTTCAGTGATTGTTGATCGCTTAACCAAAGTGGCTCACTTTATCCCAAACCGGAAGGAGGACAGCGTGGAGAAGCTGGTGGAGTTGTATGTTCGCAACATTGTGCGACTACATGTGATTCCTAAAATTATAGTCAGTGATCGTGACGGACGTTTCACGTCCAAGGACTGGAGGTTGGTTCAGAAGTGTCTGGGCACGAAGCTAAAGTTCAGTACGACTTTCCATCCTCAAATTGATGGGAAAACCGAAAGGACGAACCGTACCATGGAAGATATGCTAAGGATGCGTGTTCTTGACTTCGGCAAGAAATGGGAGGATCACCTCTTCATGGTGGAGTTTGCATATAACAACAGTTACCAAGCAAGTATAAAGATGGCGCCATACGAAGCTCTATATGGTAGGCGGTGTCGAACACCGATGTCTTGAACAGAGGCGGGAGACACCAAACTATTGGGAAAAGAAGTGGTGGCGGATGCTTGTGAGTTGGTACGGACCATTCAAGAACGTATGAAGGTGGCTCAAGATCGGCAAGCAAAATATTTTAATGCGCGCCACAGTAAGTTGGAGTTCGCGGTAGGCGATTGAGTCAATTTGAAGATCAAGCCATTCAAAGGCGTTTCACGGATTCACCGACTCAAGAAATTGAGTCCAAGGTTTTTGGGACCTTTTGAAGTTGTTGAACGGGTGGGAGAAGCAGCATACCGGTTGGCGTTGTCTGCAGAGTTGAGTGGATTGCATGACGTCTTCCATGTCTCCGTCTTGAGGAAAGCTTTGGTAGAGGCTAGTGTGGTGATCGAATCGGCATCGGTGCTGATAGAGGAAGACTTGAGGACGCGAGTCCGTCCAATTGCTATAAGGATTCAGAAATTCGGCAGTTGCGAAACAAAGAGGTCAAACTCGTAAAAGTCCGATGGGACAACTGCGGTCGTGACGAGCTCTCTTGGGAGCAAGAACAAACCATACTGGAGGAATATCCAGAGTTTTTCCGTTCAGGTATCATTTAAATTTTTTGTACCTCTTCTTGATTTTTGGTAATTTCGGGACAAAATTCTTTTAAGGGGGAGAGAGTTGTAACGCCCCAAAATTTGAAAGAAGGACGAGCAGCGTCGAGAGCCAAGTTTGGGTCTTGATGAGGGTCACACGGCCTAGGACACAGGCGTGTCCATGGCCGTGTCGTACCGGGTTCGTCGAGAGCCCGGGAAGTCGACGATTTTTTGCTCAGTTCGTCGACTAGTGGGGGACACGCCCTCCAACACGCCCATTTCGGAGCCCATGTCGCAGGCGTGTTCTCTCGAGTGTTGACACAGAGGTTTCGACACGGTGGTGTCGACACAATGGTGTCAACACAGAGGAGGTGTCGACACAGGCAGGGAACACGGCCTAGGATACGGGCGTGTCCATGGCCGTATGTTTCCGGGTTTGTCGAGTGCCTGTGGTTTCGACATTTTTTGCTCGATGAAGTGTCGAGGCAGTGAATATGGTTCGGGACATGGGCGTGTCCAGGGCCGTATCGAGAATGTTCGACGAATTCCTGTAAGTTCGACGAAGAGGTAGTCGACGATCGTCGAGAAGTCGAACACGGCCTGAGACACAGGCGTGTCCCAGGCCGTGTCCTTCTCGGGTTGTGAGCCGGGACTTGTGAGGGGTTGGACACGGCCTGGAGCCCAGGCGTGTTCAGGTTGGATACGGCCATGTCAAAAGTGACACGGGCGTGTCAAGGACCCGTGTCCTATTTTGGGTGCGACGGTTTCAGCATCAATTGGGGAATACGGCCTTGGACACGGGCGTGTCACAAGCCGTGTTCGGCCCAGGTGTTTTGTTTTTCAGTTCGGATCGTGGCCGTTCTTTCCCTTCTTTTGGGATCTGATGGTCCAGGGTTGCCCTTCCTGAGTTATGCCCGAGAATAGGGTTAGAAACCCTCATTCTTCTCCAAGCAATCTCTTTCCAAGATCTAGAGAGAGGGGAGAGCGAGGAAGAAGGTGAAGGAGAGATCCGGCTGTTGGAGAGGCTTCGGTGCTGCAAACCACGAGCCGAGTCCAGATCCATGGAGGCAAGATCATTGCGAAGGTTTTCATCCGACTAGGTTGCCATGGCAAGGAAGAGGGGTCAGAAGGTAACGACACTTCTCCTCTTGGTTTTAGGATGCATGTCTTAGCATCTTTTATTTTCTAGTTTTTGGGCACCAAACTCTCAAATGAGAGGGGTTTGGGTCGCCTAGGTTCAAGAGGAACCTCCAGGTCGATTGAGTCCATCCCCGACATGTTTTTGCATTAGAGATCTGCTCCGTTAGTGGATTAGGCATGGTGGGTGAAGCCGTAGTCGCGACCGTTAGTCTGACTCGGTGATGTTGCATACGAGCTTTAAGGATTCGTAGAAATCCATTGCGGCAAGATGTCGTTTGTGTTGTTTGTGATGTTTTCCCCCTTTTCTCGAGTGAGTACGTGTAGTCGGAACCGGACAAGGTTAGCTCCTTAATGGTGGTAGATGGTTTCCTTGGTGAACAAGGTTAGCTCCGCATTGGTGGTAGATGGTTTCCTTGGTGCGCGGGAACGCTGTAGTACGAATGAGGGACTAGGGTGGAATTGTCTTGGATTGTGATGTGCCAAGGCGTGGCCATGTCTTCGTGGTCAGCTGGCTATCCCGTGACGTGCACGTCATGTGTGGAGAGTGTCCCAGCGAGACTAGTCCCCTTCTATGAGACTGACGAAAATGCCAAGCATGGGGCAAGCCCGGGCAATGAGGCCATGAGCGGGTGGGGTCCAGCAAGGCTTCTTAGAATCGGTTTGTATGTTTGTTGGAATCCTGACATGAGAAGTCAGAGCTTGCAGGCAAGCCCGGGTCTAAGACCTTGAGCGGGTGGGGCCTTTGCAAGAGTTCCGTGTGGCAGCTTGTATGCCGTTGGGGGAATGTTGGTAACCCCCCTTTGTTTGAGGCTTTATGCCAATGGGGAAATGATGAGTACCCATATGATGTGATGATGCGCTAGTTGTATATGCGATAGTGTGCCTTGGGTGAAGCCCGGTTTTTTGCATACATGCTACATAAGTAGGCCCTTTCATTATATGCTCAACAATAGAGAACGTGTATGTTGTTTGAGACATCCAAGCCTGTTCTTAGTGCCTTACTTGTTTATATATATATTGCATACGAAGTGCTGACTTGAAGGTTGGAGGAGTTCCCCGGGGTCCGTTAGGGGCGGCCGGGAGGAGATGTATTGGTTACACAGTTTGAGGTCAGCCTTTGCTGACCCTCGTTACAATCAAATTTTTACATTGCAAGGATTGCAAGCAGGAGATAGCTCGCCGGCCAAAAGGGCCTAAGCCTCATGAAGTGTTACCGTTTTGCTGTAGCTCTACTTTTATGACATTGTATGTTTGATGCTCATGTTTTCCGGCTTGCATGCCGAGGTAGTCTAGGAGTGCTTATGCACATTTATGACCGGTGTTATTATTTGAGTTTTGGCCTCACTTCTGTTGTAAGGCCTTAAGGCCGCTTCAATACTCATATATGTTGTGGATAACTTCTAGTCTGTTTGCTTTTTCCGCTGTGCTGTGGTTAAGAGTTTTGAGATCGAGTAGTTATATCATCTTAATACTGAAGCTGTGGCGTCTGTATGTTGTGGAGCCCCGGCCGGGCCCATATTATACGGTCATTACACGGGAGGTGTTGCATTCCCTGTACTCATCTATGCTGTAATTGGAAGGAGACTCTTTCATTGTATTGATAGCCAGTTTTTTTACATATTTGTGTCTTTGTTTTCTTAGTTTTTTACATTGCATTGAGGACACTGCAAAGTTTAAGTCTGGGGGTGGATGTAGTTCAATTCTAATATTTCATATGTCTGGACATGATTACAATTGGTTATATTTTTGCTAGCTTAAGTACTCATTATTGTTAACCCCCCCCCCCCCCCCCCCACCCACCCCCCCCCACCCAAATTTAAAAATTCTTTTTTGTTGCTTCTTTCTAAGCTTCCATTAATTCACTCATTTGAGATTATAACTAGTTATTTTGCTTTCACAAGCTGATTAAAATGAATTAAAGTAGACTCATTGAGTGGTCAAATTTGTTGTTTAGTAACTATGTATAGAAATTCTCTAGTTTAATTTTCTCTATATATCTTATTTTTAGGATTAATCTTCTATATTATTAACTAATAATCACTCTATTTTAGGAAAGATAATTATCTATAATAAAGTGAGTCGATGAGTGTAACAGTTTGATAATTTTGTATTAGAGACTCAAAATGAAGAATACCCTTTATTGGTCTCCAGATCTTGCCCATAGCGATCCTCAACACATTCATATAAGTTAATTAGTTAGGGCGGAAATGACTTAGGCCTCCCTTTGGATAGCTTGAGCCTTGCAAGCCCAAAACCTTAAACATTATACCCTTGCACACCCAATTTGGACCTACTCCCTATGTCTTTCGATACTCTACTACTAAAATTTACCAAGGCCAAAAATCCTTACCTATTAGCACACCTATCATTGAGACCTTCATGGAATGAGTTTGGTCATAGTGATATATGGCCTGAGTGCGTGTACACCCACTTGGAATGATCCCTACTATGAACACTTGAAAAAACATAGTGATACGTGGCATGAGTGCATGTACACCCACTCGAGATCATCCCTACTATAGTCCCTTGGATAAAAAAAACAACAAAAATATAGAGTATCCATCAGAAAAAGAAAGAAATGTGGGAAGTATAATAATTGTAAAGTCTGGGGGTGCTTTTATAATATTGATGTATGTTAGGGTAATTACCCTACAAGAGGCTCAAGTGTTATTTAGGTGTGATATGAACCATCACATTTATCTTTGATTACCCCACCGTAATCTTCTATCCTAAGCCAAAAGGTTACACCATAATACAAGTCATAAGGATCCAACCTTACTAATTTTAACTAGTGCTGTGAAGAGGGTGTAAACAGGCAAGCTTATGAGTATCAATTTTGATAATACTAAATTTTGAAACGCTAATGCCTAACTTATTAAGATTGTTATTTTCTCCTCACATTTATAGATGATTGTAATTCTATTTCCAGGAATGAGTGAAAAGGTAGTTAAAAGATATATAGGAGGAATTTAAAGATAAAGTTATATTTAGAAAAGTCTTCTATACCATTTCCTATGCAATTACAACATCAAATTTCTCCTTGAATTCATGGAAATCAGCTTGCATAAAAATTAATTACCTATCATTATTTCCAAATTTTTGAATTAGTTTGCTTAGGGACAAACAAACACTTAAGTCTGAGGGTATTTGATGAGCACAATTATATATGCCTTTTTACTATAATATTTGTAATCATGTCCACTATTATATACCTCCAATCGTTATAATTGTGCGAAAATAGTTAAGAATATGAGTTATCATGAATAGAAGAGCACAATATGGAGTTTCCAATACTTCTTGTATTAAGCTGTTTGTTTATTCATTCATCTTTGTACTGTAGGTATTGCAAGTCCTTTGAACTAAAAGTCTTAGAGCAAACAGAGGAGTTCACGGATCCAACATGACTAAGGGCAGGACTCGAATTGGGCACACATGGGTAGGAACACGCCCATGTCACTACCCGTGTCATTATCGGGAAAGCTCGCAAGGATTGGAAGATAAGTTATAGAACTACATTGGTAGACACATGACCGTGTCCCTACCTGTGTACTTATCGGGCCTGCTGCTGAACCAAGACGTGTGTGGTACCATGAAGAACAACACGGCCATGTGCTTAGCCATGTCAAATGACATGGCCAACGACTAGACACATCTTTCCGTGTTAAACTGCCTTAGAACCGCCCACACGGCATGTGACACGGCCGTGTTGGTACCCGTGTTCGACCCTGTTTGCAAGGAGACTATGAAAACCTGTAGGAAAATTAGAATATGGAATTTTTTGGATCAAAGAACTTGGAGAACTTCTGGAGGACGAAAGTGGAGCATTCGGCGAAGGGGAGATTGAAGGAGATAATTCGTATGGTTTTAATCTTCATGTATCTCTTTTAATCTTCCCCTTCTCTTAGTGGATCTAATTTTATTTTTTTCATTTCGCATGAGACTTATTCTTTTGAACAATTTGGTAATCATGTATGTTAGTTTTTATGTCAAATTTGTGGTATTTTATTCGTATGTATGTGTTCTAACAATGAGATTGATATTAGTCTTGAAATTAGAACTAGTTTTATTTGAATACCAAACTCCTAGATTGAGAAATTGGATGTTTGTGATGATGTTTATATGTTCATGTTCTAATGTTCTTTCTCTTTGTATTTCAAATTGCATGATCAAGAGATATGTTGTTTGGATAATGGTAATACGGATAATTGGACTCATGGTATCTTAGAGATAGGATTTCATGAATTTATGTATTAGATAGGGTTCTTATTCTTAATGCAAATTTGAGTATTGTGAATTGTTCGAGAGAAAATTTACTCAACTTAAGTTTAGGTATTGAATTGCTTGAGAGAGATTTCTATAAATGTTAACCCTTACAATACAACGAATTTGATAATCTTGTTATTATGTGATTACATAGAATTGAATTAATGAGTAATTATTCTCATGTAATTATTCTTAGATTTTCTGCTTTTTACTATCCTTAATTCTCCAATGTATCTTTATCCAAGTAGTCATAGTTAGATTAATTTAGGGTAGCAATCAATTTTAATTATAGGTACGATAATAGAGTGAGAGTGAGAACGAGTACTAGAAAAGACCCTGTGGAATATGACACGAAATGTAGATTTCTCCTATACTATGATCGATAGGTGCACTTGCCTGAGATTAAAATCAATCTAGTTTATGCCTATCCACGTAGCGAGGACAACATCGTAGACATCTTCACAAATCCGCTGTCGAAGGGGCCATTCGGACGGTAATGAGGACTGTTGGGGTTGGTTTCCACTTCTCACTTCAAGGGGGAGTGTTGAATTTTTTGAAGTGAAAGTGGCGGCATCGGCGGCCTGGGAGGACTGTTCGTGTGAACTACGCAGACAGGTGTTACGATGAGCCAGGTTGGCTAGTGGTCTGTAGGTGGCTTGTTCCCTGGAAGTAACCGGGCGGATAGGTTTTGTATCCATGGGAGCTGGAGACTCATATGGAGTTCTCCGAGCCCGGTATGTTGTGGACTCTACTGGAGCTCGGCAGTTCGGCATAGGATTATGCCTTGGAATTTCTTTAGAGAGGTTTGGTGTAACTATGGAGTTCGCCGTTTAGCGACGGCTGGTGTTTGAGTCTGTCAGTTAGTGCATACTATTGTTTGAGACTGCTGGTTTATGCAGATTGACTTCCATATCTGCTGGTATTGTTTTCGCACCAGGGATAGCTGGAGGTGCGGACTTGGTCTGGATCTGTACCAAGTACAATTTTTCTCAGTCTTAGAGTCCAAGTGGTTAACGCGGACTGCTTTTCTATCCGCCAAGTTCGGCAGCTTGGTCGAGCCTGGTTTGTGCCCTAGCTATGGACTCGGAGTGTGCGAACTGCATTTCTATCTTGTAGTTCAAAATTACAGGTTTGTGACTTGTCTTGGGCTATACTTTACAGACTGGAGCTGTGTCCGCAAGATGTGGCGGACTGGTGGCGGTATCCGCAATGTCCGCAGGTATAAGGGATTGATCAATTCTTGGCAACAAGGTGGACTGGTTTCGTGTCCGCACTATGCGAATATGCTTTGTACTCACCATCAGATGGGTAGTGTTCCTATCAATTTGGGCGGTGAACACACTACTCACCACGCTTATAAATAGGACTCCTTGTCACATCAACATTACAACCGAATAAATAGTAAGTGAGCTCGGGTGATTGCTGTGGATAGGTTTTTGTATCCGCGAGGTTTGAGGAGTTGACTGATTTTTTGATGTGCAGATTATGCGGATAGTAGTGAGAAGCCTGGGACTTGGTTCTGACTTTGGTTAGGGATCAATGCGGACTCTGCAGTTATAATTGGCAGTTAGCAGCAGGTCGTGGCTTGCGACCATGCAGTCTCCTCTTTGGCAATTTTACCCAGTTCAATAAGTTGTCCGCTTCTGGCGGTCTGTTCTGTTTTGCAGGAGCAGTTCACGGGTAATCTGGAGCCTAGGAGACCTCACTATTAGGCGACTAACATATTGCAGATAGATTTTGTTGGATCCCTAGTTTGATTTGGGTTAGGTTCACTAACTTAGGATGATGTGACCCAACATGTATAGCCAGGGTCAAAGTTGTGTCCTAGAGTCTAGGCCAAGTCCTCAGTCACAACATCACATGGACAAGCCATCATCAGACTGCCAGAGACTCAAGACTTAGAGTTTTTCCAGAGATTCAGAAATTTCTCAAGAAACTAAGTAAAATGAGTTCAACGTTCGTCGAACTCAGGTCGACGATAGTCGTTCTCAGCTCGACGATCTTAGAGATATATTCTCTGAGCTGAGCTCGACGAACTTCAGTCATAGATCGATGATCCTTAGATTCCACCTTCAGAATTCTAAGTCCAGACTGTTCTCTAGACTCAGGTCGACGAACCTAGTTCTCAGGTCGACGAACTTCATTCTTTGCTCGACGATTTCTGTACTTCCACTTCAACTCTATTGCCAGAGGCTTATCAATTTCTCTTTAAGTCCAGAATCATTTTCAGCTCGATGAATTCAAGGTTCTCCAGACTTAGCTCGACGAACACCATTCTTTGGTCGACGAATCTTTGGACTACTGCAGTATTCTGTCGAGACTATGTTCTCTAATCTCAGGTCGACGAACTCAGTTCTCTGCCCGACGAATTCTGGAACCAGAAGACTTTTGTCGACACTCAGAGTATATGTCGACATCAACTAAGTCGATACTAGAAGAATTTGTGTCGATACCCAGATCATCAGTCGACATTGTGGAAAGGTTATGTCGACAACACACAGAAGACTTGTGTCGACACACATGAGTAATTGTGTCTACACAGAATATTTGACAAATCCAGAATAGTTGTTGAACTCCAGTCGACGAACACATTTTCCAGCTCGACGAATAGGCAAAGATTAAAAGAGACAACAGTTCAGTTTCCAGCTCGACGATCATGGAACTCAGCTAGACGAACAGAAGTTGTCTGGTCGACGAATACAACATCTCAGCTCGATGAACTGTGGACTCAGTTTGACGAATTCTGCCATCTGTCCGATGATTCCAGACTTAGTTATTTTCGGCCTTCTGTCCCCACTTTAATGCGATAATTCTTGAGTAATTAATGCTCTAACATTATCTGATTATAACCGTTAGAAGGAGCATTAATTATGGTCTTCTCCAGGATTATTGTTTGTCGTTTTTCCACGGGACAGTTGGAGAAATAAATCAATACCGATTATTCTCAAGGCTGTCAGCATTAATTGCAGATGCATTAAAATTTTTGAAATACATAGAAGAAGAGAATAACGGATATACACATTGAGATAGACAGAGAATTCAAGAAGATCAATTGAGAAAGCTTTACACAGAGCACAGCTTACTGAAAACCATACAGAGATTACAGAGAAACATTTTTCAGTCTTGAACAATTTGCTCTATCAACAAGAAGGATTCTCTGATACACAGAAGCTCTTGACTAGAAGCTCATCAACAACTGAAGAAGAAGAACAACAATACCTATATCAAGAGTCTTCTTTCTTCAAGTACTCCAGGACACTTCAAAAGGACAACATCATTCTCATCTGTCAAAGAAGTTCCTGAAGATTATTGCTAGTCAAGGATTCAGTTTGAAGACCTATCACCCTGAAGCTTAGCTCCTATTTTTCCCTGATTCATTCTACATCTCAGGGGGAGCCATAAGCTATAATCAAATCCACAAGTCTTCTCAGTTGTATATTGAGAAAGAGAAGACAAAATCATCTCTCACCCCCACCTCTGTAAAGGGTTGTCATCTCCCTTCAAAAGTGATTCCTTGGTTGCAAGTCTCCTGATCAAAAGACTTGGATTGGTTTTTTAGCACCTGATCAAAAGCTCATTGGTGTCAGGCACCTGATCAAAAATCTAAGTAGATTCCTACCAAGGGTTGTAGAAGAGTGGATGTACCCAGGTTGGGGAACCACTATAAAATTCTTGTATCATCTGGTTGTCTCCTTTTCTTTTGTTCTTGTTGTGCTTGTGATTTAGGTTTATTGTTTGCTAGTTTATTAATTTCTGCACTTATTATTTATAGCAAAAGCTGTAATAGCTGTTAATAATTTTTAAGCATACTCTATTCACCCCCCTCTAGAGTATTTCTGATCTAACTCTCACTTTCAATTGGTATCAGAGCAGGTTCCTTTGGTTGTACAAGCTAAACCTTAAACCAAAGATCCTTTGTTAGATCTACAAATTATTTTATTTTATTTTCATTTAAATTATAAACACAGCCATGACACAAAACAAGGATTATGCAAGCACCAGACCTCTAGTTTGCAATCTTAATTGGTTTCCATCTGGAAGGCCAAAATTAGGTTATACATGAATTCCATTGATGAAGACATCTACAATTAAATTTTGACAGGTCACCCATAGGCATCTACATCTACAACATCCTCCAGCAATAATGCAGTCCCACCACCTGAGTGGACTGAAGCCCAGAAGAAAGGAAAGATTGCTGATGCCAAAGCTATGAATATTCTGGCACAAACTATGTCAGATGATATTTTTCAGAAGGTTGTTGAGTGCACCTCAGCAAAAGACATTTGGGATTCCCTAAACCAAATGGTGGATGGATCAGCAGATGAGAGAAAGGATAGAAGATCAAATCTCATATCCCTATATGAGAACTTTAAGAAGGAAGAAGCTGAGACAGTTTCTGATATGTACAATAGGTTAAGCTCAATTATCAATGAGCTAAACCTTGGATAAGAACATCACTCTTACTGAAGTGAATGACAAGATCCTGATGTGCTTCCCAAGCTCATGGGATACAAGAATCTGACCCATCAAGGAGGCCAGATGGCTGAATGAGATTTAAACTAAATCTCTATTAGGTAAACTGAAGTCATATGAACATCTGATAAAGACCAGGGAGGCAGCTGAACAAAGAACACCTCCAGCAGGCAGAAGAGAACAAAGTATTGCTTTCAAAGCCACTGAAGAGACAGAGACTGAAACATCAAATGAAGGGCTTATGACTCTCGTTGCTAAAAGATTCTTCAAGATGGCCAGAAAGGATTTCAGGAGAAAGTCAGCAAGAAAAGATGACAAGCCAAAATATGACAAGACACCAACCAAGGAAGTTGTGTGCTATGGATGTAGAAAGCCTGGGCACTTCCTGTCTTAGTGTCCAGAGAACTAGAAGAAAGAGAAGAGAAGAGAGAAGGAAATCAGAAGACAGCACACTAGCAAACCCTCTTCTAGCAAGCACAAGAAAAAGGAAAAGGGCTTTGTGGCTGAGACCTGGAGTGATACAGAAGATGAGTCAACATCTTCAAGCTCCAGTGAAGATGAGGAAGAAGAAAGAGCAAAGGAGGTTTGCCTCATGGCAATTGATGCCTCCAGAAGTCACTCAGAAGAAGAAGAATCTGAAGATGAAGGAATGTTTGAATCAGAGGCAGATCAGGTAATGTCCTCTTTTGACAACAGCTCTGAAACATTTAAATATGATTTCAAGTTAATGTGTATAGATTTGATTAATTCTGAAAAAGAAATTAAAATTCTTAGGGAAAAATTAGGAAACTTAGAGGATGTTCAATCTGAAAACATTAGGTTAAAAGATGAATTAACCTTAGCAAATAAAAAGATAATTTCATTAAAAACTGAGCTTTGTGAGGCCAAACAACTTGAGGAAACTCTCAATGGGAGAAGCCTCAAGCTGATGGATATCACAAGTACTGTTAATGCCAGATTTAATGGAAAGCAAGGCTTGGGTGCTCCATCAGGTTTGCCCCCATTCTCAGGAAGAACATTTTATCAACTCCAATAAAATCTGTATCTGCTAAAGGGAAAGAAAAGTAAATGACAAACAGACAGTAGGACAGAAAACCGAAAACCAGAAAACACCTAGTAAAAATAAGGTTCAGCAATTTTCGTCGAACTCGGATCGACGAAATGGGGCCAGTTCGTCGAACCCAGATCGATGAACTCTGAATGCAAACTATAGTTACATTTATTCGTCTAACTGCGATCGATGAACTCTATATGGTTCGTCGTGTAGAGGTCGATGAATATGGGGCACAGAGAATGAACATGTTCATTCTCTGGGTAGAGATCGACGATCTCAACCCAATTCGTCGAACTCTGGTCGACGAACTTACAGAAATTCGTCGAACCCAGGAAGACTTAATCAAAACTATAATTCCAACAGCAACTTAAATACTTCTAAGAAACCATTTAATCCACTAGCTGACTGGATCATACCACCTATGAGATATCGCCCCTAGGATATAAGTCCCAACCTGAATTCTCTGTTATTTCCAGCTTCTCTTATCAGCAATACAAAGGACCCAAGGTAACCTGGGTCAAAAACCATTAACTATTTTTTATTGCAGGTGAAGAGTTGTCCAGGGGTAAATCAAACTTGGTACCTAGACAGTGGCTGCTCCAAACATATGACTAGCAGCAAGGACATCTTAACCAACTATAAGTCCAAGTTGGGGCCAAAGGTTATCTTTGGTGACTCCAAATGTGGTCAGTCAGAAGGATTTGGAGAAGTAAGAATAGGAGTTGTCACATTCAAAAAGGTGACATATGTAAGTGGACTCAAGCATAACCTCATCTCCATAAGTCAGTTATGTGATGATGGTTATCAAGTATACTTTAACCCATCCACTTGTTCTATTATTGATAAAAACAACCAAATAGGTTTAACTGGAAGTAGACAAGGCAACATATACTTAGTAAATTTTCTTTCTTCCAAAACTGATATCTGTTTACTAAATTTTACTGGTAATCAGAATGACTTATGGCACAAAAGACTAGGTCATGTAAATCTGAAAAACATAACTAGGCTATCTAAACATAACCTTGTTAGAGGTCTACCTTCTGGTCCCTACAAGAAGGAAGGTCTCTGCAGGGCTTGTCAATTAGGCAAGCAAACTAAAGCTAGTTTTAAATCTGTTAATAAGAGTGATTCACCTAGGATTTTGTACTTGCTACATTTGGATCTCTTTGGACCCATTGTGGAACAAAGCCTAGTAGGGAAATCCTACTCTTTGGTTATAGTGGATGACTTCTCCAGGTTCAGTTGGGTATTCTTTCTGAGATCAAAGTCAGATACCTTCAAGGTTCTTACATATTTTATCAGGACCATACAGATGAGTTCTCTACTCATGTTGCATTGATCAGAAGTGATCATGGCACAGAGTTTGAGTCTCTTCTTATATATGAGTTTTGTGAGAAGGAAGGTATCAGACATTGCTTCTCAGCTCCTAGAACTCCCCAACAAAATGGGATAGCTGAAAGGAAAAATAGGACACTCATTGAAGCTGTAGGTACATTACTTGCAGATGCTTATATGCCCCAAACCTTTTGGGCAGAGGCTGTAAGCACAGTAAATTATGTCCTGAACAGGAGCTTAATTCACAAACTAAAGAACAGGACTCCCTATGAATTGCTCAAAGGGAAGAAACCTAAAATTAACTATTTCAAAGTATTTGGATGCTAGTGTTACATTCATAACAACAACAAAAAATACATTAGAAAGTTTGAGGCTAAGGCTGAAGAGGGAGTTTTTCTAGGATACTCCCAAGTAATCAAAGCCTATATGGTTTCTAATAAATCAACATTTAAAATTAAAGAGTTTATTCATGTTTCATTTGATGAGACTAACATGTATTGCAAGTAGAAAGAAGTTTCTACCAATAGTAACTTGCAGGTACCCCATTTGTGTGAGACCTTGGATGCACTAAATCTCACCCAAGAGGTGCCAACTCATCCCTCTCCACAAGCCATTGAAGAAAGTGAAGAATAAGAAGTTGAAGAAGATGAATCTCTACCAATAGCAAATACAATTCCACAGGAGGAATTAATTCCAAATGCTGTTGCACAACCAACTCTATCCACTAATTTAGTCACACTTAGGGATCACCCCAGAACTCAAGTGATTGGAGACATATTAGCAGGTTTACAAACAAGGCATCAACTCACCCAAGATTTGATGCATGCCTGTTTTCTCTCTCAGGTTGAACCTCTATCCATTCATGATGCTGAGCAGGATCCCCACTGGATCCTTGCAATGCAGGAGGAACTAAATCAATTTGAGAGATGTAGAGTTTGGGATTTGGTTCTAAGACCCCAAAACTACTCAGTTATTGGAACCAAATGGGTTTTCAGAAACAAGCTGGATGCTCAAGGAGTCATTGTGAGAAACAAGACTAGGCTTGTTTCTCAAGGACATAGGCAAGAAGAAGGAATTGATTATGATCAAACTTTTGCACCTATTGCAAGGTTGGAATCCATAAGAATATTCCTTGCCTATGCAGCATACAAGAGGTTCAAGGTTTTCCAAATGGATGTGAAGAGTACTTTTCTAAATGGAGTGCTATAAGAAGAGGTTTATGTAGAACAACCTTCAGGTTTTGTTTCTCTAACTTACCCCTCTCATGTTTTTAAATTGCATAAGGCTCTTTATGGTCTAAAGCAAGCTCGAAGAGCTTGGTATGAGACCTTAGCTAGTTTTCTATTAGAGCATAAATTTACAAGAGGAACTGTAGATAAAACTATTTTCACTAGACATCATAAGGACCAAATCTTATTAGTACAAATCTATGTGGATGATATTATATTTGTCTCTACGGATTCCAAATTATGCAAGAGGTTCTCTGACCTCATGCATTCCAAATTTGAAATGAGTAGCATGGGTGAGCTCTCCTACTTCCTTGGTCTCCAAGTGAAGCAGCTCCCTGATGGCATCTTCATCTCTCAAGCAAAATATATTAAAGAACTTCTAAAGAAGTTTGGGATGGCTGATGCCTCAGCAAAGAAAACTCCCATGGATACCAATGCTGTTGTGGACTCTGATATACCATGGAAACCTGTGGATCAAAAACTTTATAGGGGCATTGTTGGGTCTCTATTATACCTCATAGCAAGTAGGCCAGACATTATATTTGCCACATGTCTTTGTGCTAGGTTCTAGGTGAACCCTAAAGAATCTCACCTAATTTTACTAAAAAGGATTTTGAGATATATAAAGAGTTGTCCTAATCTAGGCCTATGGTATCCTACTGAATCAGAATTTGAGTTAACTGGATACTCTGATGCTGATTTTGCTGGATGCAGGGTAGATAGAAAAAGTACTTCAGGAACTTGCTAGTTTCTGGGTATGAGATTAGTATCTTGGTTTTGTAAAAAGCAAACATCAGTGTCAACCTCAACTGCTGAAGCAGAATATATTGTAGCAGGCAGCTGTTGTTCACAGATCCTTTGGATACAAAATCAGCTTCTAGATTATGGGTTCAACTTAAATAATTCAACCCTACTCTGTGATAATACAAGTGTTATAGCTATAGCCCAGAATCCAGTTCACCATAGTAGGACAAAGCATATTGATATAAGACATCATTTCATTAGAGAGTGTGTACATACAAATAAAATCAAGCTTGTCTATATCTATACTGATTTACAAAGGACTGATATATTCACCAATCCTCTGGATGAGGGAAATCATATGTTCTTTGTAAATCAACTTGGAATGATCAATGGAGAAGACTTTGTTGGATCCCTAGTGGATTTGGGCTAGGTTCACTAACTTAGGATGTGACCCAACATGTATAGCCAGGGTCAGAGTTGTGTCCTAGAAGTCTAGGCCAAGTCCTTAGAGTCAAGACTTAGAAGATTTCAAGACTAAGTAAAATAAGTTCGACGTTCGTCCAACTCAGGTCGACGAAAGGCGTGCTCAGCTCAACGATCATGAGATATTTCTCTGAGCTGAGCTCGACGATCTTCATTCTCTGGTCGACGAAAACCGAGATAATTCAACAAACCAAAGTCGGGATAACTTCAGATTATTCTAAGTCCAACTTCAGACTTTGGTCGACGAACAAGATTCTGATCTCGACGAACTTGGATCTCAAGTTCACAACTTCTCAGGTCGATAAAGTCAACTTCTCAGGTCGACGAACTCAGTACTCTACTCGATGAATCCTTGAAAGAGAAGATTTGTGTCGACACTTAGGGCATATGTCGACACCAACTTATGTCGACACCAAAAAACTTATGTCGACACCAGAAGACTTGTGTCGACACCAAAACTAATCAGTCGACATCCACCTGTGTCGACACCAGAAGATTCATGTCGACACACAGAATATCAGCCAAAACAAAATACTAGACTAAGCCCATAATGGTTGCTGAACTCCAGTCGACAAATGCAATTGTCAGCTCGACGAACTTCAGACAAAAGGCAAAGGTTCTGAAGCATGAAAGTTCTGCTATCAGCTCGACGAACTTGGAACTCAGCTCGACGAACAGAAGCCGTCTGGTCGACGAATTCAATATCTCCGCTCGACGAATTGGCAACTCAGTTCGATGAATTCTGCCAACTGTTCGACGATTTCAAACTTAGCCATTTCTGGCCCTCTGTCCCCATTCTAATGCGGAAATTCCTGAGTAATTAATGCTCAAACATTCTCTGAATGTATCCGTTAGAGGAAGCATTAATTACGGTCTTCCTCAGGATTATTACTTGCTGATTTTCCACGGGACAGTTGAGGAATTACATTAATGCCGATTATTCTCAGGCCGTCAGCATTAATTACAGAGGATTCAAATTTCTGAAAAGGTATAGAAGAAAAGGAGATCGAGAATTAGATAGAGAACAACAAGTAAGAACCAGAGAACAAGAACATACTCAGTCAGAAAAATACAGTGAGACACACAGACTGACCGCAAGAATTCATACTGCAGCAGAAAAGCTTCACACAAGCAAATCATACTGAAGCTCACAGTGACAGGCAGTGATCTTCATTCAGAAGAAAAAGAACAATCATAAAATATCAAGAGTCTTATTTTTCAACACTCTCTCCAGGACTTCCAAGGACAATAGATATCAAATCAGTCAAGAAGATCCTGCATCACTGCTTGTCAAGAACTCTGATTGAAGACCTATCACCCTGCAGCAAAGCTCCAGATCTTCCCTGAACCATTCTACATCTCAGGGGGAGCTGTTTGCTAATATCATTCCACTTAAGTCTTCTCAGTTTATTGAGAAAGAGAAGACATAATCACTCTCTCACCCCCTCCTATATAAAGGGTTGTCATCTTCCTTCAAAAGTGATTCCTGGTTGCAAGTCTCCTAACCAAAAGACTTGAGTTGGTTTTGGGGACTTGATCAAAACCCATTGGTGTCAGGCACCTGATCAAAAACCTGAGTGGATTCCTACCAAGGGTGGTAGAAGAGTGGACTACCCAGATTTGGGGAACCACTATAAACTTCTTGTGTCATCTGGTTGCCTATCTTTTTCTTTTGTTCTTGCTCTGTGGCTGTGATTAGGTTTATTAGTTTTTGTTTTCCAGTTTGTTACTTACTGCACATTTTCAGCTTACAGCAAAAGCTGTAACAGCACCCTTAGTGGGACCTAACAAATTTTAAGTATACTCTATTCACCCCCCCCCCCCTCTAGAGTATTGTAGATCTAACCCTCACTTTCAATTAGTATCAGAGCGAGGTTCCTTTGGTTGGACAAGTTAACCCTTGAACCAAAGATCCTGTGTTAGATCTACACATCACTTTATTCACATTTAACTGTTAAAATAGAAATACAGTCATGGCACAGAATAAAGATTATGCAAGCACCAGAGCTCCAGTTTGCAACTTACAAAAGTTTGGAATCTGGAAGGCTAGAATCAATCTATACATGAATTCTATTGATGAAGATATTTTTGCTTCTATCTTAACAGGTGTACCTCCACCAACTGCTGCTCCTCCCAGTACCTCTACAGATATGACTGCAGTCCCTCCTCCAGATTATAATGATGCTTACAGGAAAGCCAAGATGGCTGATGCAAAAGCCATGAACATATTGGCACAAACAATGTCTGATGACATTTTCCAGAAGGTTGCTGAGTGCACATCAGCAAAGGCCATTTGGGATTCCCTAAACTAAATGGTTGATGGATCAGCTGATGAAAGGAAGGATAGGAGATCAAATCTCATATCCCAATATGAGAATTTCAAGAAACGGGAAGCTGAGACGGTGTCAAAGATGTACAATATATTAAGCTCAATTATTAATGAGCTGAAAACTCTGGACAAGGTCATCACTCTCACTAAAGTGAATGACAAAATTCTGATGTGCTTCCCAAGCTCATGTGACACAAGAATTTGGCCCATCACGGAGGCTAGATGCCTAAACGAGATTTCAACTGAATCTCTACTAGGCAAACTGAATTCTTATGAGCAGTTAATAAAGATAAGGGAGGCTACTGAACAAAGAACATCTCCTGCAGCCAGAAGAGATCAGAACATAGCATTCAAAGCCTCAGAAGAATCAGAATCCACTGTATCAAATGAAGAGCTCATGAGTCTCTTTGCAAAGAGATTCTTCAAGATGGCTAGAAAGGACTTCAGGAGGAAGTCAGCAAGAAAGGATGACAGGGCAAAGTATGACAAGGCACCAACAAAGGAAGTGGTGTGTTATGGATGCAGAAGGCCTGGGCACTTTCTCTCTGAGTGTCCAGAGAACCAGAAGAAAGAGAAGAGAAGAAAAAAGGAAAAGGATTCCAGAAAGCAGTTCACCAGCAAACCCTCTTACAGCAAACACAAGAGGAATGAAAAGGGGTTTGCAGCTGAGACTTGGAGTGAGACTGAAGAAGAGTCAACATCTTCAAGCTCCAGTGAAGATGAAGAAGAAGAAAGAGCAAAAGAGGTTTGCCTCATGACAATTGATGCCTCAAGAAGCTACTCAGAAGAAGGAGAGTCAGAAAATGAGGAAGCTTCTGAATCAGAAGCTGTTCAGGTATTATCATGGTTTGATTATAATTCAGAATCTTTCAAATCAGATTTAAAAATCATGTGTTTGGATTTAATCAACTCTGAGAAGGAAATCAAACTTCTCAGAGATAAGCAAGTTAACTGTGATAACTTAGTATTAGAAAACACTAAATTGAAAAATGAAATAGATATGTTCAGTGAACAACTCACCCTTCTAAAAGATGAATTAAATAAGACAAAACAGCTAGAAGAATCACTAAATGGAAGAAGCAAACAACTAGCAGTAATCACCAACATATTTAATGCTAGTTTTAATGGAAGTAAGTTAGGATTAGGTGCATCACCTAGTGAACCACCTATTATTTAGAAAAACCATTTATCACAACCCATAAATTTTATTTCTGAGAAAGGAAAGAAGAATATTGATCAAGTAAATAAGGTAAATAAAATTCTTGAACAAACTAAAACTAAGGACGGAATTGAAAAATAGAAAACACCAAATAAAAACAAAGTTCAGCAATTTTTGTCGACCTCAGATCGACGAAAAGGGGCCAGTTCGTCGAACCCAGATTGACGAACTCTGAATGCCAACTATAGCTATCAGTATTCGTCTAACTGTGATCGACGAACTTTGTATGGTTTGTCAAGCAGAGATCGACGAACGTGGGGCGCAGAGAATGAACATGTTTATTCTCTGGGTAGAGATCGACGATCTCAACCCAATTCGTCGAACTCTGGTCGACGAACTTACATAAATTTGTCGAACCTAGGAAGACTTAACCAAAACTGTAACTTTAACAGAAACCTAAATACTTCTAGGAAATCATTTAATCCCCTAGCTGACTGGACCATTCCACCTAGGAGATACCACCCCCTAGGATATAAATCTCAGCCAGAATTTTCTGTTATTTCTAGTTTCTCTTATCAGCCATACAAAGGTCCCAAGGTAACCTGGGTCAAACATCACTAACTGTTCGCATTGCAGGTGAAAAAGTATCCCGGGGTAAATGAAACTTGGTAGCTAGACAGTGGCTGCTCCAAGCATATGACTGACAGCAAGGACATCCTACTCAACTATAAGTCCAAGATGGGGCCAAAGGTTATCTTTGGTGACTCAAAATGTGGTCAGTCACAAGGAGTTGGAGAAGTGAGAATAGGGGCTGTCACATTCAGAAAGGTGACATATGTAAGTGTACTGAAGCATAACCTCATCTCCATAAGTCAATTATGTGATGATGGTTAGCAGGTATACTTTAACCCTTCTACCTGCTCTATCATTGATAAAAATAACCAAACTATTTTAACTGGAAGTAGACAAGGAAACATTTATTTAGTAAACTTTCTTCTGCCACAACTGATATCTGTTTACTGAATCTAACTAGTAATCTGAATAAATTATGGCACAAAATACTAGGACATGTAAACCTGAAAAACATTGCTAGGTTATCTAAGGACAACCTTATTAGAGGTCTACCTTCTGCCCCCTACAAGAAGGAAGGTCTCTGCAGGGCTTGTCAATTAGGTAAGCAAACTAAAACTAGTTTCAAATCAATTAATAAGTGTGACTCACCTATGATCTTGTACCTGCTACACTTGGATATTTTTGGACCCATAGCTGTACAAAGCCTAGGAGGGAAATCTTACACTTTAGTTATAGTGGATGACTTCTCGAGGTTCAGTTGGGTATTCTTTCTGAGAATAAAGTTAGATATATTTAAGGTTCTTACAGATTTTCTCAGGACCATACAGATTGAGTTCTCTACTTATGTTGCATTAATCAGAAGTGATCATGGAATAGAGTTTGAGTCTCTTCTTATGCATGAGTTCTGTGAGAAGAAAGGTATCATGCATTGCTTCTCAGCTCCTAGAACTCCCCAACAAAATGGGGTAGCTGAAAGGAAAAATAGGACACTCATTGAAGCTGCAGGCACATTGCTTGCTGATGCATACATACCACTAACCTTTTGGGCAGAGGTTGTAAGCACTGCAAACTATGTCCTGAATAGGAGTTTAATTCACAAACTAAAGAACAAGACTCCCTATTAATTGCTCAAAGGGAAGAAACCTAAAATAAACTATTTTAAAGTTTTTGGTTGTACATGTTATATACATAAAAACAACAAGAAATATATTAGAAAGTTTGAGGATAAGGCTGAAGTGGGAGTTTTTCTAGGATACTCCCAAGTAAGCAAGGCTTATAGGGTATTTAATAAATCAACATTAAAAGTAGAAGAGTCAATTCATGTTTCTTTTGATGAAACTAACATGTACTGCAAGGAGAAAGAAGTTTCTACCAGTAACAACTTGCAGGTACCCCACTTGTGTGAGACATTGGATGGACTAAACCTCACCCAAGAGGTTCCCACTCATCCCTCTCCACGGGTCATTGAAGATAGTGAAGAAGATGAAGCTGAAGAACATGAGCCACAACCAACAACAAATATAATTCCACAAGAGGAATTTATTCAAAATACTGTTGCACAACCAACTCCACCCACTGATTTTGTCACACTTAGGGATCACCCCAGATCTCAAGTAATTGGAGACATATCAGCAGGTGTACAGACTAGGCATCAACTCAACCAAGACTTGATGCATGCCTGTTTTCTCTCTCAGGTTCAACCTCTAACCATTCATGATGCTGAGCAAGATCCCCACTGGATCATTGCAATGCAAGAGGAACTAAACCAATTTGAGAGATGTAAAGTTTGGGATTTGGTTCCAAGACCCCAAAACTACCCAGTTATTGGAACCAAATGGGTTTTTAGGAATAAGCTTGATGCCCAAGGAGTTATTGTGAGGAACAAGGCTAGGCTTGTTGCTCAAGGATATAGGCAAGAGGAAGGAATTGACTATGATCAGACCTTTGCACTTGTTGCAAGGTTGGAAGCTATAAGGATTTTCCTGGCCTATGTAGCATTCGAAAGGTTCAAAGTCTTTCAAATGGATGTGAAAAGTGCCTTCTTAAATGGAGTGTTACAGGAAGAGGTTTATGTAGAACAACCTCCAGGTTTTATTTCATCAACTCATCCCTCTTATGTTTTTAAATTAAATAAGGCTCTTTATGGTCTAAAGCAAGCTCCAAGAGCTTGGTATGAGACCTTAACAAGTTTCTTATTAGAGCATAATTTTACAAGAGGAACTGTAGATAAAACCCTTTTCACTAGACATCATAAGGACCAAATTTTGTTAGTGTAAATATATGTAGATGACATTATATTTGGCTCTATATATTCAGAATTGTGCAAGAGGTTTTCTGACCTCATGCATTCTAAATTTAAAATGAGTAGCATGGGAGAGCTTTCATATTTTCATGGTCTCCAAGTGAAACAGCTTCCTGATGGCATCTTCATCTCTCAAGCAAAATATGCTAAAGAACTTCTAAAGAAGTTTGGGATGGCTGATGCCTCAGCTAAGAAAACTCACATGGCCACCAATGTTGTTGTGGACTCTGATATATCAGGAAAATCTGTAGATCAGAAACTTTATAGGGCCATTGTTGGGTCCCTATTATACCTCACAAGAAGTAGGCCAGATATTATGTTTGCTACATGCCTTTGTGCTAGGTTCCAAGTGAACCCTAAAGAATCTCATCTAATTTTCTTAAAAAGGATTTTAAGATATATAAAGAGTTGTCCTGATCTAGGCCTATGGTACCCTGCTGAATCAGAATTTGAGTTAACTGGATACTCTGATGCTGATTTTGCTGGATGCAGTGTAGATAGAAAAAGTACCTCAGAAACTTGTCACTTCCTGGATATGAGACTAGTCTCATGGTTTTGTAAGAAGCAAACATCAGTGTCAACATCCACTGCTGAAGCAGAATATATTGTAGCAGACAGCTGTTGTTCACAGATGCTGTGGATACAAAATCAACTTCTAGATTATGGGTTCAACTTAAATAATTCAACCATATTCTGTGATAATACTAGTGCTATAGCCATAGCACAAAATCCAGTTCACCATAGTAGGACAAAGCATATTGACATAAGACATCATTTTATTAGGGAGTGTGTAGACAAAAATAAGATTAAGTTTGTATATATCTACACTGATTTACAATAAGCTGATATATTCACCAAACCTCTAGATGAGAAAAATCATGATTTCTTTCTAAATCAGCTGGGAATGATCAATGGAGAAGAATTAGCTTAAGTTCTGTCTGCATTCGACGAATTTTCCAAAGTTCGTCGAACGGAGTTCGATGAACCGGGGAAGGTTTGAGAGATATTCGTCGAACGAAGTTCGACGAACTCTCTGTGAGTGAAACAATTTTCGTCGACCAGCGATCGACGAACTTTGCTTTAGAAGATATTCGTCGACCCAAGTTCGACGAACAGTCTTCAATTCTTTTGATGAGCTCGACGAATTATTTAACTCTAAACTATTTCGTCGACCTCAATTCGAAGAATTAATTCTATTTTCGTGGAACGAGGTTTGTCGATTCATATTCTGGAAAACCTTATATCTAGGTTTTCTTCGACCTCCATCCCGCGCTTTCTATTCCCTTGCACTTGATCGTCGTTTCTGTGTCTTTCTTGCAAGTGATTTCCATGGAGATTCCAGCAGGAGCTCTAGCCGCTATGAAGTTTGACACTGGATTTGATGTCGACTTCGAATCATTCCAGCACTCGGATCCAATCTTTTTATATATTCTGGAACTTCTGGAAAAACAGAATCTAAAGAACCTGATGACCACCAGGATAAAGTTGGCAGGAACAAAACTCAGAGAATGGGTCTATTCTTCATCCACTCCTGAAGACAATACTATGACAGGATCAATCGCCGGTAACACTGTCTCCTTAACCCTCGCGGTTTTAACTAAAATATTTGGTTTGACAAATGGTGAAGAGGAATTAGAAATTGATTCTGAAGAGTTTAATATAATGCTAAATCTAATGGGTTATGATGGTGATAACCCAAATAAATTGTTGAAGAGGCATTTGTCTGCAGCATACAAGTTCCTGGCAGATATTGTTGGGAAGGTCTTGCTTGGCAAGCAACTACCCATGACTACATCACAAGACATCAGTTCTTGGTCATGTGTGCAGTAATAAATAAGAATCAAGTGGACTGGGCTCAGATCTTCTTTGATCTGATAAAGAAGAAAAATAACAAGAAAGACGTGTGTTTTGGAAGGATCCTAGGGATCTTCCTCAAGGAAAAGGCTGCTGAATCACTGATCTCCCAGACCATATTCAGCAATGTCAGTAAAAGGCTCACATGTGCCTTATTTGGCAGATGGAAGAGGACAATCACAAAGCCCACTAAGGCTTCTACCTCTTCCACCCCAGCTTCTGAAGGCACCAGGGCTGTTAAAGCCACTCCCACACCTGCTGAAGAGATTCATCCCACACCACCATCTCTTCCAGCACCCCTTCCAGCAAAATAACTCACTTCCTCTCCCATTATTTCTTCAACACCCCAATCATAACAGCATACTCATGTTCCTACTCCACCTCCATCTCCACCAATTGACATCACTGACATTCCATCTACACCTCTTCACGAAAATCAACACCCAACACCTCCTGATTCCCCTCATGATACATATATTTCTACACCACCACAGTATCCACTTCCCCCACATCTATCTTCCATACCATCTTACATCCTACCATCAGATACCATGATTCAAGATGCCACCCTTCCATCCCCATCAACATCTAACCTTCACATCACTGATGCTCCACCATATGTTCCATCAATAGTTGTCACCCCTTCCACACCAATTGCAACACCATCTACAACTTTCTCATTGGACCCCAATACCATCTCATCTATCATCACCAACATCACCCCCCTTTTGAAATCCCTTATAGCAGAGGCCATTACACCTCTTGCTACTACCATTACCTCTTTATCTGCTCAAATATCTGCCCTTACTGCTGCCCCCTCCTCAGTTAGGGGCCTGGCCTCAGTTTCTATTGAAACCAGGCTGGGGGAGATGCCTGATGATGAAGAAGCAGCAACAGCTTCAGACACTTCAGCTCCAGCACCAGCAGATACTCTAGTCCCCACAGCAGCATATAAAAATTGTATAGACAAAGATTTAATTGATACATACATGGATTTTGAGTCAGATTCTGAAGTATTCACAACTGTTGGTGATTTTATTCTAAATCCCACAGTTAACTTAGAAGCATTGCTGCAAACTTTTGATACTGTACATATGCATCCTCTTCCAGCAACATTCACTAAGCCACATTTGGCTATTGTGCCTTATACTCCTCCTGTCAGTCAAGCAGTTGCTAAGAAACTATGTGACAGGCTTGTAATTCTAGTTTCTATACTAACCTCTGCAGTCATTCCATCCCCTCTAGAAGTTATCTCAGCACCAATCTTTGTGATGGATGACTCCCCTATGTCAGATCTAGATGAGTTGATCTTGGCTGACATTGAAGAAGAAAATAAGACAGCAGCTGAAAGCTCTGTCCCAGTTACTTTTGATTTTTGTATAGTCTCTTCTTCAACTCCAGCTGAAACTCCAGCCTCTGAAACCTCTGCTCCTGCTATAGAAAAGACTGCTACCTATGATAAAGCCTTGAAAGCATTGGATGCTCTATATGATGACCCTCAGGGTTCTGCCAATGATTCAGATGATGATGACGAAGATTCAAATGAAGACACTGCTAAGAAGAAGAAGAAAATGTTGTCAAAGAAAATGAAAGCCCCTCCTCCTCGTGTTGCTAAGCCAAACCCAAAGAATGACACCCCATTCTATATCCTCCAAAATATTACTCCTTACAATGGAATGCCAGCATGGATGTGTTTATCAAAAAATCTGCAAAAGGAAAGGAAAAGAAGTAGTAAATATTCTCCTCCACCAGTTCAGAGATACAGAAGAGATCCACCTCCTCCAGCAGCTGGTGTCACTGGCTCTAGCTCTCAGAGATCTTCCCCTATGCAAACTTATCTGAAAGATATGGTACCTAAACACCTAGAGGGGGGGGGTGAATAGGTGACCTAAACCTTATTAACTTTTGTTTGACAGCACAACAGTTTATCACAGATTATTACAGTTAACAGCAATTTCAGAAATCACACAGAAAAGCCACAACACAGCACAGCACAGCATACACACTAATTTTATAGTGGTTCCCCAATCTTTGGGTACATCCACTTTCCCCCTTCGCCTATCTAGCAGTGTACTAGATTCGGCCAAACTTCTCCACTAGCTCAGAACCCAACAAGGTTCCTACCTCAGGCCCAAAGCCTTACACTCAGCCAAAAGGCCTACACTCAGCCACCCAGGCCTACACTCAGCCAATCAAAGGCCTACACTCAGAGTTCTTCAACTCCTACACTCAGGCACCAAGCCCTACCCTCAGCCTTTATAAAATAGGCTTACAATCACTCAGATCCAATGGATCTTACAAGTTATAATAGAAATTACAAATTCTAACTCTACAACTCAGAAGGAATGAGAGGAGTTGAGAGTTTCTTGGAGAGTTCTTGGAAGAACTCAGCTTGATCCAAACTGACTTAGCTTTCTTCAAAGCTTCTTGAGTAGAACTGAATTAGTCTGAATCTTCTGCAGTTGATCCTTGATCTCTGCTTCTTGAAATCCAGATGACTCTGAATTCTTCTTCTCAGCCTTAGTTCCAAAGACTGAATCCTTGGTTGGAGCTCTCTCTCTCCAACTACTTAGATCTGCAGTTGGACTGCCTGATCTTCTTGTGTTGATCTTCTGTGTATCACTTCTTGATTTAGTCTGATCAACTACTTCAATCACACCATGTAATGTTTTTGAACTTCTTAATTATTATCTCTCTTTTTCTGTAGACTGTGGGTGCCTATTTATAGGCTTCCTTCATGGTAACCGGCTGATCCGGTTTATAACAGTCTTTTGACTTTGCTGACAGTTGCTGTAGACCGGCTGGATTGGCAGCTGTCATGTCAACCAGTCACTTCTTGAAATTCTCTAACTGTCAGTTAGTGTCGAGACTTTCTGTTCTTAAGTGTTGACACTCATAGACCAAGTGTCGACACATGTTGTGTAAGTGTCGACACAAGTCTACAAGGTGTCGACACATTCCCTTGTATGTCTCGACACAGTTTCTTCTGCATGTGTCGACACTGAAATTGAGTGTCGACACAAGCACTTGTACTTCATTCTTTCTGTATTCTTCTAAGTGTCGACACATCTCCTTTGTGTCGACACATCTTCATGTGTAGAAACTGTCAAGTGTCGACACTGCTTCTTGGTGTCGACACAAGTCTTCATTCTTGATTCTTCAGCTGAGTGTCGACACATCCCATTAGTGTCGACACTTATACTTAGAATATTTTACAAGTTTTCTGTTCTTTGCTAAGTGTCGACACAGCTCCTTGTGTCGACACTATCTTCAAGTGTTGAGTCTTCTGGTTATGTGTCGACACATTGTGCTGAGTGTCGACACATTCTTTAAGTGTTGACTTCTTTGAGTGTGTGTCGACACATTATGCTGAGTGTCGACACATTCTTCATATGTTGACTCTTTTGATTGAGTGTCGACACATTGTGTTGAGTGTCGACACTTGTACTTAGTCTCTGCAGAATTATGCTGAGTGTCGACACAACTCCAAGTGTCGACACTGTCTGGTGTTGACTCAGCTCTTCAAGATGTCGACACTTCTGCTAAGTGTCGACACAGCTTTTCTGCATCCTTCTACACTGAGTGTCGACACAGCTCCAAGTGTCGACACTTTCTGACTGGTGTCGACTCTTCTTCCCTGGTGTCGACACAAAGACTCCAAGTGTCGACACTGCTTGTCTGGGTGTCGACACAAGCTTTCTCAAGTGTCGACACTTTGCCTCTGGGTGTCGACACATGGACTTAGAAATTTTCAGCTTCAGTCCAGAGTATACCTAACCTGCACAAATAACTCAAACAAACATCAAATACATTCTGATGTATATCATTGAGTTAGGTGAGGCTTCTTCAAATCAGGTACATTTGACCAATGTACCCAACAATCTCCCCCTATTTGGAGAAGTCATAACCCTTAGTCAATGATATACACCACTCATAATTAAAAATTACAAAATGATGTAAAACATATAAATGACAACAGGGTAAAACTTGAACATGTAATAAACTACACATGTATACTTATTAAACATTGCAGAACAATTAAGAAACACACACATTTCAGAACATTCAAACTATATTTATCATATACTGTTCCAATAATGTTTCTTATACATTTTCAATGAAGTATTACAATGTTTTTCTCTTAACAAAATTACAATAAGCAACAAGTTAATTCCTAATCTAGTGCTGATCAGGTTCTTTGATAACAATCCCTTTTCCAGCTTTAACTTGAGCTTTCACAGCAGCAGCAGCAGCAGCAGGCTCAGCTTCACCAGTCTTCTTCCCTTTTAGATCTTGCTTATCTGCCTTGATCTTCTGCCTTTCAAAATAATGATAAGGCTTGGGAAAGTACTTGCTAGGCTCCACAGCTGTTGGAGGTAGCTTTCCTAACTTGGCCTTCCTTCTGTGTTGGACAATGGCTTCTTGTCTAATCTCATGCTTTCTCCATTCAGCCTCTGAGAACCACTTGTTTCTCTCATGGGCATTATCCTTGGCTGCTTTCCAGGCTGTAAGAATTATGTTTCTAGAAGTAGGGCTCCATTGTTCAAAATCTGGCTTTTGCTCAGCAATTTCCCTAAACTTCTTCTTTGACAGCCTAGTTTCTTCTTCTTTATCCAATGCCTCTTGCATAGCAGCTGTGATAGGTTGAACAACCTTTTCCAGAATAACATTTGGCTTGCCAGCAGTTGGACTATACATGGTGCTTACATCAGCATGAATCATTTCAAAGTCTGGAGGTGGATAGATGACATCAGCCACTGCTTGTTGCTCACCTCCAAGAAATGTTCCTTGAATACCAGATTCACCTACTTCATTGTCATCACACAGGGGAGGGTATCCAAGTGTAGCCCTTATAGAATTTGAAATCCATTTTGCATGCTCAGAACTGGCCTTGACTAACACTCTCTCCCCCTTTATGACTTCTTGAGCCATATGATCCCTGACATCATCTTTCTGAAACCGGATTTGGCTATCCAAATATCTTATGCCTTCTTTAAAGAAAGGTCTAAGCTTTGTAAGCTGTTCTGATATGACCTTCTGGGAATCTTTTATGGCATTTTTAACAGCAGCAATCTCTGCTTGAAATATCTTATCAAAATCAGCTTTGGCAGCAGCTGAGGAAGTGGAAGGTTCATCTGACTTATTCTTAATTTCAGTGACAATTGCATTGTGAGATGCAGTCAAGTTATCATTCATCCTCAACTGATTCTCCAGGACATAGCCTTGCTTGACTGCTATATCATCCACTTTCTCTTTAATTTCTTCTTGATGTTTAGCTAGATAGACCACAGCATTAGCACCCTTGGTAAAACAATCAGTCATTGCTGTTTTATTAAGGTTCATTTCAAACCTTATAGACTTGATTTCCTGGCCCAGATCAGACTGTAGTGCTTGGTGCCCTTCATCAACATAAGTTTCTAAGGCTTTTCTTTGTTCATCCATCTTGATTTGCATTGCAAGCAGTAGAGCACTATAATCAGTGGATGGAGCTTGTTGAACTAGTGAATGCTGAGCAACTGTTTGTAGAGCCTTCTTATAGCTTTGGCTCCTCCTCTTGAATACAAAGAACTTCTTTTTCTTAGCTTGCTCAGCTTCCTCATCTTCAGAGTCAGATGTACTTGCTATATCCACCCTATCCTTAGGGCTGGATGTTCTTTCAGTATGCACATCTTGTGCCTGCTCAGAATCTAGCCTTATAGGCTCTTCTTGACTATCCAAAGTCTCCCCCTCAGCAACAGCATCCTTCACTGCATCAGCAGCAGTCTTTTCCATATCAAAATCTTCTTGATCCAAGTTCAAAAACAGATCTTCCATGGTATACTCTGGTGGAGACTGTGCAGGAGATGTCCTTGGTTCTTCTACCACTGCATCAGGTATCACAATAGATGTGTCTGGATGAACAACATCTGGTTCTTGTGCTTGCTGAGTTGGCTGATGGTCATCAGACAAATCAGAATGTGATATAGAAAAATTCAAAATGTTAAGATCAACAAGTACCTCTTGAATGATGAGAGTAGCCTGCTCACTATCCAGTGTAGATGGATGTTCTACAGCTGGAGGCTCCCCCTGGATATCAGCTGGCTCCTGAGGAGCAGGTGACTTTGCTGCAGTCACATCTACTGGACTTTCAGGAGTGAAGACCACCTGTTCTTCACTGCCTGAGCTGCTTGAGGACTCTTGAGGCACAGCAGCTGTCTTCCTTTTCTTCCTGGGAGGAGAGTCTGTTTTAGAAGTTTGTTTCTCAGGGGTGGCCAAGTCCTTTGACACCAGCACCCTTTCCCATCTTGAGAATATTCTGGAGTCCATTCTCCTCATATGATTTATCTTTGTTCCTGCAGCAGTGCTCATTACCTCTGGAATGGATCCAGCCAGGTAGAGACTTATAATCCTGCCCAGATTGGGCTTCTTCAGGCTTTCCTTCACTTTCTCAAAAACCACCATTGACCAATCTGTCTTTAGAGTGAAGATGATTCTGGTCATTACTTCAAACATGGAGGCAGACACCCTGTCATGCCCTCCTGGTTTGCACAGAATTACCTTGCCCACTACTTCTGACAAGAACTTGCCTTGATTGTTCATCCCCTTCCTATTGAAGACTGATCCCACCTTCATCTGTGAATCCAGTCCACACCAAGTAAGAGCTTCCCTGGTCTTAGAAGCAGTTACCTCCTCTTCTTCTTGAATCTTGGGTAGCTGAAGTACCTTTCTCAAAGACTTGGGGGATAGTTTGACTTTGGTGCCATGCACCCTGGACTTGATTCTGAATCCAGAGTCGTCCACAGTTGCTTGAGTAAGAAATTCAATTACTTCTTTCTTCCAGATTTTCGTTGGTTCTGAAACCAAGAATTCCAGTCCTGAATCGCTGATTAGGGTAATCACCGATTTGAATTCCTGATCGCTGTCGTCAAATGCGCCTCGCACGAGCTCATAGCCCTCGTTGACGTTCTCTTCCAGCTTGGGAGCCATTAGGGTTTGAAGATTTAGTCTTGAGAAGAGAGAAATGTCGACACAAGAGTTTAGGTCTCGAAACTTTGAAAGCGTGTCGACAATCAAAGACAGAACCCTATTTATACCTTTCCTGTTTGAAGACGAACAGGCGGGAGGAATTTCTAATGATGTGTCGACACTGTCAATAAGTGTCGACACTGACCTATAATGTCTCGACACTCATGTGTCGACACAAATTTAGTTAACAGATACTATGTGTCGACACTTGGTTAAGTGTCGACACCACTATACTCGACATGTGTCGAGACTTTACTTAGAAAAATTCTGAGTAAAACTTAAGTGTCGACACCTTAGTGGATGTGTCGACACCTACTCGACATGTGTCGACACTAACATTCTGAAGTGTCGACACTAATCTTCCTAGATGTGTCGACACCATTTTTCTGAAGTGTCGACACTTACTATTCTGTGTCGACATAGACTTGTCTATGTGTCGACACCTTTTTACTTAGCCAATTTTTGTTCTGTATACTTAGTCTAAGTTTATCATACCTAGTTCAATTTTGAACTTATTAAACTTAGCTTCATCTAAGGGCTTAGTGAACATATCAGCTATCTGATTATCTGTTTTAACATATTCAAGTGCAATATCATTTCTTTCTACATGCTCCCTAAGAAAGTGATATTTTATCTCAATATGTTTAGTTCTACTATGAGATACAGGATTATTAGCTATGGAAATAGCACTAGTAGAATCACAATAAAGTGGAGTTCTACTTACCTGACATCCATAGTCTTCTAGCTGATGTTGAATCCACAGAAGTTGAGCACAGCAACTTCCTGCAGCTATATACTCTGACTCAGCTGTGGAGATGGCCACACTGGTTTGCTTCTTACTACTCCAAGAGATAAGTCTTCCACCTAGGAATTGACAGGATCCAGTTGTGCTTTTTCTATCTTCCTTGCATCCTGCAAAGTCTGCATCTGAATAGCCTGTTAGATCAAAATCTCCATTCCTAGGGTACCAGAGGCCTAGATAAGGTGTGCCCTTTAGATATCTCAAGATTCTCTTGACTGCAGTCAAGTGAGACTCTTTGGGGCAGGCTTGATACCTGGCACAAACACATGTAGCATACATAATGTCAGGCCTACTTGCAGTCAAGTATAGTAAGGAGCCAACTATCCCTCTATACAAGGTTTCATCTACAGGTTTCCCTGCATCATCCTTGCTTAGAGACATACTTGACCCCATAGGAGTCTTCATGGTACTGGAGGAATCCATACCATATTTCCTTATGAGTTCTAGGGTGAACTTAGACTGACATATGGAAAGACCACTTTCAGTCTGTTTAACTTGGAGACCCAAGAAAAACTTCAGTTCTCCCATACTACTCATTTCAAATTGACTCTGCATAAGCTTTGCAAACTTTTTGCAAAGGCTACTTTCAGTAGACCCAAATATAATGTCATCTACATATATTTGGACAAGTATTACTTTGCCTCTAGATTCCCTAAGGAATAGAGTCTTATCTATTTTCCCCCTTGTGAACTTGTTCTCAATGAGGAAACTAGATAGGGTTTCATACCAAGCTCTAGGAGCTTGCTTTAACCCATACAATGCTTTCCTAAGTCTATAGACATAATGTGGAAAAGTAGAATCAACAAAACCTGAAGGTTGCTCCACATATACTTCTTCTTTTAAATTACCATTAAGGAATGCTGACTTCACATCCATTTGGTATACTTTGAATCCTTGGTAGGTTGCATAGGCCAAGAACATCCTTATGGCTTCCAGTCTGGCTACTGGAGCAAAGGTTTGATCAAAATCAATACCTTCTTCTTGCCTATATCCTTTTGCAACCAATCTTGCCTTATTCTTAATGATGACTCCTTGTTCATCTAACTTGTTTCTGTAGATCCACTTTGTTCCTATCACATTGTGATCTTTAGGCTTAGGAACTAAGTCCCAAACCTTGCACCTCTTGAACTGGTTTAGCTCTTCCTGCATAGCTTCAGTCCACTGTGGATCTTGTATAGCTTCTTCAAATTTCTTTGGTTCTATTTGAGACAGAAAACTTGAATATATTGCAGCATTCTGATTTCTGCTCCTTGTCTGAACACCTTGTCTTGGATCTCCAATGATCAGCTCCACTGGATGATCTCTTAGATGCCTGTTGGCTGGAGGCATCCTTACTTCTGGTTGTACTTCTTCAGCATCTTCATCATGCTGAGTTCCTTGAACTTCTTCAGCTCCTGGTACATGTAGTTCTCCCCCTGGACATAAGCCATCTTCTTCTACTTGCTGTCTTGCAGCAGGTACATCTTCTATGGTTAGCTTGTCCATCTTCTTAGAAAGACCTGTGGGGCTGCACACACTACTAGACAACTCATTGTTAATAAGAAGTGTCTCATCAAAAACTACATGCACAGACTCCTCTACAACTTGTGTAGTCAAGTTGTAGACTCTATAAGACTTACTATTACTGCTGTACCCAACAAACACTCCCTCTTGGGATTTGGCAGCAAACTTAGTTAAGTAAGTCTTCCCATTGTTAAGTATGAAGCATTTACAACCAAAAATCCTGAAATAGGATAGGTTTGGTTTCCTGCCTTTCACTACTTCATAGGGGGTCTTGTTTAACCTTTTAGTTATGGTAGCTCTATTTATCACATGGCATGCAGTGTTTACTGCTTCAGCCCAGAAATATTCTGGTAGTGAAGAATCACTTAATAGAGTCCTACCAGCTTCTATCAAGGTTCTATTTTTCCTTTCAGCAATGCCATTTTGCTGAGGTGTTCTTGGTGAAGAGAATTCTTGAAATATCCCATAGTCTTCACATAGTTTTGTCATGCTTTCAGATTGAAACTCTGTACCATGGTCACTTCTAATTTTGACCACTGTACAGTTCAATTCATTCTGAATTTGCTTAACAAAACTGTGGAAGACACTAGGTGTTTCAGATTTCTGCTTTAAGAAGAACACCCAGGAAAACCTTGAGTAGTCATCAACAACTACAAAGGTGTAGACCTTCCTACCTAAGCTGTGAACTGGCATTGGACCAAATAGATCCATATGCAAGAGATATAAACATCTCACAGCATCCTTGTTGTCAATGCTTCTAAAGGTGGATTTAGTCTGCTTGCCCTTTTGACAAGCTGAGCAAATGCCATCTTTGACACACTTAACTTGAGGACCATTCCTCACTAACTCTTTACTAAAGAGTTTGCCAATAGTCTTGTAATTTAGATGAGCAAGCCTCTTGTGCCACTTGACACATTGAGAGACTGTCTCATCAGCTACAAGACAAACTGGAGAACTATTGTTCTCAACCATAATGTCTAAACAATAGACATTTCTCTTCCTATAACCTGTCAAAATGATCTTTTGATCACTAGACCTCTTGATATGACAACCATTTTTAACAAATGAGATGTCATACCCTACATCACTTAATTGACTTATACTAATGAGGTTATGTTTCAAACCTTTAACATAAGCCACTTGAGTAATGGTAACTAAGTTAGAAGATATGTTACCAAACCCTTTGATGATTCCTTTTTCTGAACCACCAAAGGTCACCTTTGGACCATTCTTGATAGGGATGTAGTCCTTCAGTAGTCCCCTAGTTCCAGTCATGTGTCTGGAACATCCACTATCCAAGTACCATGTAGGGGTATGGTCACTTGGATTCTCCTGCAAAACAAATTAATGAACCTTAGAACCCAAAGTAAACTTGGGTCCTTGGTGATTGTTAGTTTGCAAATTGACATAGCTACCTGCTGGCTTTCCACCAGGTATCTTGTTACTACCTTTGGCACTAACATTGTGCCAACAGTCCAAAGCAAAGTGGCCAACTTTGCCACAGCACCAACATTCAAATTTGTTGTACCTTTGCTTAGGTACAGACTTGGCTGTCTTAGTGAATGTTGGGGCTTTGCCCTTGGACTTGGACTGATTCTGAACAGTCCAAACTGGGTTAACAAATCCCAGTCCAGTCTTTCCTTTATGATGAACAAAATCATCAATCAAGGGTAGCACTGATTTAGGTTTTGAAAAGCTAGCTACTAGCTCTTTCTCCTTCTGAAGATTAATCTCCAGTTTCTTAATTTGATCATTCTTAAATGTAATGGTACCCATCTGAATCACAGTAATGTGTTTCAGCCTGGCCACTTCATTTAGTTTTTGATCATAATTCTTCTCATAATCTATTGCAGCTGTCTTGAGATCAGCAATTTCCTTGGCCAAATTTTTGGCTAGGGTCTTGCTTTTCTTATAGGCTAGCAATAGTACTTGATATTCATCTAGGAGTTGATGAATATCTCCCTCAGACTCAGACATATTCTCATCACTTGATGAAGAATACTCTGACTCTGAACTTGAACTGGAATCAGAACTTTGAGTTAAGCCTTGTACCTGACTGGGTCCTGGCTGCTCCAGGTTTTTGGTACTTTCAGTCAAAGCCATCAGTCCTTGGCTTTGACAGTCTTCTTGCTCATAGATAGATTCCATGATCTGCATGAACTCTTCTTCTTCTTCAGCAAATAGCCCAATATAGGCTTCAGCATCTGTCTCTGTGTCTGAAGAAGACATATCTGAAAGAGTCTTCTCATTCTTTGCAACAAAGGACTTCTCCTTCTTTCCTTTGAAGTGTGTTTTCTTCTTGTCACTGGATTCCTTCCTTCTTTCAGGACAGTCTGCAATAACATGGCCCTGTCTATTGCAGCAGTAACAAATTATCTTGGATCCAGTTGCCTTACTTGTCTTGGTCCTTTTCTTGTCCTTCTTTGAAGGCTTCTTTTCCAGATACTGAACCTCTTTCCCTTTGGAAGATGAAGGTCTAGACCTCCACTGTTTCTTCTTAAGGAACTTCTGAAAATGTCTGGTGAATGCAGCAAAGTCTTCATCACTTTCACTGCTTGTAGATTTTGTACTTTCAGATTCTTCAGATTCTGATTCAACTACCTCAGGAGGAGGAGTTGATGACTTGGTCCTGCTCTTTCTAGGTACATCTGACTTAAAGGCAACAGTCTTTTCTCTGTATTCAGTCCTTGTTGACTTTTCTTCTTCTTTTCTTACTGACAATTGCATCTCATAGGATAACAACTTGCCAAAAAGTGTGGGAGGAGGAATTTCTCCCAACTTTGCCATTTCTCTGATGGCACAAATCTTGGTGTCCCAGTCTTTGGTTAGGGACCTTAAGAATTTGTCATTCAACTCATAGTTTGTGAACTCTCTTCCATATGACATGAGTTCATTTACAATTCTATAAAATTTCTTATAGCATTCAGTGATGCTATCTCCTCTTCCTTGCCTAAAACTCTCATATTCTTGATTAAGCAAGGACTTCCTATCTTGCCTTACTTCTTCAGAACCTTCCATGTAGACAATGAGGGTATCCCACATTTCTTTTGCAGTTTTACAGTGAATAAGGTTCTGGAAGGTGGCATCATCAATTGCACTGACTATGATGTTCTGTGCCCTTTTGTCCATAGTTGCTAGGACAATCTCATCCTTGGTCATTTCAGAGAAATCCTTTGGAGTCCTCTGATTTGCATCCAAAACTGAAATCTTCATAGGCACATATGGCCCTTCTTTGACTGTGATGTATATTCTAGGGTCAGAGGCTTCCATAAACAGCCTAACCCTCTCTTTCCAGATCCCAAAGATCTCTTTTCTGCATATAGGTAGTTTCATTGAACCCAACTCCTTATGATTCTCTGAAGAACCCATGTTCTTGATTTTCTTGAAACTGTTTCCTGTTTCCTGACTTAACTGAATCTGCCAAACTGGATCTCCTCAGACAGTTAGTCCTGATTTTGAGGAACCTCCCTCTGATACCACTTGAAAGATATGGTACCTAAACACCTAGAGGGGGGGGGGGGTGAATAGGTGACCTAAACCTTTTTAACTTTTGTTTGACAGCACAACAGTTTATCACAGATTATTACAGTTAACAGCAATTTCAGAAATCACACAGAAAAGCCACAACACAGCACAGCACAGCAGACACACTAATTTTATAGTGGTTCCCCAATCTTTGGGTACATCCACTTTCCCCCTTCGCCTATCTAGCAGTGTACTAGATTCGGCCAAACTTCTCCACTAGCTCAGAACCCAACAAGGTTCCTACCTCAGGCCCAAAGCCTTACACTCAGCCAAAAGGCCTACACTCAGCCACCCAGGCCTACACTCAGCCAATCAAAGGCCTACACTCAGAGTTCTTCAACTCCTACACTCAGGCACCAAGCCCTACCCTCAGCCTTTATAAAATAGGCTTACAATCACTCAGATCCAATGGATCTTACAAGTTATAATAGAAATTACAAATTCTAACTCTACAACTCAGAAGGAATGAGAGGAGTTGAGAGTTTCTTGGAGAGTTCTTGGAAGAACTCAGCTTGATCCAAACTGACTTAGCTTTCTTCAAAGCTTCTTGAGTAGAACTGAATTAGTCTGAATCTTCTGCAGTTGATCCTTGATCTCTGCTTCTTGAAATCCAGATGACTCTGAATTCTTCTTCTCAGCCTTAGTTCCAAAGACTGAATCCTTGGTTGGAGCTCTCTCTCTCCAACTACTTAGATCTGCAGTTGGACTGCCTGATCTTCTTGTGTTGATCTTCTGTGTATCACTTCTTGATTTAGTCTGATCAACTACTTCAATCACACCATGTAATGTTTTTGAACTTCTTAATTATTATCTCTCTTTTTCTGTAGACTGTGGGTGCCTATTTATAGGCTTCCTTCATGGTAACCGGCTGATCCGGTTTATAACAGTCTTTTGACTTTGCTGACAGTTGCTGTAGACCGGCTGGATTGGCAGCTGTCATGTCAACCAGTCACTTCTTGAAATTCTCTAACTGTCAGTTAGTGTCGAGACTTTCTGTTCTTAAGTGTCGACACTTATAGACCAAGTGTCGACACATGTTGTGTAAGTGTCGACACAAGTCTACAAGGTGTCGACACATTCCCTTGTATGTCTCGACACAGTTTCTTCTGCATGTGTCGACACTGAAATTGAGTGTCGACACAAGCACTTGTACTTCATTCTTTCTGTATTCTTCTAAGTGTCGACACATCTCCTTTGTGTCGACACATCTTCATGTGTAGAAACTGTCAAGTGTCGACACTGCTTCTTGGTGTCGACACAAGTCTTCATTCTTGATTCTTCAGCTGAGTGTCGACACATCCCATTAGTGTCGACACTTATACTTAGAATATTTTACAAGTTTTCTGTTCTTTGCTAAGTGTCGACACAGCTCCTTGTGTCGACACTATCTTCAAGTGTTGAGTCTTCTGGTTATGTGTCGACACATTGTGCTGAGTGTCGACACATTCTTTAAGTGTTGACTTCTTTGAGTGTGTGTCGACACATTATGCTGAGTGTCGACACATTCTTCATATGTTGACTCTTTTGATTGAGTGTCGACACATTGTGTTGAGTGTCGACACTTGTACTTAGTCTCTGCAGAATTATGCTGAGTGTCGACACAACTCCAAGTGTCGACACTGTCTGGTGTTGACTCAGCTCTTCAAGATGTCGACACTTCTGCTAAGTGTCGACACAGCTTTTCTGCATCCTTCTACACTGAGTGTCGACACAGCTCCAAGTGTCGACACTTTCTGACTGGTGTCGACTCTTCTTCCCTGGTGTCGACACAATGACTCCAAGTGTCGACACTGCTTGTCTGGGTGTCGACACAAGCTTTCTCAAGTGTCGACACTTTGCCTCTGGGTGTCGACACATGGACTTAGAAATTTTCAGCTTCAGTCCAGTGTATACCTAACCTGCACAAATAACTCAAACAAACATCAAATACATTCTGATGTATATCATTGAGTTAGGTGAGGCTTCTTCAAATCAGGTACATTTGACCAATGTACCCAACATTATCAGAGACATCAAGGGAGATCTTCTAGAAGCAGTCAGCAAAGGCATCATTCTTCAGAAACTCAACAACAGCAACATCAACAACATTAGCAGCAACAGCAACATATCTCTGCAGATCAGAAGGCTAAGAGTCCTGAAAGACCAAATTCACCTCTTGTTCCTTTTGAGGATCCTGAAACAGCAAACACTGCTAAAATGGCCAGATTCTAGGAACTTGTTGGTCTATTCTTGATTAATAAAGCAAAAGTTGAAGGCAAAGATATATCAGGATATTCCACCATGTCTAAATACAGAAGGAAGAACTCAAAAGATTTGACAAAGCAAATAAAATGTTTAATGTTGATGATTACATGAAGCTCCATCCTGAAGCAGTTGTCCCTAGAACTACATCTCTGAAGATTATTAGGGCAGCTGACATGACAATGATATAGGCACAGGCTTTAAATACAAATAGAGAAATTATCTTTACAAAGCCAGGAGAGAAGACAAAAGAAGACAAGTCCATGGAGAAGAAGCAGAAGAAGTAATCCTCACTTTGTTTTAATTCCTCTGCATTTACTTTCAAACTGTGTTATCTGTTTAAACAAAGCTTATGTATATATATATATCTGCTGCATGTGTTAGTAATTCTCTGCTAGATATATCTTTTTCTTGCTTTGTTTACTCTCATATGCTTGTTTTGAGTCTTTTAGTGACCTCACCCAAATAGGGGGAGATTGTTGGATCCCTAGTTGATTTGGGCTAGGTTCACTAACTTAGGATGTGACCCAACATGTATAGCCAGGGTCACAGTTGTGTCCTAGAAGTCTAGGTCAAGTCCTTAGAGTCAATATCAGATGGACCAGCTATCAACAAGACCATCAGAGACTCAAGACTTAGAATATTTCAAGACTAAGTAAAATGAGTTCGACGTTCATCGAACTCAGGTCGACGAAAGGCATGCTCAGCTAGACGATCTTGAGATATTTCTCTGAGCTGAGCTCGACAATATTCATTCTCTGGTCGACAAAAACTGAGATACTTCAACAAACTAAAGTCAGGATAACTTCAAATTATTCTAAGTCCAACTTCAGACTTTGGTCGACGAACAAAATTCTGAGCTAGACGAACTTGGATCTCAAGTTCACAACTTCTCAATTCGACGAAGTCAACTTCTCAGGTCGACGAACTCAGTACTCTACTCGACGAATCCTGGAAATAGAAGATTTGTGTCAACACTTAGAGCATGTGTCGACACCAACTTATGTCGACACCAGAAAACTTATGTCGACACCAGAAGACTTGTGTCGACACCAAAACTAATCAGTCGACATCCACCTATGTAGACACCAGAAGATTCATGTCGACACACAGAATATCAGTCAACACAAAATACTCGATGAAGTCCATAATGGTTGCTGAACTCCAGTCGACGAATGCAATTGTCAGCTCGACGAACTTCAGACAAAAGGCAAAGGTTCTGAAGCATGCAAGTTCTACTACCAGCTCGACGAACTTGGAACTCAGCTCGACGAACAGAAGCCGTCTGGTCGACGAATTCAATATCTCTGCTCGACGAATTGGTAACTCAATTCTACCAATTTTTCGACGATTTCAGACTAAGCCATTTCCGGCCCTCTGTCCCCATTCTAATGCGGAAATTCCTGAGTAATTAATGCTCAAACAATCTCTGAATGAATCCATTAGAGGAAGCATTAATGACGGTCTTCCTCAGGATTATTACTTACTGATTTTCCACGAGACAGTTGGGGAATTACATTAATGCTGATTATTCTCAGGCCATCAGCATTAATTATAGAGGATTCAAATTTCTGAAAAGGGATAGAAGAAAAGGAGATCGAGAATTAGATAGAGAACAACAAGTAAGAACCAGAGAACAAGAACATACTCAGTCAGAAAAATACAGTGTGACACACAGACTGACAGCAAGAATTCATACTGCAGCAGAAAAGCTTCACACAAGCAAATCATACTGAAGCTCACAGTGACAGGCAGTGATCTTCATTCAGAAGAAGAAGAACAATCATAAAATATCAAGAGTCTTCTTCTTCAACACTCTCTCCAAGACTTCCAAGGACAATAGATATCAAATCAGTCAAGAAGATCCTGCATCACTGCTTGTCAAGAACTCTGATTGAAGACCTATCACCCTGCAACAAAGCTCCAGATCTTCCCTGAACCATTCTACATCGCAGGGGGAGCTATTTGCTAATATCATTCCACTTAAGTCTTCTCAGTTTATTGAGAAAGAGAAGACATAATCACTCTCTCACCCCCTCCTGTATAAAGGGTTATCATCTCCCTTCAAAAGTGATTCCTGGTTGCAAGTCTCCTAACCAAAAGACTTGAGTTGGATTTTGGGGACCTGATCAAAACCCATTGGTGTCAGGCACCTGATCAAAAACCTAAGTGGATTCCTACCAAGGGTGGTAGAAGAGTGGACTACCCAGATTTGGGTAACCACTATAAACTTCTTGTGTCGTCTGGTTGCCTATCTTTTTCTTTTGTTCTTGCTGTGTGGCTGTGATTAGGTTTATTAGTTTCTGTTTTATAGTTTGTTACTTACTGCATATTTTCAGCTTACAGCAAAAGCTGTAACAGCACCCTTAGTGGGACCTAACAAATTTTAAGTATACTCTATTCACCCCCCCCCCCCACTCTAGAGTATTATAGATCTAACCCTCACTTTCAGACTTTATTTAATTTTTGTCTTGCACTCGACGAATTTTCCAAAGTTCGTCGAACGGAGATCGACAAACCGGGGAAAGTTTGAGAGATATTTGTCGAACGGAGATCGACGAACTCTCTGTGGGTGAAACAATTTTCGTCGAACGGAGTACGACGAACTTGCTTCAGAAGATATTCGCCGAATGGAGTTCGACGAACTATCTTCAATTCTTCTAGATAAGATCGACGAATTATTTCAGTCAAAATTATTTCGTCGAACTCAGTTCGAAGAATTATTTTTATTTTCGTGGAACGGAGTCTGTCGATTCATATTCTTGAAAACCCTATATTTAGGTTTTCTTCGACCTCCATCCCACGCTTTCTGTTCCTTTGCTCTTGATCGCCGTTTTTGTATCTCTCTTGCAGGTGATTCCATGGCGATTCAGGCAAGCATTCTCGTAGGCATGAAGTTTGATACCGGTTTTGATGTGGATTTTGATTCATTTCAACATTCTGATCCCATATTACTTTATATTCTGGAACTCCTTGAAGAACAAGAACTCAAAACCTTGATGACTAGAAGAATCAAGCTATACAGCACTGAAATTAGAGAATGGGTCTACACCCTATCGTCAACAGAGGAGAATACGATGACAGGCACAATTGCCGGTAACTCCGTCTCCTTAACTCCCGCAATTTTAACTGAAATTTTTGGATTAAGGAATGGAGAAGATCAACTGGAGATTGAAATAGAGGAATCTGACATGATGCTGAGCCTAATGGGTTATACTAGAGATAACCTTAACAAACTCTTGAAGAAACACCTCTCTGCCCCTTATAAGTTTTGGCAGATTTGATTGGAAAGGTTCTGCTTAGGAAACATACTGCTAATGATTACATCACTAGACACCAGTTTCTAGTCATGTGTGCAATCATCAATAAGAAACAGGAGGATTGTGTACAGATTCTTTTTGCTCTGATACAGAAGAAAAACAATAAAAGGAAGTGTGCTTTGGAAGGATCCTAGGGATCTTCTTACAAGAGAAGGCTGCTGAATCACTGGTCTCCCATACCATATTCATCAATTCCAGTAAAAGGCTCACCTGTGCCTTATTTGGCAGGTGGGAGAGGACAATAACCAAGCCAACCAAGGCTTCTACCTCTTTCACCCCAGCTTCTGAAGGCACCAGGGTTGTTAAAGTCACTCCCCAACCTACTGAAGAGATTCATCCATCACCACCATCTCTTCCAGCACCACAAATTCATCCCTCCTCCACACCTCCATCATCCACTATCTCTCCAACACCAACACAACAACAACATACTCATGTTCCTACACCACCTCCATCTCAACATGCTTCACCAGCTCCATCTCCACCAATTGACATCACTGAAATTCCATCTTCCCCTCTTCAAGAAAATCAACCACCAACACCTCTTGATTCCCCCCATGACACTTACATTCCTACACCACCACAATCTCCTCTTCCCCCACATTTATCTTCAATACAATCTTACCATCTACTAACAGACACTCTTATGTAAGATGCCACCCATCCATCCCCATCAACATCTACCATCCCTCCAGATGTCCACATACCTGATGCTCCACGTTCTATCCCTCCCATAGTTCCCACTTCTACACCTTCTGCAACAACATCTACCACTCCATCATTGGAACACTCCACCATATCTTCTATCATTTCCATAATTACTCCCCTCCTCAAGTCCCTTATAGCAGAGGCCATTATACCTCTTGCAACTTCAATTACTACCCTATCTGCACAGATCACTGCCCTCACTACTGCCCCATCTTCAGTCAGTGGCATGGCTTCAGGACCTACTGAAACCATGCAGGCGGAGATGCCTGATGATGAAGTAGCAGCTATAGCTACAGAGGCTTCAGCTCCAGCTCCAGCAGCAGAGGCAACAACAGTAGCAGTAGACTGTACAGAGTATATTGATACTGATGATCTTGATTTTATTAATTTTATTGATACTGACATGGACTTGGAGGAGTCAGTTTCTGAGACAATAATTACTGGTGGTGATTTCATCATTAATCCCACAGTTGATTTAGAGCATTTGTTGAAAACTTTTAACTTTGCAGTTTTGAGATATCTTACAGCAGAATATACTACTAAGCCATACTTGGCTATTATACCATATACATCTCCAATAAGTCCACAAGTTGCAATGCAACTCAGTGATAGTTTTGTTGTTCCTGAGCCAACAGTTATTCAAGCTCCTTCAGAAATCTCTTCTGCTCCTAGTTATGTCATGGATGACTCCCACATGCCAGATCTAGATGAACTGATCTTGGCTGATATTGCAGATGAAAATAAGGCAGCAGCTGAAAGCTCTGTCCAAGTTAGTTCTAATTTTTGTGTAGCTTCTCCTCCAACTCAAGCTGAAACTCCTGCTCCTGCTCCAGAAAAGCCTGCTATTTCTGCTAAAACTTTTAAAGCTTTGGATGATCTATATAATAACCCTCAGTGTTCTGACAATGATGATGATGAAGATGAGGATGAGGATTCATATGAGGAGGATACAAAGAAGAAGAAGCAAGTATTAAAGAAAAGAAAAGCTCCTCCTGCTCCTGCTCCTAAGCCTAATCCAAACAATGACACCCCTTACTACATTCTTCAAAAGATAACACCATATAAATGGATGCCAGCATGGATGTGGCTATCTAATAATCAGCAAAAGGAAAGGAAGAAGAGTAGAAGGTACTCTCCTCCACCAGTTCAAAGGTATAGAAAAGATCCACCACCTCCTGCTCCTCCTGCAGCTGGTGCTTCTGGTTCTAGTTCTCAAAGATCTGCCCTTATTCAAACATATCAAAGACATCAATGGAGATCTTATCATGAAAGCAGCCAGCACAGACAACAACCCTCGGGAAAACAACATCAGCAACAACAACATCAACAAGCTGAGAGTTCTAAAAGATCAACCTCTCCTCCTGTTTCTTATGAAGATCCAGAAACAGCCAACACAGTTAAATTGGTCAGGTTTCAGGAACTAGTAGGCCTTTTTATGATCAACAAGGCAAAGGCTGAAGGGAAGGATACTTCTGAATACACTACAATGTCCAAATACATGAGAGAAGAACTGAAAAGGTTTGATAAGGCTAACAAAATTTTTAATGTTGATGATTATATGAAATTACATCTTGAAGCAGTGGTCCCTAGAGCTACATCTCTGAAGATTATAGGGGCTGCTGACATGACAATGACTATGGCACAAGCTTCAAATCCAAACAGGGAAATAATCTTTACCAAGCTAGGAGACAAGGGCAAGGATGTAAAGCATCAGGAGAAGAAGCAGAAAAAGTGAAATATGAACTATTTTATTTCTATTTTTCTATCTTAAACCATTTCATATTGTCTGAACAAAGCTTTTGTGTAAATATATCTGATGCATGTGTTAATAATCTCTGCCAGATATATCTTTTTTCCTACTTTATTTACTTTATGTTTTTATTTTGAGTCTATTAGTGACCTCACCCAAATAGGGGGAGATTGTTGGATCCCTAGTTTGATTTGGGCTAGGTTCACTAACTTAGGATGATGTGACCGAATATGTATAGCCAGGGTCAAAGTTGTGTCCTAGAGTCTAGGCCAAGTCCTCAGTCATAACATCACATGGACAAGCCATCATTAGACTGCCAGAGACTCAAGACTTAGAGTTTTTCCAGAGATTCAGAAATTTCTCAAGAAACTAAGTAAAATGAGTTCGACGTTCGTCTAACTCAGGTCGACAATAGTCGTTCTCAGCTCGAAGATCTTAGAGATATATTCTCTGAGCTGAGCTCGATGAACTTCAGTCACAGATCAACGATCCTTGGATTCCACCTTCAGAATTCTAAGTCCAGACTGTTCTCTAGACTCAGATCGACGAACCTAGTTCTCAGGTCGACGAACTTCATTCTTTGCTTGACGATTTCTGGACTTCCACTTCAACTCTATTGCCAGAGGCTTATCAATTTCTCTCTAAGTCCAGAATCATTTTCAGCTTGACTAATTCAAGGTTCTCCAGACTTAGCTCGACGAACACCATTCTTTGGTCGACGGATATTTGGACTACTACAGCATTCTGTCGAGACTATGTTCTCTAATCTCAGGTCGAAAAACTCAGTTCTCTGCCCGACGAATTCTGGAACCAGAAGACTTATGTCGACACTCAGGTTATATGTCGACATCAACTAAGCCAACACTAGAAGAACTTGTGTCGACACCCAGATCAGTAGTCGACATTGTGTAAATGTTGTGTCGACACCATACAGAAGACTTGTGTCGACACACATGAGTAATTGTGTCGACACACATGAGTAATTGTGTCGACACAGAATATTTGACAACTCCAGAATAGTTTCTGAACACCAGTCGACGAACAAATTTACCAGCTCGATGAATAGGCAAAGATCAAAAGAGACAGCAGTTCTGTTTCCAGCTCTACAATCATGGAACTCAGCTCGACGAACAGAAGCCATCTGGTCAACGAATACAATATCTCAGCTCGACGAACTGTGTACTCAGTTTGACGAATTCTGCCATCTATTTGACGATTCCAGACTTAGTTATTTTCGGCCTTCTGTCCCCACTTTAATGCGATAATTACTGAGTAATTAATGCTCTAACATTCTCTGATTATAACTGTTAGAAGGAGCATTAATTATGGTCTTCTCCAGGATTATTGCTTGTCATTTTTCCACGGGACAGTTGGGGAAATAAATCAATGCCGATTATTCTCAAGGCTGTCAGCATTAATTGCAGATGCATTAAAATTTTTGAAATACAGAGAAGAAGAGAATAACGGATATACACATTGAGATACACAGAGAATTCAAGAAGAACAATTGAGAAAGCTTTACACAGAGCACAGCTTACTGAAAAGCATACAAAGATTACAGAGAAACATTTTTCAGTCTTGAACAATCTGCTCTGTCAACAAGAAGGATTCTCTGATATACAGAAGCTCTTGACCAGAAGCTCATTAGCAACTAAAGAAGAAGAACAACAATACCTATATCAAGAGTCTTCTTTCTTCAAGTACTCCAGGACACTTCAAAAGGACAACATCATTCTCATCTATCAAAGAAGTTCCTGAAGATTATTGCTGGTCAAGGATTCAGTTTGAAGACCGATCACCCTGAAGCTTAGCTCCTATTTTTCACTGATTCATTCTACATCTCAGGGGGATCCATAAGCTATAATCAAATCCACAAGTCTTCTCAGTTCTATATTGAGAAAGAGAAGAAAAAATCATCTCTCACCCCCACCTCTGTAAAGGGTTATCATCTCCCTTCAAAAGTGATTCCTTGGTTGCAAGTCTCCTGATCAAAAGACTTGGGTTGGTTTTTGAGCACCTGATCAAAAGCTCATTGGTGTCAAGCACCTGATCAAAAATTTGAGTGGATTCCTACTAAGGGTGGTAGAAGAGTGGATGTACCCAGGTTGGGGAACCACAATAAAATTCTTGTGTCGTCTAGTTGTCTCCTTTTCTTTTGTTCTTGCTATGCTTGTGATTTAGGTTTATTGTTTACTAGTTTATTAATTTCTGCACTTATTAATTTACAACAAAAGCTGTAATAGCTGTTAATAATTTTTAAGCATACTCTATTCACCCCCCCCCCCCTCTAGAGTATTTCTGATCTAACTCTCCCTTTCAGAGTCCTTAAGCATTGGAATAATGGGGTGTTCGTGCAGCTAAGTTGCAGTTTGGAAACTTAGCAGTTTCAGCGAACTCCGTAGTATAGCTCGATAGAGTCGACAGTTGCTTTTTGAGCCCACGTGGCTAGATTTTTCTTTCTTATTTTTGCTTCCATTGAGTATATTGGCGAATCATGTCTTGCCATGTATGCCTCACACTATAAAGATTTTTTATAGTACAAGATTTCCTTGCTTTTCTATTTGCATCTAGTTTACTTGGCTTGGTATGGTTGAGTGTTCCCACGACCTGGTTTCCTGTTTTCCACATCACACAAATTTTTACACGGCTTATTGTGACTTATTTGCTTCCATGATGTTGGACAAAAAATGTCATTTTCATATCAAAATTCTTGTTTATTAAAACCCTATTTTGAACATGGCAGGATATATTGATAGCCTGAGCCCAGAAGTATTCAGATAGTGAGGAGTCACTCAGCTTTAATAAGGATTCTATACTTTCTCTCTGCAAATCCATTTTGTTTTGAAGTTTTTGAGAGGAAAACTCCTGAAAGATACATAAGCTTGAATAAAAATTGGTCATGACACCTGAAAAGAATTTAGTTCCATGGTTACTTCTGATTTTGACCAGAGAACAGTCTAATTCATTCTAGATTTTCCTGACAAAGGTAGTGAATATGGCTAGGCTATTTGACTTTTGTTTAAGAAAGAACACTCATATGAATATCTTGAAATTGTAAGAACCGAACAAAAACAAACCGAAATGGTTTTAAACTGAAACTTTATTATCTGAAAAAGGTATCTATTACAAAGGTATGCCCTCCCTTATATAGAATGGAGGAGAGATGAGAGAATACAAATAAGAGATGTGTGACTAAAAATTTACAGGACTAAGCGGACTATACAAAACAAACTGCACAAGCCGCGCGGTTAGACAGAAGGGCTAACCGCACGGCTACCACAAGAGAAGAAGAGAGATTGCCTGTGAAGACCGCTAGACCGCCCGGTCTCCAAGCCGGCTGAGACAAACCGCCAGACCGCGCGGTCTTCAACCCGCCAAGACAGACCGCCCGGTCACCAACTTCAACACTCCCCCTCAAGCTGGAGCATAGATATCGATCATGCCCAGCTTGTCGAAAACATAAAGAAACGAGGCGGAAACTGGCTTGGTGAAGATGTCAGCCAGCTCTTTATCAGAAGTGAGAAAGGGAGTTCAAATTTGTTCCTTTAAGATCTCTTCACGAATGAAATGACAGTCGACCTTAATGTGCTTTGTTCTTTCATGGAAGACCGAATTTTTGGAGATGTATATGGCGGCCTTGTTATCACAAAACATAGGTAGAGGATGGTTGTAGACCTCTCCTAAATCTAGCATGAGAGCCCGCAGCCATTTTAACTCACAAGTGGTCGATGCCATACTGCGATACTCAGCTTCTGCACTGGACCTGGAGACCACAGATTGCTTCTTGCTCTTCCAGCTCACCAGATTTCCCCCAACAAAGGTGCAAAAACCTGAGGTTGACTTGCGATCCCCTTTGTCATCAGCATAACTTGCATCTGAGTAGGCTTCAATCCTCAGATGACCATTCTTCTGAAAAAGTAATCCTTTCCCAGGCGCTGCTTTGACATACTCCAAGATCCGCAAGGCGGACTGTAGATGACACTCCCTAGGTGCTTGCATGAATTGACTCACCTTGCCCACAGCATAGGAAATGTCGGGTCTGGTCACTGTGAGATATATGAGCTTACCAACCAGACGCCTGTACCGTGAACTATCTGAAAGAGGAGGCGAATCATCTGTCCCGGTTTTGTCTTCTCCAGTTGCCATGGGGCATCGGGCAGGTTTTGCTCCAGTCAATCCTGCCTCTTTTAAAAGATCAAGGGCATACTTACGCTGAGAGAGAACTAAGGAGTCGGGCTTCCGAGAGATTTCGATCCCCAGAAAGTACTTTGGAGAGCCCATATCTTTCGTGATCAGATGTTGGCAAAGATGTCGCTTTGTTAGGGCTACCCCTTCCTGGTCATCGCCAGTGAGAAGAATATCATCGACGTACACAGCAAGAACAACCAGCCCCGAAGGAGTTTTGTGAATAAATAGAGAGTGATCAGCAGAGCTTCGTGCAAAACCAACGGCCGCCACAATGCCGCTGAACTTGTCAAACCAAGCTCGAGGACTCTGCTTGAGGCCATAAATTGCCTTCTGCAGCCAGCATACTCGTGTCTCCCCCTGAGCAACATACCCAGGAGGTTGCTCCATGTAAACGACCTCATGAAGATCACCATAAAGGAAGGCATTCTTGACGTCCAGCTGAGAAATCGGCCAATCCCTATTGACTACTACAGAGAGAAGGACCCTTATAGTGCTGAGACGAGCCACGGGGGAGAAGGTGTCAAAGTAATCAACCTCATAGGTCTGAGTAAAGCCCTTAGCAACAAGGCGAGCCTTATACCGATCCACAGTGCTGTCTGGGCCAAATTTGACCACAAAGACCCAGCGACTGCCAACAACATCAGTACCGAAGGGAGGAGGAACAAGAGTCCATGTACCCCGCTCCGTGAGGGTCGCCATTTCCTCATCCATGGCTAGCTTCCAGTGGGGAATAGCAAGGGCCTCCTGATAGGAACGAGGCGTGGCAGTGGCAGAGATAGCCAGCGCAAAGGCCCTGCGAGAAGGTGTAAGACGATCATATGAAACAACGGCAGCAAGTGGGTGTAGGGTACATGTCCGCACCCCTTTGCGAAGAGCCACAGAGAGATCCAGGTCGGCGGCCCCCGTGGGATCCGGAGCGTCCGTGGCAGAGAGAGCTGGCCCGGGAGAAGAGAGCGACAGCGGCGGAGAGGATGGAGATGGAGGTGGAGAAGTGGGAGAGAGAGGTTGAGCGAGAGGAGGGGACGGAGAGTGCAGAGGGGTGGGTATCTCGGTAGGAGACGAGGGAACGAAGGGAATAGCAGGAGAGTCAGAAGGCGGGGAAGGAGGAGAGGTAGCGGGTGAAAGAGAGGAGGGGTCAGCCGAGAAGTAGGAGGCATTCTCGAAGAAGGTAACGCCAGCAGAGACGAACTGCTGACGAAGAACAGGGTTAAAGCAACAATAGCCTTTCTGAGTGGTGGAGTACCCCAGAAAGACACATTTGGTGGAGCGAGGGGAGAGCTTGTCACGGGTGGTAGATGGGGTATGGACAAAAGCAGTGCATCCAAAGATGCGGAGAGGGAGAGGAAAAGGCTGCTTGCCCGGATACAGAATGGAGAAGTGTGTTTTCCCGTGGAGAATGGTGGATGGAATGCGATTGATGAGGTAGCAGGCAAGGAGAACGGCATAGCCCCAATACGAGCGAGGGACATGCATCTGGGTCATCAATGTGCGAGTCCACATCGAGGAGGTGACGGTTTTTGCGTTCCGCCACCCCATTTTGTTGGGAGGTGTAAACACAGCTAGTCTGATGAATAATGCCATGTTGCACACAAAAAGAGGTAAAAGCATGACTCAGATACTCTTTAGCATTGTCGGAACGAAATGTTTTAATACAAACATTGAACTGAGTTTTAATCAACTGATAAAAAGATATCCATACATCAAAAAGTTCAGAGTGATCTCGGAGGAGATACATCCAAGTACATCGAGAAAAATCATTTATAAAGGTTACAAAATAAGAACTACCCCGGCCAATGGTGAGGGTAGGAGCAGGTCCCAAGATATCGGAGTGGACAAGATCAAAAGGATGAGTAGAGCCCCATCCGTGCTTCGGCTGGAAGGAGGAACGGTGATGCTTGCTGAGTTGACAGGCGTCGCATTGGAGAGGAGTACTGGACGGAGGGAGGTGCGGCAGAAGCTGATGTAGAAGACGTGGTGGAGGATGACCGAGGCGGAGATGCCACTGGAGAAGATCCGTACAGGAAGACGAGAAGGCGGACAAGGCGGAAACATTATCGCGGAAGTAGAGGCCACCGCTCTCAGTCCCAGTAGCAATCGTTCGGTGGGAGCTCGGATCCTGAAAATAACAAGAAGTTGGTGTAAATGTCACAGAACACTGAAGCTGTTTGCATAAAGAGGGAACAGACAACAGATTGCACGGAAACTTGGTCACATAGAGAATGTCTGCTAGTCGTAGTGACGGAGTAACATGAACCACTCCCGTCCCATGAACCGGGGAGGGAGAACCATCCGCAACTAGGACCGGGGGCAACCGATCATGTTGGTCGAGCAAAGAGAAGCACTGAGGATTGCCCGTCATGTGATTAGTGGCACCAGAGTCGATGAGTCATTTACCTTGAGTCACCATGTGGGCACTACCTGAGGAAGTTACAACAGAGGCAGACGGCTTGGAAGAGTCACCGGAGGGGCGAAGATGGGGATGCTTCGTCCAGCAGCGTTCGAAAGTATGGCCGGTTCGGCCACAATGAGAACAGAGGTAGAGGGAAGAAGCACGACTGCCGGACTAGTGACTGCGGCTACCAGAGCCACTCCGCTGAGTGTGATGAGAATAGTTGTCCGGTGGTGGAGAAGGAGCGGGCAAAAGTGGGCGCTGAAGGAGGGAGGTGACAGCAGCGATGCGGGCAGCGGTGGCATCTAAGGTAGGAGATTCGGCCTCACCCAGAATTTGCTGGCGGATCATGTCATAAGTATCAGGAAGCCGGAGCAGATAACACACAACCAGAAGCTCCTAGAAGTGCTTGTGTTGTTGAGCCAAATCCGCAGAAAAGGGGCGATTCTGAAGAATCTCAGCCCCAAGAGCCTGAACCTATTGGTAGGCAGCAGTAGGAGACAAGGTAGGACGGGCAAAGAGGTCCGCATACAACGTATAGATGCAGGAAGTCTGAGCCCCCTTGGAGTACAGAGCGGCAAGATGAAGACAAGCGGCCTTGACCGCCTCATCATTACGTATGACGGGAAGGCACTCATCGGAAAGACTGTTCGCGAGCCAAGTACGCACAAGCGCGTCACTTGCATCCCAGTCATCAAAGAGAGGTGAAGTGATAGGAGGTGGGTCATCAACGAGATGGTGGCGTTTGCGTTGTGAGCGAAGAAGAAAGGTGAAAGAGACGCTCCAATCCGGGTAGTTGGAGCCAACAAGCTTGGAAACGGTCCCAAGGTTCCCGGAAGGAGTAGGAGGAAGAGGCGGAGCTGGATTGGTGACAGGGGTGGTGGCAGTAGAGGCATCAGAAAGAGCCATAGGAGCAGGAAAAAAGGAAGTTGGGCGGTTAGGAAACAAACCGCGCGGTCACAAGAGGAGAAAACCAGCGGCCAGAAAAGCCACGACCAAGCTGCAGACACAAACAGAGGGGAAGAAGTCGAACGGCTAGAGGACAGGCCGCGCGAACAAAAATAGGACAAAACAGGTCGCTGCGACAAGAGGCGGCGACTTAGAATAAAAGGTCGCGCACACAGAGGGCAGTAACAAGAAGAGGAAGAGGCCGCGCGGACAGGGAGCAAACCGGCGCGACAAGCCGCGTGGACAGAAAGACACAGAATCAGGAGGAGTAGATCGAGTCCTCTGATACCATGTAAGAACCGAACAAAAACAAACCGAAATGGTTTTAAACTGAAACTTTATTATCCGAAAAAGGTATCTATTACAAAGGTATGCCCTCCCTTATATAGAATGGAGGAGAGATGAGAGAATACAAATAAGAGATGTGGGACTAAAAATTTACAGGACTAAGAGGACTATACAAAACAAACCGCACAAGGCGTGTGGTTAGACAGAAGGGCTAACCGCACGGCTACCATAAGAGAAGAAGAGAGATTGCCTGTGAAGACCGCTACACCGCCCGGTCTCCAAGCCGGCTGAGACAAACCGCCAGACCGCGCGGTCTTCAACCCGCCAAGACAGACCGCCCGGTCACCAACTTCAACAGAAATCATCAACAATTACAAGTTTGCAGACTTTCCCTCCTAAACTATAAATTGGCACAGGCTCAAACAAGTCCTTGTGCAGCAAGTGTAAACACCTAGCTGAATCTTCGAGACCAACTAATTTAAAGGAAGACTTTATTTGCTTGTCGATTTGGCATGCATAGCAATGGCTATCTTGGGCATAATTCCACTTGGGACATACTCTAACAAGTTTTCTGATAAAAGCTTATTAATATTTTATAAATAATATGAGCGAATATCTTGTGTCGTTGTACGCAAAGAGATGATATATTCTTAGCTAAAATATATATATATATAAGAATTAGAATTTTCATAAAATAAGTTTAGATAATAAATATTCTCATTCATAATGCTAGTAAGTATGATCTCTTAATCTTCAGTTTTCTTAATCAGACACCCATCGTTGTGGAATTCAATCACATATCCAAGATCACATAGTTAACTTATACTTATCAAATTATGTTCCTATCTTTCTACATAAGCTACCCTTGTGATAGTGACTATGACATTGAATATCTTACCGTAGCCTTTAAATTTTCCTCTGTCAGATCCTCCAAAAATCACTTTCGGACCATTTTTCACTGAGGAATATTCTTTTAATAGGAATCTTTTTCTAATTATATGCTTGGAACTTCTACTGTCCTAATACCAGATGGGAGTGTCGTTGGTATTTGGACATACCTGCAAAAATGAATCACCTTATCTTAGTAACCTAAAACTTGTTGGGTCTTAGATCTTGTTAGCATTAAAAACTTGACTTAATTTTTTACCACCTTAATATACATGATGGACCATTTCAAGATTGCACGCTTGATTGAAATTTATTGCCCTAGGGATTGTTGGGTTGAACTTAGCAATCAGTAGCAAAGAAGTCAATCTTACGACAACATCATCATTCAAACTTGTTGTACCATTTCTTAAGGCTCACAATAGGAATTGGATGATTCTTCATATGATCAAAAAGATATCTAAATGAGACTACATGAGATTCCTTTTATGACATATGGTTGTATGATGGATTTAACTTGGATTGCACACCCACTGCCTTGCCTTTACCTGTAGCACTCATAATAAATGTTTTATTTTTGACTTTGGGGCTTGTGTTGGCACCAAATACAAAGGGACCATGATTTCTCATCATAATTTCCTCTTGAGCGCCTTTGAAAGTACTCTTTACATAATGCACGTTTTTTGTTCCACTTGTGGAACATTCATTTGAGAACCATCCATAAATGGAAATTTGATCATACTTGTTGGAGGGTAGAATTATCTTCCTAAAGTTAATCTTCTTAGTCATTATATTTTTATCCATGTTCTCCTCACTGTACCCCAAGCCTCCCTTATAAACCATTGAAAACACATCAATTAGTGAAAGAAATATCTTGGGCTTGGATAAACTTGAAACTAGCTTTTTTTCTATTAGAAGCTTGTTCTCTAATTCCAAGATTTTTTGTCCCTTAATTTCAGGGCACTAGAATGATCTCCAACCATTTTTAGAGATTCAATCTCTCTTTCTTGTGCCTTGCATATCTCTTTGCTATCAACTAAGGCCTTCAACAAGTTCCCAAACAAATTTGTTAGCTTATGATAAGAGCTTGCAATGAATTCTTTCTTGAGTAGTCTGAAGTAAGAGCTTTCATGAGTTAGCCTTTCAGCCTTACCAAGTAAATCTAACTCCCTATCCTTAAAAATAATTATCTCATTAGCCTGTGACTTGCACAGCTTCTTACACTTTTTAAGGCTTCAAGTAATTCTCCATATTGTTCTAATAAATCATCTTCAGATTCATATCCTTAGAGTTAGTCTTTGGAATAAATAGAGGATCTTTAATAGTTACTTATACAGTAAAAGACTCTTCCTATCCATTATCCTCATCATTCAAGGAAATTACAACCTTGTATTCTTCTTCTTCAGAATTGGAGTAGAAGAACTCACTCTCACTGATAGTCTTAGTCTTCTTTGCAAAGTAGCTTCTATCTTTCTTCTTTTCTCCATGAGATATCTTCTCATAAGATTTGTCAATGTTCTTTCTCTTTTAAGGGCAGTCTACTTTCACGTGATTTTCTGCATCCAATGCAAATTGTGTCATTAGAAATTTGTTTGTTCAATTTATATTTGAACATGTCCCCTTTGAGATGTCTCCTTGATCTGTCAAACCACTATACTGCTTATTTGAGCTGGAGGTGGAAGAGGGTTTATTCTTTTAATGTCTTCTCCGGCTCAACATCTTCCTTAGCTGTCTTATGAACAAGGCATGTTCTCCATCAGATAGTTCAACATCAGTGTTGTTGAATTCAGATTCCTCTAACTCAGTTGGTCTTCTTAGAGAAGAGGAAGCCATCACTCTACTTCTTTTGGACATTTCAGCATTCAAGGCCACAAATTTTTCACTCTTGTTTCCCATTTCAGCATTTCTGGTGTTCAGATGTATATCATGGGACAACAACTTTCCAAACAACTTTGAGGGTGGATGTTGCCCAGCGTTTGCATTTCTCTAATAATACATATCGTGATATCCCACTCCTTGTTAATGGATCTCAAGAACTTATCATTTATCTCATAGTCAGTTAATGTTCTCCCAATATTCCTTTAAGCATTCACAATCTTCAAGAATCTCTCATAATAGTTTGTGATGGAGTGCTTCACTTTCTTAAAATCTTTATACTCTTAGTTTAGAAGGTATTTCCTTTCATCCCTTTCTTCTTCCGTGCCTTCCACAAATATAATAAGAGTGTCCCACATTTCCTCGGCAGTTTGGCGGTGAATTAGATTCTAAAATATGGAATCATCAATGACATTGATTATAATGTTCTTGGCTCTTTTATCCATTGTAGCCAGAATAATTTCACCTTTTATCATTTATAAGAGCTTCTTTGGCACTCTAAGATTTACATGAGTAGCTGAGACTTAAATGAGGATGAAGGGTCCCTCTTCAAAAGTCATAAAGATTTTGGGGTTGGAGGACTCCATGAATAGCTTGACCTTTGCTTCGAAATTTCAAAATTCTCCATCATGTCGATGAGAAGTTTCATAGAGCTCAACTCCTTGTAGCTCATACCAAAAGTCACAGTATTTAGACTAAAAATACCCTTGAGGATCTTGTTCAGCTATTAAGCCATTTTGAATAACCTAGCCTAATATAACTTGAAAGATTAAGGGAAGTCTAATCACATAGAGGGGGATGAATAGGTGTTTGATAGTTTTTGATCTTTTTATATATTGTTGACTTCTAGTGTAACAAAAAATCAATCAAACATGGCATAGGAAGTAAACTAAGAATTATAGTAGTTTCCAAATTATGGGTACATCCACTTTCCCACTCCACCTATCTAGAAGTGTGATAGAATCGACCAACATCTCCATTGTATTAGATCAAATGATCTCAGAGCTCTTGATTTATATAGCTCAGGAACACAAACAAGTCCCTTACCTCAGATCCACACTTACTATCTTACAATTCATACCTTAAAGACAAGACCTATACTATGGTTATCAAATCCCTACCTTAATTCCTGCTGATAGTTTGTTGTTAGTGGTAGTTTAACTCACCTAGGGGGGTGAATAGGTGTTTGTGTACTATTTTGCTACTTCTCAAGATTTTGCAGTTTATAAGAAATGTAAAGAATGCCAAGCAAACACAGATCATCACATAGTTATTTATAGTGGTTCCCCAAGATATAGGTACATCCACTTTCCCTCTACACCTATCTAGCAGTGTGCTAGATGAGGCAAACTCCTCTAAAAACTTAGCTCCTTGAGCTTACAACTTAGATTCCTCAGGATCTCTCAGATTTCCTCCAAGATCCTACCTCAGGCACATAGGCCCTATAGCTAAGAGTACTCCAACTCCTACAACTCAGAAACACTCCTTGTTTCCTACCTCAGACTTATTTCTAAAACCTACCTCAAACTTATCTCCAATTCTGAAAACTCATGTTGAGAGTACAACCCTACAACTCAGGCACAAAGGCCTTACAACTCAGGAACAAAGGCCTTACAACTCAGATCTAAAATTGATCTTACAAAAAGTAGAGACAGAGTATATTTTATAATATATGAATTAATATGATTTAGACCTTGAAGCTTCAGTTCTTCTATTATTCATGCTATAATGGCAAGTAACTGGAGCTAGACCTAAACAGATGAATCTTCAGGTAGACCATGTTAGGGCTTTCTCCTCCTTGATTTTCTTCTCCGACAGCTTGAAGAAGATTCTATTATGAGTCAGATTATTGACTCTCCTTTGTTCTTCTAAAAGTTATCAAGAAGAACTAGCTTTCTTCCGATGCGCCTCTTTAGGTTTTGGGATTGACGGTGATGGCTCTTGGTCAGATACTTCAATACTATTCCATTGCCCTAACATATCCCCTTTTATAACTTTGACTTCTGCAGCGGTCCTGGAATGTGTCTTGTAATCGGGAAGGACATGAATAGAATAGTATTTCCTGACTTTATGTGCCCGACACCAATTTTGAATCCAGCCACGTTGTTTGTGCTCAACAATAATATTTATTCCTCCCTCCATGATATCGTTGAGTATAATATTCTTTTTTTAGTGGAATCATCCTTAGCACTGAGAACTTCTTCATTCACCTTCTGCTCCATGATATCCTTGAGTAGAGGCTTCATTCTCAATGGTATGTCAATGATGTAGTCGACACTGCCATACCTACTCAACAATATCAATGATACAGTGGACACTTCTATACCTACTAAACGGTATCAACGATATAATGGACATTATATCGCGTACTCAGCGGTATAGACCTTTGCTCTAAAAAGGTTTTAGAGTTTACAGTAAGGTGTCCTGCATAAACTTGAAGTAGATATGACATCAAATACATTATGCTCTTAGCATTGTAGGAGATGTTTCTTCAAATCTAGGAATATTGAGGGCAATATTCCCAACAATCTCCCCTATTTGTATAAGGCAAAACACACATCAATGATAAGGTGCATTAATCATAAAATCATAATATGACATTAAAATCATGCCACAGTAGATATATATTGGTATCACAAAAACATTTAGATATAACAAAAGGAACATATTATCATATATGTATAATAGTAAAACATTCTAAATAATAAAAACATCATAGCAATCTCATATATATATATAACCTAGAGTTTTAATTGAAGAACATAAGTCCATTACAATCAATCACAGAAATTTTTAACATAATATTTAAGTCTCTTGGTGTTTGTCAATTGGTTGGATTGTTGCATCTATACTTGATCCTTCACCGTGAACACCTGCTCTTCTTTCGGCAATTATGGACTTGTTCTCCTTTATCTTGAAGTAAAGAAAAGGTTTGGGATGTATTTTGAAGGAATTGTGCAAATAAGAAAGAAAACATGCCAAAATTTAGAATAACAGAATTTTTATTATCCAAAAAAGTATCAAATACAAAGGTATGTCCTCTCTTTTATTGAATGGAGGAGAAGAGAGAGAATACAATTAAGCAATGTGAGAATAAATACATTTATAGGACTAGTGGCTTAGACAAACCAAGACCGTATAGGTCGCGTGGTTTGACAAGAAGGCTTAACTGCCTGACCATACAAATAAGAGAAGACAAGCCGCTAGTGAAGCTGCCAGACCGCCCGGTCTCCAAGCCGCTAGTGAAGCCGCCAGACCACCCGGTCTCGAAGCCTCCAGTGAATCTGCCAGACCACCCGGTCTCCAAGCCACCAGTGAAGCTGCCAGACTGCCCAATCACCATATTGTAACACTCCCCCTCAAGCTGCAGCATATATATATATATATATATAAATCGTGCCGAGTTTGTCGCAAATGTGAAAAAAAGAAGCTGGCGCTGGCATGGTTAAGATATCTATCAACTCTTTATCAGAAGTAATGAATGGAGTACAAATCTATTTCTTCAAGACCTCTTCTCTGATAAAATGATAGTCAACTTCGATGTGCTTTGTTTTCTCATGAAATACTGGATTTTTGGAGATGTATATGGAGGACTTGTTGTCGTAGAACATTGGTAAATAATGATTGTAGATATCTCCTAAGTCCAGCATGAGGGCTCCGTAATCACTTTAAAGTGGACCTGTAGACAACAGATTGTTTCCTTCTCTTCCAGCTCACAAGTTTCCCTCCCACGAATGTGCAAAAACATGATGTGGACTTACGATCACCCTTGTCTTCAGCGTATCTAGAATCTTGAGTAGGTTTCAACCTTTAAGTGACCATTTCTCTGAAAAAGTAGTCCCTTACCAGGCGCCACTTTAACATATTCCAATATCCTCAGTGCAGACTATAGATGACACACTCTAGGAGCTTGTATGATCTTGCTAACCTTTCCTAAAATATAGGAGATGTAGGGTCTTGTTATAGTGAGATAAATGAGTTTGCCCACCAAACGCCTGTACCTTGTAACATCCAACAGAAGAGGCGAGTCATCTGTCCAGGTTTTATCTTCTTCGGTAGCATTGGGCATCGACTAGGTTTTGCACCAGTCACTCTGTGTCTTGTAGAAGATCAAGAGCATACTTACATTGGGAGAGAACCAAAGAATTGTTCTTTTGAGAGATTTCTATCCCTAGGAAGTACTTTGGGGAGCCCATATCCTTCGCGGTAATGTGTTAACAGAGATGTTTCATTGTCAGCACTATCCTAGCTTGGTCATCACAGTGAGAAGAATATCATCCATATGTATGACAAGAACCACCAGACCATGGGCAGTTTAGCGAATAAATAATGAGTGATCTGCAAAGCTCCTTGAGAAACCTACAGCTATCATAATGTTGTTGAGATTATCAAACCATGCCTGAGGGATTTGTTTTAGGTCATAGATAGCCTTATTCAATCATCATACGCGTGTCTCCCCCCAAGCAACATACCCAGGAGGTTTCTCCATATAGTCATCCTCTTGTAGATCATCATAGAGGAAGGAATTCTTGACATCTAGTTGAGAAATGGGACAATTTTTGTTGACGGCCACAGATAGGAGAACCTGAATAGTGCTGAGACGAGCAACGAGAGAGAAGGTATCAAAGTAATCAACACCGTAGGTTCGAGTTAAGCATTCGGGCCTTGTAACGGTCAACACTGCCATCCGGACGGAAATTCACAACAAAGACTCAGTAACAACCAACAACATCGGTACCGAAAAGATGAGGAACGAGAGTCCATGTACCCCGCTCGGTGAGGGTGGCAATTTCCACATCCATAGCTGCCTTCCAATGAGGAACAACATGAGCGTCCTGGTATGTGCAGGGAGTGGTAGTGGCAGAGATAGCCGACGCAAAATTACTGCGAGAAGGGATAAGACGAGCATAGGAAATAACAGCAGTAAGCGAAGGTTGGGTATGAAAGTTATTTAACTTAAGGGTAGCTAATCACCTAGAGGGGGTGGGTGAATAGGTCTTTGAACGTTTATTAAATCTTTTGTTGTTTTCAAGTTGAACTAACTAGATCTTGTCCATAAGTCCTGCAATTACAAAGAAAAACAAGCACACAACAAACACAAGGATTTATAGTGGTTCCCTGATTGGGTACATCCACTTTCCCTCCCACCTATCCAACTTACTTATTGGACTAGGCACAACTTCTCCACTATGCTCCTCGGAGCTTAGACCTCAGACCCACAGCATTGCACACAGATTCTTCACAGAATCCAACTCAGAACCACAAGGGTTCCTACCTCAGAGCTTTGCAGAACTCCTATAGCTCAGTGATCTACTGATCACCTACCTCAGTCTTATTTTTAAGGCTCACACTCAGGCTCTTCAGCCCTGCAGCTTCAGGCACACGACCCTACTCTCAGAGTACTGCAGCACTCCTATAACTCAGTACCCTTACAGGTACCTACAGCTCAGCCCCCTAAAAGGCCTACAACTCAGTGATAATCTTGTGACCTACAGCTCAGTGACTCTTCAGTCACCTACCTCAGGCACAAGACCCTACACTCAGGATGGGAGATCAGCCCTACCTCAGATCCACACTTGGATTATACCTCAGAGAGAAACACTCTCCTACCTCAGGCACTTAAGCCTTACAGCTCAAATCCTCATTTGGATCCTACCTCAGAGACAAATTTGGCACCTACCTCAGGCACAAAATGCCCTACACTCAGATACAGATCTACTGAATCCTATAGGAAATTTATACAGAAGTTGAATAAAATAAAATAACTGACTCAGAGAAATAACTCTGAGTCAACTTTGCTGGACTGAGCAGATTTCAGTTCAACACACTTACTATAGAAGGAATCAGCCTTCTTTTACAGCTATCACTTCACTGCTGTACAGATGAGCAGCTTACACCGTACTAATGAGATTAATCAGCAAAACTATTTTGTTTAGAACAAACTTGCTGAGCTTTGAAGTGCTTCAGCTGTCCTTTTTTACCTTCAGGCTATCTTGGCTGGACTTTAGCTTTCAAGCTTGATGGAAGATCGTTCAGCCACCTCTTTCCTTTTGTTTTTGTTCTGTGTGTGTTCGTTTGATTCGTTAACCCTAATTCCTTTTCTATTTCCCCTTTATTTATGTTGATTTGAATCAACGACACAATAGTATGTGGGCCCACTAAGGATTGGTGAGCGCCAACTCCATCAGAAAAGGACAAAAGGTCTTTCGGCGCTACAACAGCTTTCCCGTAACTGCTTCCTGCAATTTTGACTTTGATGATGTCAGAAGTGGTCATCAACATCTAGACTTAGAAAATATTCCGGAAAACCATAAAGCGTTGAGTAATGTTAAGTCACTCAATTCCATCTGCCTTGTCTCTCAGCATCTCTGGACTTAGAATTTTCCTGGCTTTGTCTCAGCGGTTTTCTCTCAGCGGTCTCAGCATTTTTTCATTATCAGCTGAGATAAGCCTTTGTCTCAGCGCTTTCTTCTTATCTTCAATCTCATCAGTATTTTCACTTTAATGTCTCAGCGGTTTTACTCTTAACAGTCTCAGCGCTTCCTTCTTTATTAGAAGCATTGAGTGAATCTGCTTCACTTAACGCTTCTGGACTTAGAGAAATCGAGCCAGTTTTCCCAGCTATCTCAGCGGTCTCAACGCTTTCTTCTCAGTTATCTCAGCTATCTCGGCGGTCTCAACGCTATCTTCTTAGTTGTCTCAGATATCTCAGTGGTCTCAATGCCTTCATCTCAGCGGTCTCAGTGCTTTTTTCCTTAAACAGATTTTCTGTCTTTAGCTGCGTTCGACGATCTGTGTGTTGAGCTCGACGAACTATAATCTTCTCAGCGGTCTCAATGCTTTTTGCCTTAGTCAATTTTTCTCTGCCTTCATCTTGACGAGCATTGAGCTGAGCTCGACGAACTGCAACCTGAGCTCGACGAACTGTAAACTGAGCTCGATATTCTCAGCAGTCTCAGTGCTTCTTGCCTTAGTCAATTTTTCTCTTGCTTTAGCTTGACAAGCATTGAGCTGAGCTCGATGAACTGTAACTTGAGTTTGACGAACTTCAAGCAGAGCTCGACGAATTTTAATTTATGAGCCCTTAAGCTTAACCTAAGGAATGTTAAGTTGAGCTCGACGATCAGCGAGCTAAGTTTGACAAACTCTGAGCTGAGATCGATGAAATATAACTCCTGAGCTCTCAAGCTTTAGCCAAGGAATGTTGAGTTGAGCTAGATGATCAGCGTGCTGAGTTCGACGAACTTTGAGATGAGTTCGACGAAATTTGAGTTTATTTCCCAACTCATATTTCTTCACCTATCCAATCATGGAATACCTGTATGCATGAACTAAAGCACACATCAAATACATTTTCCTCCTTAGCATGATTGGTGATCCCCTTCAAATCCTGAGGAACAATGTAGGGCACAATTCCCAACAATCTCCCCCTATTTGAAGAAGGCAGAACACACATCCATGCTAAAGTGCAACAACACAAGAATTATCATGATAGGTCAAAGAAACATTATCATGACAACTAGCCATCCCAAAATAGGGATAACTTCCCCTATATGAGATGGCTTAGCACTATCATTGATAGACTAATGGTACAGGTGAATTAACAATCATTGACAATGTGATAGTATGATTAACAACACAAGCTTTATTAATCATTAACAAGGTAAACATTATGATTCTGGTGAACGTAATCATTAACTTAACCAAACAATAACAGCATACATGTGATTACAGGATATTTATGAAGGAACAACATATTTATTTATCACAGATATACATTTATCATATCAAAATAGTCAGGGTCAACTCATATTAATTTCATTGATAACGATTTGAAATTTTTACACTGTCGACATCCATTACAAGACATAGATCAGACAATATTTTTTAAATAAGCTTAGTTCGTGCAGTCTTCTATCAGTTATTCTTTGATGAACTTGCACCAACATCCTTGGTTGCAGCAAACTTCTTCAAGTTTTCAGCTTTGTTCTTCTACCACTTGAAGTAGAGGAATGGCTTTGGAATATATTTGGGAGGAATTTTCTTGGGGTTGCTCTTCCTTACCAGATTTTCCTTGAATATTCTTTCCCTTAGGGAATTTCTTTACAGATGATTTATCCATTCCTCAAAAGGATATACACTATCAACATTCTTCAATATTTATACATAGCTTACCCAGGCATTGATAATGATGGATTCAGAGGCCTCACTAAGTTTTTCATAGTCTGGATCATCTCTATTCTTAGCTATCCTCTTAGCCATGAACTCTTCAGCCATTTGAGTTCCTTCTCTCTTCTGGCATCAAGATGTGCATCTTGTGCAATTCTAGCTTATGATGAAAAGTGTAAGTCCTCTGGCCTTTTTCTATCCAGGAGGGGCAGGTCTAGTGCCACCCTAGTTCCTTGAATTACATTGAAGGCTTGATCTTCAATGAGTGATGTTGCCTTAGGTTGGATACTCTCCCCTTTCTACCTTCTTCAGATATGGACTTTTGCAGTAAGGTGGTGTTGGCTTCATTCATTCTTGATATGGATTTGTGTATTCTTTCATTGTCAGCAAGCAGCTCATCTTTTAGGAGTAGTGCCTGCTTCACTGATTGGAAGGCAACATTTGTGACATGTTGATTTACATGATCCACTGTACCCTTGATCACCTCATAAGTTGCACTGACATAATTCTTGGCATATCCTATGTTAGCTGTAGTGAGTTTTTGGCTTGTGTCCAAAGATTCCATGAGGGTGGTCAGCTTGATTCCATCAGCTCCAGCCTTGTCAAACCAGGTGGTCACCTGTTTGTTTAAGTGTGAAATTTCTTCTTTAGTTTCATTTACTTTAGCTGAAAATTCATCCCTCAGTTTGGAAACAGATTGATCAATATACTCATTGAGGGTTGTGGTCTGATTATCCAAGAGTACTTTAATTTGGTTTAGAAATTCCACATTGGAGATGGAGGTAGATGAAGTATGGCCCATAGGGGGAGGTATAGCATTCTGAGCAGGGATATGAGAAGGCTCCCCCTCAACTACAGCATCTATAGAAGGAAACATTTCTTTAGCTAAAGTTATTTTAACACTATTAATTAAAATGGAATGAGTTTTACATATAGTGGATGCAGACTCAACTATTCTATGGACAACTTGATCCAAGTCTATCAACTCCATCTAATCATGTTCCCCATCAGACTAAGCATCCTTCTCTAGGCTTGACTTATTATGATAAGTATCTAAGGTCTCAGGAGGCTCCATGTTATCTTCTGCAGTAGGGATATCTTCACTTGCTATAATTCCATCAGTATCATACATGTCCGCCTCATCTTCTGCAACATCCTCTTTTTCAGCAGCATTCTGTGACACTTGTCCTGATCTTGGGCTGACATGGATTCTATCAACATGCACAGTAGCATCCTGGAGTTAAATGTTTGTAGAGGATTGACTGAGAGATAAGTCAACCTGCAGAACAACATCAGTTGGAGAGGATGATCCAAGCACTGGTTTAGGGCTGGAAGTTCTTTCTTCCTCATTATGTTTCTTCCTTGTACCCTTGGAGGATTCCTTTATTCCAGTAGGTTGGCTCATTGGTAGGACTCTAGAGAATCTGTCCAAGGTCTTTATGTCCATTCTATTTAGATAGTGATTCTTCACCTCATGTTCCTGTGTGAAGGTGTCAGGATAGGTGTTCACTAGGTATAAGGAAATGATTCTGCCCATGTTTGGAGAGGTTATGCAGTCTACTACTCTCTAATAGATGAGAGAAGACCATGAGGTCTTTCTGTTCAGGATAATTCTAGTCATAACTTCAAACATGAACCTGGAGATGGTGTCATATGATCAAGGTTTGCAGATAAGAGCTTTCACTACAATGACTGCTAGCAGTTTTCCTCTCTGATGGAAGAATTCTCTTTTCAGAGACCCAGATTTGGCCTCATTATATACACACCATATGAGAGCATTGTATATGTCCATGTCGGCGAGCTCATCTTCCTCGGTAGGGTTGACGGAGGGTATATGGAGGGCCTTTCCTAGTCTCTTAGGGTCTACCTTTATTTTGATATCGTCAATCTTAGACCGAAGAGAGTTTTGAGAAGGGGACATTTTGATGTTTGAGAATAACTCCACTACCTCTTTTCTAAGAATGGTGGAGGGTTTAGAAATGGTGTATTCCAAGCCTGTGATCTCAATAATCCTTAGTACAGCTTTAATCTTAGGAGTGGCATGATTGAATCCATCTCTCACAATTTCGTATCCATCCTGAAGCTCCTTAATGACATTTGGTGCCATCAAAATAGTGCGGAAAGACGCTGAGAAAGTTTCATTCTTGACGGCTAGGGTTAAGGCTTTGGAGTGTAATGTGGCATTTAGTTTCTTGTCGCCTTTATATATTTAATGAAAAGATTTAATTAATTTAATTAAATTTTTCATTTGACTATTAAATTAAGTATTTTAGACTTTACGGCTTACTCAACAATTCTTGTTATGATACAAGGCACTTAGTGCTTTTACTATATCCCTCAGCTTTTCTTTTATTTGTTTCATACATGTTTCAATTGTGGTTTCCCTTACTGATTGGTTGTACATTTTACTTGACTTAGTAAAGAATTTGTCAAGTTAGATAGAGGGGAACCTAACATGTCAATGGGCCCAGTTCTATTGACACCCAATTTGTGCATTGTTTTGCACTAAAGTTTGCTAATAAGTTATTTGAATTTTTGAGTAAGCCTACAAAAATTAACAGTGTGAATAATTGAAACACTGTTGTGCTAGATTAGATTCATCTTGAGCACAACTAACATATCTTAACAAATGACAAACTTAATCTCTATATAAGAGGGAGAGATATAGCTTGAGGCTTGCTTCCTCTAGCTTTTGAGGATTACTTACTTGACATCCTCAACCTTAATTTGTTATTTTTTCTGGAGCATATTCCAAGAGCAACAATCTTGTCCCAGTCATTTCCCTGGAACACCCATTATCCAAATACTAAGTCTCAATTTGACAGGTACTTGTACTATCCTGCAAAACAGAATTTATTTACCCTTAGGCACCCAATGATAATTAGGTCCTAGGGTCTTGTTAGCATCATAAAACATCTGCTCCACTCTCTGTCTGGGCTGAGCACCTTTCTATACACTAGTCATATTCAGGTAATGCCAACAATCAAAGGAAAAGTGACCCAATTTTCCACAGCACTATATTTATGAATGTTGTATCTTCTCTTTATGACAACATAGAATTGATGTCCATGAGATGTGAGCAACAACAGACTTTGATGGATGTGAAAGTAAGGGTTAGACCTGAAATACTCTATAGGGGGGTGAATAGAGTATCTTGAAACTTTAAGGCTTTTTAATGTTTAATAAAATCTACTAAGTAATGAACCTATTTGATACCAAACTATGTTGTAAGTGAAAGAACAGTCCTAAGATAAGTTAACCTACCACAGACATAGCAGAAATTAAACTAACTATCACATGCAAAACAAACCTAACTAGCACGCCACAGCAAGAACAAAAGAAAAAAGATGGCAACCAGACAACACAAGAATTTTATAGTGGTTCCCCAAACTGGGTACATCCACTCTTCTACCACCCGGGTAGGAATCCACTCAGGTTTTTGATCAAGTGACTGCCACCAATGAGCTTTTGATCAGGTGCTCAAAACTAACCCAAAGTCTTTTGATCAGGTGACTTGCAACCAAGAATAACTTCTGAAGGGATTTAAAGAACCCTTTTACAGTGAGGGGATGAGAGAGTGATGGTGTCTTATCTATCTCAAATACAACAGAGAAGAATTAGTGGATCTTTAATTTTAATAAAGCTCCCCCTGATATATTGATTTATTCAGGAAGGTTGAAGCTTTGTTGCAGGGTGAGTAGGTCTTCAATCTTTTAGCCTTGACCAGAAGATGTTCAGGAAATTCTTGACAGAAAGAGTTTTGTTGTCCTTGAAGAATCCTGAGATGAAGAAAGAAGAAGACTCTTGATTTTGAATGGATGTTCTTCTTCTTCTTCAGCTTGCTATGATTTCTCTGGTCTAGGGCTTCTTGTTTCTTGACTGTGTTATTGCCGTGTGTGTTACTTGTTCTCTGTGTTCATTGTATTCTATATATTCTCTATGTTCTGTCTCTTGTCGAGAAGCAAGAGAAAAATCCTTTTATATTTCCTATGAAATCTTCCTTATGAATTTTGAATTCCTTCCTGCATTCATTGCTGACGGCCTTGAGAATATCTGTATTGATTGATTTCCCCAACCGTCCCATTGAAAAATGGCAATCAATAATCCTGATGAAGGCCATAATCAATGCTGCTTCTAACGATAATATTCAGAGAATATTAAACATTGATTATTCAGGAATTATTGCAATAAAATAGGGACAGAAGGAAGGAGAAGTCCAAGTCTGGATCTGCACAGAAATCGTCGAGCAGAGAACAAAATTTGTCGACCTGGGTCAAGAGTTCGTTGAGCAAAGAAGTCATGTTTGTTGACCAGATAGTTGTTGTTCATAGACCTGAGATCCAAGATCGTCGACCTGAGAACTGCTAACTGCTACTTGATAAAACTTTGTCAAACTGTGGTCTAAGTTCGTCGAGCTGAGAACATGAATTCATCGACTGGAGTTCAGTGAGATGTTTCTGGACTTAAAATATTGAGATGCTTCTGGACTTAGAATGTTGAAGTAGATTGAAAGTGCAGGTTAGATCTGATATACTCTAGAGGGGGGTGAATAGAGTATGGTGCTCACTAAAAACTTTTTGCAACCTTTGTTGTATTCCTAAGTGAACAGGGAAGCAAATAAAATAAAGTAAACACAGCAACTAACTAAACACAGAGAAATCACGGAGCACTGCCAGAAAACAAAAGAAAAGAGCAACCAGAAGACACAAGGAGCTATAATGGTTCCCCAATCAATCTAGGTACATCCACTCTTCTACCACCCTAGGTAGGAATCCACTGAATGATGAGTTGATCAGGTGTCCTGGGCACCAATGAGCTTTTGATAAGGTGCTCAAAAACTAACCCTTAAGTCTTTTGGAAGGAGACTTGCAACCAGAATAATTTTGAAGGGATTTAAAACCCTGTACAGGAATTGGAAAGAGGGTGATAGTGTCTTCTCTGTCAACAATCAGAGAGAAGACTTATGGATTGATTGTAGCAGATCTTGTTCCCCCTGAGATCTTGAATTGGTCAGGAATGCTGGAGCACTGCTTTAGGGTGATAGGTCTTCAATGACCTAGAATGTCAGGACCAGAAATGCTTCAGCAACTTCTTTTGACAGATAGAACTTTGTTGTCTTTGAAGTTGTCCTGAGAATAGAGAGAAGAAGACTCTTGATTGAATTTGATTGTTCTTCTTCTTCCTCTTGAAAAAGTTCTCTGGTCAAGGCTGATTGCAGTCAAGAACTTTTGATTTGAGAATGTTTGTTCTTTTCTGCAACTTCAGAGTGACTGTCTGATTGAGTGTATTGCTTGTTGTATTGTGTTCCTGTTACTCTATCACTGCTTGATCCTTTTCTCTCTTACTGTGTGTAATCTCTGTCTGACTGAGGAACATTCAAACTTTGGAATGTCGAGCAGTAATTGCAGTCGGCCTTGGAAAGAATCAGCAATCAATAACTTTCCTAACTGTCCCATGGAAAAACGACATGTAATCGTCCATAGTTAATGCGCGTTCCAACGATAACATTCCGAGAAGATCTGGCATTAAATGTTTAGGAATCATCGCCAAGAAACGGGACGGGAAACTAGAAGAAAACCTAGTATGGATTCGTCGAACGAAGAACCCAATTAGTCGTGCTGCACTTGTGTTCGTCAAGCTGTGCTTGAGTTTGTCGAGCTGAGCTTGAGTTCGTCGAGCTGAGCTTGAGTTCGTCGAGCTGAGCTTGAGAGAGTTCGTCGACCAGACAATCTTCATTTGTCAAACAGACAGTCTTCATTCGTTGAGCTGAGAATCAAATTCGTCGAGCTGAGAGAAGTTCTGGACTTAGGCAAACTATACTGCATCTGCTGAAATGCTGTGTCGACAGAAGTTGGTGTCGACAGATTGATCTTGGTGTCGACACAAACCCTAAGTGTCGACATAAGTTGGTGTCGACTGATATCCTGGTATCAACACAAATCCTCTGGTGTCGACCTAAGCTGGTGTCGACACAAATTGTCTGGTGTCGACACAAACTCTAAGTGTCGACACAAATTCTCTGAGTCCAGAAATCATCGAGTAGAGTATACCATTCGTCGACCTGAGAAGCTGACTTCGTCAACCTGAGAACTGTGAACTTGAGGTCCAAGTTTGTCGAACTTAGAGTATAATTCGTCGATCCGAAGCTTGAAGCTGGACTTAGAAAAATTCGAGGTTCTCCTGACTTTGGCTTGAAGTAGAAACTAAGTCTTCGTCGAACAGATAACACAGATCGTCGAGCTCAGCACTAAGAATTGCCTCACGATCGTAGAACACAGAACTCCTTTCGTCGATCTGAGTTCGACGAACGTCGAACTCACTTTACTTAGTCTTAAAAACTTGTTAGACTGGAGTCTCTGATGGTCTTGTTGAAAGCTGGTCCATCTGAAGTTGAGCCTAAGGACTTGACCTAGACTCTAGGACACAAATTGACCCTGGCTATACATGATGGGTCACATCCTAAGTCAGTGAACCTAGCCCAAATCAACTAGGGATCCAACAATCTCCCCCTATTTGGGTGAGGTCACTAACATAGACTCAAAACAGAAAAACAAAGCAAGAAAAGAGATATATCTGGCAGAGAATTATAACACGTGCAATAGATATATATATACACAACTTTGTTTAAACAGATAGCATGGTTTGAAAAACAACAACAGACAGAAAATGAAATAACACAAAAAGATTACTTTTTTGGCTTCTTCTGCTGAGGTTTGTCTTCAGATGTTTGCTCTCCTGTCTTCTTGAAAATGATTTCTCTCTTTGGATCTAGAGCTTGAGCTATTGTCATGGTCATGTCAGCTGCCCCAATAATATTCAATGAAGTTATTGTAGGGACAACTGCTTCTGGATGAAGTTTCATATAATCATCAACATTAAACAATTTATTGCCTTTGTCAAACCTTTTCAGCTCTTCTTTTTTATACTTTGACATAGTTGATAATCCTGATATATCTTTACCTTCAGCCTTGGCTTTATTTATCAAAGATAGACCAATCAGCTCTTGGTACCTAGCCATTCTTGCAGTATTAGTATTTTTTGGATCTTCAAAAGGAATTGGAGGAGAGAGAGGTCTCTTTGGACTATCAGCTTTTTGAACTTCAGAACTTTGTTGCTGCTTGCTGCAGCTTACTTTGACTTTGAATACCTGAGGAGGATGGCCTCTGCTGGCTGCATCCAGAAGATCTCCCTGACTGTATTTGATAAGTTTGCATTAGGGCAGATCTCTGGGAGCTAGAGCCACTTGCACCAGCTGCTGGAGGAGGAGGAGGAGGATCCTTCCTGTACCTGTGCACTAGAGGAGGAGAGTATCTCCTGCTTCTCTTTCTATCTTTCTGCTAGTTTTTAGAGAGCCACATCCATGCTGGCATACCCTTATAAGGAGCAACATTGTGCAGAATATAATAGGGAGTGTCTGCAGTGGGATTTGGCTTGGGAGCTGGAGGAGGAGCAGTCTTTCTCTTCTTTGCCAACAATCTCTTTTTCTTAGTAGCAGCATATTCATCAGAATCATCATCATCATCATCAGAAGCTGAATCCTGAGGAATATCATACAATGCATCCAAAGCTTTTAAAGCTTTATCAGAAACAACAGCCTTTTCTGGAGAAGGGGAAGAAGGTTCAGGAATAGAGGTTTCAGCAATAAGAGAAGAAGTAACTGTACAAGAATCAGAAACAAAAGAGACAGAGCTATCAGCTACTGCCTTATTCTCTTCTTCAATGTCAGCCTGAATAAGCTCATCTAAAGTAGGCATTGGAGAGTCATCCATAACAAAATCTGGTGCTGAAACTGGCACTGAAGAATCTTCTGGAATGACCTCTGGGCTAGAAGCTGAGATGGAGGGTGAAGCTGAGAGAGCAAAATTGTCACAGATTTGCTTAGCAACTGCTGGACTAGCTGGAGAGGTATATGGTACAATAGCCAAACATGGCTTAGTAAAATCAGCTGGAAGAGATTGCATATATACAGTATCAAAGTTACTTAACAAAACAGATAAATTCACTGTGGGAAAATAGAAATCACCAACAGATTATTTGAGCAACTGACTCATCCAAATCAATGTCAGTATCCATAAATTGAATTAACTCAATCTTCTCAGAATCAAAATCTGACAAAGTTCTTGTATCCTCATCTGAATCTGCAACTGCTGGAGAGGGAACTGCTGTTGTGACTGCTGCTACTGCTGCAACTGCATCTGCTGCAACTTCATCATTGAGCATCTCCCCCTGCCTGGGTTCAGGAGAACCTGGAGCCAGGCCCCTAGATGAAGAGGGGACAACAAATATAAGAGAGATCTGGGCAGATAAGGAATTGATGGAGGTCACAAGAGGTGTAATGGCCTCTTGGATGAGAGATTGGATGAGAGGAGTGAGCAGGGAGATGATGGTAGATGGATCAAATGGGGAAGGGGAAGGGGATGGAATGGGAGGAGGAAAAATAGATGGAGTGGGGGAATCTTGCATGATTGTGTCTGAGGGTATGATGTAAGATGAAATGGTGGATAAGTGTGGGGGAAGAGGAGACTGTGGAGGTGTAGGAATTATTGTCTCATGAGGGGAAGCTGGAGGAGTGGGTTGTTAATTAACTTGCAGAGGGGAAGATGGAGGTGGAGATGGAATGTTTGTAAGGTCAAGTGGTGGAGATGAAGGAGGAGTAGGTACATGAGGAGGCTTATTTGGAGGAAGGGGTGCTAGAAGAGATGGTTGAGATGGAGGAACCTCTTCAGCAGGGTGGGGAGCGGCCTTTACAGCCCTTGTGCTCTCTAAAGTTTGGAGGGAGGAGGAAGAAGCCTTTGAGGGCTTGGAGATAGTCCTCTCCCACCTGCCAAACAGATCGCAAGTGAGGCGCTTGCTGGCATTTATGGAGATGGTCGGGGAGACCATACATTCAGCAGCCTTCTCCTTGAGAAATATTCCAAATATTCTGCCAAAGCAGACTTCCTTCTTGCTGTTCTTCTTCTTGATCAATTCAAAGAAGACCTTACTCCAATCAACATGTCTCTTATTCACTACTGCACACATTATTATAAATTGGTGACAGGTAATATAGTCATGAGCAGAGTGCTTGGCCATCAGTATTTTTCCCGCAATGTCTGCCAGAAACTGGTAGGCGGCGGACAGTTGCTTTTTCAACAACTTATTAGGGTTATTACCAGAATAACCCATCAGTTTCAGCATATCATTGAACTCCTCAGAATCCATTTCCATGTTATCTTCTCCGTTTACTAAACCAAATATCTCAGAAAGAATCACGGGAGACAATGAAACATCAGTACTCCCTATATTGCCGGTCAAAACATCATCTTCAGAAACAGCAGATGTATATACCCATTCTCTTATTTCTGTTCCATGTAGTTTGATGCGCCTGGTCATGAAATCCTTTAGACTTAGTTCTTCCAGTAATTCCAAGATGTACAGAAAGATGGGGTCAGAATGTTGAAAAGAGTCGTAGTCCATGTCGAATCCAGTATCAAACTTCATCGCAATCAAAGCTCCTGTGGGAATCGCCATTGATGACCTGTAAGAAAAACACAGAGAGAAACAACGATCAAGAGCAAAGGAACTGAAAGCGCTGGACGGAGGTCGAATAAAACCTAGATATAAGATTTTCAGAATATGAATCGACAAACTCCGTTCCACGAAAAAGAAAACTTTTTCGAACTGAGCTCGACGAAATAAGTTATAGACAGATAATTCGTCGATCTCATCAAGAAGAATCGAACACAGTTCGTCGAACTCCGTTCGACGAAATGTCTTCTGAAGCAAAGTTCATAGATCTCCAGTCGACGAAAATTGTTTCCTCACACAGAGAATTCATCAATCGCCGTTCGACGAGAATCTCTCAAACTTTCCCTAATTCGTCGAACTCCGTTCGACGAACTCTGGAAAATTCGTCGAATGTAGACAGAAACTAGGTTAACTCTTCTCCATTAATCATTCCCAGTTGATTTATAAAGAACAGATGGGTTTTCTCATCCAATGGCTTGGTAAAAATGTCTGCTCTCTATAGATCAGTAGGAGTATGGATCAAGTTAATTTTCTTTTTGTCCACATTATCTCTAATGAAATGATGTCTTATTTCAATATGTTTAGTCCTAGAATGGTGAACTGGATTCTATGCTATAGCAATAGCACTAGTATTATTACAAAATAATGTTGAATTATTTAAGTTGACACCATAGTGTAAGAGTTGATTTTGTATCCATAACATTTGTGAACAGCAACTACCAGCAGCCATGTATTCTGCTTCTGCAGTTGATGTAGACACAGATGTCTGCCTTTTACAAAACCAGGAGAAAAGTCTCATACCAAGGAACTGGCATGTTCCAGAGGTACTTTTCCTATCCACTCTACATCCAGCATAGTCAGCATCTGAGTATCCAGTTAACTCAAACTCTGACTCTACAGGATACTAGAGTCCTAGACTAGGGCAACTCTTTATATATCTCAAAATTCTTTTTAGGAAAATAAGGTAAGATTCTTTAGGGTTCACTTGGAACCTAGCACAAAGGCATGTGGCAAACATTATATCAGGTCTGCTAGCTGTGGGGTATAATAGGGATCCAACAATTGCCCTATAATTTTTCTGATCCACAGGTTTCCCTGCTGCATCAGAATCCACAACAGCATTTGTAGCCATAGGGGTTTTCATCCCTGAAGCATCACCCATCCCAAACTTTTTGATAAGCTCTTTAGCATACTTAGCTTGGGAGAGGAAGATACCATCTGGGAGCTGCTTCACTTGGAGACCAAGGAAGTAGGAAAGCTCACCCATGCTACTCATCTCAAATTTAGAATGCATGAGGTCAGCAAACCTCTTGCACAATTTGGGATCAGTAGACCCAAAAATAATGTCATCCATATATATTTGTATAAACAATATTTGGTCCTTATGATGTCTAGTGAAAAGTATTTTATCTATGGTTCCTCTTGTAAATGCATGCTCTAAAAGAAAGCTTGCTAAGGTCTCATACCAAACTCTTGGAGCTTGCTTTAAACCATAGAGAGCTTTATGCAATTTAAAAACAAAAGAGGGTTGAGTTGGAGAGATAAAACCTGGAGGTTGTTCTACATAAACCTCTTCTTGAAGTACTCCTTTCAGAAATGCACTTTTGACATCCATTTGGTAGACCTTGAATCTCTTGTGAGCTGCATAGGCAAGGAATATTCTAATGGCCTCTAACCTTGCAACAGGGGCAAAGGTTTGGTCATAGTCTATTCCTTCCTCTTGTTTATAGCCTTGAGCAACAAGCCTAGCCTTGTTCCTCACTATGTTGCCTTGAGCATCCAGCTTGTTCCTGTAGACCCATTTGGTTCCAATAACTGGGTAGTTATGGGGTCTTGGAACCAAATACCAAACTCTACATCTCTCAAACTGATTTAGTTCCTCTTGCATTGCAATGATCCAGTGGGGATCTTGCTCTGCCTCATGAATGGTGAGAGGTTCAATTTGAGAGATAAAACAGGCATGCATCAAGTCTTGGTTGAGTTGATGCCTTGTCTGTACACTTGCTGAAATGTCGCCAATCACTTGAGATCTGGGGTGATCTCTAAGTGTGACAAGATCAGTTGGTGGAGTTGGTTGGACAACAGCTTCTGTATTTAATTCCTCTTGGGGAATAGTACTAGCTGTTGAGGGAAGTTCAGCCACTTCCTCTTGACTTTCCTCTTCACTATCTTCAGCAGCATGTGGAGTAGGATGGTTTGATATCTCTTGGGTAAGGTTCAGTCCATCCATAGACTCACACAGTGGTGGTACCTGCAATAAGCTATTGGTAAAAATCTCTTTCTCCTTATATAACATGTTAGCTTCATCAAAAGATACATGCACAGATTCTTCAATTTTAAGAGATGATTTGTTATACACCCTATAAGCCTTACTGATCATGGAGTATCCCAGAAATACTCCTTCATCAGCTTTAGCTTGAAATTTTGTTATGTATCTCTTGTCATTATTGTGAATGTAACAAATGCAACCAAAAATTTTAAAATAATCTACTTTAGGTTTCTTCCCTTTGAGTAATTCATAGGGAGTCTTGCCCTTCAGCTTATGTATCAAACTTCTATTTAACACATAGTTGGAGGTGTTCACTGCCTCTTCCCAAAAGGATAGAGGAAGGTGAGCATCTGACAACAATGTAGTAGCAGATTCAATAAGGGTTCTATTTTTCCTTTCAGCTACCCCATTTTGTTGAGGAGTTCTAGGAGCTGAGAAAATATGTCCTGATCCCTTCACTCTGACAGAACTCTTGCATAAGAAGAGAAACAAACTCTGTCCCATGATCACTTCTGATCAGGGCAATGTGAGTGTTGAACTCACTCTGTATGCATTTGAGAAACTCTGTCAAACACTTAAAGTTATCAGACTTCTTCCTTAGAAAGAACATCCATGTGAATCTAGAGTAGTCATCTACAACTACTAAGATATAAGATTTCCCTCCTAAGCTTTGTACTGTAATGGGTCTAAAGAGATCCATGTGTAACAGATACAAAATCCTAGGTGAATCACTCTTATTAAGTGACTTGAAGCTATTTTTGGTTTGCTTGCCTAATTGACAAGCCCTGCAAAGTCCTTCCTTCTTGTAGGGGCCAGAAGGTAATCCTCTAACAAGGTTGTCCTTGGATAGCCTAGCAATGGTTCTAAGGTTTATATGTCCTAATCTTTTATGCCATAGTTCATTAGGTCTACAAATAGAATTGAACAAGCATATATCTACCTTAGTTGAAAGAAAATCTACAAGATAAATGTTACCTTTCCTTTTACCTGTCAACACAGTTGTGTTGTCCTCTGATTTGATTTTGCATAAGGATTGCTGAAAGTCACTTGGTAGCCTTCATCACACAGTTGACTGATGCTGATTAAGTTGTGCTTCAGTCCTTCCACATAAGCTACTTTCTTGAATGTGACTGAGCCAATCTGGACTGTACCAAATCCTTTTGTTAGTCCAAAGTTTGAATCACCAAATATTACTTTGGGTCCAAGTTTGGCTTTGAAGAAAGTGAAATTCTCCTTGCTTCCTGTCATGTGCTTTGAGCACCCACTATCCAGATACCATTGCTGGTTTGATGTTGGATAGGTCTTCACCTGCACATAAAACAGTTTATTTGTTTTTGACCCAGTTTACCTTGGGCCTAGGTTGATAACCTTTAAAATCTGAAAAAAAAAAAGATATCTCTGGTTGACTCTTGTAGCCTTCAGAATGATATCTCCTAGGAGGTATTATCCATTCAGTATAAGGGTTAAACCATTGAGACGTAGGACCTCTAGGATTGAAGTTTGATTTGCCTTTGAAGGATTTTTCAAAACTCTGAGCTCTGTTCGACGATCTCTGAGCTGAGTTCGACGATCTTGGGTCAGATCGTCGAGCTCCGTTCGAAGATCGACTATGCCAGAGTTCAGGGTTCATAGATCGTCGACCTGAGTTCGACGATTTAGCCTGAGATCGTTGAGCTCCATTCAGCGATCGTCGAGCTCCGTTCGACGAACTCTGTTGAACTTTTGTTTTCTTAGGTAAATCAGAATTATTCCTAGCCACCTCCACAACTCCCTTACCTTTATCTAAGATAAACTTGATTGGGGTTGTTAATACTATAGGTTGGCTGGATGAAGCACCCAATCCCAGTGTACTATTGAATCTTGAGTTCACTATGCTTGTGATGTCCATTAGTTTGATACTTATCCCATTGAGGGATTCTTCAAACTTCTTGGCCTCTGATAGTTCACTTTTCAGTGAGGCTATCTACTCCTTATAGCATTTCAAATCCTCAGAGAGTTTGAGGTTATCTGATTTTAAGGTGCTTTGTTCAGATAGTTGATTTCTGAGAGAAATAATTTCTTTTTCAGATTTCAATAGATCTAAACAAAGTGCCTTAAATTCACATTTAAAGTCCTCTGAATTAAAATCAAATGACTCTATTACTTGATCCTCTTCAGATTGAGTTTCTGACTCAGACTCTGCCTCTTGTTCTGCATCAGTACTGTGTTGAGAGGCATTGATAGCCATCATGCAGAACTCCTTTTCTTCAGTATCATCTTCATCATCACTTGAGCTGGATGAAGCTTCAGATTCTTCATCTGTTTCACTCCAGGTTTTAGCTACAAACCCCTTCCTGGTATGTTTGTTCTTGTTGGAGGAGGGTTTGTCATTGCTATTTTTCTTGAAGTCTTCGTCTCTTCACCTTTTTTCCCTATCCTTCTTGTCCTTATTCTGACTTTCTGGACAGTCAGACACAAAGTGGCCTGGTTTCCTGCATCCAAAACAAATAATTTCTTTGTTATTGGACTTATCATACCTTGGCTTTTCATGCCCTCTGGATGACTTTTTCCTGAAGTCCTTCCTGGCCATTTTATAAAACGTTTTGGCCAGTAAGCTTAGCAGCTATTCATTGCCTGTGACCTTGTCTTCAGGCACATCTTCAATAGCTTTGAATGCTTTTTATTTCTCTTTTCTGATTGCTGGTGAAGCAGCCTTCTGCTCTTCTTCTTTGTTCTTGATGAGCAGCTCATAAGACTTGAGCTTGCCTAAAAGAGCCTCAGTGGTGATCTCATTTAGGCTTCTGGCATCCTTGATTGGCCAGATCCTTGAGTCCCAAGTGCTGGGGAAGCACATTAGGATTTTGTCATTGAGTTCAGTCAATGAGATCTCCTTGTCCAAGGTTTTCAGTTCATTGACTATAAGACTGAGTCTGTTATACATATCAGCAACTGACTCACTTTCTCCTTTCTTGAAGTTCTCATACTGAGTTATGAGATAAGATCTTCTATCTTTCCTTTCATCTGCAGATCCTGATACTATTTCAGATAGTTTGTCCCATATCTCCTTTGCAGAGTTGCATTCAGCTACTTTTTGAAATATTTCATCAGACATAGTCTGGGCTAAAATATTCATTGCCTTAGCATCTGCCACTTTCCATTTTTTGATTTCTGCATCTGTTCCTGAAGGAGGTGGAACAGCACTTGTACTTGTATTTTCTGGGGGTCTTGGACACACTGTCAAAACAGAATTAAAGATATCTTCATCAATAGAGTTCATGTACAATCTTATCCTTGCCTTCCAAAGTGCAAACTTAGATAGATTGCATACTGGAGGTCTGGTGCTAGCATAATCTTTGTTTTGGGCCATGTTCTGTGAATAAATAAATCTAATAACAAACTTAAAATAGATCTAACTAGAGGGATCTTTGGGTTCAGGTGTTAGCCTGTGCAACCACTAAGGTGTGGTATTTTAACCAACCTGGCTCTGATACCAATTGAAAGTGCAGGTTAGATCTGATATACTCTAGAGGGGGGTAAATAGAGTATGGTGCTCACTAAAAAATTTTACAATCTTTGTTGTATTCCTAAGTGAACAGGGAAGCAAATAAAATAAAGTAAACACAACAACTAACTAAACACAGAGCAATCACGGAGCACAGCCAGAAAACAAAAGAAAAGAGCAACCAGAAGACACAAGGAGCTATAGTGGTTTCCCAATCAATCTGGGTACATCCACTCTTCTACCACCCTAGGTAGGAATCCACTACAGGATGAGTTGATCAGGTGTCCTGGGCACCAATGAGCTTTTGATAAGGTGCTCAAAAACCAACCCTCAAGTCTTTTGGAAGGAGACTTGCAACCAGAATAATTTTGAAGGGATTTAAAACCCTGTACATGAATTTGAAAGAGGGTGATAGTGTCTTCTCTGTCAACAATCAGAGAGAAGACTTGTGGATTGATTGTAGCAGATCTTGCTCACCCTGAGATCTTGAATTGGTCAGGAATGTTGGAGCACTGCTTCAGGGTGATAGGTCTTCAATGACCTAGAATGCCTGGACCAGAAATGCTTCAGGAACTTCTTTTGACATATAGAACTTTGTTGTCCTTTGAATTTGTCCTGAGAATAGAGAGAAGAAGACTCTTGATTGAATTTGATTGTTCTTCTTCTTCCTCTTGAAAAAGTTCTCTGGTCAAGGCTGATTGCAGTCAAGAACTTTTGATTTGAGAATGTTTGTTCTTTTCTGCAACTTCAGAGTGACTGTCTGATTGAGTGTATTGCTTGCTGTACTGTGTTCCTGTTACTCTATCACTGCTTGATCCTTTTCTCTCTTACTGTGTGTAATCTCTGTCTGACTGAGGAACATTCAAACTTTTGAATGTCGAGCAGTAATTGCAGTCGGCCTTGGAAAGAATCAGCAATCAATAACTTTCCTAACTGTCCCATGGAAAACGGCATGTAATCATCCATAGTCAATGCGCGTTCCAATGGTAACATTTCGAGAAGATCTGGCATTAAATGTTCAGGAATCATCGCCAAGAAACGGGATGGGAAACTAGAAGAAAACCTATTCTGGATTCGTCGAGCGAAGAACACAATTCGTCGAGCTGCACTTGTGTTCGTCGAGCTGTGCTTGAGTTCGTCGAGCTGAGCTTGAGTTTGTCGAGCTGAGCTTGAGTTCGTCAAGCTGAGCTTGAGAGAGTTCGTCGACCAGACAATCTTCATTCCTCAAACAGACAGCCTTCATTCGTCGAGCTGAGAATCAAATTCGTCGAGTTGAGAGAAGTTCTGGACTTAGGCAAACTATACTGCATCTGCTGAAATGCTGTGTCGACAGAAGTTGGTGTCGACAGATTGATCTTGGTGTCGACATAAACCCTAAGTGTCGACATAAGCTGGTGTCGACTAATATCCTGGTGTCGACACAAATCATCTGGTGTCGACCTAAGCTGGTGTCGACACAAATTATCTGGTGTCGACACAAACCCTAAGTGTCGACACAAATTCTCTGAGTCCAGAAATCGTCGAGTAGAGTATACCATTCGTCGACCTAAGAAGCTGACTTCGTCGACCTGAGAAGCTGTGAACTTGAGGTCTAAGTTCGTCGAGCTTAGAGTATAATTCGTCGACCGAAGCTTGAAGCTGGACTTAGAAAAATTCGAGGTTCTCCTGACTTTGGCTTGAAGTAGAAACTAAGTCTTCGTCGAACAGAGAACACAGATTGTCGAGCTCAGCACTAAGAATTACCTCACGATCATCGAGCGCAGAACTCCTTTCGTCGAGCTGAGTTCGACGAACGTCTAACTCACTTTACTTAGTCTTGAAAACTTATTAGACTGGAGTCTCTGATGGTCTTGTTGAAAGCTGGTCCATCTAGAGTTGAGCCTAAGGACTTGACCTAGACTCTAGGACACAAATTGACCCGGGCTATAGATAATGGGTCACATCCTAAGTCAGTGAACCTAGCCCAAATCAACTAGGGATCCAACATAGATGTCCTAGAAATCATCGACCTGAGAACCAAATTCGTCGAGATAATATTCTAACTTCGTCGACTTGAGTTCAGAGAAAGTGTTTCTGGACTTAGAATGTTGAAGTAGATGATCCAGAAATCGTCGACCTGAGAACCAAGTTCGTCAAGCTCAGCTCAGAGAATTGTCTCATAGTTCGTCGAGATGAGCACGACTTTCGTCGAGCTGAGTTTGACAAACGTCGAACTCACTTTCCTGAGTCTTTGAAATTTCTTTAAGTCTTGAGTCTTTTGTTGTCTGTTGATGGCTGGTCCAAGCAATGTTGACTCTAAGGACATGGCCTAAACTATAGGACACAGACATGACCCTAGCTATACATGTTGGGTCAAATGATCCTAGTTTAGTGAACCTAGCCCAAATCCAACTAGGGATCCAACATTGTCCCCCTATTTAGGTGAGGTCACTAACTATCGACTCACATTAATAACAAAGCAAGAGAAAAATATATCTGGCATGGAACTATAAAATGTGCAACAGATATATATGTATAGTAATGTTTGTATTAAGAAATAAGCAGACAGTTTTAAAACAACACAGAGACTAAACAGTTCAAAATTCATTTCTTCTTCTTTTGCTCCTTGTGCTTCTCCTCTTTAGCTTTTTCACCAGGCTGAGTAAACTTGATCTCCCTGTTTGGATCAGCTGCTTGTGTCTTTGTCATTGTCATATCAGAATCTCCAATGATATTAAGGGAGGTAGCCCTTGGCACTACATCTTCTGGATGCAGTTTCATATAATAATCAACATTAAAGAATTTGTTAGCTTTTGCAAACCTGTTTAGTTCTTCCTTCCTGTATTTAGACATTGTAGTATATTCAGAGGGGTCTTTCCCTTCAGCTTTTGCTTTGTTGATCATGGATAGGCCAACCAATTTCTGGAACCTGGCCATCCTTGCAGTTGTAGCTGTCTCTGGATCTTCAAAAGGTACAAGAGGGGATTTAGGTCTCCTTGGGCTTTCATCTTTTTGATGTTCAGTGATTTGTTGTTGATGTTGAGCTTGTTGTTGTTGATGGTGTCTACCTGATGAATAATGCCTCTGCTGGCTGCTTCCTGAAGAAGAAGATCTACCATGCTATCTTTGATATGTTTGATATTAGGTAGACCTTTGAGATGAAGTGCCTGAAGCACCAACAGTAAGTAGAGGAGGAGGAGGAGGGTCCTTTTTGTACCTCTGTGGAGGGGGTGAGTACTTCCTGCTTTTCTTTCTCTCTTTCTGTTGATTCTTGGACATCCACATCCATGCTGGCATGCACTTATATGGTGTGATTTTCTGAAGTATATAATAGGGAGTATCATTTGTTGGATTGGGTTTTGGAGCAGGAGGTGGAGGAGCTTTCCTTTTCTTGGAGACTTTCTTCTTGGGCTCATCATCAGAGCCCTCTTTATCATCCTCATCATCAGAAGAGTCTTGAGGAGTATCATATATTGCATTAATCTCTTTCAGAGCCTCTACAGATATCAAGGGTTTCTCTGCCTGGGAGTAAGGTGGAGGAGGAGCTGGAACTGGAGCAAGAGAGTTATACATATCAGCAACTGATTTATTCTCTTCTTCTATATCAGCCATGATCAATTCATCAAGATCAGGCATTGGGGAATCATCCATGACAAAAGTTGGAGCAGAAATAACTCTAGGAGGAGATGGAGTGATGAGGGAATCAGTTCTGGGAGGAGATGGCAGGATAGGAGCCTCTGGAACATTAAAACTAGCCTTAAGTTGCTTGGCAACCTTGGGGTTTATTGGTGAGGTATATGAGACTATAGCTAAAGATGGCTTTATGTTGTCTGCTGGCAGAGAGTTCAAATGAATTGTATCAAAAATACTCAATAAATTCAAAAGATCAACTGTGGGATTTATAATATAATCACAGTAGTTGTTATTTCCTCTGTGACTTGCTCATCCAGATCCATATCAGACACAATAAAATTAATTAAATCAAATAAATCAGCATCTATTGCTACTTCTGCTGCTTCTGTTGTTTCTGCTGCTGTTGTTGTTTCTACTGCTGCTGCTACTGTTATTTCTGCTGCTACTTCTTCATAGAGTATCTCCCCCTACCTGGTTTCAGTGGTTACTGGAGCCAGGCCCCTGACTGAAGAGGGAGGAGCAGAGAGAGCAGAAATTTTGTCAGCAAGAGAGGATATGGAGGAAGCAAGAAGTGAAATAACCTCTACTATAAGGGTTTTGAGGAGGGGAGTGAGAAGTGCTATAAGAGGTGGAATGATGGAGGGGTCCAGGGGCAGGAATTCAGAGGGTGTTTTAGAAGATGTTTTAGTGGAAACAGAAGGAGGGATGGAAGAGGATGGTGTAGGAGGAGGTAGAGTCTTGCATTGGTTCATCTTGAGGAGAAGGAGTATGGAGGGAGGATGTAAGCAAATTGAATGATGGTTGGGAGGATAGAGTGGAGAGGGGAATGTCAGCTAAGTGAGGTGGAAGAGGGGATGAATGTGGTGATGGAATTGGTGTATGATGAATTGTAAATATACCTATATTTACGTACGTTTAATAAGTTGTTTTAGTTTATTTTTGTTACTTTTGTTTATTTTTCTTTAATAAATTGCTTCTTTTTTTGTAAATATTATTCTAACATAAGTTATTTTTGTTTCCTATAAATTTCAGAAAAATTGCAAAAAAATACAAGTACACGCCCGTGTACTATGGGTCACGCCCGTGACCTGGGCGTGACAATTCAAATCCCATGAAATCGGCCGCAAATTGAAGAAATTGATGAACACGCCCGGCCACACGCCCGTGTCAACTCGACATGTCCCGTGACTAAGCCCGTGTCATGCAAGCTCGGCGATTTGCACTCAACGATTGTCGACCGATCTAACACGCCCGCATCGACCGATAAGACACGCCCGTGTCAAGCAAGCTCGACGAAACCACGCTCAATGTTTTACACTCGACATTCATAGACTCAACCCGACATGCCTGTGTCAAGATGCGACATGGGCATGTACTCCTCCACCTGGCCTAACAAGACCTGCGCCGTGACTTTTCGACGTGACCCGCGCCCAGTTCCACCTCCCCGACACGCCCGCTGTCACGCCCGTGACTAGGGGCGTGACATCCACGATTTCAGCCGAAGTCAACTTTGATGTCAAATCTCTCCAGCCGCATTTTGTACAGTGCTGACACGCCCCCCTACACGCCCGTGTCAGAGGGCGTGTCCCATGAAATTTTTGCCTATAAATTGACAGCTTCTTCTTGTAATCCTGTTCACTTTTTTGGACCACTTTGCTTAGGATAGGTACTGCCTAAATGCTTTCTTATGCTATGTAAGGGATTTTCTTCCCCCCTCTCATAGTGTTTGTTTTTAGCTTTCTTGTAATCACTTTTCCATTAATAAAATGTGTTAGTTTTTTCTCTCTTTGCATAGCTTGGAATCTATTTATGCGCGCTACTCGAAGTGATTTTTAATGTTTGTTCTTATTTTGTTTTTTTATGTCTTTCAAAATCTTTTTAGCTTAAAACTTTTGTCTAATTTCTAGCCGTCATAATCGCAATTTTATTTTCGTGCACCATACTTGCTTAGGTTTAGTTTATTATTTTTACTTTGCATTCATTTCTATAGGTTTATAAAAAAGTTTCAAAAGGTGATTTTTAATTTTCTTTAACTTAGGCTTTTTAGGATCGCAAAACTTTTCGTCTCTTTTAGCTTTATTTCCATCTTTTTAGCATTTTTATAGAGTTATAAGAATGAATAAGCCGTAGTTTTCATTTTTCAAACACCTTTATTTTGCTTTATTTTCAAAAACTTTTTGCTCTTTTAATTTTTTGACTTCATTTTATGCATTTCTACCGCATTCAAGCGGTATAAATCTAATTGTTTTAATTTTCCGAGCACTTACATTTTTGCGTTTATTTGCAAAACTTTTTGCTCCGTTAATTTTTATTTTAGTTTTTTATGCATTTCTACTGCATTCTTGCGGTAGAAATGTAGTTATTTTAATTTTTCGGTAACTTAGTTTTTTGCAATTTTTTCTGTGTGCGCATTTATTTCCGCCTATTCGTTAAGAGTTAAATGGCGTAGTGTTTTATTTCCTTTCCAGTAGAGTGTGTGAGTTTTTACATTTTGTCGTGTGTGTGTGTTTTACTTTATGTCGAGAGTGTCTGTGCGTCAGTTTTACTTTTTGTATAGTGCGTGCGTGCGTGCATTGCATTTATTTTCTCCTACTCATTTGAGTAGGACTCGCTTTATTTTCCCGCCTACTCATTTGAGTAGGACTTGCAATTTCCCGCCCACTCATTTGAGTGGGACTTGTCACTTTACAGCTTTCATTTCTCCCGCCCACGCATTTGCGCCGGGACTCACATTTTTTGCTTTCAATTCAGTCCTACTCGTTTGAGAAGGAAATGCAATTTACTGCTTTCATTTACTGCTTTTTTTCCTGCTTTCATTTACTGCTTTCTTTATTACTTTCACCGTCTGCCGTCCCCATTCCGATGAGTGGCTAACCGTTCTTAGCCCTCAATATCGAAGAGCATTGGGACAAATAAAATAGCTTTAAATAATTAAAGGTCCTGTTTTTCCAATTAATTAAAATTACTTAAGGTTTGCCTATGGTTTACGATGCGTAGAACCACATATCGATGTGTGGGCTCTATTTCCGTAGTCCATACGCTAGCTAGCCGAGAGGCCGTGTGTATGGACCGATCGCCCCTGAGTAAAGAGAGTTCTGCACTAACCCTCGAGAGAGTAGGCGCGCAAACTCTACCGAATTGGGTTCCCCATCCAATAGCGGGGTTCTTAGCGTAATGCAGGTGTTAAGAGGAATCCTTTGTCAGACTAACATTCGGTCGAATAGTCTTAGCGTTCAGGTGAGCGATATCCCTATAGCTAGGTGAGCTCATTCTAGTGGAACCTCCGCGGCCAAGTTTCCGCCTTAATTAATTTGAAATTTAGGATCTCTTTTTATTAAAAGTTTATTTTAGTTCTAATTTAATTCGATGTTGTCGCGCTAATCTTTTCATCGGCTCCACCTTTTATGCTTTCATTTTCTATCATTTTTATTATATATAAAAAATACCCGACAAGTAATTATCGGTAAAATAATAGTCCCTCTAGGGAAGAGTAGAAATAATCGACCCGACCCCGATAACAATACGACCTCGATATTCCACACCGGAATATCCTATACTACACGCGATAGGTGCACTTGTCTCGTTTCGTTAAAACTCGATCTCATCCGTTTTATATCCAAATAAATAAATTTGCGCGCCCCGTTTTTCTAAATAAAACCAAATCCACCTGCGCTCCTTAAATAAAACCGCCTGGGGCGCCGCAGGAATACTCACCAATTTTTGGAGTTTTAACCGTATCAAGTTTTTGGACCCGATGTAAAAAATATCAATCAAGTTTTTGGCGTCGTTGTCGGGGATTTTTCATGTCGTTATTTTGAACTCTGGAGACCTATTAATTTTACCTATTTTTATATATGTAACAAAAATAAAAAATGGCCAAAAAAAATAATACTAATAATAATAATAATAATAATAAAACTTTAAAACAAAAAAAAACTTACAAAAAAAGAAACAGCTTATTTTATACTTATTATTTTATATATATATTGATCTATAAAAAAATAACACAAAAATGAAATAGCGTTGTTTCCACAAAAAAATAAAAAAACTATAAAAATAAAAACTTGAAAAACCTATAAAACCAAAAAAATCTAAAAAATAAAAATAACTTAAACAATTTTTTCATTATTTTTATGAAAACAAAAAACTCAAACACTAAAAAAAACAAAAACCTAAAAATCTAAAAACTAAAAAACTCTAAAAAAATCTACAAAAAACTAAGAGACAAAAAAAAATCTTAAAAAAACTAAAAATCTAAAAACCCACAAAAAAATCTAAAAACCAAAAAACCTAAAAACAAAACAAAACATACCTAAAAAAGAACTAAAAAAATAAAAAACATCTACTTAAAAACACCCAAAAAATATAATAATTTGATTTTTTAAAATGTATATATTTTGTTTAACTTATTTTATTATAACTTGTTTTGTTTTAATTCGGCGCGCTTCACACTTTTGTGCGCGAGTTTAGGGGATCCCCATTCTGTACATGCTCATATGCTAAGACGTTAGCTTCGAGTCACACACACACTTGCTCCTCTACTGCCCGCACACTTTAGGCCGAGTTTATCTTTTTCGTTTTATTTTTTCTATTATATTTTTGTTACTTCTTCTAAAATAATGCAGGGTTTCAACCCGGGCCTCCCCGACCTCATCTTAGGGAAGCTTCTATATACCCTCCTTTTTTATTTTGTACATATTTCATTTTGTCTATTATTCGTTCCGCATACTTAGATTGCAATATTGGGGACAATGTTGGGTTTAAGTATGAGGGTGTTTTCCTATTCTACATTTTTTATATTCTGTACTTAGCAAAAAATTTAAAAAAAATGCAAGAAATTAAAATTTTAAAAAAAAATTCATTGTTTTTTATAATAAAAAAAAACTTCAAAAAAATCAAAAAACCACAAAATTCAAAAAAATTATAAAACAAAAAGTTCAAAAAAATTCATAAAATGAAAATTCAAAAAAAAAATCTTTTACTTTGTAAATATTTTTTGTAAAAAAATAATCTTTCTCTTCCCCTCCCCCATCTTCTTATTTGTAAAAACTCTCTTTTTAGCAAGCCCGCGGCGTTCGACTCATCGAACCAACCACCTAAATAAGATTCTATTCGCGGGCCGTTGAGTTTTTTACTTTGTATTTTTTTGTTGTAAAAATCTCTCTTTCCCCACTATCTTCTTTGTAAATAACATTTCTTTCTCTCCTCTTTCTTGTAAATAACTTATCAAAATATACTAAAAAATCTAAAAATTTAGAAAAACCAAAAATCCTAAAAAAATAAAATAACTCTAAAAATCCTTAAAAGATTATAATCAAAAAATAAAAAAATATAAAAACACCTTTAAACATGCAAAAAAAAGTTAATATTCAAAAAAAATTTAAAAAATGATAAAAACCCTAAAGAATCCAAAAATATGTTGTTAAATTATGTAACAAAATAAATTGAATATATCATATCTTAACCCTTTTTGTTTTCCAAAAATCTAGTTTCGAGTTAATTTATATGCGAATTTTACTTATTCTTTGTTTACTATTCGTTTGTTAATTAAAGTCTAATAGATTTAAGTGTCTGGGGTTAAGTTTTAAAAAAAATTTATGTCTTTTCTTTATAATAGGGAACTTGTTTTTCACTACCACTTCTAATTTTTATAAATAGAAACTCATCTTATATGTTAGAAAATAACAACCATGGATTTCAATTATTTCTATTTCATGTTTTTAGAAACATAGGAACGTTCATTTTAAAAAGGTTGTTCTCAAAACTTTTTTATTAAAATCTAGTTTTCTTTTTGAAAAAATAAACTCACATCCATTTTTTTCATATCTCACTTGACATGCTTACCCATATTTTATTCCTTAAAAAGATCTTATGTCAATGAGAATAAGATTTCGTTCCGTAAACATAGGCACCCAATATTTAAAAAGATTATATGTTGCGGAGTAAGAGGATAAAATTCATTACTCCTATACATATACATTGGGTTATTTATTATTTATGAAGAAAGAAAAAATTTATATGTTAGGAAAATAAGATTTCATTTTTCTAATACTCTAAAAAGAAAAAATATATAGAGGTTCGAGAAAAAATTACCTCACCTCAAATCTAAGCCCTCTTCATAAACCACCAAACCACTAATCCTATTTTAATGATTCTAGAATTAATTTAAATTTTTTGAGAGCATAATTTTTAAATTGCATTATTTCCTTTAACTTCTTTTAAGCTAAAATTTTTTATATAATTTCAATCCATCTTTGTTAAACTAACAAAAATAAACTTTTGCTTTCTATTTGTTTTATCTAAAAGTCTTTTTGAAACTCTTCCTCTATTTATAACATTTTCATAAATTAGGATTTAACACTAGTACCCGGGATGTTTATTTTGATCTTACTTTTAATTAAGTCAAGTGGTAGGTAAACTTATGATTTCTTTAATTCCTTATAAATTCATCTCCAACTTTTACTCTGGAATAGCAAAAGCTTAAGTATGGAGGTATTTGATGAATTGCAAATATACCTATATTTACGTACGTTTAATAAGTTGTTTTAGTTTATTTTTGTTTATTTTTTCTTTAATAAATTGCTTCTTTTTTGTAAATATTATTCTAACATAAGTTATTTTTGTTTCCTATAAATTTCAGAAAAATTGCAAAAACAATACAAGTACACGCCCGTGTACTATGGGTCACGCCCGTGACCTGGGCGTGGCAATTCAAATCCCGTGAAATTGGCCGCAAATTGAAGAAATTGATGAACACACCCGGCCATGCGCCCGTGTCAACCCGACATGCCCCGTGACCAAGTCCGTGTCACGCAAGCTCGACGATTTGCACTCGACGATTGTCGACCGATCCAACACGCCTGTGTCGACCGATAAGACATGCCCGTGTCAAGCAAGCTCGACGAAACCGCGCTTGATGTTTTACACTCGACATTCATCGACTCAACCCGACACGCCCGTGTCAAGATGCGACACAGGCATGTACTCCTCCACCTGGCCCGACAAGACCCGCGCCGCAACTTTTTGACGCGACCCGCGCCCAGTTCCACCTCCCCAACATGCCCACTGTCACGCCCGTGACTAGGGGCGTGACCTCCATGATCTCAGCCGAACTCAACTTTGATGTCAAATCTCGCCAGCCGCATTTTGTACAGTGCTGACACGCCCCCCTACACGCCCATGTCAAAGGGCGTGTCCCATGAAATTTTTGCCTATAAATTGACAGCTTCTGCTTGTAATCCTGTTCCCTTTTTTGGACCACTTTGCTTAGGGTAGGTGCTGCCTAAATGCTTTCTTATGCTATGTAAGGGATTTTCTTGCCCCCCCCCCCTCTCTTTGTGTTTGTTTTTAGCTTTCTTGTAATCACTTTTCCATTAATAAAATGTGTTAGTTTTTTCTCTCTTTGCATAGCTTGGAATCCATTTATGCGCCCTACTCGAAGTGATTTTTAATGTTTGTTCTTATTTTGTTTTTTTCTTTATGTCTTTCAAAATCTTTTTAGCTTAAAACTTTTGTCTAATTTCTAGCCGTCATAATCGCAATTTTATTTTCGTGCACCATACTTGCTTAGGTTTAGTTTATTATTTTTACTTTGCATTCATTTTTATAGGTTTATAAAAAATGTTTCAAAAGGTGATTTTTAATTTTCTTTAACTTAGGCTTTTTAGGATCGTAAAACTTTTCCTCTCTTTTAGCTTTATTTCCACTTTTTTAGCATTTTTATAGTTATAGGAATGAATGAGCCGTAGTTTTCATTTTTCAAACACCTTTATTTTGCTTTATTTTCAAAAACTTTTTGCTCTTTTAATTTTTTTGACTTAATTTTACGCATTTCTACCGCATTCTAGCGGTAGAAATATAATTGTTTTAATTTTCCGAGCACTTCCATTTTTGCGTTTATTTATAAAACTATTTGCTCCGTTAATTTTTATTTTAGCTTTTTATGCATTTCTACCGCATTCTAGTGGTAGAAATGTAGTAATTTTAATTTTTCGGTAACTTAGTTTTTTGTAATTTTTTCTGTATGCGCATTTATTTCTGCCTATTCGTTAAGAGTTAAATGGCGTAGTGTTTTATTTCCTTTCCAGTAGAGTGTGTGAGTTTTTACATTCTGTCATGTGCGTGTGTTTTACTTTATGTCGAGAGTGTGTGTGCGTGAGTTTTACTTTCTGTAGAGTGCGTGCGTGCGTTGTATTTATTTTCTCCTACTCATTTGAGTAGCACTCGCTTTATTTTCCCGCCTACTCATTTGAGTAGAACTTGCAATTTCCCGCCCACTCATTTGAGTGGGACTTGTCATTTTACAGCTTTCATTTCTCCCGCCCACGCATTTGCATCGGGACTCGCATTTTCTGCTTTCAATTCAGTCCTACTCGTTTGAGTAGGACTTGCAATTTACTGCTTTCCTTTACAGCTTTCTTTTCCTGCTATCATTTACTACTTTCTTTATTGCTTTCACTGCCTGCCGTCCCCATTATGATGAGTGACTAACAGTTCTTAGCCCTCAATATTGAATAGCATTGGGACAAATAAAATAGTTTTAAATAATTAAAGGTCCTATTTTTCCAATTAATTAAAATTACTTAAAGTTTTCCTAGGGTTTACGAAGCGTAGAACCACATATCGATGTGTGGGCTCTATTTCCGTAGTCCACACACTAGCTAGCCGAGAGGCCGTGCGTATGGACTGATCTCCCCTGGGTAAAGAGAGTTTCGCACTAACCCTCGAGAGAGGAGGCGCGCAAACTCTACCGGATTGGGTTCCCCACCCAATAGTGGGGTTCTTAGCGTAATGCGGGAGTTAAGAGAAATCCTTCGTCGGACTAACGTTCGGTCGAATAGTCTTAGCATTCAGGTGAGCAATATCCATATAGCTAGGTGAGCTCATTCTAGTGGAACCTCCACGGCCAAGTCTCCGCCTTAATTAATTTGAAATTTAGGATCTCTTTTTATTAAAAGTTTATTTTAGTTCTAATTTAATTCGATGCTGTCGCGCTAAGCTTTTCATCGACTCCACCTTTAATGCTTTCATTTTCTGTCATTTTTATTATATATAAAAAAATACCCGACAAGTAATTATCGGTAAAATAATATTCCCCTCCAGGGAAGAGTAGAAATAATTGACCCGACCCCGAGAACAATACGATCTCGATATTCCACACCGGAATATTTTGTACTACACGCGATAGGTGAACTTGCCTCCTTTCGTTAAAACTCGATCTCATCTTTTTTATATCCAAATAAATAAATCCGTGCACCCCGTTTTTCTAAATAAAACCAAATCCACCCGCTTTCCTTAAATGAAATCGCCCGGGGCGCCGCGGGAATACTCACCAATTTTTGGAGTTTTAACCGCATCAAGTTTTTGGACCCGATGCGAAAAATATCAATCAGTGTACCATGTTGGGAGGAAGGTGAGGTAGGAAAGTGAATATGAGTTGGGAATGTATGTATTGGGGATGATGGAGGTGTGGTAGTATGGACTGTGGTGTGAATTGTGGAAGGGGGTTGGTGTACCATCTGAGGATGAGTTGGGATGGCTGGAGATGATGGAGGTGGAGGAGGGATATCTTCAGCAGGGTGGGAAGTGGCTGGATCAGCCTTGGAACTCTCAGAAGGCCTAGAGGAAGAGGAAGAAGCCTTGGAGGGCTTGGTGATGTTCCTCTCCTACCTGCCAAAGAGGGCACAGGTGAGCCTCTTGGAGGCATTTATGAATATGGTCGGGGCGACCAGGGATTCAACAGCCTTTTCCTTAAGGAAGATTCCTAGAATCCTTTCAAAGCAAACTTCCTTTTTGGTGTTCTTTTTCTTAATCAGTTTAAACATAATTTGAGCCCAATTCACTGGCTTCTTATTCACCACTGCACACATTACCAGGAATTGATGCCTGGTTATGTAATCATGGGTTGTGTGCCTGCCCAGCAGTACTTTCCCCACAACATCTGCTAGAAATTTATACTCAGCAGATAGATGTTTCTTCAGTAGTTTATTTGGGGTTGCTCCAGAATAACCCATTTTATTCAACATTTCATTAAATTCTTCATTATCAATTTCCAGTTCTTCTATACCATTATTTAATCCAAAGATTTCAGTCAGAACGGCGGGGGTAAGAGAGACAACATTACCCGATACTGTGTCGGTCATGGTGTCTTCATCTGTGGTAGAGGAGGTGTATACCCATTCCCTAATCTCAGTGCTGGCTAACTTGATTCAGGTGGACATCAGATTCTTCAACTGCTGATCTTCAAGTAGTTTCAGAATGTCCAGGAAAATTGGGTATGAGTGTTAAAATGATTCAAAGTCTATATCAAAGCCAGTATCGAACTTCATGGCTGCAAGACTGCCTGCGGGGATTGCCATGACTGTGCCTGCAAAAGAGAAACAGAGATCAAGTGTTATGGAACTGAAAGCGCGGGACGGAGATCGAAGAAAACCTAGATATAAGGTTTTTAGAATATGAACCACCAAACTCCGTTCCACGAAAAATAAAAAATTCCTCGGTCTGAGGTCAATGAAATTTTTATAGTTAAATAATTCGTCGAGCTTAGTCTGAAGATTTGAAAACATTTCGTCGAGCTCTGGTCGACGAAATTTTTCTGAAGCAGATTCGTCTATCTTTGTTCGATGAAAATAACTTCACTTACTGAGAGTTCGTCGATCTCCGTTTGATGAATTTATCTAGAACTTTTCTTTGTTCGTCGATCTCCGTTCGACGAACTCTGAAAATTTCATCGAGCGTAGACAGAAATTAAACTAAAGCTTCTCCATTGATCATTTCAAGCTAATTTATAAAGAACAAGTGATTTCTTTCATCCAGGGGTTTGATGAAAACATCTGCTCTTTGTAAATCAGTGTAGATATAGACAAGTTTAATTTTGTTTTTGTCTATACACTCTCTAATGAAATGATGCCTAATGTCTATATGTTTAGTCCTACTATGATGGACTGGATTTTATGCTATAGATATAGCGCTTGTGTTATCACATAAGAGAGTTGAATTATTTAAGTTGAAACCATATTGCAGGAGTTGATTCTGAATCCACAGCATCTGTGAACAGCAACTGCCAGCTGCTATATATTCTGCTTCAGCAGTTGATGTTGACACTGATGACTGTTTCTTGGAGAACCAAGATACTAATCTCATACCAAGGAACTGACATGTTCCTGAGGTACTTTTTCTGTCTACCCTGCATTTAGCAAAGTTAGCATCTGAGTATCCAGTTAACTCAAATTATGACTCAGTAGGATACCAGAGTCCTATATTAGGACAACTCTTTATATATCTCAAAATTATTTTTATGAAAATTAGGTGAGATTCTTTAGGGTTCACTTAGAACCTAACACAAAGGCATGTGACAAACATTTTGTCAGGTCTACTTACTGTAAGGTATAGTAGGGACCCAACAATTCCCCTATATAATTTCTGATCAACTTGTTTCCCATGTTCATCAGTGTCTATTACAGCAATAGTGGCCATATGTGTTTTCTTTGCTGAGGCATCAACCATCCCAAACTTTTTGATAAGCTCTTTAGCATATTTAGCCTGGGAGATGAAGATGCCATCAGGTAGCTGCTTCACATGGAGACCAAGGAAGTAGGAGAGCTCACCCATGCTACTCATTTAAAACTTTAAATGCATGAGGTCAGACGACCTCTTGCATAGTTTCGAATCAGTAGACCCAAATATAATGTCATTTACATATATTTGCACTAATAAAGTTTGATCCTTATAGTGCCTAGTGAATAATATTTTATCTACAATTCCTCTAGTGAATTTATGCTCTATTAAGAAGCTAGCTAAGGTCTCATACCAAGCTCTTGGAGCTTTCTTTAAACCATAAAGAGCTTTATGCAATCTAAAGACATATGAAGGGTGGCTTGGAGAGATAAAACCTTAAAGTTTTTCAACATAAACCTCTTCTTTTAGTACTCCATTTAGGAAGGCACTCTTTACATCCATTTGATAGACTTTGAACTTCTTGTATGCAGCATAAGCAAGAAAGATTCTGATTGCTTCTAACCTTATAACTGGTGCAAAAGTTTGGTGATAGTCTATCCCTTCTTCTTGCCTATAACCCTGAGCAACAAGCCTAGCCTTATTTCTCACAATTACACCATGGGCATCTAGTTTGTTTCTATATACCCATTTATTTCTAATGACTGGGTAGTCTTTGGGTCTTGGAACTAAATCCCAAACTCTACATCTCTCAAATTGGTTGAGTTCCTCTTGCATTGCAATGATACAGTGGGGATCTTTCTCAGCATCTTTTATGGATTGAGGCTCAATTTGAGAGACTAAACAGGCATGCATCATGTCTTGGTTGAGTTGATGCCTTGTCTGTACACCTACTAACATGTCTCCAAACACTTGAGATCTAGAGTGATCCCTTAGTGTGACAAAATTTGTGGGTGGTGTTGGTTCAGCAACAGCATTTGGATTTAATTACTCTTGTGGAATAATATTTGATGTTGAAGGAAGTTCAATCACTTCTGTGCTATCTTCCTCACTTTATTCTTCAAATTGTGGAGAAGGATGTGTTGAAACCTCTTGGGTGAGGCTTAGTTCATCCAACTTCTCACACAAGTGAGGTACCTACAAAGTTCTACTGGTAGAAATTTCTTTCTCCTTATAGGACATGTTAGCTTCATCAAAAGTTCATGTATTGATTCCTCAATTTTTAAAGATGATTTATTAAACATCCTATAAGATTTGCTTACTTGGGAATATCCTAGAAAAATTCTCTCTTCAGCCTTAGCTTCAAACTTTCTAAATAATTCTTGTTATTATTATGTATATAACATATACAACCAAATACTTTAAAATAGGTAATTTTAGGTTTCTTCCCTTTAAGCAATTCATAGGTAGTCCTATTCTTAAGTTTATGTATTAGACTTCTATTCCGTACATAGTTTTTCGTGCTTACAGCCTCTGCCCAAAAGGATAGGGGCATGTAAGCATCTGCAAGTAATGTATCTGCAGCTTCAATTAAGGTTTTAATCTTCCTTTCAGCTACCCCATTTTGTTGAGGAGTTCTAGGAGATGAGAAGCAGTGCATGATACCTTCCTTCTCACAGACCTCATGCATAAGAAGAGACTCAAACTCTGTACCATGATCATTTCTAATCAATGCAACATGAGTAGAGTACTCAATCTGTATGGTCCTGAGAAAATCTGTAAGAACTTTGAATGTATCTGACTTAGATCTCAGAAAGAACACCCAAGTGAATCTTGAGAAGTCATCTATAATAACTAGAGTATAGGATTTCCCTCCTAGGCTTTATATAACAATAGGTCCAAAAAGGTCCATGTGTAGCAAGTACAAAATCCTAGGTGAATCACTCTTATTTACTGATTTAAAACTAGATTTAGTTTGCTTGCCTAGTTGACAAGCCGTGCAGAGGCCTTCCTTCTTGTAGGGACCAGAAGGTAAACCTCTCACAAGGTTGTCTTTAGATAGCCTAGTAATGTTTTTCATATTTACATGTCCTAGCCTTTTATGTCATAATTCATTTTGATTGCAAACAATGTTAAACGACAAATATCTGAATTTGCAGAATAAAAATCAACTAAATATATGTTTCCTTGTCTATTTCCAATTGAAACATTTTGTTTTTTTATTAGAAATAATACAAGATTTTGAGTTGAAATGTACCTGATAACATTCATCACATAGTTGGCTTATAGAGATGAGGTTATGCTTGAGTCCACTTACATATGTCACTTTCTTGAAAGTGACTGCTCCAATCTTTACTTCTCCAAAGCCTTCTGACTGGCCCCAATTTGAATCACCAAAGATAACCTTTGGTCCCAGCTTGGACTTATAGTTAATTAAGTTATCCTTACTGCCAGTCATATGCTTGGAGCATCCACTGTCCAGATACCATTTTTGATTAACAGCTGGACAACTCTTTTCCTGCAAAGAAAATGATTAGTTGTTCTTGACCCAGGTTACCTTAGGTCCTTTGTTTTGCTGATAAGAAAAGCTTGATATCACAAAAAATTCCGGTTATGATTTGTAGACTAAGGGGTGACATCTTCTAGGATAAATTATCCAATCAGCAAGAGGGTTAAAGGGTTTCCTAGTTTGATTGGAGTTGTTATTATAATTATAATTTTTATTAAGTCTGTGTGGGATCGACAAAAAGTTGTGAGTTCGTCGACCAGAGTTCGACGAAATGGGATGAGATCGTCGATCTCTGCTCAGAGAATGAACATGTTCATTTTTTGTGCCCCAAGTTTATTGATCTCTGCTCGACGAACCATACACAGTTCGTCGTTCGCAGTAAGATGAATTATTATTATATAGATTTACGTTCAAAGTTCGTCGACTTGAGTTCGATGAACTGGCCACATTTCGTCGACCTGAGTTCGACGAAATCTGTATAACTTTGCTTTTACATAAAGTCTTCTGGTTTCTGTTATTTTGAACTTTTGAGTTGGCCATTTCTTCTGTGGTTTGTTTATTGTTTATTACTTCTTTACCCTTAACAAAAACAAATCTAATAGGGGTTGATAATATGTTCTTCTTAAGTATGGGGGTAAACTTGATGATGCACCGAATTCCAGTTTGTCATTCAGTCTGGCATTGACTATGCTTGTGATGTCCATCAGTTTAAGGCTTCTCCCATTGAGAGATTCATCAAGTTGTTTGGCCTCACATAGCTCTGTTTTTAAAGAATTATTTGTTCATTAGCTAGTGTTTTCTTTTAACTTGGTGTTTTCAGAAATCATATTTTCCTGATTAGATAATTTTTCCCTAAGTGTTTTGATTTCCTTTTAAGAGTTTATTAAATCAATGCACATAGTCTTAAATTCAATTTTGAAAGTATCAGAACTATAGTCAAAATATGACAATACCTGATCAGCTTCTGATTCTGAAGCTCCTTCATTATCAGATTCTTCTTCATCTGCCTGACTTCTGGAGGTATCAATGGCCATGAGGCAGACTTCCTTAGCCCTTGCCTCTTCTTCTTCTTCACTGGAGCTGGAAGATGTGGATTCATCTTTTGTGTCACTCCAGGTTTCAGCTACAAAACCCTTCTCCTTCTTTTTGTATTTGCTGGAGGAAGGCCTTGAGCTTTGTTGTCTTCTGGAATCCTTCTCTCTTCTTCTTTCTTTCTTCTGATTCTTTGGACACTCTGAGATGAAGTGTCCAGGTTTCCTACAGCCAAAACACACTACTTATTTAGTAGGGGTTTTATCATACCTTGGCTTATCATCCTACCTGGATGATTTTCTTCTGAAGTCTTTCCTTGTCATTTTGTAAAATCTTTTGGAAAAGAGACTCATTAGCTCTTTATTCATTGTTGAGGCTTTAGTTTTTTCAACAACCTTGAATGCCAAGTTGTGCTCCTTCCTTGCTGGTGGAGGAGTTCTTTGTTCAGCTTCTTCTCTGGACTCTATGAGCTGCTCATAAGACTTGAGCTTTCCTAATAGAGATTCTGTGGAAATATCATTTAGGTTCCTGGCCTCCTTGATTGGCCAGATCCTTGAATCCCATGAGCTTGGGAAGCATATGAGGATTTTATCATTCACCTCAGTGAGGGTGATGTCCTTATCTAAGGTTTTCAGCTCATTGATTATTGAGCTTAATCTATTATACATGTCTGCAACAGATTCTGACTCATCCTTCTTGAAATTCTCATACTGGGATATGAGATTAGATCTTTTGTCCTTCCTTTCATCAGCAGAGCCAGCCACCATTTGGTTGAGAGAGTACCAAATGTCCTTGGCTAATGTGCATTCAGCTACTTTCTTGAAAATGTCATCAGACATTGTTTGGGCCAGAATGTTCATGGCTTTAGCATCAGCAACTTTGGCTTTCTTTTGAGCATCAGTCCACTCAGGTGGTGGAATTGCATAAGTGCTGGAAGTTGATGTGGATGCAGCTGGTTGAGGAGGACCTGTCAAGATAGAGTTGTAGATGTCATCATCAATAGAATTCATATATAGTTTGATTCTTGCCTTCCAGATGGCAAACTTATTTAAGTTGCATACTGGAGGTCTGGTGCTTGCATAGTCTTTGTTCTGTGCCATGCTATGAAAATAAACCTAATAGAAATAAAAAATTAGATCTAATACATGATCTTTTGGTTCAAGGGTTAGCTTGTACAACCAAAGGAACATTCCTCTGATACCAATTGAAAGTAAGGGTTAGACCTGAAATACTCTAGAGGGGGTGAATACAGTATCTTGAAACTTTAAGGCTTTTTGCTGTTTAATAAAATCCACTAAGTAATGAAGCTATTTGATACCAAACAATGTTGTAAGTGAAAGAACAGTCCTAAGATAAGTTAATCTACCACAGATACAGTAGAAATTAAACTAACTATCACCTGCATAGCAAACCTAACTAGCACAGCCACAGCAAGAACAAAAGAAAAAAGATGGCAACCAGACAACACAAGAATTTTATAGATGTTCCCCAACCTGGGTACATCCACTCTTCTACTACCCTGGTAGGAATCTACTCAGGTTTTTGATCAGGTGACTGCCACCAATGAGCTATTGATCAGTTGCACAAAAACTAAACCAAAGTCTTTTGATCAGGTGACTTGCAACCAGGAATAACTTTTGAAGGGAATTAAAGAACCCTTTTATAGTGAGGGGATGAGAGAGTGATGGTGTCTTCTCTATCTCAAATACAACTGAGAAGACTTAGTGGATCTTTGATTTTAACAAATCTCCCCCTGAGATATTGATTTGTTCAGGAAGGTTGAAGCTTTGCTGCAGGGTGAGTAGGTCTTCAATCTTTTAGCCTTGACTAGAAGATTTCCAGGAACTTCTTGATAGATAGAGTATTATTGTCCTTAAAGAATCCTGGGATGAAGAAAGAAGAAGACTCTTGATTTTGAATGGCTGTTCTTCTTCTTCTTCAGCTTGCTATGATTTCTCTGGTCTAGGGCTTCTTGTTTCTTGACTGTGTTATTTCCCTGTGTATTGCGTATTCTCTGTGTTCACTGTATTCTGTATATTCTCTATGTTCTGTCTCTTGTCGAGAAGGAAGAGAAAAATCCTTTTACATTTCCTATGAAATCTTCCTTCTGAAATTTGAATTCCTTCCTGCATTAATTTCTGATAGCCTAGAGAATATCTGCATTGATAGATTTCCCTAACTGTCCCATTAAAAAACGGCAAGCAATAATCCTGATGAAGTCCATAATCAATGCTGTTTCTAATGGTAATATTCAGTGAATATTAAGCATTGATTATTCATGAATTATTGCAATAAAATACGGATATAAGGAAGGAGAAGTCCAAGTCTGGATCTGCATAGAAATCATCGAGCAGAGAACAGAATTCATCGACCTGGGTCCAGAGTTCGTATAACACCTCCCATGTAATGACTTTATAATATGGGTCCGGGCGGGTCCCCACAACATACAGACGACATAGCTTCAGTATTAAAAGATGATATAACTACCCGATCTCAAAACTCATAACCACAGCACAACGGAAAAAGCAAACAGACTAGAAGTTATCCACAACATATAGAAGTATCGAAGCGGACTTAAGGCCTTACAACAAAAGTGAGTCCAAAACTCAAATAATAACAGCAGTCATAAATGTGCATAAACACTCCTAGACTACCTCGGCATGCAAGCCGGAAAACATGAGCATCAAACATACAATGTCATAAAAGTAGAGCTACAGCAAAACGGTAACACTTCATGAGGCTTAGTCCCTTTTGTCCGGCGAGCTAGCTCCGGCTTGCGATCCTTGCCTTGTAAAAATTTGATTGTAGCGCGGGTCAGCAAAGGCTGACCTCAAACTGTATAACCAACACATCTCCTCCCGGCCGCCCCTAACGGACCCCGGGGAACCCCTACAACCTGCAAGTCAGCACTTCGTATGCAATATATATATATATATATATATATATATATATATATATATATATATATATATATATATATATATATATATATATATATATATATATATATATATATATATATATATATATATATAAGTAATGCACTAAGAACAGGCTTGGATGTCTCAAACAACATACATGTTCTCTATTGTTGAGCATATAATGAAAGGGCCTACTTATGCAGCATGTATGCAAAAACCCGGGCTTCACCCAAGGCACCCTATCGCATATGCATCTAGCACATCATCACATCATATGGGTACTCATTATTTCCCCATTGGCATAAAGCCGCAAACAAAGGGGTTTACCAACATTCCCCCAATGGCACACAAGCCGTCACACGGAACTCTCGCAAAGGCCCCACCCGCTCAAGGTCTTAGACCCGGGCTTGCCTACAAGCTCTGACTTCTCATGCCAGGATTCCAACAAACACAAACTGACCGATTCTAAGAAGCCATGCTGGACCCCACCCGCTCATGGCCTCATTGCCCGGGCTTGCTCCATGCTTGGCATTCTCGTCAGTCTCACAGAAGGGGACTAGTCTCGTCGGGACACTCTCCACACATGACGTGCACGTCACGGGATAGCCAGCCGACCACGGAGACAGGACCACGCCTTGACACATCACAATCCAAGACGATTCCACCCTAGTCCCTCATTCGTACTGCAGCGTTCCTGCACACCAGGGAAACCATCTACCACCAATGCAGAGCTAACCTTGTCCACCAAGGAAACCATCTACCGCAATTTAGGAGCTAACCTTGTCCGGTTCTGACTACACGTACTCACTTGATAAAAAGGGGAAAACATCACAAACATCACAAACGACATCTTGCCACAACGGAACTCTACGAATCCTTAAAGCTCGTATGCAACATCACCAAGTCGGACTAACGGTCGCGACTACAACTTCACCCACCATGCCTAATCCACTAACGGAGCGGATCTCTAATGCGAAAACATGTCGGGGATGGACTCAATCGACCCGGAGGTTCCTCTTGAGCCTTGGCGACACAAACACCTCTCATTTGAGAGTTTGGTGCCCAAAAACTAGAAAATAAAAGATGCTAAGACATGCATCCTAAAACCAAGAGGAGAAGTGTCGTTACCTTCCGACCCCTCTTCCTTGCAATGGCAACCTACCCGGATGAAAACCTTCGCAACGATCTTGCCTCCGCGGATCTGGACTCGACTCGCGGTTTGGAGCACCGAAGCCTCTCCAACAGTCGAATCTCTCCTTCACCTTCTTCCTTGCTCTTCCCTCTCTCTAGATCTTGGAAAGAGATTGCTTGGAGAAGAATGAGGGTTTCTAACCCTATTCTCGGACTTAACTCAGCAAGGGCAACCCTGGACCATCAGATCCCAAAAGAATGGAAAGAACGGTCATGATCCGAACTGAAAAACAAAAAACCTGGGCCGAGCACGGCTTGTGACACGCCCGTGTCCAAGGCCGTGTTCCCCAATCGACGCCGAAACCGTCGAACCCAAAATAGTACACGAGTCCTTGACACGCCCGTGTCACTTTTGACACGACCGTGTCCAACCTAAACACGCCTGGGCTCCAGGCCTTGTTAAACCCCTCACAAGTCCCGGCTCACAACCCGAGAAGGACACGGCCTGGGACACGCCCGTGTCTCAGGCCATGTTCGACGTTTTGACGATCGTCGAGTACCTTTTCGTCGAACTCGCAGGAATTCTTTGAACAAGCTCGACACGGCCCTAGACACGCCCGTATCCCAAACCATGTTCACTGGCTCGACACTTCGTCGAGCGAAAAACATCGAAACCACAGGCGCTCGACGAACCCGGAAAGACACGGCCATGGATACGCCCGTGTCCTAGGCCATGTTCCCTGCCTGTGTCGACACCTCCTCTGTGTCGACACCATTATGTCGACACCACCGTGTCGACACCTCTATGTCGAAACTCGAGAGAACACGCCTATGACACGGGCTCCGACACGGGCGTGTCGAAGAGCGTGTCCCCCACTAGTCGACAAACTGAGTGAAAAATCGTCGACTTCCCGGGCTCTCGACAAACCCGGTACGATACGGCCATGGACACGCCTGTGTCCTAGGCCGTGTGACCCTCACCAAGACCCAAACTTGGCTCTCGACACTGCTCATCCTTCTTTCAAATTTTGGGGCGTTACAGGGAAGCAAATCATAGAACATCTGATAGAGAGTGGGGTCTAGCAAGGCTTCTTAGAATTAGTCAGTTTGTGTTTGTTGGAATCCTGACATGAACAGGTGGGGTCCAGCAAGGCTTCTTAGAATCGGTCAGTTTGTGTTTGTTGGAATCCTGACATGAGAGGTCAGAGCTTGCAGGCAAGCCCGGGTCTAAGACCTTGAGCGGGTGGGGACTTTGCAAGAGTTCCGTGTGGAGGCTTGTGTGCCGTTGGGGCAATGTTGGTAAACCCCTTTGTTTGCGTCTTTATGCCAATGGGGAAATGATGAGTACCCATATGATGTGATGATGTGCTAGATGCATACACGATAGGGTGCCTTGGGTGAAGCCCGGGTTTTTGCATACATGCTGCATAAGTAGGTCCTTTCATTATATGCTCAACAATAGAGAATGTGTATGTTGTTTGAGACATCCAAGACTGTTCTTAGTGCATTACTTGTATATATATATTGCATACAAAGTGCGGACTTGCAGGTTGGAGGGATTCCCTGGGGTCCATTAGGGGCGGCCGAGAGGAGATGTGTTGGTTACACAGTTTTAGGTCATCCTTTGCTGACCCACGTTACAATCAAATTTTTACAAGGCAAGGATCGCAAACAGGAGCTATCTCGCCGGCCAAAAGGGCCTAAGCCTCATGAAATGTTACCGTTTTGCTGTAGCTCTACTTTTATGACATTGTATGTTTGATGCTCATGTTTTTCGGCTTGCATGCTGAGGTAGTCTAGGAGTGTTTATGCACATTTATGACTGGTGTTTTTATCTGAGTTTTGGACTCACTTTTGTTGTAAGGCCTTAAGGCCGCTTCGATACTTCTATATGTTGTGGATAACTTCTAGTTTGTTTACTTTTTCCACTGTGCTGTGGTTATGAGTTTTGAGATAGGGTAGTTATATCATATTTTAATACTGAAGCTGTGGCGTCTGTATGTTGTGGGGCCCCAGCCGGACCCATATTATACGGTCATTACAGGGGAGGTGTTACAATTTGGTATCAGAGGCGGGTTAGGTTCAAGGTTAGTACATATAGAAGTTATCCACATAGGAGTAATGCAGGACTATGAGTGTCCTTATGTTTGAGTCTGGCGATTAGAGACTGATTTCCTTGTTTTCTTGCTTCCTTGAAGAGTGCAAGCAATGAGGTGGGTACGTCGAGACCAAGAGAAGAGCTTTCGGCAAGCAGCACCATAGCTCAGGGTCCTTTGGGCATGGGTGTAAACCCGGCCGACTTCTGCCGCATGCTTGCAGAAGCAATGGTGGCAGCCTAGGCTGCAGCAACAGCTCAGGTAGCAACCCCTGCTACACCAGATACGGTGACGACGGTGTCGGGCGGAGAATACAGGGGAGTAGAGCCTTTGGTAGAAAGGGTGGTTGTCGGGCATAGAGACCGGCAGATGAAGTACTTTTTGAGTTTCCATCCCCCGACATTCAAGGGTGTCGGTACTCCGACTGATGCGAAGGACTAGTGGGCACAGATTCAAGAGCTTATGATGGTGGCAGAGACGCTGGAAGAGAAGAAATCTGAATTTGCGGCCTTCAGGTTGGAGGGAGACACAAAGTTGTGGTGGGTGAGCCATAGAGGCCGCAAATTTCCTAGACGCACCCCATCGATGGAAGAATCTGGGGATGCATTTCTAAAGAGGTACATTCCCATTTCTACGAGGTTGGCCCTTCAGAGGCAATTTCTACACTTGATGCAGCGAGACAAGACGGTGGACGAGTATGTGCAGGAGTTCACCCGTTTGGGTCGTTACGCGGGAACGATGATGGCAGATGATGTAGAGAGGGATAACCTCTTTTACCAGGGGTTAAGGGAGAATCTAAGGCAACCCCTCATTACCATGAAGAGAGCTGGTTTTAACGAGCTAGTTGAGGCTGCCAGGACGTTGGAAAGTGCTCTAGAGAGAAGCCAACACCGCAGGGGTTTTGCACCCAAGCAAGGAGAAGGGAAGCCTTTTCAATCCCAAGGAAAGTCGGAAGGGAATAGATGGAGGAAGAAGCCTCACTCGTACAAGTCCGGTGAGAAAAGCAAGTGGATGTCCGGAGGGTCTCACTCTAAGGGGCCACCGACGTGCTTCAACTATGGCAAGGTGAGGCACATAGCTCATTTTTGTAACCAAGGGGGTGCGGAGCAGGAGACAAGGCAGGAGCAGACTGTGCGCTCCGTCCCCAGTGCCACAAAGAAAGGGAAGATGGCGGAGTCGAGCGCTTCTCGGTTCCAACTGGTGCAGCCAAGGGCTTACAACCTTGGATAGCAGGAAGCGATCCACCAACCCGACGTGGTGACAGGTATGAGGAAGTTTAAGTTTAATCTTGCGCTGATACGTTTAGACCATTATTGTTGATGTCTATGTTGTAGGCTTTGTGTTGGTTTCTGGTTACCCCGCTAGAGTACTGTTTGATACGGGAGCGTCGCACTCCTTTCTTGCAGAAAGCTTCATCTGAAGGATTGGAGTTGAGTCATTTTCGGCGGATGCGGAGCTGAAGGTGCGTATGCCCAATGGGTCATCCATGACCACCGGAAAGAAAGGGCGCATTTGTTGGGAGCTAAGCGGAGTTGACTTCGTGTTGATAGCACCAGTCTTACCATTGGTCGAGTTTGATGTGATTTGGGGAATGGACTGGCTAGTGGAGCAATGTGCCAGTATTGATTGCCTATCCAAGGTGGTGACCCTAAGAAGCGAAGGGCAGACGGAGGTCAAATTTGAGGGCCTTAATGGACTGGCTTGTTCTCTGATTTCGGCCTTGCAGTTGGCGCGGGCAGTTAGCCAGGGTGGAGTAGAGCTTGTAGTGGTATTGGAGGTTCGCCTTTCCGGGTTATCGCTTGGGGAAGTGCCAGTGGTGGCAGAGTTCGAGGATGTATTCCTGGATAAACTTCCTGGAGCGCCTCCTCGACGGGAGATCGATTTCTCGATTGAGTTAGTACCGTAGGCTAGGCCGGTGTCGCGTCCTCTGTTTAGGATGACACCAAAGGAGTTGCCTGAACTCAAGTTACAGTTGTAGGAACTGTTGGAGCAAGGGTATATCAGACCCAGTTCTTCACTGTGGAGCGCGTCGGTGTTGTTTGTAAAGAAGAAAGACGGTAGTATGCGGCTGTGCATAGACTACCGAGAGCTGAATAAATTGACCGTCAAGAATAAATATCTGATTCCTTGGATAGACGACCTGTTCGACCAGTTGGTGGGGTTGGTAGTGTATTCAAAGTTGGACTTGAAGTCAGGATACTATCAGTTGCAGATTTGGGATGAGGACATACCCAAGACAGCATTTGGCACGAGGTATGGACACTTTGAGTTCTCGGTGATGTCGTTCAGGCTGACGAATGCACCATCTGTATTCATGGATTTGATGAATCGAGTATTTTGAAAATACTTGGACTCTTTTGTAGTTGTCTTTATTGACAACATCTTGGTGTATTCCAAATCGGAAGTGGAGCATGAGACTCACTTGAGAATGGTCTTGCAAGTGTTGAGGGAGAACCAGTTGTATGCAAAGTTCTCGAAGTGCGAGTTCTGGTTAGAGAAGGTGGCATTTTTGGGCCATGTGATTAGTGGTGATGGGGTGGTGGTAGATCCAACAAAGGTGTAAGCCATCAGAGATTGGCCGATTTTGAGAACCGTGGAGGAAGTCCGAAGTTTTCTTGGACTAGCCGGGTACTATAGGAGATTCGTGGAAAACTTTTCGCGGATAGCTCTACCCTTCACCTCACTCACTCGTAAAGACCAGAAGATTGTGTGGACTTAAGAGTGCGGTCAGGCATTTGAGACGCTGAAGGAAAGACTGATGACAGCTCCAATCCTAAGCCTACCGAAAGGGACCGAAGGCTTTCAGATCTTCAGTGGTGCATCGGGATGCGGTTTGGGTTGTGTGTTGGTGCAACATGGCAGTGTAATATCCTTTGGGTCTAGACAGCTGAAGCCTCACGAGAGGAATTACCCCGTCCATGACTTAGAGTAGGCGGCGGTAATTTTCGCATTAAAATTGTGGCGGCACTATGTTTATGGTGCGAAGGTAGAGATCTTCACGGATCACAAAAGCCTGAAGTATCTCCTAGATCAGAAGGACCTGAAAATGCGGAAGCGCAGGTGGGTCGAGTTCCTTGGAGACTATGAGGTGGCGATTCAGTATACGCCAGGCAAGGCCAATGTGGTGGCCGATGCATTAACTAGAAAATATTCTGGGCAAGGGAATTGGATTGACGCTCATGATGAGAGGTTGGTGCAGGAATTGGAGTCCCTCGGCTTGGAGTGCGTAGCAGGAGGCAAGGCTAGCGTGGCTCGATTAAACTGGATTGAAATGCAGAACGACTTGTCCGACCGTATACGGGAAGCGACCCATTTGGATGTGTAGTTTCAGCCATTCGTGGTGGAATCTCAAAAAGGCGAGATCAGCGCCTAGAGATGATTGACGGGATTTTGAGGAAGGACGGAAGGATTTAGTACCGCAATTTGGCAAGCTCCGTGAGGAGTTGATGTTTCAGGCTCACTTTACAAAGTACTTCATACATCCGGGCAGTAGAAAGATGTACTTGGATATGAAGAGATCCTTTTGGTGGCCTGGACTGAAGCGGGACGTAGCTTTGTAAGTGAATCGATGTCAAACTTGTGCCTTGGTGACGGCTGAGTGTCAGAAGCCGGGCGGGTTCCTGAAGCCTCTTCCAATACCCGAGTGGAAATTCGATGACATCTCCTTGGATTTTGTACATGGGTTGCCTAGATCACAGCAGGTAACGACGCGATTTGGGTGATTGTGGATCGCTTAACCAAAGTGGCTCACTTCATCCCAAACTGGAAGGAGGATAGCGTGGAGAAGCTGGTGGAGTTGTATTTTCGCAAAATTGTGTGACTACATGGGATTCCTAAAAGTATAGTCAGCGATCATGACGGACGTTTCACGTCCAAGGACTGGAGGTTGGTTCAGAAGAGTCTGGGCATGAAGCTAAAGTTCAGTACAGTTTTCCATCCTCAAATTGATGGACAAACTGAAAGAACGAACCGTACTATGGAGGATATGCTGAGGATGTGTGTTCTTGACTTCGGCAAGAAATGGGAGGATCACCTCTTCATGGTGGAGTTCGCATATAATAACAGTTACCAAGCAAGTATAAAGATGGCGTTATACGAAGCTCTGTATGGGAGGCGGTGTCGAACACCGATGTCATGGACAGAGGCGGGAGACACCAAACTATTGGGAAGAGAAGTGGTGGCGGATGCTTGTGAGTTGGTACGGACCATTCAAGAGCGCATGAAGGTGGCTCAAGATCGGCAAGCAAAATATTTTAATGCTCGCCACCGGAAGTTGGAGTTCGCGGTGGGTGATTGGGTCTATTTAAAGATCAAGCCATTCAAAGGCGTTTCACGGATTCGTCGACTCAAGAAATTGAGTCCAAGGTTTTTGGGCCCTTTTGAAGTTGTTGAACGGGTGGGAGAAGCAGCATACCGGTTGGCGTTGTTCGCAGAGTTGAGTGGATTGTATGACGTCTTCCATGTTTTCGTCTTGAGGAAAGCCTTGGTAGAGGCTAGTGTGGTTATCGAATCGGCATCGGTGCCGATAAAGGAAGACTTGAGGATGCAAGTCCATCCAATTGCTATGGAGGACTCAGAAATTCGGCGGTTGTGGAACAAAGATGTCAAACTCGTAAAAGTCTGATGGGACAACTGTGGTCGTGAGGAGCTCTCTTGGGAGCGAGAACAAACCATGCTGGAGGAATATCCAGAGTTTTTCCGTTCAGGTATCATTTAAATTTTGTGTACCTCTTCTTGCTTTTTGATAATTTCGGGACGAAATTCTTTTAAGGGGGAGAGAGTTGTAACGCCCCAAAAATTTGAAAGAAGGATGTGCAGCGTCGAGAGCCAAGTTGATCTTGGTGAGGGTCACGCGGCCTAGGACACGGGCGTGTCCATGGCCGTGTCGTACCGGGTTCGTCGATAGCCTGGGAAGTCGACAATTTTTTGCTAAGTTCATCGACTAGTGGAGGACATGCCCTCCGACACGCCCGTGTCGGAGCCCGTGTCGTAGGCGTGTTCTCTCGAGTGTCGACACAGAGGTGTCGACATGGTGGTGTCGACACAATGGTGTCGACACAATGGTGTCGACACAGAGGTGTCAATACGGGGGTGTCGACACAGTTGTGTCGACACAGAGGAGATGACGATACATGCAGGGAACACGGCCTAGGACACGGGCGTGTCCATGGTCGTGTCTTTCCGGGTTCATCAAGCGCCCGTGGTTTCGAAGTTTTTCGCTCGACGAAGTGTCGAGGCAGTGAACATGGTTCGGTACACGGGCGTGTCCAGGGCCGTGTCGAGCGTGTTCGACGAATTCCTATGAGTTCGACGAAGTGGCAGTCGACGATCGTCGAGACGTCGAACACGGCCTGAGACACGGGCGTGTCCCAGGTCGTGTCCTTCTCGGGTTGTGATTCGGGACTTGTGAGGGGTCGGACACGGCCTGGAGCCCAAGCGTGTTCAGGTTGGACACGATCGTGTCAAAAGTGACACGGGCGTGTCAAGGAACCATGTCCTGTTTTGGGTGCGATGGTTTCGGCGTCGATTTGGGAACACGACCTTGGAAACGGGCGTATCACAAGCCGTGTTCGGCCCAGGTGTTTTATTTTCTAGTTCGGATCGTGGACGTTCTTTCCCTTCTTTTGAGATCTGATGGTCCAGGGTTACCCTTGCTGAGTTAAGTCCGAGAATAGGGTTAGAAACCCTCATTCTTCTCCAAGTAATCTCTTTCTAAGATTTAGAGAGAGGGGAGAGCAAGGAAGAAGTTGAAGGAGAGATCCAGCTATTGAAGAGGATTCGGTGCTCCAAATCATGACCCGAGACCAGATCCGTGGAGGCAAGATCGTTGCGAAGGTTTTCATTCGTCTAAGTTTCCATGGCTAGGAAGAGGGGTCGGAAGGTAATGACACTTCTGCTCTTGGTTTTAGGATGCATGTTTTAGCATCTTTTATTTATCTAGTTTTTGGGCACCAAACTCTCAAATGAGAGGGGTTTGGCTCGCCAAGGTTCAAGAGGAACCTCCGGGTCGATTGAGTCCGTCCCCGACATGTTTTTTCATTAGATATCCGCTCTGTTAGTGGATTAGGCATGGTGGGTGAAGTCGTAGTCACGACCGTTAGTCCGACTCGGTGGTGTTTCATACGAGCTTTAAGGATTCGTAGAGATTCGTTGCGGCAAGATGTCGTTTATGATGTTTGTGATGTTTTTCCCTTTTTCTCGAGTGAGTACGTGTAGTCAGAATCGGACAAGGTTAGCTCCTCAATGGTGGTAGATGGTTTCCTTGGTGGACAAGGTTAACTCCATATTGGTGGTAGATGGTTTTCTTGGTGCGTGGGAACGCTGCAGTATTAATGAGGGACTAGGGTGGAATTTTATTGGATTGTGATGTGCCAAGGCGTGGCTGTGTCTCTATGGTCGGCTGGCTATCCCGTGACGTGCACATCATATGTGGAGAGTGTCCCGGCGAGACTAGTCCCCTTATGTGAGACTGACGAGAATGCCAAGCATAGGGCAAGCCAAGGCAATGAGGCCATGAGCGGGTGGGGTCTAGCAAGGCTTCTTAGAATCGGTCAGTTTGTATTTGTTGGAATCCTGACATGAGAAGTCAGATCTTGCAGGCAAGCACGGGTCTAAGACCTTGAGCGGGTGGGGCCTTTGCAAGAGTTCCGTGTGGCGGCTTGTGTGCCATTGGGGGAATGTTGGTAAACCCCTTTGTTTGCGGCTTTATGCCAATTGGGAAATGATGAGTACCCATATGATGTGATGATGTGCTAGATGCATATGCGATAGGGTGCCTGGGGTGACGCCACAGCTGTGCTGGTGTTATGAGTTTTGAGATCGGGTAGTTATATCATCTTTTAATACTGAAGCTGTGGCGTCTGTATGTTGTGGGGCCCCGGCAGGACCCATATTATACGGTCATTACAGGGGAGGTGTTACACGAAGTCTGGACCCAGGTCGATGAATTCTGTTCTCTGCTCGACGATTTCTATGTAGATCCAGACTTAGACTTCTCCTTCCTTTTGTCCCTATTTTATTGCAATAATTCCTGAATAATCGATGCTTAATATTCCCTGAATATTACCGTTAGAAACAGCATTGATTATGGAGTTCATCATGATTATTTCCTGTCGTTTTTCAATGGGACAGTTGGGGAAATCAATCAATGCAGATATTCTCCAGGCCGTCAACAATGAATGTTTGGAGCATCCACTGTCTAGATACCATTTTTGATTAACAGCTGGACATCCATATGTCACTTCCTTTTACATTTCCTATGAAGTCGCACAATGTTGCGAACATACAACTCCACCAACTTCTCCATGCTATCCACCTTCCGGTTTGGGATGATGTGAGCCAGTTTGGTTAAGCGATCCACAATCACCCAAATCGCATCGTTACCCTGTTGTGATCTAGGTAACCCATGCACAAAATCCATGGAGATGTCATCGATTTTCCACTCGGGGATTGGAAGAGGCTTCAGGAACCCGCCCGGCTTCTAACACTCGGCCTTCACCAAGCCATAATTTTGACATCGATTCACGTACAAAGCTACGTCTCGCTTCAGTCCAGGCAACCAAAAGTATCTCTTCATATCCAAGTACATCTTTGTACTGCCCGGATGAATGGAGTACTTTGTAGAGTGAGCCTCAAACATCAACTCCATACAGAGCATTCCAAACTGCGGTACGCAAATCCTTCCGTCCTACCTCAAAATACCTTTGATCATCTCCCAGGCGCTGCTCTCGCCTTTTTGAGCTTCCACCACGAATGGCTGAAACTCCACATCCAAACGGGTCTCTTCCCGTATACGGTCGGACAATTCGTTCTGCATTTCAATCCAGTTTAATTGAGCCATGCTAGCCTCGCCTCTTGCTACGCACTCCAAGCTGACGGACTCCCATTCCCACACCAACCGCTCATCATGAGCATCAATCCAATTCCCTTGCCCAGAGTATTTTCTACTCAATGCATCTGCCACCACATTGTCCTTGTCTGGCGTATACTGAATTGCCACCTCATAATCTCAAAGGAACTCGACCCACCCGCACTGCCGCATATTCAGGTCCTTTTGATCTAGGAGATACTTCAGGCTTTTGTGATCCGTTAAGATCTCTACCTTCACACCATAAACATAGTGCCGCACAATTTCAACGCGAAAATTACTGAAGCGGGGCGTGGCTTTGGAATCGTCGTTCCCGCGTAACGACCCAAACAGGTGAACTCCTGCACATACTCGTCCGTCGAAATCGTCGTTCCTTCTAAAATTTGAATTCCTTCTTGCATTCATTGCTGACGGCCTGAAGAGTATCTGCATTGATTGATTTCCCCAACTGTCCCATTGAAAAACGGCAAGCAATAATCCTGATGAAGTCCATAATCAATGATGTTTCTAACGGTAATATTCAGGGAATATTAAGCATTGATTATTCAGGAATTATTGCAATAAAATAGGGACAGAAGGAAGGAGAAGTCCAAGTCTGGATCTGCATAGAAATCGTCAAGCAGAGAACAGAATTCATCGACCTGGGTCCAGAGTTTGTGTAGCAGCTCCCCTGTAATGAACGTATAATATGGGTCCGGCCGGGGCCCCACAACATACAGACGCCACAGCTTCAATATTAAAAGATGATATAAATACCCGATCTCAAAACTCATAACCACAGCACAACGGAAAAAGCAAACAGACTAGAAGTTATCCACAACATATAGAAGTATCGAAGCGGCCTTAAGGCCTTACAACAAAAGTGAGTCCAAAACTCAAATAATAACACCAGTTATAAATGTGCATAAGCACTCCTAGACTACCTCGGCATGCAAGCCGGAAAACATGAGCATCAAACACACAATGTCATAAAAGTAGAGCTACAGCAAAATGGTAACGCTTCATGAGGCTTAGGCCCTTTTGGCCGGCGAGCTAACTCCTGCTTGCGATTCTTGCCATGTAAAAATTTGATTGTAACGTGGGTCAGCAAAGGCTGACCTCAAACTGTGTAACCAACACATCTCCTCCCGGCCGCCCCTAACGGACCCCGGGGAACCACTCCAACCTGCAAGTCAGCACTTCGTATGTAATATATATATATACAAGTAATGCACTAAGAATAGGCTTAGATGTCTCAAACAACATACACGTTCTCTATTATTGAGCATATAATGAAAGGGCCTACTTATGCAGCATGTATGCAAAAACCCGGGCTTCACCCAAGGCACCCTATCGCATATGCATCTAGCACATCATCACATCATATGGGTACTCATCATTTCCCCATTGGCATAAAGCCGCAAACAAAGGGGTTTACCAACATTCCCCCAACGACACACAAGCCGCCACACGGAACTCTTGCAAAGGCCCCACCCGCTCAAGGTCTTAGACCCGGGCTTGCCTGCAAGCTCTGACTTCTCATATCAGGATTCCAACAAACACAAACTGACCGATTCTAAGAAGCCTTGCTGTACCCCACCCGCTCAAGGCCTCATTGCCCGGGCTTGCCCCATGCTTGGCATTCTCGTCAGTCTCACAAAAGGGGACTAGTCTCACCGGAACACTCTCCACACATGACGTGCACGTCCCAGGATATCCAGCCGACCACGGAGACACAGCCACGCCTTGGCACATCATATTCCAAGACAATTCCACCGTAGTCCCTCATTCGTACTGCAGCGTACCTGCGCACCAAGGAAACCATCTACCACCAATGCGGAGCTAACCTTGTCCACCAAGGAAACCATCTACCACCATTGAGGAGCTAACCTTGTCTGATTCCGACTACAAGTACTCACTCGAGAAAAAGGGGAAAACATTTCAAACATCACAAACGGTATCTTGCCGTAACGGATCTCTACGAATCCTTAAAGCTCGTATGCAACACCACCGAGTCGGACTAACGGTCGCGACTACGGCTTCACCCACCATGCCTAATCCACTAACGGAGTGGATATCTAATGCAAAAACATGTCGGGGACGGACTCAATCGACCCGGAGGTTCCTCTTGAACCTTGGCAACCCAAACCCCTCTCATTTGAGAGTTTGGTGCCCAAAAACTAGATAAATAAAAGATGCTAAAACATGCATCCTAAAACCAAGAGGAGAAGTGTCGTTACCTTCCGACACCTCTTCCTAGCCATGGAAACTTAGCCGGATGAAAACCTTCGCAATGATCTTGCCTCTACGGATCTGGACTCGGCTCGCGATTTGGAGCACCGAAGCCTCTCCAACAGCCGGATCTCTCCTTCACCTTCTTCCTTGCTCTCCCCTCTCTCTAGATCTTAGAAAGAGATTGCTTGGAGAAGAATGAGGGTTTCTAACCCTATTCTCGGACTTAACTCAACAAGGGCAACCCTGGACCATCAGATCCCAAAAGAAGGGAAATAATGGCCACGATCCGAACTGGAAAACAAAACACTTGGGCCGAACACGGCTTGTGACACGCCCGTGTCAAAGGCCGTATTACCCAATCGACGCTGAAACTGTCGCACCCAAAACAGGACACGGGTCCTTGACATGCCCGTGTCACTTTTGACACGGTCGTGTCCAACCTGAACACGCCTGGGCTCCAGGCTGTATCAAACCCCTCACAAGTCCCGGCTCACAACCCGAGAAGGACATGGCCTGGGACATGCCCGTGTCTCATGCCATGTTCGATGTATCGACGATCATCGACTGCCACTTCGTCGAACTTGCAGGAATTCGTCAAACACGCTCGACACGGCCCTGGACACGCCCGTGTCCCGAACCATGTTCACTGCTTCGACACTTCGTCGAGCGAAAAACGTCGAAACCACAGGTGCTCGATGAACCCGGAAAGACACGGCCATGGACACGCCCGTGTCCTAGGCCGTGTTGCTTGCCTGTGTCGTCACCTCCTCTGTGTCGACACAACTGTGTCGACACCCCTATGTCGACACCTCTGTATCGACACCATTGTTTCGACACCATTATGTCGACACCACCATGTCGACAACTCTGTATCGACACTCGAGAGAACACGCCTGCGACACAGGATCCAACATGGGCGTGTCGGAGGGCGTTTCCCCCACTAGTCGACGAACTGAGCGAAAAATCGTCGACTTCACGGGCTCTCAATGAACACGGTATGACACGGCCATGGACACGCTCGTGTCCTAGGCCGTGTGACCCTCACCAAGACCCAACTTGGCTCTCGACGTTGCTCGTCCTTCTTTCAAATTTTTGGGGTGTTACAACTCTCTCCCCCTTACAAGAATTTTGTCCCGAAATTATCAAAAAGCAAGAAGAGGTACACAAAATTTAAATGATACCTGAATGGAAAAACTCTAGATATTCCTCCAGCATGGTTTGTTCTCGCTCCCAAGAGAGCTCCTCACGACCGCAGTTGTCCCATCGGACTTTTACGAGTTTGACCTCTTTGTTCCGCAACTGCCGAATTTCTGAGTCCTCTATAGCAATTGGACGGACTCGCGTCCTCAAGTCTTCCTCTATCGGCACCAATGCCGATTTGATCACCACACTAGCCTCTACCAAGGATTTCCTCAAGACGGAAACATGAAAGACGTCATGTAATCCACTCAACTCTGCGAACAACGCCAACCGGTACGCTGCTTCTCCCACCCGTTCAACAACTTCAAAAGGGCCCAAAAACCTTGGACTCAATTTCTTGAGTCGGCGAATCCATGAAATGCCTTTGAACGGCTTGATCTTTAAATAGACCCAATCACCTACCGTGAACTCCAACTTTCAGTGGCGAGCATTAAAATATTTTGCTTGCCGATCTTAAGGCACCTTCATGCGCTCTTGAATGGTCCGTACCAACTCACAAGCATCCGCCACCACTTCTTTTCCCAATAGTTTGGTGTCTCCCACCTCTGTCCATGACATCGGTGTTCGACACCACCTCCCATACAGAGCTTCGTATGGCGCCATCTTTATACTTACTTGGTAACTGTTATTATATGCAAACTCCACCATGAAGAGGTGATCCTCCCATTTCTTGTCGAAGTCAAGAACACACATCCTCAGCATATCCTCCATTGTACGGTTCGTTCTTTCAGTTTGCTCGTCAGTTTGAGGATGGAAAGCCGTACTGAACTTTAGCTTCGTGCCCAGACTCTTCTGAACCAACCTCCAGTCCTTGGACGTGAAACGTCCGTCACGATCGCTGACTATACTTTTAGGAATCTCATGTAGTCGCATAATGTTGCGAACATACAACTCCACCAGCTTCTCCATACTATCCTCCTTCCGGTTTGGGATGAAGTGAGCCACATTGGTTAAGTGATCCATAATCACCCAAATCACATCGTTACCCTGCTGTGATCTAGGTAACCCATGCACAAAATCCATGGAGATGTCATCGAATTTTCACTCGGGGATTGGAAGAGGCTTCAGGAACCCGCCCAGCTTCTCACACTCGGCCTTCACTAAGGCACAAGTTTGACATCGATTCACGTACAAAGCTACATCCCGCTTCAGTCCAGGCCACCAAAAGGATCTCTTCATATCCAAGTACATCTTTGTACTGTCCGAATGAATGAAGTACTTTGTAAAGTGAGCCTCAAACATCAACTCCTTACGGAGCTTGCCAAACTGCGGTCCGCAAATCCTTCCGTCCTTCCTCAAAATCACGTCGATCATCTCCCAGGCATTGTTCTCGCATTTTTGAGCTTCCACCACGAATGGCTGAAACTCCACATCCAAACGGGTCGCTTCCCGTATATGGTCGGACAAGTCGTTCTGCATTTCAATCCAGTTTAATCGAGCCATGCTAGCCTCGCCTCTTGCTACGCACTCCAAGCCGTAGGACTCCCATTCCCGCACCAACCACTCATCATGAGCGTCAATCCAATTCCCTTACCCAGAGTATTTTCTACTCAATGCATCGGCCACCACATTGTCCTTGCCTGGCGTATACTAAATTGCTACCTCATAGTCTCCAAGGAACTCGACCCACCTGCGCTGCCACATATTCAGGTCCTTCTGATCTAGGAGATACTTCAGGCTTTTGTGATCCGTGAAGATCTCTACCTTCGCACCATAAACATAGTGCCGCCACAATTTCAACGCGAAAATTACCGCCTCCAACTCCAAGTCATGGACGGGGTAATTCCACTCGTGAGGCTTCAGCTATCTAGCCCCAAAGGATATTACACTACCATGTTGCACCAACACGCAACCCAAACCGCATCCTGATGCGTCACTGAAGATCTGAAAGCCTTCGGTCCCTTTTGGTAGGCTTAGGATTGGAGTCGTCATCTGTCTTTCCTTCAGCGTCTCGAATGCCTGACTGCACTCTTAAGTCCACACAAACTTCTGGTCTTTATGAGTGAGTGAGGTGAGGGGTAGAGCTATCCGCGAAAAGTTCTCCACGAATCTCCTATAGTACCCGGCTAGTCCAAGAAAACTTCTGACTTCCGTCACGGTTCTCAAAATCGGCCAATATCTGATGGCTTCCACCTTTGTTGGATCTACCGCCACCCCATCCCCACTAATCACGTGGCCCAAAAATGCCACCTTCTCTAACCAGAACTCGCACTTCGAGAACTTTGCATACAACTGGTTCTCCCTCAACACTTGCAAGACCATTCTCAAGTGAGTCTCATGCTCCACTTCTGATTTGGAATACACCAAGACGTCGTCAATAAAGACAACTACAAAAGAGTCCAAGTACTTTCGAAATACTCGATTCATCAAATCCATGAATACAAATGGTGCGTTCGTCAGCCCGAACAGCATCACAGAGAACTCGAAGTGTCCATACCTCGTGTCAAACGCTGTCTTGGGTATGTCCTCATCCCGAATCCACAACTGATAGTATCCTGACTTCAAGTCCAACTTTGAATACACTACCGACCCCACCAACTGGTCGAACAGGTCGTCTATCCGAGGAATCGGATATTTATTCTTGACGGTCAACTTATTCAGCTCTCGGTAGTCTATGCAAAGTCGCATACTACCGTCTTTATTCTTTACAAACAACACTGGCGCGCTCCACGGTGAAGAACTGGGTCTGATATACCCTTTCTCCAATAGTTCCTGCAATTGTACCTTGAGTTCAGCCAACTCCTTTGGTTCCATCCTAAACGGAGGACGCGACACCGGCCTAGCCTCCGGTACTAACTCAATCGAGAAATCGATCTCCCGTCCAGGAGGCGGTCCAGGAAGTTCATCCGGGAATACACCCTCAAACTTTGCCACCACTGGCACTTCCCCAAGCGATAACCTGGAAAGGCGAACCTCCAATAATGCTACAAGCGCTACTCCACCCTGGCTAACTGCCCGCGCCAACTGCAAGGCCAAAATCAGAGAACGAGCCACTCCATTAAGGCCCTCAAATTTGACCTCTGTATGCCCTTCGCTTCTTAGGGTCACCACCTTGGATAGGCAATCAATACTGGCACGTTGCTCCGCTAGCCAGTCCATTCCCAAAATCACATCAAACTCGACCAACGGTAAGATCGCTGCTATCAACACGAAGTCAACTCTGCTTAGCTCCCAACAAATGTGCCCTTTCTTTTCGGTGGTCATGGATGACCTATTGGGCATGCGCACCTTCAGCTCCGCGTACGCCGAAAATGACTCAACTCCAATCCTCCGGATGAAGCTTTCCACAAGAAAGGAGTACGACGCTCCCATATCAAACATTACTCTAGCGGGGTAACCGGAAACCAACACAAAGCCTGCAACATAGACATCAACAATAATGGTCTAAACGTATGAGCGCAAGGTTAAACTTAAACTTCCTCATACCTGTCACTACGTCGGGTTGGCGGATCTCTTCCTGCTGTCCAAGGTTGTAATCCCTTGGCTGCACCGGTTGGAACCGAGAAGCGCTCGACTCCGCCATCTTCCCTTTCTCTACGGCACTGGGGTCGGAGCATACAGTCTGCTCCTGCCTTGTCTCCTGCTCCTCACCCCCTTGGTTACAAAAACGAGCTATGTGCCCCACCTTTCCACAGTTGAAGCACGTCGGTGGACCCTTAGAGTGAGACCCTCCGGACGTACTTTCTTTTCTCACCGAACTTGTACGGGTGAGGCTTCTTCCTCCATCTATTTCCTTCCAACTTTCCTTGGGATTGAGAAGGCTTCCCTTCTCCTTTCTTGGGTGCAAAACCCTTGCGGCATTGGCTTCGCTCTAGATCACTCTCCAACGTCCTGGTAGCCTCAACTAGCTCGTTAAAACCAGCTCTCTTCATGGCAATGATGGGTTGCCTTAGATTCTCCCTCAACCCCTAGTAAAAGATGTTATCCCTCTCTACATCATCTGCCATCGTCGTTCCCACGTAACGACCCAAACGGGTGAACTCCTGCACATACTCGTCCACCGTCTTGTCTCGCTGCATCAAGTGCAGAAATTGCCTCTGAAGGGCCAACCTCGTAGAAACGGGAATGTACCTCTTTATAAATGTATCCCCAAAGTTTTCCATCGACGGGGTACATCCAGGAAATTGGCGGCCGCTATGGCTCACCTACCACAACTTTGCGTCTCCCTCCAACATGAAGGCCGTAAATTCAGATTTCTTCTCTTCCGGCATCTCTGCCGCCCTCATAAGCTCTTGAATCCATGCCCACCAGTCCTCCGCATCAGTCGGAGTACCGACACCCTTGAATGTTGGGGGATGGAAACTCAGAAAGTACTTAATATGCCGGTCTCCATGCCTGACAACCACCCTTTATGCCAAAGGCTCTACTCATCTGGCTTCTCCGCCCGGCACCGCCGTCGCCGTATCCGGTGTAGGAGGGGTTGCTACCTGAGCTGTTGTTGCATCCTGGGCTGCCACCATTGCTTCTGCAAGCATACGACAGAAGTCGGCCGTGTTTACACCCATGCCCAAAGGACCCTGAGCTGTGGCGCTGCTCGCCGAAAGCTCTTCTCTTGGTCTCGACGTACCCGCCTCGTTGCTTGCACTCTTCAAGGAAGCAAGAAAATAAGGAAATCAGTCTCTAATCGCAAGACTCAAACATAAGGACACTCATAGTCCTGCATTACTCCTATGTGGATAACTTCTATACGCTCTAACCTTGAACCTAACCTGCCTCTGATACCAAATTGTAACACCTCCCCTGTAATGACCGTATAATATTGAAAGATATTGTACCTAAACACCTAGAGGGGGGGTGAATAGGTGACTTGAATCTTTTTAACTTTTATGGCAGCAATCAGTTTCTAACACAGATTTATATCTACTTTTGCACAGCAATTACACAGCAATTACAGCAAACCACATCACACAGTAGACACACAGTTTTATAGTGGTTCCCCAAGGTTTGGGTACATCCACTTTCCCCCTTCACCTATCTAGCAGTGTACTAGATTCGACCCAACTTCTCCACTACCTCAGAACCTAAAACAGGTTCCTACACCTCAGGCCCAAGGCCCTACAACTCATCTTCTTCCCAAAGCCTACACTCAGCCACAAAGGCCTACACTCAGCCACCAAGGCCTACACTCAGAGATTTCAATCTCCTACACTCAGGCTCTCAAGCCCTACACTCAGCCTTTATAATTACAGGCTTACAAGACTCAGATCCAAAGGATCCTACAAGATAAAATGAATACAAAAGTATATACTCAACAACTCAGAGAATAGAGAGATGAGATGTGAGTTTCTTGATGAGTTCTTAGAAGAACTCAGCTGAAATCAATCTGACTTAGCTTTCTTCAAAGCTTCTTGAAAGTAGAACTCAATAAGATTGACTCCTTCTGCAGTTGATCCTTGATCTCTACTACTTAAGATCCAGAATAAATCTGAACCCTTCTTCTCAGCCTAGTTCCAACGGCTGATTTCTTGGATGGAGCTCTCTCTCTCCAACTTCTTAGATCTGTACTTGATTCTTCAAGGAATAGCTAGATCTTCTTTGTTAAATACTTGATCAATAATATGAACAACAGTTTCTGTAGACTGTATAAGCCTATTTATAGGCCTTCTTCATAGTAACCGGCTGGTCCGGTTCATAACTGAATTCTGACAACTCTGACAGGTGCTGTAGACCGGCTGGAATGGCAGCTGTCAAGTCATCCAGTCAGTTCTTGAAAATTCTATAACTATCTGCAAGTGTCGAGACTTTCTGTCTTTAAGTGTCGACACTTATAGACCAAGTGTCGACACAAGTTGTCTAAGTGTCGACACTAGTCTACAAGGTGTCGACACAACTCCTTGTGTTGTAGATTTTATATCTCGACACCGTTTCTTCTTCATGTGTCGACACTGATAATGTGTGTCGACACAAGTCCTTGTACTTCAGTATTTTGCTGAATTCTTCTAAGTGTCGACACATCTCCTTTGTGTCGACACATCTTTATGTGTTAAATCTGTTAAGTGTCGACACAGCTTCTTGGTGTCGACACATGTCTTCAGTGTTGATACTTGTTGAGTGTCGACACATCTCCTTGTGTCGACACATTCTTCCTTATGTTGAGACTCTAGTTGAGTGTCGATACATCTCCTTAGTGTCGACACTTGTACTTAGAATATTCTTGAACTTTGCTGATCTTTGCTAAGTGTCGACACAGCTCCTGGTGTCGACACTTTCTTCAAGTGTTGAGTCTTCAGCTAAGTGTCGACACATTGTTCTGGGTGTCGACACTTACCTCAAGTGTTGACTCTACTGCTTTGTGTCGACACATTGTTCTTGGTGTCGACACTTGTACTTAGTCTCTGCTATCTTTTGTTGAGTGTCGACACAGCCTCCAAGTGTCGACACTTTCTGATGTAGACATAGTTTCACTGGGTGTCGACACAACTGCTAAGTGTCGACACATCTTCACTGGGTTTTCTTCATTGAGTGTCGACACAGCTCCTTGTGTCGACACTTTCTGTCTGGTGTCGACTCAGCATCCCTGGTGTCGACACAAATACTCCAAGTGTCGAGACTGCTTGCCTGGGTGTCGACACGAGTCTTCTTAAGTGTCGACACTTTCCCTCTGGGTGTCGACACATGGACTTAGAAACTTTTTCTTCTTTCCTGTAAAAACTTAGCCTGCACAAGTAAACTCAAAACACATCAAATACATTTTGATGTATATCATTGAGTTGGGTGAGGCTTCTTCAAATCAGGTACATTTGAACCAATGTACCCAACAATCTCCCCCTATTTGGAGAAGTCATAACCCTTAGTCAATGATATACACCATTCATAATGAAAAATATAAAATGATGTAAAACAGGATTATGTAAACAGGAAAGTACATCACATGTATAAAACAAACATGCATATACAGATAACATCTCAGAACAATTATGAAATAAATTTAACACATAGCTAATTTATCACACGACACATTGTTCCAATACTTTGTCATATTCATTTTCAAAAGTTTACAGAATGTTTTACATTAAAAAGATTACATAGTAAACTTAAGAAATTCTAATTCTATTTCTGTTCAGGCTCTTTGATCACTATTCCTTTTCCAGCTTGTACTTTGGCTTGAACAGGAGCTTCAGCAACTTCAGCATCAGCATGCTTCTTTCCTTTCAAGTCCTTCTTCTTAAGTTCCTCAGCCTTAATCTTTTGCCTTTCAAAATAATGATATGGCTTTGGAAAGTACTTGCTAGGCTCCTAGGCAGTAGGAGGTAGCTTTCCCATCTTGGCCTTCCCTCTATATTGAACTATGGCCTCTTGCCTTGACTCATGTTTTCTCCATTCAGCCTCAGAAAACCATTTGTTCCTGTCATGCACATTATCTTTGGCAGCTTTCCAGGCAGTCAAAATAATATTTCTTGAGGTAGGGCTCCACTGCTCAAAGTCTGGTCTTTGTTCAGCTTGTTCCCTAAACCTCTTCTTAGACAATCTTGTCTCTTCTTCTTTCTGCAGTGCCTCTTGCATAGCCTCAGATATTGGCTGAACAACTTTCTCAAGAATGACATTGACCTTACCCCCAGGTGGGCTATACATGGAGTGTACATCAGCATGAATCATGTCAAAATCTGGAGGAGGGTAGATGACTTGAGCCACTTCAGGTTGCTCCCCTCCTAGATATGCAGGATTAATTCCATATTCAGCCACATTATCATCATCACAAAGAGGAGGATATCCAAGAGTTGCTCTGATAGAATTTGATATCCACTTGGCATGATCAGAGCTGGCTTTGACTAAAACCCTCTCCCCCTTTATGACTTCTCTTTCTATATGATCTCTCACATCATCTTTTTGAAATCTCACTTGATTATCCAAATAATTAACTTCATCTTTAAAGAAAGGTTTTAACCTTTGGAGTTTGTCAGTGATAATCTTTTGGGAGTCTTGGATGGCAGTCTTAACAGCAGTTATTTCTTCTTGAAATGCTTTGTCAAATTCTGCTTTAACAGTAGCTGGAGTCTGCCCTGCAGCTAGATTCTTCAACTCTGTGACTATGGCATTATGGGATTCTGTCAAATTGTCATTCATTCTGATCTGACTTTCAAGTACATAGTCTTATTTGACTGCAATGTCATCAACTTGAGCTTTGATCTTTTCTTGATGTGTAGCCAAGTACACTACTGCATTCCCACCCTCGTGGAAGCAGTCAGTCATCTCCTTCTTGTTAAGATTCATTTCAAATCTTATTGACTTTATATCTTGGGCTAGATCAAATTGTAATGACTTTTGGCCATCATTAACATACTTCTCAATGGCCTGCCTGTGCTCATCAAGTTTGATTTGCATTGCAATCATTAAAGCACTATAATCAACAGTTGGTGCTGGCAGTGATATAGGCTGTTGTGCAATAGATTGTAAGGCCTTCTTATAACTCTGACTCCTTCTCTTGAATACATAAATTTCTTTTTCTTTGCCCTTTCAGCATCCTCATCTTCAGAAGCTGAGGAGCTGGCTATATCTACCCTTTCCTTTAGTAGTTCTTCAACAGGTTGGGGCTTGTCAGTCTCATGCCTTACAGGTTCTTCAACAAATAATACTTGCTCCCCCTCAAGTGGAGCATTCTCGTTTTCAGCAGCAGCAGTGTCCTTGTCAAAGTCTTGTTGATCCAGATTTAGGAATAGATCTTCCATTGTAAATTCTTGGGGTGAATGAGCTGGAGAAAGTCTTGGCTCTTCAACCACTGGATCAGTAACTACAACTTTAACAGATGTGTCTTCCATGACAGCATCTGGGACTTGGCTATCAATCTGTGTTTGCTGATAAATATCAGACAAATTAGTATCCTTTATAGGAAAATCAAAAGCATTAAGCTCAGTGATTACCTCTAGGATGATGTTTGTTGCTTGTTCACTTTCAAGAGGAGTGGGCTCTTCCACCACTAGTGGCTCCCCCTGGATGTGATCCTTGAGTAAGGGGCTAGCTAGTGGTAGCTCCCCCTGCATCTCATCACCTTCTTGTTGAGCAATAGACTTCTCAACAGTCCCTGTGTCTTCTTCATCAGGTGTGAAGACCACTTGTTCTTCACTATTAGAGCTGCTAGTGGACACTTGAGCCACTGGGGCAGTTTTTCTCTTCTTCTTTTGAGGAGATACTTTCTCTGGAATTACTTTCTCAGGGGTTGGCATTTCCTTAGACAACACCCTGTCCCATCTAGAGAATATCCTCATATCCATTTTTCTCATATGGTTTATTTTGCTGCCTGCTGCTTGTTGTATAACCTCTGGTATGGTACTAGCTAGGTATAGACTTATGATCCTGCCCAGATTTGGCTTCTTCAAGCTTTCCTTTATCTTCTCAAGAACTATAACAGACCAGTCAGTTTTCAGATTGAAGATAATCCTGGTCATAATGCTGAACATAGAGGCAGATATCCTATCATGCCCTCCTGGCTTACTTAATATTACTTTTCCAACAATCTCAGAAAGGAATTTCCCTTGATTGTTCATGCCCTTTCTAAGAAACACTGATCCAATCTTCATCTTAGAATCCAGTCCACACCAGGTTAGATCTTCTCTGGTCTTTAAAGCTGTAACTTCATCTTCTTCTTTAGTTCTTGGCAACTGAAGAATTTTTCTCAAGCTTTTAGGTGATACTTTAACCTTCTCACCATGAACCCTGGATTTGATCTTGAATCCAGTTTCGTCTATCTTAGCTCCATTTAGGAATTCCAAGACTTCCTTTTTCCAGATCTTTGTAGGCTCAGAAACCAGAAATTCTAATCCCGAGTCTGCAACTAGGGTTATAACGTTCTTGATCTCCGGGTCTGCATCAACAAATGCGTCGCGCACCAGTTCATAACCCTCATTGACGTTCTCCTCAAGCTTTGGCGCCATTAGGGTTTGAAGAATTTGTCTTGAGAGAAGATAGGTGTTGACACACAAGTTTTGGTCTCGAAACTTTTGAAAGCATGTCGACAAACTAAGGCAAAATCCTATTTATACCTTTCTAGGTTTGAAGATGAAAAGGCGGGCAGCTAACTTAAATTGTGTCGACACTGGCGATAACTGTCGACACTGACTTATAATGTCTCGACACATATGTGTCGACACAAGTTTAATCAACAGATTATATGTGTCGACACTTGTTTATGTGTCGACACCACTTAACTCGACATTTAGTCGAGACTTTACTTAGACAATTCTGAGTAAAGCCTAAGTGTCGACACCACCTTGGATGTGTCGACACCTACTTGTCAAGTGTCGACACCTTTTGACTTAGCCATTTCCAATACTATAAAATTACTCTAATTTTATCATTCCTAGTTCAATTTTGAACCTATTGAACTTAGCTTCCTCTAAGGGCTTAGTATGCATATCAGCTAATTAATTATCAGTTTTAACATATTTTAGTAAAATATCTTCTTTCTCTACATGCTCCCTAAGAAAATGATATTTTATCTCAATATGTTTAGTTCTACTATGGGAAACAGGATTATATGCAATTGAAATAGCACTTGTAGAATCACAGAAGAGTGGAGTTCTACTTACCTGAAATCCATAGTCCTCAAGCTGATGTTGTATCCACAGAAGTTGAGCACAGCAACTTCTTGCAACCACATACTCTGATTCTGCAGTGGACATAGCCACACTTGTTTGCTTTTTGCTACTCTATGAAATCAGTCTTCCACCTAGGAATTGACAGGTTCCAGTAGTGCTTTTTCTGTCATCTTTGCATCCTGCAAAGTCTGCATCTGAATAACCTGTTAGATCAAAATCCCCATTCCTAGGGTACCAGAGGCCTAGATAGGGAGTGCCCTTTAGATATCTCAATATCCTTTTGATTGTTGTCAAATGAGACTCTTTAGGGCAGGCTTGATACCTTGCACATACACATGTAGCATACATGATATCTGGTCTACTTGCAGTCAAGTATAATAGGGAACCAACTATCCCTCTATATAAGGTTTCATCCACAGGTTTCCCTGCATCATCCTTGCTAAGAGACATACTTGATCCCATAGGAGTATTCATGGTGCTGGATGAATCCATATCATACTTCCTTATGAGGTCTAGGGTGAACTTGGACTGGCAAATGGATAAACCATTCTCAGTCTGTCTTACTTGGAGACCCAAGAAGAACTTTAGCTCTCCCATACTACTCATCTCAAATTGACCTTGCATCAGTTTTGCAAACTTTTTGCAAAGGCTACTTTCAGTAGACCCAAATATAATGTCATCTACATATATTTGGACTAGTATTACTTTGCCTCTAGATTCCCTAAGGAATAGAGTCTTGTCTATTTTCCCCCTTGTGAACTTATTCTCAATGAGGAAACTAGACAGGGTTTCATACCAAGCCCTAGGGGCTTGCTTTAACCCATATAAAGCTTTCCTAAGTCTATATACATGATTAGGTAGAGTTGAATCAACAAAACCTGATGGCTGTTCCACATAGACTTCCTCTTTAAGATTACCATTTAGAAATGCTGACTTGACATCCATTTGGTAAACCTTGAATCCTTGAAAGGTTGCATAGGCCAGGAACATCCTTATGGCTTCCAGTCTGGCTAATGGAGCAAAGGTTTGATCAAAATCAATACCTTCTTCCTGCTTGTATCCTTTAGCAACCAATCTTGCTTTGTTCTTAATGATGAGCCCTTGTTCATCCATCTTGTTCCTATAGATCCACTTGGTTCCAATTATATTGTGGTCTTTAGGTTTAGGAACAAGCTCCCAGACCTTGCACCTCTTGAACTGATTGAGCTCTTCTTGCATTGCCTCAATCCAAAGAGGGTCTTTGATGGCTTCTTCAAACTTCTTAGGTTCAACTTGGGATAGGAAACTGGAGTAGATTGCTCCATTCAGGTTTCTGCTCCTTGTTTGTACCCCTTGTCTTGGATCACCAATAATTTGCTCAGCTGGATGATCTCTTAGATGCCTATTGGCTGGAGGCATCATGACTTCAGGTTGAGCTTCTTCAACATCTTCATCATGTTGTACTCCTTGAACTTCATCAGCAATTGGTACATGTAGTTCTCCCCCTGGACAACAGCCACTGACTTCTACTTGCTGTCTTGCAGTAGGTACTTCTTCAATAGTAAGCTTGTCCATCTTCTTGGTTATACCTGAGGAGCTGCATACACTACTAGACAACTCATTGTTAATAAGCCTAGTTTCATCAAATACTACATGTACAGTCTCTTCTACAACTTGAGTAGACAAGTTGTAAACTCTATAAGCCTTACTATTGTTGTTGTACCCAACAAAGATCCCCTCTTGGGACTTGGCAGCAAACTTAGTCAAGTAAGACTTTCCATTGTTAAGTATGAAGCACTTACAACCAAAGATCCTGAAATAGGACAGGTTTGGTTTCCTGCCTTTCACAACCTCATAGGGGTCTTGTTGAGGCCTTTAGTAATGGTGGCCCTATTAATCACATGGCATGCAGTATTAACTGCCTCAGCCCAGAAGTATTCTGGTAGTGTTGTATCATTTAATAGGGTCCTACCAGCCTCAATCAAGGTTCTATTCTTCCTTTCAGCAATGCCATTTTACTGCGGTGTTCTTGGTGAAGAAAACTCTTGAAATATCCCAAAGTCTTCACATAGTTTTGTCATGCTATCAGACTGAAACTCAGTACCATGGTCACTTCTTATTTTGACCACTGTACTATTTAGTTCATTCTGAATTTGTCTAACAAAGCTATAGAAGACATTGGATGTTTCAAATTTCTGTCTAAGAAAGAACACCCAAGAAAACCTTGAGTAGTCATCTACAACTACAAAGGTATAGACCTTCCTACCTAGGCTGTGAACAGGCATTAGACCAAAGAGATCCATATGCAAGAGGTATAAACACCTCACAGCATCTTTGTTTTCAATGCTTCTAAAGATGGATCTAGTCTGCTTGCCCTTTTGACAAGCTGAGCAAATACCATCTTTAACACACTTAACTTGAGGACCATTCCTCACTAACTCTTTGCTAAAGAGTTTGCCAATTGTCTTGTAATTTAGATGAGCCAACCTCTTGTGACATTTAACACAATGAGAACTTTCTCATCTGCTACAAGACACACTTGAGAACCATTGGTCTCACACATAATGTCTAGGCAGTAGACATTCCTCTTTCTATAACCTGTCAAAATGATCTCTTGATCACTTGACCTCTTGATATGACAACCATCCTTAACAAATGAGATGTCATACCCTACATCACTTAATTGACTTATATTTATTAGGTTGTGTTTCAACCCTTTAACATAAGCCACTTGAGTAATGGTAACCAAGTTACTAGAAATGCTACCAAACCCTTTGATGATTCCTTTTTCAGAACCACCAAAGATGATTTTTGGACCATCTTTGATAGGTGTGTAGTCCCTTAGTAGTCCCCTAGTTCCAGTCATATGTCTGGAACATCCACTGTCCAAGTACCATATTGGGGCATGGTCACTTGGACTTACCTGCAAAACAGATTAGTGAACCTTAGAACCCAAAGTATTCTTGGGTCCTTGGTACTTGTTAGTTTGCATCCTGACAAAGCTACCTGCTGGTTTTCCAACAGGCATTTTGCTACTCACTTTGGCACTAGCATTGTGCTAACAGTCCATTGCATAGTGGCCTACCTTGCCACAGCACCAACACTCAAACTTATTGTACCTTTGCTTAGGTATTGTCTTTGTTGTTTTATCTACAACAGACTTGTTGAGAGTTGGGGCTTTGCCCTTGGACTTGGACTTGGACTGAACAGTCCTTGCAGTTCTAGTAAACCCCAGTCCAGCTTTACCTTTGTGATGAATAAATTCATCAATTATGGATAAAACAGACTTTGGTTTAGAAAACCTAGCAACTAAGTCCTTCTCCTTCTGAAAATTAATCTCCAGACTCTTGATTTGATCATTCTTAAATGATATAGTTCCCATTTGAATCACAGTTATGTGCTTCAATCTGGCTATTTCATTAAGCTTTTGATCAAACAACTTTTCAAAATCAGTTACAGTAGCTTTGAGAATAGTAATTTCCTTTGCCTGACTTTTGGCTAGGGGCTTGCTCTTCTTATAAGCTTGCAACAGCACTGTATATTCATCTATCAACTGATGAATATCTTCTTCAGACTCAGATGCACTCTCATCACTTGATGATGATGAATCTGATTCTGTACTGGCACAAGAAACTGAACTCAAAGTTGAACTTTGTACCTTACTAGGTACTGGCTGCTCCAGGATTTTGTCACTTTCTGTCAATGCCATTAGTCCTTGGCATTGACAGTCTTCTTGTTCATATATAGAATTCATAATCTGCATGAACTCTTCTTTTTCTTCAGCAAACAGCCTTATATATGCCTCAGCATCTGACTCAGTTTCTGATGAAGAAATATCTGACAGTGTCTTCTCCTTTTTGGCAACAAATGACTTTTCTTTCTTGCTTTTGAAATGAGTCTTCTTCTTGTCACTAGACTCCTTTCTTTTCTCAGGACAATCAGCAACAATATGACCTTATCTATTACAATAATAGCAAACTATTTTAGAAAGAGTTGTCTTGCTAGACTTGGTCTTCTTCCTGTCTTTCTTTGAAGACTTTTTATTCTGATAAAAGTCTTCTTTTCCCTGTGAAGTAGAAGGCCTTGTCCTCCACTGTTTCTTCTTCAAGAACTTCTGAAAATGTCTAGTGAAGGCAGCAAAGTCCTCATCACTTTCACTGCTTTCAGACTTTGTACTTTCTGAATCATCTGATTCTGTTTCAGCAACTTTAGGAGGTAGAGTTGGTGACTTACTCCTATACTTTCTGGGGGCTTCTGATTTGAAGGCCACTGTTCTTTCCTTGTGTTCATTTCTTGTGGATTTCTCCTCTTCTTTCCTCACTGTCAACTGCATTTCATAAGACAACAGTTTGCCAAACAGTGTAGGTGGTGGAATTTCTGCCAACTTTGCCATTTTTCTAATGGCACAGATCTTGGTCTCCCAATCTTTTGTTAGGGACCTTAGAAACTTGTCATTGAGTTCATAATTACTGAACTCTCTGCCATAGGACATGAGCTCATTTACTATCCTGTAGAACTTCTTATAGCACTCAATTATGCTATCAGTTTTTCCTTGTCTAAAACTTTCATACTCTTGATTTAGCAAAGATTTTCTGTCTTGCCTTACTTCTTCAGAACCCTCCATGTACACAATAAGAGTTTCCCACATCTCTTTAGCTGTCTTACAGTGTATCAGATTCTGAAAAGTTGCATCATCTATGGCACTCACTATTATGTTCTGAGCCCTCTTATCCATAGTGGCTAGAATAATTTCATCCTTTGTCATTTCAGAGAAATCTTTAGGTGTCCTTTGATTAGCATCTATGACTGACACCTTCATGGGCACATATGGCCCCTCCTTTACTGTGATATAAATTCTAGGGTCTGAAGCTTCCATAAAGAGTGTCACCCTTTCCTTCCAAATCCCAAAGATCTCTTTCCTACATATAGGTAGCTTCATGGATCCCAATTCCTTGTGATACTCAGTGGAACCCATGGTTCTTGATTTTCTTGATTCTGTAATTTGACTAAGACTGAATCTGCCAACAGGATCTACTCAGACTGTTAAGTCCTTTTTGAGTAACCTGGCTCTGATACCACTTGAAAGATATTGTACCTAAACACCTAGAGGGGGGGTGAATAGGTGACTTGAATCTTTTTAACTTTTATGGCAGCAATCAGTTTCTAACACAGATTTATATCTACTTTTGCACAGCAATTACACAACAATCACAGCAAACCACATCACACAGTAGACACACAGTTTTATAGTGGTTCCCCAAGGTTTGGGTACATCCACTTTCCCCCTTCGTCTATCTAGCAGTGTACTAGATTCGGCCCAACTTCTCCACTACCTCAGAACCTAAAACAGGTTCCTACACCTCAGGCCCAAGGCCCTACAACTCAGCTTCTTCCCAAAGCCTACACTCAACCACAAAGGCCTACACTCAGCCACCAAGGCCTACACTCAGAGATTTCAATCTCCTACACTCAGGCTCTCAAGCTCTACACTCAGCCTTTATAATTACAGGCTTACAAGACTCAGATCCAAAGGATCCTACAAGATAAAATGAATACAAAAGTATATACTCAACAACTCAGAGAATAGAGAGATGAGATGTGAGTTTCTTGATGAGTTCTTGGAAGAACTCAGCTGAAATCAATCTGACTTAGCTTTCTTCAAAGCTTCTTGAAAGTAGAACTCAATAAGATTGACTCCTTCTGCAGTTGATCCTTGATCTCTGCTACTTAAGATCCAGAATAAATCTGAACCCTTCTTCTCAGCCTAGTTCCAACGGCTGATTTCTTGGATGGAGCTCTCTCTCTCCAACTTCTTAGATCTGCACTTGATTCTTCAAGGAATAGCTAGATCTTCTTTGTTAAATACTTGATCAATAATATGAACAACAGTTTCTGTAGACTGTATAAGCCTATTTATATACCTTCTTCATAGTAACCGGCTGGTCCGGTTCATAACTGAATTATGATAACTCTGACAGGTGCTGTAGACCGGCTGGAATGGCAGCTGTCAAGTCATCCAGTCAGTTCTTGAAAATTCTGTAACTGTCTGCAAGTGTCGAGACTTTCTGTTTTTAAGTGTCGACACTTATAGACCAAGTGTCGACACAAGTTGTCTAAGTGTCGACACTAGTCTACAAGGTGTCGACACAACTCCTTGTGTTGTAGATTTTATATCTCGACACCGTTTCTTCTTCATGTGTCGACATTGATAATGTGTGTCGACACAAGTCCTTGTACTTCAGTATTTTGCTGAATTCTTCTAAGTGTCGACACATCTCCTTTGTGTCGACACATCTTCATGTGTTGAATCTGTTAAGTGTCGACACAGCTTCTTGGTGTCGACACATGTCTTCAGTGTTGATACTTGTTGAGTGTCGACACATCTTCTTGTATCGACACATTCTTCCTTGTGTTGAGACTCTAGTTGAGTGTCGACACATCTCCTTAGTGTCGACACTTGTACTTAGAATATTCTTGAACTTAGCTGATCTTTGCTAAGTGTCGACACAGCTCCTGGTGTCGACACTTTCTTCAAGTGTTGAGTCTTCAGCTAAGTGTCGACACATTGTTCTGGGTGTCGACACTTACCTCAAGTGTTGACTCTACTACTGTGTGTCGACACATTGTTCTGGGTGTCGACACTTGTACTTAGTCTCTGCTAGCTTTTGTTGAGTGTCGACACAGCCTCCAAGTGTCGACACTTTCTGATGTAGACACAGTTTCACTGGGTGTCGACACAACTGCTAAGTGTCGACACATCTTCACTGGCTTTTCTTCATTAAGTGTCGACACAGCTCCTTGTGTCGACACTTTCTGTCTGGTGTCGACTCAGCATCCCTGGTGTCGACACAAATACTCCAAGTGTCAACACTGCTTGCCTGGGTGTCGACACAAGTCTTATTAAGTGTCGACACTTTCCCTCAGGGTGTTGACACATGGACTTAGAAACTTTTTCTTCTTTCCTGTAAAAACTTAGCCTGCACAAGTAAACTCAAAACACATCAAATACATTTTGATGTATATCATTGAGTTGGGTGAGGCTTCTTCAAATCAGGTACATTTGAACCAATGTACCCAACAAATATGGGTCCGGTCGGGGCCCCACAACATACTGACGTCACAGCTTCAGTATTAAAAGATGATATAATTACCTGATCTCAAAACTCATAACCACAGCACAACGGAAAAAGCAAACAGACTAGAAGTTATCCACAACATATAGAAGTATCGAAGCGGCCTTAAGTCCTTACAACAAAAGTGAGTCCAAAACTCAAATAATAACACCAGTCATAAATACTCATAAGCACTCCTAGACTACCTCGGCATGCAAGCCGGAAAACATTTGCATCAAATATACAATGTCATAAAAGTAGAGCTACAGCAAAACGGTAACACTTCATGAGGCTTAGGCCCTTTTGGCCGGCAAGCTCGCTCCTGCTTGCGATCCTTGCCCTATAAAAATTTATTGTAACGTGGGTCAGCAAAGGCTAACCTCAAACTGTATAACCAACACATCTCCTCCCGGCCGCCCCTAACGGATCCTGGGGAACCCTTCCAACCTACAAGTCAGCACTTCGTATGCAATATATATATATACAAGTAATGCACTAAGAACAGGCTTGGATGTCTCAAACAACAAACACGTTCTCTATTGTTGAGCATATAATGAAAGGGCCTACTTATGCAGCATGTATGTAAAAACTCGGGCTTCACCCAAGGCACCCTATCGCGTATGCATCTAGCACATCATCATATCATATGAGTACTCATCATTTCCCCATTGGCGTAAAGCCGCAAACAAAGGGGTTTACCAACATTCCCCCAACGGCACACAAGCCGCCACACGGAACTCTTGCAAAGGCCCCACCCGCTCAAGGTCTTAGACCCGGGCTTGCCTGCAAGCTCTGACTTCTCATGTCAGGATTCTAACAAACACAAACTGACCGATTCTAAGAATCCTTGCTTTTCAAGGAAGAACGAGTGATCAAGATGACCTGGCAAAGATGCAACTACTTTGCTAAGGCATTGACAGAAGGGGCCCAGCCGCCCATGGAAGGGTTCATTGAAGGTGAGGGTTAGGGATTTTCCGATCCGGAGTGGGATGGTTCATCGTCCGCAATATGGAAGATGATTGGAGTTGAGATGTCGAGGTCCTTTTCGACCGGGCGATCGGGACCCGGGATGACAGAGAGTGCGGTCAAATGAGACAGCGACCTCGGTGGTGGAATGAGCAAGCCGGTGGTCTCGAAAGTGGTAACTGCGAGAAGCAAAAACATATAAGAATCACGAATCCGAAATGGGCAGGGCGAGAGAGATAGACAAGTAGCTCACCAGATAGAGGCGGGGGATTGTTCGGGATGGATGCAAGGTTAGTCTCCATAGACGCAGTGCTGGCTCTCCCTTCAGGTGAATGTGGTTGAATGTTTGTATGGTCCCCACCCATAGTTTCCTTCTCGGGGAGTGTTCCCTGCGAGTAATCAAGATTCTTCAATCCATCTCAACCATTGACGAAGCAATCAGCATATATACCTGTGGGGCGAGCCCGGCGGAAATTGGCGGACCTCGAAAGGGGGATTCACCTCCCCTGAGTGGCACTTGACCATCTTGGGTGTCTTAGGATTAAAAGGCGAGCCCAGAATCTGTCGGGCGGGCCAAGGCACGAACTCTATGGTGAGGGAGCGGCTACTTTCCCTATTGGTGTTTAGGCGGGCTTGAACTTCTTCCGAAAGAGACATTTTGCGGCTATAGTGGATTGGCATAATAGAGGATAGGGAAATACTTGGGAAGCCCCCTCGCCACTATAATTGGAGGTATTTATAGTGTAGGGGAGGGGCCCACCGAAAGATTTTGTCCAGCTCAGCAGGACCTCTCCAAATACTAGGGTTTGCTCATTTCTTTCCGAGCTTGAAGCAATCTCGCAAACAGCGGAGATTGTGTACAACCCCGTGTTCACCGAGTGGACGAACCAGAACGACTCCATAGCTCTAGGAGAGCCGGGGAGGCAGGATCGCGCTTGAAGCAACAAGTACCTTGTCAGCGGAGCGAGTCAGGAAGAAGGACCACACTCCCCCAAGCAGGCGAGTGTTCAGACACTCTCCACTCTAAAGATGAGGGTGAGTGCTGATTTCATCGGTCACACGCCGATCCAAGCACGAGCTCGTGTGTGAACGCACTCGCCTTAGAGAGCGAGGCGAGCTGGAGGCTAGGTGTCAGTTTCATCAGGGCACTCGCCATCTAGGAACAGTCGTCGTGCAATATTATATTTATTTATTTTATTTGTTTATTTATAGCCATTCCAAACAGTGGTTTCGGTTGTTGCCAAGCCAATTTGGGGTGCGCTTAGCAAAATCAAAAAGGCGAAAATACGATATTGGCAGGCCGAGCTAGAAAAACTATAAATAGACCCTAAAGAGCACCTTAGAGAGGATCCAGTTTATTTTGGCTTCTTCTTCTTCAAGTTGTTTTTGGTTAGCTTCGAAGGCTCTCCAAGGTACCCAGCTTTAGCTTTTGGTTTGGGAGGAGAAGTGCTCAATGATCTTCCGGGTGTACGGTGGGTCCTCTGTTTTGCAGCCAGGGTATGTGTCAAGTTCAAAGTCTTCAATTTAGCGTCCTTTCTTAGGATAAGTAGGTGTGGGTTGCCCCCTTTTTGGGTCTGAACTTCTCGTGGGCCAAATCCCGGTTCCAACACACAACACACCTACTTACTTTATTTTTGTCCCAGGTCTCATCCACTACAATCCTCCCTTTGATGAGAAGTGCATGAGACCTGGGATGAAAATACAATAAGCAGGTGTGCTGGATCACTTCTCATCAAAGGGAGGATTGCAATGCATGAGACTTGGGACGAAAACACAGTAAGCAAGTGTGATGTGGTCAGGGTGCTCACGCTGCAGTTTCCAACAACCCGATGTGACCAAAGGGGCACAGAGAGTGGTTGGGGTGGCACGGACTGCAGTCCACTTTGAGGGCCTGGGGCGAATACAACGCTGGTGCCAGTTTGGTCATGGTCCAACCTAATAATGAAGGGTCGGTAGAAGTAGGGCCAATGGAGATGGGTGCTAGTTCTACATCCCAGACATTAAGATCGGTAATAATTGCATTTGAGTTGGGATTTATGAATTCATCGTCCTCCACCGGTGAGGATGACAAGTCACTACAATTCTCTACTAAATTATTAATATCTGTATCTGAAAAAATAAAGGTTTGTTAAATACTATAAAAAGGAACATAAGCAAGAAAAAAATCTATGGTTAAAGCAATGACAAATCTACCGAAATTGTGCAACAATACAATGTGTATGAGAATCATATTTTAGCAAGAAAAAAATTTAAAGATGGATACTTTTATACTAGATGAGACGTGGAACGGAAGCTAAAATAGGATTGAACTCAAAAAGCCTTTCAAACTAATATTAATATTGGCGAGCATCGCTGGACAAACAAAGAACATAAAGAGAGAATCACATGCAGTATAAGGTTGCACTTGGTAATTGTAAGCTACAGACAATCCAATGCAAAAGAGTTGTAATGTGCTAATATAGCATATCACTTAAGGACGGAATCAAAAAGAATAAATGCAATTCTTTGTCAAATATATTAAATTATTGAGGTGAATGGCCAGGTATAACCGTATAAAGCAGTTAAAGGACATGAATATAAACTATTATTCTAGGTTTTGAATAAGAACACAATATGTGCTTAAATTCAAAGAGAATATGACAAGATCTAGCAATAAATATCACGGGAAGAATGATAGGCAATGACAATCTGTAGTTCTCTCCTTCACTTCAAATTGACAGTTCAATATTTTGATAACATCCAAGCAATTGATCATAAGCAAAAAACTAACTGGTATATTCTCTCTTTAAAAATTCACCACCCCTAAGTTTAAACAAGACATGTTAACTTCAGTGCTTCAAAAAAATATCGGCCTCTAACACATGACACGTGATGCAATCATGCAAGTAGTAAAAAAACATAATCAAACAAATATTTCTTTGTTGAAAGGCAATGCTTACGAATGAAATCAAAGAAATTTCTCAAAAGTGAGTTTACATACCTCTTCATATCCATACTTATTGCCTCTGGATTTCCGAGCAAAAAAAAGAGGGCAGCGTTGTAAAGATCAGCACCAAGAAATCAAAAATCAACCAAATCAACAAAACAAAATAAATTCAAACAAAGTAATAATGATTGAAATCGTCACAAATTCATGTTTCTTTCGATGAGGGAAATCTGAAAAATGAGAAACTAAAAATAAATAAAATGCTTGTCGAAAGAAACGTGGTGGCCTCTATCAGGCCCGCGGCATACAATTTTCTAGGAACTGGGGAACCACGAAATGGAGGATGTACATATTGACATAGGAGGACAAAGGGGATGAAGGATATGAATCACCTGCATCACCTGTCGTGACAAAGGTTGGAAAAGGAGAAGGCGAGCCTCCAGGAAGCCAGGAACGCGGCCAGGGGCGGATCTAGGATTCAAAGTAAGGGGGACCCAAAAATATTGTAAATAAAAGTATAATAAGCAAAAAAATTTCTAATTTGAAATTTTACCATTAACAATAATAGAAAAATTACAATATGAATGTTATCTAATTTTAGTTGTTCACGCCGTTTTTTGAACTCATAGAATTCATCAATGAGCACATCTTTCTCGATCTTCTCTGTTATTTCGCGTTCTATGTAGAAAGTCATACAATTTGCCAGAAATTCATCCTCCATTTTATTGTGCAGTCTTGTTTTAATAAATTTCATAGCAGAAAATGACCGTTCTGTAGTCGCTGTTGAGACCGGAAGTGTCAAAATAAGCCGAATTAGCTTGTCAACAAGATAATAGGTAATTGATTTCTTCGTTTCGGCCAATTTCTCACAAAGTTTAGAAATTGTTGACAAGTTCTTTAAATCGGAATGAGAGAGAACATCTGACTGATAATGGTGCAGCTGAGGAGAACTTACAGCGAAATTTATGGAAGAAAAAAAGAAAACACAAAGGTAAAGTCTAATTCAGAATTTCCCCCACCTAGCACAACCGGCGTTGCCCAAATCTCGCGATAGCTGGCTTGATTCACGTCAAATAGCACAATACGGCTTTGATTCCGCTGAAGGAGGCCGCCAAATCGCCAATCGAGTGAAGAGCTCTTTCTAAGAGGCTCTCAGCCAAGCCTAGCGGAAAGGGGAGAGGGAGACGACTCAGACGAGAAAAGCGAGAGAGACGATCTCTTTCAGTATAGAAGAGAGAAATTGGATATGAAAATAAGTTCACATGAATTATTAACTATATATATATATATATATATATATATATATATATATATATATATATATATATATATATGCATAACTTATATTTTATAATTTATAAATTTCATCCCTTATATTATATAAGTAACTTATATTTTATATATATAAGTTAGATGTTGCTGAAAGAAGAAAATGAACATCCGCTCTCAGTCCCGCTCAGGACATTAGTGATTAGGCACGATTTCCTAAAAATAGAGAAATTAATAAATGATTTCATTTATGGTCTTATGGGTAATCGATGGGCGCCGGCGCTGCTCAGTAAACCTTTATGATTCCGCCGATTCAGCAACCCAAAAAAGAAAACGCCAAAACTCCAAACTCGAGAGAGGCGGCCTAGCAATTATTTTATATTTATTTTGAGCGGGCTCGATTCATAAATCGAGCGATTCGTGATCAGCTCGAAATCAACTCGAAATTAATTAATTTCAAGTCATTTGATTCGAGTCAAAAAAATTTGAATCAATTTATTCTGATTTCAATTGGACTGAAAATTTGAGCGATTAATAAGCGATTATCAAATTTCGATTATTATGCTCACCTAGTTTGATCAACCAAAAACGTTGAGTTGACTAATACACTAATAAAAAATAAAATAAAATCATAAGATATATATCGGAGCACTGACCCAAAAGTATATTGGAGAAAAATAGCAGGCATTAGAAAACTTTTTGCCCAAAAAATTGGTGTACAACCTCGGGCTCACGAGAGGCCCTCAAGGCTCGAATAGTCGAAGCGGGCGAGAGGAATTGATGGGCGAGTGAGACCATGGGGTCCACTCGCAGGTGGCGAGACGAGTGGCCTCTGCAGTAGGCGAGACTCCCTCCTTTGGGGCGCGAGTAGGACCATAGCGCCGACAAGGCCTCACGGCAAAGAATGTTGGCGAGACGGGCAGGAGGATTCATCTCGCCGTTGGGTGCTCTCCCACTTGCCATATAGAAAGGAGGATGTTTTCACATTTCTGTACCCAAGGGGGATTTTACTCTTCTACCCCGGGTAATTTTACTCTTTTGCCCGTGGTGGTCTGCATATAACTCCTCAGAAAAGCGAAGTTCGGCTATTGACAGACCCAACCAGGGGTACTTTGCTAATTTCAGGTCAGCTCAGTGTGGTTATTTGCAGATCCAACTCAGAAAACTATAAATAGGCCCATAGGGGTTCTTCAAAAGCACTTTTTTCCCGAGACTTGAGAGGATTTTTCTGTGCTTTCTGAGGAGCTCCAAGCCCAGCTTTCGACTTTGGAGGGGATGCTCTCAGAGATCTTCCGGGTAAGAAGTGGGACCTCCTTGCTGAGACTTTGGGTCAGTTCCTGCTCCTTCACGACCGGTCAGAGGTCGGAGCTTGGGATGAGTAGGTGTTGGCTGCGCCCCTATTTTTCGAACTTTTGTCGAAGTCAAGTTTTGGCTTCAACAGTTCTGGTGCGGTGAGTGTGGAAGGTAGTTGATACAAGAAAAGCTTCAGTTTGGTCCGATGGTAGGAGGTGAAGGTGAAGGATCTGGTTCAGGAGGTTCCCCCTCCTGGAGAGAGAAGACGATGAGGAAGATGCTAGAGGACTTCAGGAGAGAGGTCCTGCAGACCATCAGCTTGGCCTTCTCGGTAAGAAGTGAGTGGGCCACACCTCAGGTCCCGATAGAGGAGGTCCCGCTCATGGGCGCGAACGCCCCTGGACAGCGCCCGGGGAAGGAGGTCCCAGCGGAGGCTGGCGAGAGGGACGTGGCGGCGCAAGAGCTCTTCCCAGGCCAGCGGCCCGGGAAGGATATCCCGGCCGAAGTTGGCGAGAGGGAGGCGGTCGTGCGAGAGCTCTTCCCTGGGCATGGTCTCGCGGATCGGGCCAGCCAGCCGAGGCCGCACGACGTGCCCTCTCGGCAGGCAGGTGGCGAGAGCCCGTGTAGTGGTTTGAAAACGTCTTTTCGATAAGGCAGATGACGGATGTCGTCAAGTGTTGGTTGTTTGCCATCACATTGAAGGAGAAGGAACGGGATTATTTCCACCAGTTACCAGCAAGGTCAATCTACAGTTTCGAGGCTCGGCCCCAGGTAGACCCGATGCGCAGGCTCTTATTAGTTGGCAGGTCCGAAGGCTCGCCTGTGGGGGAGAGGTCAGGTTCTTGGTCCTTGGTTCTGCACTACCCCGAGCGCGGCTCGGCCCCAAGTAGACCCGCTGCGCAGGCTCTCATTAGCTGGCAGGTCCGAAGGCTCGCATGTGGGGAGAGGTCTGGTTCTTGGTCCTTAGTTCTGCACTACCTCGAGCGCGGCTCGGCCCTAGGTAGACCCGCTGCGCATGCTCTCATTAGTTTGCAGGTCCGAAGGCTCGCCTGTAGGGGAGAGGTCTGGTTCTTGGTCCTTGGTTCTGCACTACCCCGAGCCCTGCTCGGCCCCAGGTAGACCGGCTTTGCAGGCTCTCATTAGCTGGCAGGACCGAAGGCTCGCCTGTGGGGGAGAGGTCTGGTTCTTAGTCCTTGGTTCTACACTACCCGGAGCGAGGTTCGACCCCAGGTAGACCCACTGCGCACGCTCTCATTAGCTGGAAAGTCTGAAGGCTCGCCTGTGGTGGAGAGGTCTGGTTCTTGGTCCTTGGTTCTGTACTACCCCGAGCACGGCTCAGCCCCAGGTAGCCCCGCTGCGCAAGCTCTCATTAACTGTAGGGGAGAGGTCTGATTCTTGGTCCTTGATTCTACACTACCCCGAGCATGGTTCGGCCCTAGGTAGACCCGCTGCATAGGCTCTCATTAGCTGGCAGGTCCGAAGGCTGTGGGGTGGAGGTCTGGTTCTTGGTCCTTGGTTCTGCACTACCCCGAGCGTGGCTCGGCCCTAGGTAAACCCGCTATGCAGGCTCTCATTAGCTGGCAGGTCCGAAGACTCGCCTGTGGGGGAGAGGTCTGGTTCTTGGTCCTTGGTTCTACACGACTCCAAGCGCTGCTCGGCCCTAGGTAGACCCACTGCGCAGGCTCTCATTAGCTGGCAGGTCTGAAGGCTCGCCTGTGGGGGAGAGTACTAGTTCTTGGTCCTTGGTTCTACACTACCCCGAGCATAGCTCGGCCCCAGGTAGACCAGCTGCGCAAGCTCGCTTTAGCTGGCAGGTCCGAAGGCTCGCCTGTGGGGGAGAGGCATGGTTCTTGGTCCTTGGTTCTGCACTACCCAGAGCGCGGCTCGGCCCCAGGTTGACCCGCTGTACGGGCTCTCATTAGCTGGCAGGTCTGAAGGCTTACCTGTGGGGGAGAGGTCTGGTTCTTGGTCCTTGTTTCTGCACTACCCCGAGCGCGGCTCGGCCCCAGGTAGACCCGCTGTGCAAGATCTCATTAGCTGGAAGGTCCGAAGGCTCGCCTGTGGGGGAGAGATCTGGTTCTTGGTCCTTGGTTCTGCACTACCCCGAGTACGGCTCGGACCCAGGTAGACCCGCTGCGCAGGCTCTCATTAGCTGGCAGGTCCGAAGGCTCGCCTGTGGGGGAGAGGTCTAGTTCTTGGTCCTTGGTTATGCACTACCCCGAGCGCGGCTCGGCCCCAGGTAGACCCGCTGCGCAGGCTCTCATTAGCTGGCAGGTCCGAAGGCTCGCCCGTGGGGGAGAGGTATGGTTCTTGGTCCTTGTTTCTGCACTACCCCGAGCGCGGCTCGGCCCCAGGTAGACCAGCTGCGCAGGCTCTCATTAGCTGGCAGGTCTGAAGGCTCGCCTGTGGGGGAGAGGTCTGGTTCTTGAAGTTTTTGTTCCAAGTTCTTGGGAATAGGTCTAGACTCTGGGGTATTCTACACCACTTCGAGCACGGCTCGGTCCCCGGTGGACCCGTTGCCCAGGCTCCTGTCAAGCTAGCAGGGCAGTGAACTCACTCACTGTTAGAATGGTTGGGAAAATCTCTTTAAGCAACATCCTTGCTTAATTCTATGAAAAATAAACTAAGGCAAAGACTAGAGCAGTATCAGTGGAGGCACTCTCAATTGGCAGGCTCAGGGACGGTCTCGCCCTTGGCGAGTGGGCACTCGAACGAGACACAAGGCTCGCTCTAATAAGAGGTGATCAGGTTACACAACTAAAGTCCACTCGAGCCGGGAGTACACTAAGGCTAGCCGAGATGGTTATACCATTTAGATCTCACGCGCAAAGGTAAAGGAAGTGATGACTCGCGACCTGGGCCAACTCTCCAGCAAGACCGCGAGACAAGACGTAGCACCGGCTCTCGTGCGTGAGCGCATCGGAGGGTCATCTCGTAGTAAGCGAAATAAAGCAAAGTGTGGGGAATAAAGGAGAGACGGCGAGACGGGTGGGTAGCACCATCTCGCAGGCCCAAGAAGACCAGTAACTCATTTCGCAAAATAAAAAACAGAATAACAAGCAAGACAAGCATGTACATTTGATTATCACTGTCACATATCACAAAAAACGGGCTCAAAAAAGATAGTTTGTTTTAAAACAGCAGGAAAAAGAGGAGGAGAGAGGAATTCTGGATCTTGGAGTTGGCACGTCATTCCTCCTCGCCGGAAGCAGAATCCTTGCTCTCATCTCCGTAGAGCTGGGGGACCAGGTCGCGGACGGTCACCGTTTCTGAGTCATCCTTCATGACCCCCAGGTCCTTCATCATCTTCATGACCAGCTCTGCCTCCTTGATGTCAGCGTCTCGGTGCTGCTCCTCGACTTTATCAAAAGAGTAGTGTGGTGGGGCCATGAACGGTTTGCGACGAGACGATGACATGGCATTGCCCTGAAGGCGAGCATTCTGGGCTTTCAAATCCTTGACCTCCTCCTCCAGGGCTGCCACGCGCGAATGTTACCGCTCCGCCGTCTCGGCATCCTGCGAGACGCCAGGTCATTAGCCAAGAATAGTTGAAAAGACAAATCAAGGATAAGGCTAGGGTTTACCACGCCACCCTGGGCTTTGGCAAGGAGGGTCTCGGCATTAGATAACCTTTTTGCGAGGTCTTCTGACTTCTCCCGCTCCACCGCCAGGCTCGTCTCGCTATCCGACCATTTTTTGTTGGTATATATTAGGCGGCACGCAGCGCGGTGCGAGAACTCCAAAGCGCGCATCTGGGCATGGGAGGACTTCATGACAAGATCTCGTATAGGCTCGCTCTCAGGGGAGACTGCTTCGAGACCACCATAAAGGTCGTACCCCACGGCAAAGGCATGGCTGGTGGGAACTTCCTGCTCCTTCCAAGGGGGAAGGAGGGTGAAGATGGATACGCGATTGACGTCCTGCCCCCACAGCAGAACAGGGTCGCCCGCGGCATCTTGGACCGTGGGGCCCAGGTTGAAGTTCATGTGGGAGGAGGGGGCGGGACGGCTGGAGGAGGTGCCTTCGCGAGAGGTGGTGGCGGCTGGTTTATTGGAGGTGGCGGCAGGCTGATTGATATGTGCAGTCTCACGAGTAGGCGAGACGGCCTAATGGGGAGGCGAGCGGGGCGACTGTAACCCCTCCGCAGAGATGGGGCTAAAGGACCCCGATATCTCCTACTCCTTCGGGGTCGTCTTCTTTTTCCGCCTGGAGACAACCACAACTTTTCTCATCTTCTTTGGAGGGCTGGAGCGAGATGGGGTCGTGTCGCCTGTAGGCCTCTTGAGAGGGGCAGGAGCCAAGGACTCTCTCGCCGCTTCAGCTGTCGCGCTGGCGAGACCAAGGCCCTTGGAGGGGTGGATGTTGCTTTTGTAAGGAATGTGGACTGGAACGACTTGCTCCCCTAAAAACAAACAAGGCTATGAGAAGGCGAGACGGAGAAATAATCAGACACAAAGCGAGAAAAGAAAGCGAGAGTACCTACGCCGGGGAGCACTGGAGGAAGCTTGTCGATGCCCCGCCGCAGGAAGTTGACTTCGAAGTTTTTACCGACGAAGTTATCATACAACAGCTTCTCTGGGCCACACACCTGCGGAGACGCATAGAAGCTCTCGGGGGGAGACACCAGCGCGAGCGGGATGCCGCCAAAGTCACCACAGTCGCCACGGATGAAGACAAACCTTATAAGCCAATGATGATTTTTATTTGGCGTCTCGCACACCTTGAGCCCTTGCCCGACGAAGTACGAGACACCATCAGCGTTGGCGTGATAAATGAAGAGCTTGTGGAAGACCGTCAAGCTGAACTCAATGCACTCCCGGCGCATGTAGCAGGCGAAGGCGATCAACACCGAAATGGCGTTCGGGTTGAACAGCGTCGGGACGACGCCAAAGTACTTGAAAACCTGCTTTACCTCAGGCCATGAAGGTAGCCTCAACCCCGCCTCGAAGTGCGAGACGGGGAAGGCGAGCTCTTCCAGATAATACGTGTTGATTGACTAGCCAACTTTGGGGGGTCGCGACTCGAGCCCCTCCCCCGGGTACTCGCGGATGAATCTGCGGTAGTCCTCTTCTGAGAGTCGGCCAAGTGGGAAGTCATGGTCTGTGAACCGCTTCCCGCAGCGGCTGCGCCCATTGCCTTCCTCAACTCTTTTCTTACCCATCCTTGGCAAGACGGTTTTAGGGGAGATGGAGGGAGAAAGGAAGAGTAAGAAGGAAGATCAGCGAGAGGGCTGTGGGAGAAAAAGCGCGAGAAGGAACGGCGAGACGGAAGAAGCAAGGGGCAAGAACTAGGGCACGGCAGGAGTAAGAGGCACGGATATCCTTCTGATCTAGGGCCGGGATATTTATAGCAAATATGGTGAAATGATTAATGGGCTGGAAAAGGTACAGAGGGAGGGGAAGAGTCGGCTGGCGTTTTTCTCTATCTCTCCTAAAAAACCTTGATTTGTGCGGTCAGTCGCAATCACGGGACAGTGATTAAGAGAAATTAAAGAAAATGAAATTAAAACAGCAGTAATAAATGTTTAAAAACACCATCCTGCATATGGAGGGCACCAAGTTCTCTGACAATGCTGGCTAGACGGCAGCACAAAGCATTACTTAATTACTATTACAACATTCCAATGCAAGATGAAGGAGAAGGGGCGAGACGAATGGCCTTCAGTACGGGTGCCATTGCCAGCGGCCACCGCGAGCTCCCGCACAGGGAGGCCTATTGAGCGAGTGGAAAGCGCGAACGGACTCTAGGCCACGGTGCGCGAGACGGAGCTGCATGTCGATCTCGCTAATGATGGCGTCAGGGTTGGTTCCATCGACATCTAACTCGGTATCCGCCTCAGAAGATAGGAGAGCACACTCGTTCTCCAGCCATTCAATGCGCCGATCCGCCACCTACTTATCCAGCGCCAGCGAATGGATGATGCGCGCATGTTTTTGGAACAACTCGGTAGTCTTGCGCCTCATTTCCGCCGGGTTTGCAGGGTCGCCAAGGAAATCTTCAATCCCGTCAAGGGGAGGAAGAGGCGAGACGGCAGGTCACCCAGGGTGCTCCTCAGCAGGCGAGTCGGTCTGGGCGCCTGTGGAAGGAGTAGAGGGGCAGAGTGAGAGAGTCTCCCGTAGGAGGGTGTGGGAGTAGCGAGTGGGACAGAGAAGTGAGAGGGAAGGTTCCTTACCAGTGGGACGGGAGGTCCCGGCGGCCTGGGAAGGGTCGTCCCTCCTCTCGTAGGGAGGAGTAGATGGAGGAGTGGAAGGTGGTTGCGAGTCAGAATCTTCACGGTGGACGTCGGTGCCACCTCGCGAACCTTCCGGTTGTTTTAGAGCAGCAGGGGCTCCCTGAAGAAACAAAAAGGTAAAAGAGGGGCAGACACGGATGTTGAAGGAGTAATAAATAAGTGAGAGCTCACCTCTTTCTCCCTGGGAGATGCGGGAGGAGGAGTAGGGCAGATTTCCAAGGCTGCGCGAGATGGCTCCTCGGCAGAAAAGGAGGGGTCAGTTGTTTTCACCTTCTTCAAGCGATACGACGGGGGCGGTAAAGAGGATAGGGGACGAACTAAAGTTGAGGTAAAGGCTGCCACGTTGGCCTTGTTCTGCTTACGCACCTCCGCAAGGCGCTCGCGAAAGCTCTGGCTGTGAGACATGATGAACAGTTCAAGCACAGGAAAGAGAGTATTCAAGGGGGGATCCTGTATTCGGGTCAGGAATCCTATATTTATAGGCACAGGTGGGGGACCTCACAAAAGATTCTCTCATAAATACGCCTTAATGACGAGCCTCGGTTGGACATTCTTTCCGAGCTTAGAATAATCTCGAAAAGAGCAGGGATTGTGTTCAACCTCGGGCTCGCGAGAGGCCCTCAAGGCGCGAATAGTCGAAGCGGGCGAGAGGAATTGATTGGCGAGTGGGACCATGGGGTCCACTCATAGGTGGCGAGACAAGTGGCCTCTGCAGTAGGCGAGACTCCCTCCTTTGGGGCGCGAGTAGGACCATAGCGGCGAGAAGGCCTCACGACAAAGAATGTTAGCGAGACGGGCAGGAGGATTCCTCTCTCCGCTGGGTGCTCTCTCACTCGCCATATAGAAAGGAGGTTGTTTTCACATTTCTGTACCCAAGGGGGATTTTACTCTTGTACCACGGGTAATTTTACTCTTTTGCCCTTGGTTGTCTGCATATAACTCCTCAGAACAGCGAAGTTCGGCTATTTGCAGACCCAACCAAGGGTACTTCGGTAATTTCAGGTCAGCTCAGTGTGATTATTTGCAAATCCAACTCAGAAAACTATAAATAAGCGCATAAGGGTTCTTCAGAAGCACTTTTTTTCCCGGGACTTGAGAGGATTTTTCTGTGCTTTCTGAGGAGCCACAAGCCCAGCTTTCGGCTTTGGAGGGGAAGCTCTCAGAGATCTTCCGGGTAAGCGATGGGACCTCCCTTCTGAGGCTTTGGGTCAGTTCCTGGTCCTTCATGACCGGTCGTAGGTCGGAGCTTGGGACGAGTAGGTGTTGGCTACGCCCCTATTTTTCGAACTTTTGTCGAAGTCAAGTTTTGGCTTCAACAAATGGGTGTTTATATTGGCAGCCCGATTTTAGATATTGACAGCCCAATTATAATAGCAGCCCAGAAAATCGATAATGACTGCCAATTGGCTATCCGCAACCCAGTGTTTTTCTTCAAAAACCATACATATTGCGCATTTTTTACATATATACATGCAAACTGAAAATACTCCTATATACGTGCATTTTTAGGAAACGTGTTCAACACAGAAGTTGTAGATCTCGTCGAGATATACAACTTTGATGTTGAATACTTTTTCTAAAACTGCACGTATATAAGAGTATTTTTAAAAAGCGTGAAACTGGGCGTAACTATTGCGAATTCGCAATAGTAACGCCCAGGTTATTTTTGGGCCCAAAATATCTTTTGTCTGTATATTTTTAGCAAAAGTATTCAACAGAAAAGTTGTAGATCGCGTCGATATCTATAACTTTGGTGTTGAACACTTTTTCTAAAAATACCCGTATATAGGAGTATTATCAAAAAACGTGAAAATGGGCGTAACTATTGCGAATTTACAATAGTTACGCCCAGGTATTTTCGGTAACAAAATATGTCTTGTTCGTGCATTTTTAGGAAAAGTCGTCACGACGAAAGTTGTAGATCTCGTCGAGATCTACAACTTTGTGGTTGAACACTTTTTCTAAAAATGCACGTCGATAGGAGTATTTTCAAAAGACACGAAACGGAGCGTAACTATTGTGATTTCGCCCAGATTAATTTTAGGCCCAAAATACGTCTTGCCCGTGCATTTTTAGGAAAAGTGTTCAACATAGAAAGTTGTACATCTCGTTGAGATCTACAACTTAACGAGATCTACAACTTTCGTTTTGAACACTTTTCCTAAAAATGCACATATAAAAGTATTTTCAGTTTGCACGTATATGTGCAAAAAACGAGCAGCATGTTTTTGAGCTGTTATTAGCGGTCATACTATGTGTGTTTTTTATTATTTTGCGGGACTGTCAATATCCAAAGCCGGACTGCCAATATAAACACCCCATAAAATTTGCCTTTTTTAGTCTACCAACAGATTAATGTGATCTGTGCATAACAATTCACGTTATAATATTTAAGTAATGAAAAATAAATATTAACCTAATTTGACCAGAATTATTTGTCTAAATGAAAATAAATCATCTTAATAAATTGGACCAAAATTTTTTATCCAAATCCAATCTAACCGTAGCTGGCTTCAAAAAGAGTACTCATGTTTATTCCACAACTCACTTTCTCTTGTTTGTTAATACAACATGTACAAAAAATCTACAAGAATTAATATTAAAACTAGTACATAACATGCATAATTGAAAAAACTGAAATGAAATCTTACAGCAGAAGTTGCATAAGAATCTAAGATTAAATGTGTACCTTATCCTGGTGATTTCCCAGAGAAACTAAAAGAATGAATAGGAAACAAATAACTGCATAACTAAAATAGTACAGTAAGTCTGGTACATGATACTCTTAAACATTAAATATTACATTAAGTTCATGAATTAAATAACAAGGTGTCAAAAAGAAATAATTGAAATGAAATAAATTACAGCATGGACTCCTCAAGAAAACGCTCATCCTAAGCGCAACCTCCCATCTGGGTCCCCTGTAAAAAAAAGCCCAAAAATGGGTCAGCCCAACGAGAGAGTAACAAAATCCATTTCTCTCAGTGAGACTAAAATTATTTAAAAATGAATGCATGTTTTTAAAACCCGTTTTATACTTCAGAAAAACTCGTGCTAATATGATATGCATGATCTGTCATATATTATTAGTAACATAAATATTTTGTTCTATGTTTACGTGCTTTTGTTTGTTTACTCAAATTCCGGCATTGGTTGTCTAAGTATTTTCTAACGTACGGTCTATTCTTGAGTTTTAAATGGGTCATGTTTGCACGTATATTCCAAGCTCTAAGCAGAGTAGTTCCTAACGCGCAGCTGCAGACTAACGATCTGAGTCTAATTAATGAACTTGGGTGTTCTAGTGTCACGCGGACACTGACTCGAATCTACTAATGGTCAAAAAGAGAAGAGAATCTCCCAAAACTCTGAGGTCCATAAGGTACTCTACGGCTTATGAGAAAGATAGTGCGCCTCTATCGAGCACGAGAGGAGGACGCATATGTGCCTACTAATCACCTTTGAACTACTACTACTTTGGTGGGGACAAATCTTTTCGGTTTACTAGAGGTCGTTCATCATATTGATATGGTTGGCTAAACGTTGCATTCAAGCCTTCAATATTACCTATTTGTATTTATGTGCATTTACGTGTAAAAATTTCGTATCGGGCACTAACGCGTGACCTAACCGTTGAGGGATTTGGAAAAGATTATTATCATGCAACTAGTGACATTATGAATACTAATTAACCATTTTCCAAGCAATACTTGTTTATCGACATAGCTATAATATTTTTCACGGAGGTGCACGAATATTCATATGGCAAACTACTTGATATGTCTAGCCAAAAAGAATTAGAGTTTCTTACAGCGGCATTGCAGCGATCATAAACTTGGCGTGGAGGCATAGTCTCCTTCTGAAATAAACTGAAACCCTATTGATCTCTGCTTAGTCAGGTACCTTCTCGAGAATCCTAAAAGAGTGTAGTTAACAAACTCAATTCTCTCTAAGAATTAAAGAATACTACTCCAAGGTAACAAAAGGCCCTTACCACTGCTACAATAGTGGAGGTTACTATTCCTGAGATGGAGTGCGTCCTCTTCTACTCTGGGTGTTGGCATGCACGACCCTAACAAAATTTTGCGCAACCATACGGGGGGTTTAGCATTATTGTTGACTGAAAATTAGGAACAAGAAAAACACTGAACTTGAGAGGAAAAAGAAAAAGGCCTATCGCGGTCGAGAAGCCCCCACTGAAAGTTCAGAAGTTTTAGCTAAGGAAAAATCTCGATTTCTGACTCAGAGAAGGAGGAAAATGCCGAACAAGGCCTCTAACTAGAGAGGAATGGATGAAAGTTTCTCCTGGACGATCTTGGGCCGCTGCACAGCTTCAATCTCGCGGGAAAACAACGCCCTAATACTGCCGACGGGGTGGACAGAGGCTTCGACGATCGGCGAGGAAGATCTACCAGGATCGCTCGACGTGAACTATCGAGGGGGGAGAAGATGCAGACCGAGGATGCAGTGGGCGGCAGGGGCCTCGATTCAACGCTAGGAGGCGAGGAGCGGTGGTTTCGTTTCCGCTCGAGATCAATCTTGACCAGGAGAACTGGAATAACCGCGCAGAGGAGAGGTTTGCGGGTTTTAAAACCCCAGCGGTGAACCAGATGGTTACGGTAACTGCGTAAGGGTTCAACCGGCACCCAATTTTGAGATGCACTAGGGATTACACTAAATTTACACAAATTTTATTATCCTTTAAAGTCGAAGAGGAATTTAAAATATTCATCCCTCGCCCTGTAAGCTAAAACGCGTTGAATATGGACTCAACAACTAAAATAAATCTCTAATATGTAGTATAGGATTTAACCGTACAAAATTCGTACCTCGACAAACACTGCCGAAATCAGATTCTCTCGCGGTCAGATCCTACAATTTTATATTGTCGAGCCAAAACAAAGAAAAGAAAATGTACGGATGTTACAAATCTCCCCCCCCCTAATAAAATTTTTGTCCTCGAAAATTTCAAGCATACCTGAGTTCAATAGGAAAGCAAAGTCTTCATTCTTCCTTAATTCATCTTCTCTTTCTCAAGTATACTCGGATTGGCCACAGTTCATCCAAAGAACTTTTACAAATGGGATTTCTATATTCATGATCTTCTAAATCCTTGAGTCCATGATTCTGACTGGTTTAACATTGATCTGAAGATCTGGTTCAATTGGTGCTTCCTCGGTACTGATTATCGGACTAGGGTCTCTAACTGCTTTCCTCGGAAAGGAGACATGGAATACATTATGTAAACCACTCATTTCCTCAAGTAAAGCCAACCTATAAGCAACATCTCCAACTCGCTCCAGTACCTCGAAAGGACCCACGAAACTTGGGCGGTACAAGTTTTAATATTAATTCTTGGTTTCTTCATATCGCCATACTCTTGTTTGTTTCTACATAACATGCATAATTGAAAAAACTGAAATGAAAGCTTACAGCAGAAGTTGCATAAGAATCTAAGATTAAATGTGTACCTCATCCTGGTGATTTCCCAGAGAAACTAAAAGAATGAATAGGAAACAAATAACTGCATAACTAAAATAGTACAGTAAGTCCGGTACATGATACTCTTAAACATTAAATATTACATCAAGTTCACGAATTAAATAACAAGGTGTCAAAAAGAAATAATTGAAATGAAATAAATTACAGGATGGACTCCTCAAGAAAACGCTCATCCTAAGCGAAACCTCCCATCTGGGTCCCCTGTAAAAAAAGCCCAAAAATGGGTCAGCCCAACGGGAGAGTAAGAAAATCTATTTCTCCCAGTAAGACTAAAATTATTTAAAAATGAATGCATGTTTTTAAAACCAGTTTTATACTTCAGAAAAACTCGTGCTAATATGCTATGCATGATCTGTCAGATATTATTAATAACATAAATATTTTGTTCTATGTTTACGTGCTTTTGTATGTTTACTCAAATTCCGGCATTGGTTGTCTTAGTATTTTCTAACGTACGGTCTACTCTTGAGTTTTAAATGTGTCATGTTTGCACGTATATTCCAAGCTCTAAGCAGAGTAGTTCCTAACGCGCAGCTGCAGACTAACGATCCGAGTCTAATTAACGAACTTGGGTGTTCTAGTGTCACGCGGACACTGACTCGAATCTACTAATGGTCAAAAAGAGAAGAGAATCTCCCAAAACTCTGAGGTCCATAAGGTACTCTATGGCTTATGAGAAAGATAGTGCACCTCTATCGAGCACGAGAGGAGGATGCATATGTGCTTACTAATCACCTTTGAACTACTACTACTTTGGTGGGGACATATCTTTTCGGTTTACTAGAGGTCGTTCATCATATTGATATGGTTGGCTAAACGTTGCATTCAAGCGTTCATTATTACCTATTTGTATTTATGTGCATTTACGTGTAAACATTTCGTATCGGGCACTAACGCGTGACCTAACCGTTGAGGGATTTGGAAAAGATTATTATCATGCAACTAGTGACATTATGAATACTAATTAACCATTTTCCAAGCAATACTTGTTTATCGACATAGCTATGATATTTTACACGGAGGTACACGAATATTCATATGGCAAACTACTTGATATGTCTAGCCAAAAAGAATTAGAGTTTCTTACAGCGGCATTGCAGCGATCATAAACTTGGCGTGGAGGCATAGTCTCCTTCTGAAATAAACTGAAACCCTATTGATCTCTGCTTAGTCAGGTACCTTCTCGAGAATCCTAAAAGAGTGTAGTTAACAAACTCAATTCTCTCTAAGAATTAAAGAATACTACTCCAAGGTAACAAAAGGCCCTTACCACTGCTACAATAGTGGAGGTTACTATTCCTGAGATGGAGTGCGTCCTCTTCTACTCTGGGTGTTGGCATGCACAACCCTAACAAAATTTTGCGCAACCATACGGGGGGTTTAGCATTATTGTTGACTGAAAATTAGGAACAAGCAAAACACTGAACTTGAGCGGAAAAAGAAAAAGGCCTATCACGGTCGAGACGCCCCCACTGAAAGTTCAGAAGTTTTAGCTAAGGAGAAATCTCGATTTCTGACTCAGAGAAGGAGGAAAATGCCGAACAAGGCCTCTAACTAGAGAGGAATGGCTGAAAGTTTCTCCTGGACGATCTATGGCCGCTGCACAGCTTCAATCTCGCGGGAAAACATCGCCCTAATACTGCCGACGGGGTGGACAGAGGCTTCGATGATCGGCGAGGAAGATCTACCAGGATCGCTCGACGTGAACTATCGAGGGGGGAGAAGATGCAGACCGAGGATGCAGTGGGCAGCAGGGGCCTCGATTCAACGCTAGGAGGCGAGGAGCGGTGGTTTCGTTTCCGCTCGAGATCGATCTTGACTAGGAGAACTGGAATAACCGTGCAGAGGAGAGGTTTGCGGGTTTTAAAACCCCAGCGGTGAATCGGATGGTTACGGTAACTGCGTAAGGGTTCAACCGGCACCCACTTTTGAGATGCACTAGGGATTACACTAAATTTACACAAATTTTATTATCCTTTAAAGTCGAAGAGAAATTTAAAATATTCATCCCTCGCCCTGTAAGCTAAAACGCGTTGAATATGTACTCAACAACTAAAATAAATCTCTAATATGTAGTATAGGATTTAACCGTACAAAATTCGTACCTCGACAAACACTGCCGAAATCAGATTCTCTCGCGGTCAGATCCTACAATTTTATATTGTCGAGCCAAAACAAAGAAAAGAAAATGTACGGATGTTACAAATCTCCCCCCCCCCTAATAAAATTTTTGTCCTCGAAAATTTCAAGCATACCTGAGTTCAAGAGGAAAGCAAAGTCTTCATTCTTCCTTAATTCATCTTCTCTTTCCCAAGTATACTCGGATTGGCCACAGTTCATCCAAAGAACTTTTACAAATGGGATTTCTCTACTCATGATCTTCTAAATCCTTGAGTCCATGATTCTGACTGGTTTAACATTGATTTGAAGATCTGGTTCAATTGGTGCTTCCTCGGTACTGATTATCGGACTAGGGTCTCTAACTGCTTTCCTCGGAAAGGAGACATGGAATACATCTTGTAAACCACTCATTTCCTCAAGTAAAGCCAACCTATAAGCAACATCTCCAACTCGCTCCAGTACCTCGAAAGGACCCACGAAACTTGGGCTCAACTTCTTCATCTGCTTGATTCGAGAGACTCCTTGGACAGGTCTGACCTTCAAGTAAACATAATCACCAACACTAAATTCCACAGCCTTGTACCTCTAGTCATAATACTTGGCTTGACGATCCTGTGCTGTCTTCATACGCTCCTAGATGAGCTTGATACGATCAGTGGTCCTGTCAATCCATGATTCCCTGATGGTAGACCATCCTTCACTTTCAGCCCAACATAACAGTGTCTGACAACGCCTACCGTAAGGAGCCTCGAACAGTGTCATCTCAATATTGGTCTGATAATTATTGTTGTAAGAGAACTCAACAAGAGTAACATACTTATCTCATTTCCCTCCAAAGTTCACGATGCACATCCGTAGCAAATCTTCCATGGTTCTATTTGTACGCTCAGTCTGCCCATCTGTATGGGGATGGAAAGCGGTACTGAAACAGAGCTTAGTGCCCAACCGCTCTTGGACATACCTCCACTCCTTAGAAGTAAATCTATCATCTCTTTCTGAAACTATGGTCTTGGGAACACCGTGGAGTCGAATAATCTCATCTATATATAACTGCGCTAACCTCGTACCCTGATCCGACTTCTTAATGGGAATGAAATGGGCGACCTTGGAGAGACGGACAACTATAACCCATAAGGAGTCGGTCCCACTCTGAGATCTAGGTAGGCCATGAACAAGTCCATTGATATGTTCTCGAAGTTCCATTCTGGAATGGGCAGTGGCTGCAACTTGCCTCCTGGCATCTGGCACTCAGCTTTAACCAATTTGTAAGTTTCACAATTCCCAACGTACTCTGCAACATCACCCTTCAAGCCTGGTGACGAAACAATCTTCTTAAGGTCTGCAAACATCTTCGTACTGCCCCGAATAAATCGAATATCTGGAGTTGTGAGTTTCATACAGTACGTCCTCTCTAAGGTGGCTAACATCTGGTATGCACACCATGCCGTCGTGCAGTATTAAATTCTCAAGTATACTGAATTTCTCCTTCTGACCTGCCTGGGTCAAATCCCAAATTTCTAACATCTTAGGATCCAAAGGTAGAGCTGTCCTGATCCTATCCTTGATATCACAAGTAATCTTCATCCAACCCAACCTTGCAGACCCAAAGTTAGAGCACGACACTACACTAATCTCTAGTCTCTCCAAATCTTGCACCAGCTCCTTTACTGAGTAAGGAGAGAAAGACTTGATCCTCTACGGCTAAGAGCATCAGCAACCACATTCGCCTTTCCTGGGTGGTACTGAATGTCCACCTCATAGTCTGACGGGAACTCTAGTCATTTACGTTGCCTCATATTGAGCTCATGCTAGTCGAAGATGTACTTAGGACTTTTGTGAGCAGAAAAAATCTTACAACGGACTCCGTAAAGATAGTGCCTCCAAATCTTTAGAGCGTGGATGACTGTTGCTAGCTTCAGGTCATGCACGGGATAGTTCTTATCATGAACCTTCAACTATCTTGAGGCGAAGGCTATAACCTTACCATATTGCATAAGTACACAACCCAAACCTTAACCCGAGGCATCGTTGTATATCTAAAATCCATCAGACCCTGACGGTAAACTCAGAATCGGGGCGGTCAATAGTCTACCTTTCAGCTCTTCAAAAGCCAACTCACACTCCACCGTCTAACTATAGACTTTACCCTTCCTAGTGAGAGAGGTCAACGGTAAAGATATCTTCAAAAAGTCCTTGATGAACCTCCTGTAATATCCTGCCAAACCCAAAAAACTATGAACCTCCGTAACGAACTTCGATCTCGGCCAATCCTTTATCGCTTCTATCTTTTTTGGGTCGAGCGAGAGACCTCCCTGACTGATGACATGTCCCAAAAATGCAATCTCTGGTAGCCAAAATTCGCACTTTAAAAATTTTGCATACAAGTGGTTCCTCCTGAGAGTACCCAACACGGTCCTGAGGTGCACAACATGATCCTCTGCACTCCTGGAAACCACCAAAATATCATCTATAAAGACGATTATGAAACGGTCTAAGAATTCTCGAAAAACTCTATTCATCATATCCATAAAAGCGGGCGGGGCATTGGTAAGCCCAAATGACATAACAAAGAACTCATAATGTGTAACATCCCCCAAACAGCCAGACCCTCCAAAGTGATTTTATCATGACAAAATCTAGGGAGCTTAGAAACCCTTGTAGACCTAGGCAAAAAGGTGATAAAGCACCTTGGTCTGTAAATAATAAATTTTAAATACCCAACTTAAGGCTTCACTTTAGGGCTGTAAATTGACTCCTTAACCCCACCCCAACACCCCTAAGCCATCAAGGAGTCCAGAGTGACACCTAAGACCCATTGGGGCCAACCAAAGAGGTCAAGTTGACCAAAGTCAACCTTAAGCCCTAATTAGGTCAAAATGGTTAATTCTTCACCTATTGACCAAATTGACCGTCACAACATGGAATTGACCCCACATTTAGGTTAAAGGCATCATGAGAGACCTAGGGGACCAAAAAGCCCCATCAGGGGGCCTCCAATTTGGACAATTGACCAAAATGCCCTCTTAGGTCAAAAAGGGGCAATCCTTCACTAACTACCTCAATCGACCACCATAACTTGAAACTGACCCCACCCCTAATGTCATTAATGTCATAAGGAACCTAATGGCACAAAAAGCCCCATCATGGGGTCACCCATTTGGTCAATTTGCCCAAAAGTCCAATTTGCTCTAATTAAGTCAAATCACTTAAATTGACCCAACCAAGCCCATCCACTTGCACTAGCCTCAATTTAGGTTGGCTCATCATTCCAAGGGAGCTGTAATTATCATTTATGTCACTCAATTTCGTATAAAGTGACTACGAGAGAGAGAGAGCTCAATTTTCCCCAAAAATGGAGGAGAGAGAAAGTGAGAAAAGAGGGTCATTCATGGTGGGGAAGGTGAATCTGTTGGATCCCTAGTTTGATTTGGGCTAGGTTCACTAACTTAGTAACATGTGACCCACAATGTATAGCCAGGGTCATACTTGTGTCTTAGAGTCTAGGCCAAGTCCTTAGAGTCAACATCACATGAACCAGCTATCAATAAGACTGCCAGAGACTCAAGACTTAGAAGATTTCAAGACTCTGTAAAGTGAGTTCGACGTTCGTTGAACTCAGGTCGACAATTGTCGTGCTCAGCTCGACGATCTCAGAGTAAATTCTCTGAGCTGAGCTCGACGAACTTGGTACTCAGATCGACGAAAACTTGGACACTACAACAACACTTCAAGTTCAGAAAACATCAAGATATTCTAAGTCCTTAGTATCAGACTTTGGTCGACGAACTTAGTTCTCAGCTCGACGAACTCTATTCTTTGGTCTACGAATCTTTGGACTACTACAGCATTTTGTCAAGACTATGTTCTCTAGTCTCAGGTCGATGAACTCGGTTCTCTGGTCAACGAATTCTGGACTCATTACTTCAACACTTTCATTCAGAAATTATTCTAAGTCCAGACTGAACTTCAGTCGACGAAGTTATAATCTCAGCTCGACAAACTTGAATCACAGAATAGGCAAAGTTCAGAAGAGACATCAGTTCATTTTCCAGCTCGACGATCATGGAACTCAGCTCGACCAACAGAAGCTGTCTGGTCGACGAACACAACATCTCAGCTCGACGAACTGTGGACTCAGTTCGATGATTTCTGTCAACTCTTCGACGATTCCAGACTAAGTCATTTCTAGCCCTATCCCCATTATTATTGCAATAATTCCTTGATAATCAATGCTCTAACATTCTCTGAATATAACCGTTAGAGGAGCATTGATTGGGATATTCTCCAGGATTATTGCTTGCCATTTTTCCACGGGACAGTTGGGGAAATTATTCAATGCTGCTTATTCTCTAGGCCGTCAGCATTGAATGAAGAAGGAATTCAAAATTCGAAAGACCAATTTCCCCAAGAAAATATAAAAATAGATTTTTTTCTCTTTTCTCATTGATAACAAAAAGATACACAGACAGACAGAAAAATATTATTCCTGCTTTCATCCAAAGATATTCTGAAGCAGATCTTCATCAGATTTCTCATTCTGTCAGTAACTTGAAGAAGAAGCAAGAAGAACACCTTTTTCAAATTAAGAGTCTTCTTGTTCTTCTTCTCCAGGACCTTACTAAGACATTCAAGCACCATCAGTCTAAAGCTCCTGGATCAAGTCTCTTAATTGAAGGCCTATCACCCTGTGCAAAGCTCCAGTTCTCCTGAACTCTTCTACATCTCAGGGGGAGCTTTGACAACATCACTGAATCCACATAGTCTTCTCATTGTGATTGAGAAAAGAAGACTTTCATCACTCCCTCATCCCCATCTCTGTAAAGGGTTGTCATTTTCCTTCAAAAGTGATTCCTGGTTTCAAGTCACCTGATTAAAAGACTTGAGAATTTGGTTTTTGAGCATCTGATCAAAAGCTCATTGGTGTCAGGCACCTGATCAAAAACCTGAGTGGATTCCTACCAGGGTGGTAAAAGAGTGGATGTACCCAGGTTGGGGAACCACTATAAAATTTCTTGTGTCGTCTGGTTGCCCTTTTTTTCTTTTTGTTCTTGCTTTGCTTGTGTTTTTAGGACTGTTGTGTGCTTATTTACTTTAGTTTAATTCTGCACCTTTTAATTACAGCAGAAGCTATAATAGTTTGATAAGGACCTACAAATACTCTATTCACCCCCTCCTCTAGAGTATATTAGATCTAACACATCACTTTCAATTGGTATCAGAGCAGGTTCCTTTGGTTGTACAAGCTAAACTTTGAACCAAAGATCCTTTGTTAGATCTAAACATTACTTTAATTTCATTTAGATTATAAACACAGTCATGGCACAGAACAAGGATTATGAAAGCACCAGACCTCCAGTTTGCAACCTTAATAGGTTTGTCATCTGGAAGGCAAGAATCAAGTTGTACATGAACTCTATTGATGAAGACATCTACAACTCTATTTTGATAGGTCCCACACAGGCATCTACATCTACAACATCTTCCAGCAACAATGCAGTCCCACCACCTGAGTGGACTGAAGCTCAGAAGAAAGTAAAGATTGTTGATGCCAAAGCCATGAACATATTGGCTCAATCAATGTTTGATGACATTTTTCAAGAAGTGGCTGAATGTACTTCAGCAAAGGAAATCTGGGACTCCCTCACAGCAATGGTTGCTGGATCAGCAAAAGAAAGAACATTAAAAGCTGAATCTTGGAATGACTTTGAAGCTTCATCCTGTACAACTGAGGATGAAGAAATAAGAGCAAGAGAATTCCGCTTGATGACAATCAATGCATCTTCTAGCAGCTATGATGAAGAATCTGAATATGATGAAGAATCAGTAGCAGAATCAGAAGGGGATCGATTATTTCCTCCCTTGATTTCTCTTCAGAACATTTTAAAAAGATTTTAAAATTTTATGCAATGATTTGATTCTATCTGAGAAGGAGATAAAACTTCTCAGAGAAAAAGTAATTAATTTAACTTCTGAAAACATTCAACTCAAAGAAGAATTAACAATTACTTCAAAAAAATTAGCTTCATTAGAATCAATTACAGGCAAAGAAAAGATAATAGATTTAGATAAAATAACTGAATTTTTACCAAAACAAACTAAAAATATTCAGACATTTTTTGTTCAAATTAAGTCGTCGAACCAAGATCGACGATCTCAGTATTACTCGTCGAACGGCGATCGACGATCTCTGAACTCAGAGGTTGGGTTTAACTACTCAGCAAAAGGGGATCGACGATATCATCACTTTTCGTCGAGCAGAGATCGACGATCGTGGAACACAGATAGTAGTCATTATTAATCTGTGAACCGAGATCGACGAGATCAATACTGGTCCTCGAACGCAGATCGACGATCTCAACATAAATCATCGAACTCAGAATTTCAAAATAGAAATCTGTATCCTTTTGAACAAATTGAAGCTAAGGACAAAATTAAAAACCAGAAGAATAATAAAATTAACAATGTTCAGCAGTTATCGACGAACTTAGATCGACGATATATGAATAGATCGTCAAACTCAGAACGACGATCTTTGAACACAAACTTCAGTAGTAATCATTCTTTGATGTACGATCGACGATATCAGTATGATTCGTCGAGCAGAGATCGAGGATTTTGGTGCCCCGAGAATGATTATTTTCATTCTTCGAGCAGAGATCGAAGATCTCATCCAACATCGTCGAGCTCAGTTCGACGATTCCACCAGAAATTGTCGATCCCAGATTCTATTAGCAGAAAACTAAATTCTAATAACAACTTCAATCCCTTTAATCAATGGATAATACCACCAAGAAGATATAATCCTAAAGGTTACAAGAATAAACCTGAATGTTCTTACATTTCCAGTTATAGTTATGTAAATCACCAAGGACCCAAGGTTAACTGGGTCAAAAATAATTAGCTATTTTTCTTGTAGGAAAAGAACTATCCAGCATATAATTAACATTGGTACCTGGACAGTGGTTGCTCCAAGCACATGATAGGGAGCAAGGACAACTTAAGTGATTACAAGTCCAAGCTAGGGCCAAAGGTTATCTTTGGTGACTCAAACTATGGCCAGACTAAAGGTTATGGTAAAGTCAAGATTGGAACAGTGATCTTCAAGAAAGTTGTCAGGCTAGAGGCTATAAGGATTTTTCTAGCCTATGCTGCATTCAAGAAGTTCAAGGTTTGTCAAATGGATGTCAAGAGTGCATTCTTAAATGTAGTACTTAAAGAAGAGGTTCATGTTGTATAATCTCCAGGTTTTGTTTTTCCAACTCATCCATCTTTTGTTCTCAAATTGCATAAGGCTCTCTATGGTTTAAAGCAAGCTCCAAGAGCTTGGTATGAGATCTTATCCAGCCTTCTTCTAGAGCATGGTTTTTCTTTTCAAGAGGCATGGTAGATAGAACTCTGTTTACAAAATTACATCATGATAAAATTTTAATAGTACAAATATATGTAGATGGCATCATATTTGGTTCTACTGATCCCAAATTGTGCAAGAAACTTTCTGATCTAATGCATTCCAAATTTGAGATGAGTAGCATGGGTGAGCTATCTTATTTCCTTGGTCTCCAAGTGAAACAATCTTCTGTTGGAATCTTCATCTCCCAAACTAAATATGCTAAAGAGCTAATAAAGAAGTTTGGCATGGCTGATGCCTCATCAAAGAAAACACATATATCTACAAATGCTGTGATTGACTCTCGGTGCATTAGGGAAACTTGTAGATCAGAAACTATATAGGGCCATTGTTGGATCCCTACTATATCTAACAGCAAGCAGACCAGATATCATGTTCGTTACATATTTATGTGCTAGGTTCCAGGTGAACCCTAAAGAATCTCACCTTAAATATATGGCTGCTGGCAGTTGCTGTTCACAGATCTTGTGGATACAAAACCAACTCTTAGATTATGGTCTCAATCTAAATAATTCAACCATTTTCTGTGACAGTACAAGTACTATATCTATAGCACATAATCCAGTGCATCATTCTAGAACAAAACATACTGATATAAGATATCATTTTATTAGAGATAATGTAAACAAAAAAAGAAAATTAATCTTGACTTTGTCTCCACTGATCTTCAAAGAGCAGACATTTTCACCAAACCCCTAGATGAAAAGAAGCACCTGTTCTTCCTGAATCAGCTTGGAATGATCAATGGGAAGGATTAATTTAACTTTTCTGTCTTAGGTTTTGGATCTGTTCCAAAATCGTCGAACATAGTTCGACGATATTCGAACTGATCTTGAGCTAAATCATCGACCTACGATCGACGGCAGCTCTGTGAAGTAAACATCATTGAACGGAGATTGACGCCTATACTTCAGAAGATAAATCGTCGAACGAGATCGACGATCTATTTACCCTCTTCAATCTGAAGATCGATGTTTTTCTTTACTTATCGTAGGACAGAGCCCGACTCTTCACATTCTGAAAAACCTACTTAAGGGTTTATCATCGTGCTCTATCCTGCATTTTCCAACTTCCCCTCCTGCACTTGATCTCGTGTTCTCTCTTGCAGGTTTCTAATGACGATTCCGGCGGCTATCCTATCTGCGATGAAATTTGACGTAGGGTTTGACATCGATTTCGACTCGATCAGCCATTGCGATCCGATATTCATGGATATGTTGCAACTTTGTGAAAATCAAGGTCTGAGGAAGTTTATGACAAAGAGAATCAAGTTACCAACTGCAGAGATTAAAGAATGGGTTTACTCTTCAACCTGCCCAGATGAATCAACCATGATTGGATCTATTGCTGGAAATCAGGTTATTCTCACCCCAGTCATTATTTCTGAATTATTTGACTTAGTGAATGGAGATGATAGTTTGTACCAAGACAGTTCTGAATATAGAACTATGCTGGGAAGGATGGGTCATCCTGATGGAGTGCCAGCAAAGTTGCTCAAGAAGAACTTATCTGCTCAATACAAGTTCTGGGCTGATGTTGTCGGGAAAGTGCTGTTGGGAAAGCACTCTGCCCATGATAACATTAACAGGAAACAGTTCGCCATTATGTCTGCTCTGGTTAATGGAACACCAGTCAACTGTGCTGATTTGTTCTTTTCATTGATTAGAAGGAAATGCTCTAAGAAAGAGGTATGCTTTGGGAGAATATTGGGGATATTTATCCAGGCAAAAGCCCCTGAACTGATGGTCTCCCAGACCCAATTCATCAATGCTAGCAAGAGGTTGGATTCCTCTTTGTTTGGAAAATGGGAGAGGACCATTCCTAGGCCTCCTAATACCTCCAGGACTTCTGAGGATACCAGAGCTGATCCAGCCACTTCCCTAACTCCAGAAGATCATCCTGCATCTCCTACTACAGATCATTCTGCATCTCCCTATGCAGATCATCCTGCATCTTCTCCTCCAGATCTTTCTGCATCTCCTCATACAGTCAATCTTGCTTCTCCTCATGAAGATCATCCTGAAGATCCTCATGATTCTCCTTAGCATATTTTTTCTCCCATCATTTCTCCATCTTTATCCTCTCAGATCCCCTTTGACCCCATCCAATAAAATGTTCCATCCACATCTGCTCCACCAACATCTGTTCCATCAACAAATGTTCCTTCAACATCTCTTCCCCCTACTACCCCTTCATCATCATCTTTTCCTGAGTGCACTCGCACAGACTTCTCTTTTGCATTCTCTGTTTGCTCAAACTGTGGTCATAGAACTCCTTACTCAGCCTCTGAACCTGAACCCCTTCATCTCAATTTCGCCATTATAGCTAAAGATCTTCTGCAATTCATTTCTCCTTCCATAGAGATTCTTATAGCTTAAGTTATAGCTCCTCTAACTGCTTCTATCAACACTCTTACCCAAATAGTTACTGCTCTACCCTCTGCTCCTTCTAGGGGCCTGACTACAGAAGCCTCTACAGCCAGGCAGGGGGAGATATCCAATGAAGAAGCTCCCTTAATCCCTTCAGCAGTAGTTTCAGCAGCAACAGCAGTTCAAGTAGAAATGCAGATAGATATTTCTTTAGAAGACCAGTTAGATGTTCCTTCGGAAAATTAGGTAGTTATATATACAGAAGCTATTGATATTGATACAGATTCAGCAGAAATAACTCTTGATACAAACTCAGAGGAAATAACTCTTCCAGTAGTTGTGACTGTTGGTGATTGTTGCATCAATCCCACAGTGGATTTCTTTGATCTATTAAATTCTTTCTGCACAAGTTATCTTAATTGTCTTCCAAGGCCCAAGCCATCTTGTTTGGACATTTTGTGTTGTTCTCCTCCTATAACTTCTAAAGTTCTCAGATAGCTTAAGGCAAGTTTGGTAGTTCCTCCAGCAGTACATCCTGATGATCAGATATCTAGCCCTCCTGGACTATCCTATGTTATGGATGATAGCCCTATTCCCAATCTTGATGACATTTTTGCTCAAGGCATTACTATGGAAACTGAAGCAGTCCTTACTAAAGTTGTCCCTCCTCTAGCTGTTAAGGAAATTCCCATATAAATGATTAGAGAGATTGATGCTCTTTATGATAATCCCCAAGGATCATCTGATGAAGATCAAGATGATGATTCAGAGGATTCTGATTCTGACTCTAAGAAGAAGAAAATGTCTAAGAAAAGAAAGGCTGCTCCCAAAGCTGCTCCCAAGCCAGGCAATACAAATGACACCCCTTATTACATTTTGAAAGGGATTACACCATACCCTGGCATGGAAAGATGGATGTGGTTATCTAAGAATGAACAAAAAGCTAGGAAGAAGAGAAGGAGATACTCTACTCCACCTCAGAAGTTTAAAAGAGGTCCTCCTTCTCCTCCTCCAGCAGCAGGAGCCTTAAGATTAGCATCTCAAAGATCTCCTTCTATTATCCAGACCTATCAGAGGCAAGAAAGATCTTCAAATCCTCCTCCAGCTAGATCTTCTGATAAGCATTCATCCTCTCAAAGGTCTATTACTTCAGGAAAGTCAAAAGGAAAGCTTAGTGAAGTCCCACCTCCCAGGTCTTTATACTCCAGTCAGAAACAGCAACATACAGTGTCTACAAATTTCCAGGACCAATCTACTCAGTTCAGAATCTCTTCTCTAAAGTCAGACCAGGTAGCAAATTCAGAGAGACCTCCTTCTCCTCCTCTTGATCCTGAGCTTGACCCCAACTTCAGAGTTATAAGGTTTAATGAATTAGTTGGGCTCTCTCAAATGAATAAAGCCAGGAAAGAAGATCAAGACCCCTCTAAATTCACTACTATGTCATCATATAGAGAGAAAGAACTTAACAGATTGCAGGTCAGCAAGAAAGTATTTAATCCATCAGAGTATATGTCTCTTCATCCTGAAGCAGTTGTGCCTAGAGCTACATCTCAGAAGATTCTAGGAGATCAAGATATGAAGATGACAAAGAAAGAAGCAGATGATCCTTCCAGGAAGATCATATTTTCTAAGCCCTCTTCCGCTCCTCCTTCTGATAAATCCTAAGTTATCTGAACTCTTTATAGTTTAGTTATTTTTACTGCTCTGACTGAATTATTTGTGAATTACATGCTATACTATATCTATTGATTATTTCAATATTATATCATATATTTATAGCACTGTATTGCTTTTTGTTACTATTTTTATTTTGAGTAACCTCACCCAAATAGGGGGAGATTGTTGGAACCCCATGTTTGATTTGGGCTAGGTTCACTCATAGGTTGGTTGACCCACTTGTATAGCCCGGGTCAAAGTCTAGGTCTAAGTTAGTCTTAGTAGAACAAGCTTCATGAAATATATGGTACCTAAATACCTAGAGGGGGGTGAATAGGTGACCTAATCCTTTTTAAACTTTAATGGCAGCCAACAGTTTATATCACAGATTTCTAACTATTCTATCACAGCAAACACACAGCATACACAGCAACAATCACAGCACAGCACAGTATACACAGTGGTTTATAGTGGTTTCCCAAGATATGGGTACATCCACTTTCCCCCTTCGCCTATCTAGCAGTGTACTAGATTCGGCCAAACTCCTCCACTGTCTCAGAACCCAAAATTGTTCCTACACCTCAGGCCCAAAGCCTTACAACTCAGCTTTATCCCAAAGCCTACACTTAGCCAACCAAGGCCTACACTCAGCCAACCAAGGCCTACACTCAGGCAACCAAGGCCTACACTCAGCCAACAAAGGCCTACACTCAGAGATCTCAATCTCCTACACTCAGGCTCTCAAGTCCTACCCTCAGCCTTTATAATTATAGGCTTACAATTTACTCAGATCCAAAGGATCCTACAAGTTAAAAATGTATTACAAAAATTAACTCAACAACTCAGAAATAAAAGAGGGGAGTTGAGAGTTTCTTGATGAGTTCTTGGAAGAACTCAGCTGGATTCAATCTGACTTAGCTTTCTTCAAAGCTTCTTGAGTAGAACTGAATAAGACTGAATCCTCCTGCAGTTGTTCCTTGACCTCTGCCACTTAAGATCCAGAATGAATCTGAATCCTTCTTCTCAGCCTAGTTCCAGAGGCTGATTTCTTGGATGGAGCCCTCTCTCTCCAACTTCTTAGATCTGCACTTGGACTGCAAGATCTTCTTGTGTTGATACTCTATGTACCACTTTAATAACTTGTTCTTCAACAATCTGAACTTTTGAACCACCAAAGTTTCTGTAAACTGTAGGTGCCTATTTATAGGACTTCTTCATGGTAACCAGCTGGTCCGGTCCATAACTGACTTCTGATATCTCTGACAGGTGCTGTAGACCGGCTGGAACGGCAGCTGTCAAGTCATCCAGTCATTTCTTGAAAATCTCTAACTGTCTGAAAGTGTCGAGACTTTCTGTCTTTAAGTGTCGACACTTATAGTCCAAGTGTCGACACATGCTGTGTAAGTGTCGACACAAGTCTACAAGGTGTCGACACAACTCCTTGTATGTCTCGACACAGATTCTTCTTCAGGTGTCGACACTGAAATTAAGTGTCGACACAAGTACATGATCTTCTATTTTTACTAAATTCTTCTAAGTGTCGACACATCACCTTTGTGTCGACACAACTTCTTGTGTTGAATCTGTCAAGTGACGACACTGCTTCTTGGTGTCGACACATAGTCTTCAATGTCGATACTTGCTGAGTGTCGACACAGCTCCTTGTGTCGACACACCTTCTTCTTGTTGAGACTTCAGCTGAGTGTCGACACATTCCCTTAGTGTCGACACTTGTACTTAGAATAATTTTGTTGATCTTTCTGATCTTTGCTAAGTGTCGACACAGCTCCTTGTATCGACACTTTCTTCAAGTGTAGAGTCTTTAGCTGAGTGTCGACACATTGTGCTGGGTGTCGACACTTACTTCATGTGTTGACTCTTCTGGTTGTGTGTCGACACATTGTGCTGGGTGTCGACACATACTTCAAGTGTTGACTCTTCTGGTTGTGTGTCGACACATTGTGCTGGGTGTCGACACATACTTCAAGTGCTGACTCTTCTGTTGAGTGTCGACACATTGTTCTGAGTGTTGACACTTTAACTTAGTCTCTGCAGACTTTTGCTGAGTGTCGACATAGCTCCAAGTGTCGACACTTTCTGGTGTAGACACAACTTCACTGGGTGTCGACACAACTCCTTGTGTCGACACTTTCTGTCTGCACTTTTCTTCACTGAGTGTCGACACAGCTCCAAGTGTCGACACTTTCTGTCTGGTGTCAACTCTGCATCCCAGGTGTCGACACAATGACTCCAAGTGTCGACACTGCTTGTCTGGGTGTCGACACAAGTCTTCTTAAGTGTCGACACTTTCCCTCTAGGTGTCGACACATGGACTTAGAAACTTTTTGCTTCAGTCCAGTGATTTCTTAACCTTCACAAGTAAACTCAACATACATCAAATACATTATGATGTATATCATTGAGTTGGGTGAGGCTTCTTCAAATCAGGTACATTTGACCAATGTACCCAACAATCTCCCCCTATTTGGAGAAGTCATAACCCTTAGTCAATGATATACACCATTCATAATTAAAAATTACAAAATGATGTAAAGCAGATTATATTCAGCAGGGTAAACATAAACATGTATTAATTCACACATGTATACACATTCATCATTTCAGAACAAACAAGAAATAGACACATTCACAGAACAATCATGAAATATATTGATCATATATTGTTCTAACATTTTTCTTATACATTTTCAGTAGTTTACAAAAATGTTTTACATTTAAAAGATTACAAAATAATCTTCAAGTAATATCTTAATCTATTTCTGATCAGGTTCCTTGATAACTATTCCCTTGCCAGCTTGAACTTGAGCTTTGACAGGGGCATCAACAGTTTCAGCAACAACAGGCTTCTTGCCTTTTAGATCTTTCTTTTTGAGTTCTTTTGCCTTGATCTTCTGCCTCTCAAAATAATGTTATGGCTTAGGGAAGTACTTGCTAGGCTCCACTATAGTAGGAGGTAGCTTTCCCATCTTTGCCTTCCTTCTGAATTGAACAATGGCTTCTTGTCTGATCTCATGTTTCCTCCATTCAGCTTCAGAAAACCACTTGTTCCTGTCATGAGTATTGTCCTTGGCAGCTTTCCAGGCAGTTAATATTATATTCCTAGAGGTAGGGCTCCACTGTTCAAAATCTGGCTTTTGTTCTGCTTGTTCCCTAAACCTCTTTTTGGACAACCTTGTCTCTTCCTCCTTCTGTAATGCCTCTTGCATGGCTTCAGTAATAGGTTGAACAACCTTTTCAATATGGACATTGTCCTTGCCCTCAGGTGGGCTATACATTGTGCTCACATCTGCTTGAATCATTTCAAAGTCTGGAGGTGGATAAATGACCTGAGCTACTTCTGGTTGCTCACCTCCAAAATAAGCAGGATTTAGTCCAGATTCAGCAACCTCATTGTCATCACACAGAGGAAGATATCCAAGTGTAGCTCTGATGGAATTTGATATCCACTTAGCATGTTCAGAGCTTGCCTTGACTAGTACTCTCTCCCCCTTTATGACTTCTCTAGCCATGTGATCTCTGACATCATCCTTCTGAAATCTGATTTGACTATCCAAGTATCTGATGTCATCTTTAAAGAAAGGTTTAAGCTTTTGAAGTTGTTCAGATATGACCTTCTGGGAGGCTTGGATTGCAGTCTGTACAGCAGAAATTTCTTCTTGAAAGGCTTTGTCAAAGTCAGCTTTAGCAGCAGCAGTAGATGTAGAAGGTTCAGCAGCCTTGTTCTTCAACTCAGTGATTATAGCATTATGAGAATCAGTCAAATTGTCATTCATTCTTATCTGATTTTCCAGTACATACCCTTGCTTCAATGCTATATCATCTACCTGTTCTTTGATCTTCTCTAGGTGTGTTGCCAAATACACCACTGCATTTCCACCTTTGTGGAAACATTCATTCATCTCCTTCTTGTTAAGGTTCATTTCAAACCTTATAGACTTTATATCTTGGGCCAGATCAAACTGCAAAGTTTTGTGCCCTTCATCTACATAAGCCTCTATAGCTTTTCTCTGTTCATCCAGTTTTATCTGCATTGCAATCATTAATGCACTATAATCAACAGTTGGAGCTTGTTGAACTATAGGCTGTGGGGCTATAGATTGCAGAGCTTTCTTATAACTCTGACTTCTCCTTTTAAAGACATATAGTTTCTTCTTCTTTGCCCTAGCACTCTCCTCATCTTCAGAGGCAGAAGTGCTGGCTATGTCAACCCTATCCTTAGGGCTTGGAGGCTTCTCAGGTTGTTGCCTTATAGGCTCTTCCAGAACTGGCATTTGCTCCCCCTCAGCAGCAGCATGATCTTTTTCAGCAGCATCCTTGTCCATGTCAAAATCTGCTTGATCTAGATTGAGAAATAAATCTTCCATGGTGAACTCTTGTGGAGACTGTGCAGGAGAAGTTCTTAGTTCTTCAACTACTGGATCAGGAATTACTTCTTGTACAGCAGATGTGTCTTCTCTAACAGCATCTGGAACTTGACTAGGCAGCTGAGTTTGCTGAGGAACATCAGACAAATCAGCATCTTCTATGAGATATTCTAAAGTATTTAGTTCAGTGAGTACCTCTTGTATGATGGTGGTGGCTTGCTCACTGTCCAGTGTAGAGGGTTCTTCTACAACTGGAGGCTCCCCCTTGCTTTGATCCCTGTGAATGGGGCTAGCTTGTGGTAGCTCCCCCTGGATCTCAGCAATCTCTTGAGGAGCAGGAGTCTTCACTACAGCCTCTTCCTCTTGATCATCAGGAGTGAAAACAACATGTTCTTCACTCCCTGAACTGTTGGAGGACTTTTGTGCCACTGGAGCAGTTTTTCTCTTTTTCTTTGGGGGAATCTCCTTCTCAGTAACTGTCTTCTCTGGGGTTGGCATTTCCTTGGACAACACCCTGTCCCATCTTGAAAAGATCCTTTGATCCATCTTCCTCATGTGATTTATCTTGCTGCCTGCAGCAGTATTCATTACCTCCGGTATGGTACCAGCTAGGTAGAGACTTAAGATTCTGCCCAGATTGGGCTTCTTCAGACTTTCTTTAATTTTCTCAAAGACTATCACTGACCAATCAGTTCTTAGAGTAAAGATAATTCTTGTCATTATATGGAACATGGAGGCAGACACTCTGTCATGCCCTTCTGGCTTACTGAGTAAGACTTTTCCAACAATCTCAAACATGAATTTTCCTTGAGTATTCATGCCTTTTCTGTTAAACACTGAGCCCAGCTTCATCTTTGGATCAAGTCCACACCAGGTTAGAGCTTCCCTGTTCTTGGATGCAGTAATTTCATCTTCATCTTGAGTTTTTGGTAGCTGGAGCACCTTCCTCAGATTTTTAGGTGAAACCTTGACCTTAGTTCCATGAACTCTGGATTTGATTCTGAATCCAGATTCATCTACTGCAGCTCCATTAAGGAATTCAAGCACCTCCTTCTTCCAGATCTTAGTTGGTTCGGACACAAGATATTCTAGTCCAGAATCGGCGACTAGGGTTACGACCGACTTGATTTCTTGATCTGCGTCGTCGAACGCGCCGCGCACAAGCTCATATCCTTCGTTAACGTTCTCCTCAAGCTTAGGTGCCATTAGGTTTTGTAGAATTTGTCTTTAGAAAAGAGAGGTGTCGACACAGTAGTTTTGGTCTCGAAACTTTGAAAGCGTGTCGACAAACAAAGACAGAACCCTATTTATACCTTTCTAATTTTGAAGATGAACAGGCGGGACAGCTAACTTAAAATGTATCGACACTGACAATAAGTGTCGACACTGACTTATAATGTCTCTGTTGAAGTATTAGACCGGGCGGCTTCACGGTCTGTTCCAGCGGTTTGTTGACCGAGCGGTCTGGCGGTCTCTCTGGTGCCTGGAGACCGGGCGGTCTATCGGTCTACCTCTGCGGCCTGTTCTATCCTGCTGGAGTTGCCGAGCGGTTAGCCCATCTGTCTAACCGCGCGGCCTATACGGTCTCCATTGTTCTAGCCGCTCAGTACTGTAAATGTTTAGTCCCACATTGTTTGTATACTCTCTTTCTTATCTCCTCCATTCTATATAAGGGAGGCCATACCTTTGTAAATGATATCTTTTTTGGATAATAAAATTTCAGTTATTCAAAAGTTTATTCGGCTTGTTCTCTACTTTTCGCTTCTTTTCTCTACTTTCTAACATGGTATCAGAGGGCACGGTCATTTCCTTCTGATTCTGTGCGCTCTCTGTTGTTCGCGGCTTGTTTTTCGCATTCTGCGACTTGCTTCGCGACTTGGCTTCTCTCTGTCCGCGCGGCTTGTTTCTATCCGCGCGGCTTGTTTCTGTCTGCTGCCCTGTTCGCGCGGCTTGCTTCTTCTTCTTCTCTTCTCCTACTACTCTTTGTCGCAGCGACCTGTTTCCTTGTCGCCGCGCTCTTTGTTCTTTCCTCCCGCTCCGACTTCCTAGTCGTTGCGGTCTGTCCCTATCCGCGTGTGTTGTCTCTCTACTCGCGGCTTGCTGCTGTGATCTGCCTGACCGTGCGGGTTGTTCCTTTCTCACCCGCATCTTGGTCGCGGTCACCAGCTCTTTTCCTCCCTTCTGTTCGCTCGGCCTTTTTAGTCCGCGCGACCTCTTCCCCGCTGTACCTTTGACCGCCTTCTCGCAGCTGCTGTGATCTGCCTGACCGTGCGGGTTATTCCTGTCTTACCCGCATCTTGGTCGCGGTCACCTGCTCTTCTCCTCTCTACTGTTCGCTCGGCCTTTTCAGTCCGCGCGACCTCTTCCCCACTGAGCCTTTGCCTCTTTCAAGCCGCTACTGTTCGCGCGGCTTCGTCTGTTTTCTAACCGCTTCTGTTCGCGCGGCTTCTTCTGCTTGCCGGGTTCTATGACTACCTCCGGTCTCACCACTACTCCTGCTGCTCCTCCTCCTCCTCCTCCTTCGGGCAACCTTGGCACCGTTTCCAAGCTTGTGGGCTCCAACTATCCCGATTGGAGCGTTTCTTTCACCTTTCTCCTTCGTTCTCAACGCAAGCGTCATCACCTCACCGATGACCCTCCTCCTCGCACCTCTCCTGAGTTTGATGACTGGGATGCGAGTGATGGTCTTGTTCGCACCTGGCTGGCCAACAGCCTTTCTGATGAGTGCCTTCCCGTCATTCGCCATGATGAGACGGTCAAGGCCGCCTGGCTTCACCTCGCTGCCCTCTATTCTAAGGGGGGCCAGACGTCCCGCATTTATACTCTCTATGCGGACCTCTTTGCCCGCCCTTCCATGTCCCCAGCTGCGGCTTATCAGCAGGTTCAGGCTCTTGGGGCTGAAATCCTCCAGAATCGCCCCTTCTCCGCGGACTTGGCCGACCAGCACAAACACTTCCAGGAACTTCTGGTTGTTTGTTATCTTCTTCGTCTTCCCGACTCTTATGATATGATCCGCCAGCAAATCTTGGGTGAGGCGGAATATCCTACTTTGGATGCCACTGCGGCTCGCATTGCCGCCGTTACTTCGCTCCTCCAGCGGCCCCTGTTGGCCTCCCCCCCTTCCCAAGACTCCCTTGCTCACCATGCTCAGCGGGGGGGCCCGAGTGGCCGTGGCTCCTCTGGCGGACGGGGTTCCTCCGGTTCTTCTGCTCTCACTGTAGTCGTACTGGCCATACTGTTGACCGCTGCTGGCAGAAACATCCTCATCTTCGCCCTTCCGGTGATGCTCCTTCGGCCTCCGCCTCTTCTAGGCCGTCTGCCTCTGTGGCCACGACGTCAGGTAGTGCCCACGTCGTTACCCAAGGTAAATGGCTGATTGACTCCGGTGCCACCAATCATATGACGGGCAACCCTCATTGCTTCTCCCGTCTTGAGACCCATGACCGCTTACCCCCAGTTCGTGTGGCGGATGGTTCCCCGTCTCCGGTTCATGGGACGGGCATGGTTCAACTCACTCCTTCGCTTTGCTTGGAGGATACCCTCTATGTCCCGAAGTTCCCGTGCAATTTGTTATCAGTTACTACTTTATGCCGGTAACTTCAGTGCTCCGTTTTATTCACTCCCACTACTTGTTCTTTTCAGGACCCGAGTACCCAGCGGACGATTGCTACTGGGACTGAGAGCGGCGGCCTCTACTTCCTCGACGATGTTTCAGCTCTTTCTGCCTACTCCTCCTCCACCGATCTCCTTCAGTGGCATCTTCGTCTTGGACATCCTCCTCCTCGGCTTATTCGTCAGCTTCTGCCCCACTTACCTCCCACCAGTTCTCCGCTCAACTGTGATGCGTGTCAGCTTGGCAAACATCATCGCTCCTCCTTCCCACCGAAGCACGGCCGTGGCTCCTCTCGCATTTTTGATCTAGTTCATTCTGATGTATGGGGTCCTGCTCCTACCCTCACAGTTGGTCGGGGCAGTTCCTATTTTGTCACTTTTATCGATGATTTTACTCGATGTACCTGGGTGTATCTATTAAAGGATCGCTCTGAACTATTTTCTGTTTGGCAATCTTTTTACTTTATGATTAAGACTCAATTTGCTATTTCTATTAAAATCTTACGTTCTGATAATGCCAAGGAATATCTGTCTCATGAGTCCTCCGCGTTCTTTCACCAACACGGCCTCATTCATCAAACGACTTGTGTTTACACCTCCCAACAGAATGGGGTGGCGGAGCGTAAAAACCATCACCTGCTTGATGTTGCGCGTACTCTCATGACGCAGATGCACGTCCCTCGCTCCTACTGGGGCTACGCTGTGCTCCTCGCTTGCTATCTCATCAATCGCATTCCCTCCACGGTCCTCCACGGCCGGACTCCCTTCTCCCTTCTCTACCCCCACCAAGAACCTTTTCCTCTTCCTCTCCGTGTATTTGGTTGTACGGCCTTTGTTCACGCTCCCTCCGCTACCCGCGATAAGCTTTCCCCCCGTTCCACCAAGTGTGTCTTTTTGGGGTACTCTACCACTCAAAAAGGCTATTGCTGCTTTGACCCCCTTCTCCGCAAGCAGTTTGTCTCCGCAGATGTGACTTTTTTTGAAAATGCTTCCTATTTCTCTCCTTCCTCTTCTCTTCCTTCTCTTCCTTCTGATATCTCCGTTCCTTCCACACCTCTCCACATTTTCCCACCTTCGTCTACTCCTCCACTCACTCCTTCCCAGTCCGTCTCCCAACCCACCCCTCCACCCTCCTCTCCGCTGCCGTCTCTCTCTAGTCCCGGGCCAGCCTTCTCTGCCACGGACGCTCCGGTCGCTGACGCTCCTGTCGCCGACGCTCCCGATGATTTGGATGTTCCCATTGCCCTTCGCAAAGGGGTGCGGGCGTGTACTCAACACCCGCTCACGGCTGTTGTTTCTTATGATCAGCTGTCTCCTTCTCGCAGGTATTTTGCCTTGGCTATCTCTGCTACTTCTACTCCCCGTACCTATCAGGAGGCTCTCGCTCTCCCTCATTGGAAGTCTGCCATGGATGAGGAGATGGCTACTCTTACTGAACGGGGTACCTGGACTCTGGTTCCTCCTCCCGTGGGCACTGATGTGGTTGGCTGTCGCTGGGTCTTTGTTGTGAAGTTTCTCCCCGACGGCACTGTGGATCGCTACAAAGCCCGGCTGGTGGCCAAGGGCTTTACTCAGACTTATGGCGTTGATTACTTTGATACCTTCTCTCCGGTTGCTCTCCTCAGCACCATCCGGGTTCTCTTTTCTGTGGCTGTTAACCGGGCTTGGGCTATTTCCCAGCTTGATGTGAAGAATGCCTTTCTCTATGGCGATCTTCAGGAGGACGTCTATATGGAGCAACCTCCTGGGTATGTTGCTCAGGGGGAGACACGTGTCTGTCATTTGAAGAAGGCCATTTATGGCCTAAAGCAGAGCCCTCGGGCATGGTTCGAAAAATTCAGTGGTATTGTGGCAACCATCGGCTTTCAAAGGAGTTCGGCTGATCACTCCTTGTTCATTCGCAAAACGGCCTCGGGACTGGTGGTTTTGGCCGTATATGTGGATGATATTCTCCTTACTGGTGATGACCGAGATGGGGTGGACTTGACGAAGAAGCACCTCCGTCAGCACTTGGTCACGAAGGATATGGGCTCCCCAAAATACTTTTTGGGGATAGAAATCTCTCGGAAACCTGACTCCTTGGTTCTCTCTCAACGGAAGTATGCCCTTGATCTTCTTCGCGAAGCAGGCTTGACAGGTGCCAAACCAGCTCATCTTCCCATGGCTGTTGGAGAAGACAAAACGTGGACGGATGAATCGCCTCCTCTATCTGATGTCACACGGTACAGACGTTTGGTGGGCAAACTCATCTATCTCACGGTGACTAGACCCGACATCGCCTACGCTGTAGGAAAGGTCAGTCAGTTTATGCAAGCTCCCAGGGAGTGTCATCTTCAGTCCGCCCTGAAGATTTTAGAGTATATCAAAGCAGCACCGGGCAGAGGGTTACTCTTCCAGAAGAATGGACATCTGAGGGTTGAGGCCTACTCAGATTCAAGTTATGCAGATGACAAAGGCGATCGTAAATCCACGTCAGGTTTTTGTACCTTTGTTGGAGGTAATCTCGTGAGTTGGAAAAGCAAGAAACAGTCTGTTGTTTCCAGATCCAGTGCCGAAGCAGAATACCGGAGTATGGCATCAACTACATGTGAGTTAAAGTGGTTGCGGGCTCTCATGCTTGACCTGGGCGAGGTATATGATTGTCCTCTCCCTATGTTCTGTGACAACAAGGCCGCTATACACATATCCAGGAATCCGGTCTTCCATGAGAGAACGAAGCATATAGAGGTTGACTATCACTTCATTCGGGAGGAGATTTTGAAGAAACAGATTTGTACTCCTTTTGTCACCTCTGACAAGGAGTTGGCAGATATCTTCACCAAGCCGGTTTCTACTTCCTTCTTCCGCATTTGTGACAAGCTGGGCATGATTGATATCTATGCTCCAGCTTGAGGGGGAGTGTTGAAGTATTAGACCGGGCGGCTTCACGGTCTGTTCCAGCGGTTTGTTGACCGAGCGGTCTGGCGGTCTCTCTGGTGCCTGGAGACCGGGCGGTCTATCGGTCTACCTCTGCGGCCTGTTCTATCCTGCTGGAGTTGCCGAGCGGTTAGCCCATCTGTCTAACCGCGCGGCCTATGCGGTCTCCATTGTTCTAGCCGCTCAGTACTGTAAATGTTTAGTCCCACATTGTTTGTATACTCTCTTTCTTATCTCCTCCATTCTATATAAGGGAGGCCATACCTTTGTAAATGATATCTTTTTTGGATAATAAAATTTCAGTTATTCAAAAGTTTATTCGGCTTGTTCTCTACTTTTCGCTTCTTTTCTCTACTTTCTAACAGTCTCGACACACATGTGTCGACACAAGTTTAGTCATCAGATTTTGTGTCGACACTTGTTTATGTGTCGACACAACATAACTCGACACATTATCGAGACTTTACTTAGAAAATTCTGAGTAAAACTTAAGTGTCGACACCATATTGGATGTGTCGACACCTACTTGTCATGTGTCGACACTAACATTCTGAAGTGTCGACACCAACATCCTAGATGTGTCGACACCTTTTTCCTGAAGTGTCGACACCACTATTCTGTGTCGACATAGACTTGTCTATGTGTCGACACCTTTTTACTTAGCCAATTTTAATTCTGTAAACTTACTCTAAGTTTATCATTCCTAGTTCAATTTTGAATCTATTGAACTTAGCTTCTTCTAGGGGCTTAGTAAACATATCAGCTATTTGATTATCAGTTTTAACATATTCTAATAAAATATCTTCTCTTTCTACATGCTCCCTAAGAAAATGATATTTAATTTCAATATGTTTAGTTCTACTATGAGATACAGGGTTATTAGCTATTGAAATGGCACTTGTAGAATCACAGAAAAGTGGAGTTCTACTTACCTGAAATCCATAGTCCTCTAGCTGATGATGTATCCACAGAAGTTGAGCACAGCAACTTCCTGCAGCCACATACTCTGACTCTGCTGTGGAGATAGCCACACTGGTTTGCTTCTTGCTACTCCATGAAATTAGTCTCCCACCTAGGAATTGACAGGTTCCAGTAGTGCTCTTTCTATCCTCTTTGCATCCTGCAAAGTCTGCATCTGAATAACCTGTTAGATCAAAATCTCCATTCCTAGGGTACCAGAGGCCTAGATAGGGAGTGCCCTTTAGATATCTCAATATTCTTTTGACTGCTGTCAAATGAGACTCTTTAGGGCAGGCTTGATACCTGGCACAAACACATGTAGCATACATGATGTCAGGTCTACTATCAGTCAAGTATAATAGGGAGCCAACTATCCCTCTATACAAGGTTTCATCTACAGGTTTCTCTGCATCATCCTTTCTAAGAGACATACTTGACCCCATAGGAGTCTTCATGGTACTGGATGAATCCATACCATACTTCCTTATGAGTTCTAGGGTGAACTTGGACTAACATATGGATAAACCACTTTCAGTCTGTTTAACTTGGAGACCCAAGAAAAACTTCAGCTCTCCCATACTACTCATCTCAAACTGACCTTGCATAAGTTTTGCAAACTTTTTGCAAAGGCTGCTTTCAGTAGACCCAAATATAATGTCATCTACATATATTTGGACTAGTATTACTTTGCCTCTAGATTCCCTAAGGAATAGAGTCTTATCTATTTTCCTCCTTGAGAATTTGTTCTCAATGAGGAAACTAGATAGGGTTTCATACCAAGCCCTAGGGGCTTGCTTTAACCCATATAAAGCTTTCCTAAGTCTATAGACATGATGAGGTAGAGTTGGATCAACAAAACCTGAAGGCTGCTCCACATAGACTTCTTCTTTAAGATTACCATTTAGGAATGCTGACTTGACATCCATTTGGTAAACCTTGAATCCTTGATAGGTTGCATAGGCCAAGAACATCCTTATGGCTTCCAGTCTGGCTACTGGAGCAAAGGTTTGATCAAAATCAATACCTTCTTCTTGCCTATATCCTTTAGCAACCAGTGTAGCCTTATTCTTAATGATGACCCCTTGTTCATCCATCTTATTCCTGTAGATCCACTTAGTTCCTATTACATTGTGGTCTTTAGGTTTAGGAACAAGTTCCCAGACCTTGCACCTCTTGAACTGATTAAGCTCTTCTTGCATTGCTTCAGTCCATTGTGGATCTTATATTGCTTCTTCAAACTTCTTAGGTTCAATTTGTGACAGAAAGCTGGAGTAGATTGCTGCATTCATGTTTCTACTCCTGGTTTGAACTCCTTGTCTTGGATCTCCAATAATCTGCTCAATTGGATGATCTCTTAGATGCCTGTGGGCTGGAGGCATCCTAACTTCTGGTTGAACCACTTCAGCATCTGCATCATGATGTACTCCTTGTATTTCTTCAGCAATTGGCACATGTAGTTCTCCCCCTGGACAACAGCTACTGTCTTCTACTTGCTGTCTTGCAGCAGGCACTTCTTCTATAGTAAGCTTGTCCATTTTCTTTGTCAAACCTGTGGGGCTGCATACACTACTAGACAACTAATTATTAATAAGTTTAGTCTCATCAAAAACTACATGCACTGATTCTTCTACAACTTGTGTAGTCAAGTTGTAGACTCTATAAGCCTTACTATTATTGTTGTACCCAACAAAAATTCCCTCTTGGGACTTGGCAGCAAACTTAGTTAAGTAATACTTCCCATTGTTAAGTATGAAGCATTTGCAACCAAAGATCCTAAAATAGGATAGGTTTGGTTTCCTGCCTTTCACAACTTCATAGGGTGTCTTGTTAAGCCTTTTAGTGATGGTAGCCCTATTTATAACATGGCATGCAGTATTAACTGCTTCAGCCCAGAAGTATTCTGGCAGTGATGTATCACTTAGTAGGGTCCTACCAGCCTCTATCAAGGTTCTATTCTTCCTCTCAGCAATGCCATTTTGCTGAGGTGTTCTAGGTGAAGAGAATTCTTAAAATATCCCAAAGTCTTCACACAGTTTTGTCATGCTATCAGACTGAAATTCAGTACCATGGTCACTTCTAATTTTGACCACTGTACTATTTAGTTCATTCTGAATTTGCTTGACAAAGCTATAGAAGACACTAGGTGTTTCAGATTTCTGTCTTAAGAAGAACACCCAGGAAAACCTTGAGTAGTCATCTACAACTACAAAGGTATAGACCTTCCTACCTAAGCTGTGAACTGGCATTGGACCAAAGAGATCCATATGCAAGAGGTACAAACACCTCACAGCATCTTTGTTCTTTATGCTTCTAAAGGTGGATTTAGTCTGCTTGCCCTTTTGACAAGCTGAGCAAATACCATCTTTAACACACTTAACTTGAGGACCATTCCTCACTAACTCTTTGCTAAAGAGTTTGCTAATAGTCTTGTAGTTAAGATGGGCAAGCCTCTTGTGCCATTTGACACAATGAGAGACTGTCTCATCAGCTATAAGATAAACTGGAGAACCATTGTTCTCAACCATAATGTCTAGGCAGTAGACATTCCTCTTCCTATAACCTGTCAAAATGATCTCTTGATCACTTGACCTCTTGATATGACAACCATTTTTAACAAATGAGATGTCATACCCTACATCACTTAATTGACTTATACTTATTAGGTTGTGTTTCAACCCTTTAACATAAGCCACTTGAGTAATGGTAACTAAGTTTGTAGAAATGTTACCAAATCCTTTGATGATTCCTTTTTCAGAACCACCAAAGGTTACTTTTGGACCATCTTTTATTGGAATATAGTCCTTTAGTAATCCTCTTGTTCCAGTCATATGTCTGGAACATCCACTGTCCAAGTACCATGTAGGGGTATGGCCACTTGGACTCACCTGCAAAAAAGATTAATGAACCTTAGAACCCAAAGAATTCTTGGGTCCTTGGTACTTGTTAGTCTGCAACTTGACAAAACTACCTACTGGCTTTCCACCAGGTAGCTTGCTACTCACTTTGGCACTAACATTGTGCCAACAGTCCACTGCAAAGTGGCCAACCTTGCCACAGCACCAACATTCAAACTTATTGTACCTTTGCTTAGGTACAGCCTTTGCTGTCTTATCTACAGCAGACTTGTTGAATGTTGGGGCTTTGCCCTTGGACTTGGACTTGGACTGCTCAGTCCTTGCAGGTCTAATAAAGCCCAGCCTAGCCTTGTCTTTATGATGAACAAAATCATCAATTAAAGGTAACACTAACTTAGGTTTAGAAAACCTAGCAACTAAGTCCTTCTCCTTCTGAAGATTGATCTCCAGACTCTTAATTTAATCATTCTTAAATGATATAGTACTCATCTGAATCACTGTTATGTGTTTCAGCCTAGCTATCTCATTAAGCTTTTGATCAAACTGCTTCTCAAAATCTGTTGCAGCAGCTTTAAGATCAGCAATTTCCTTTGCCTGACTTTTGGCTAGGGACTTGCTTTTCTTGTAAGCTTGCAACAGCACCTTATATTCATCTATAAGCTGATGAATATCATCCTCAGACTCAGATACATTCTCATCACTTGATGAAGAAGAATCTGAATCTGAACTAGAACAAGAAACTGAACTTGAACTTGAACCTTGTACCTGACTGGGTCCTGGCTGCTCCAGGATTTTGGCACTCTCTGTCAAAGCCATTAGACCTTAGCATTGACTGTCTTCTTGTTCATAAATAGAGTCCATTAACTGCATGAATTCTTCCTCTTCTTCTTCAGCAAACAGCCCTATGTAGGCTTCAGCATCAGACTCAGTTTCTGAAGAAGAGATATCTGATAGAGTCTTCTCTTTCTTGGCTACAAAAGACTTCTCTTTCTTGCCTTGAAGTGAGCCTTTTTCTTGTCACCAGATTCCTTTCTTTTCTCAGGACAATCTGCAATAACATGGCCCTGTCTATTGCAGCAATAGCACACTATCTTAGATCCAGTTGCCTTGCTTGACTTTATCCTCTTCTTATCTTTCTTTGAAGGCTTTTTCTCCTGATAAAAGACTTCCTTTCCCTTTGAAGTAGAAGGTCTTGACCTCCATTGTTTCTTCTTCAAGAATTTCTGAAAGTGTCTAGTGAAGGCAGCAAAGTCTTCATCACTTTCACTGCTCTTAGACTTTGTGCTGACAGACTCATCAGACTCTGATTCAACTACCTCTGGAGGTGGAGTTGATGACTTATTCCTGCACTTTCTGGGAACTTCTGTCTTGAAAGCAACAGTTCTTTCTTTGTGCTCAGTCCTTGTAGACTTCTCCTTCTCTTTCCTCACTATCAATTGCATTTCATAAGATAATAACTTGCCAAACAGTGTAGGAGGAGGAATTTTACCCAACTTAGCCATTTCTCTAATGGCACAGATCTTTGTGTACCAATCTTTGGCTAGGGACCTTAGGAACTTGTCATTTAGTTCATAGTTACTGAACTCTCTTCCATAAGACATGAGTTCATTAACTATTCTGTAGAACTTCTTGTAGCACTCAGTTATGCTATCACCTTTTCCTTGTCTAAAACTCTCATACTCCTGATTTAGCAAGGATTTTCTATCTTATCTTACTTCTTCAGATCCTTCCATATACACTATAAGAGTGTCCCACATCTCCTTAGCTGTCTTACAGTGTATAAGATTCTGAAAAGTTGCATCATCAATGGCACTCACTATTATGTTCTGTGCCCTCTTATCCATTGTGGCTAGGACAATCTCATCCTTAGTCATCTCAGAGAAATCCTTTGGAGTTCTCTGATTTGCATCTAAAACTGAAATCTTCATGGGCACATAAGGCCCTTCCTTTACTGTGATGTAGATTCTAGGGTCTGAGGCCTCCATAAACAGCCTTACCCTTTCCTTCCAGATCCCAAAGATCTCTTTCCTGCATATGGGTAATTTCATGGAACCCAATTCCTTGTGATTCTCAGAGGAACCCATGTTTCTTGATTTTCTTGAAACTGTGTTTTGCCTTACACTGAATCTGCCAAACAGGATCTCCTCAGACTGTTAGTCCTTTTTGAGGAACCTGGCTCTGATACCACTTGAAAGATATGGTACCTAAACACCTAGAGGGGGGGTGAATAGGTGACCTAATCCTTTTTAAACTTTAATGGCAGCCAACAGTTTATATCACAGATTTCTAACTATTCTATCACAGCAAACACACAACATACACAGCAACAATCACAGCACAGCACAGTATACACAGTGGTTTATAGTGGTTCCCCAAGATATGGGTACATCCACTTTCCCCCTTCGCCTATCTAGCAGTGTACTAGATTCGGCCAAACTCCTCTACTGTCTCAGAACCCAAAATGGTTCCTACACCTCAGGCCCAAAGCCTTACAACTCAGCTTTATCCCAAAGCCTACACTCAGCCAACCAAGGCCTACACTCAGCCAACCAAGGCCTACACTCAGCCAACAAAGGCATACACTCAGAGATCTCAATCTCCTACACTCAGGCTCTCAAGCCCTACCCTCAGCCTTTATAATTATAGGCTTACAATTTACTCAGATCCAAAGGATCCTACAAGTTAAAAATGTATTACAAAAATTAACTCAACAACTCAAAAATAAAAGAGGGGAGTTGAGAGTTTCTTGATGAGTTCTTGGAAGAACTCAGCTGGATTCAATCTGACTTAGCTTTCTTCAAAGCTTCTTGAGTAGAACTGAATAAGACTGAATCCTCCTGCAGTTGTTCCTTGACCTCTGCCACTTAAGATCCAGAATGAATCTGAATCCTTCGTCTCAGCCTAGTTCCAGAGGCTGATTTCTTGGATGGAGCCCTCTCTCTCCAACTTCTTAGATCTGCACTTGGACTGCAAGATCTTCTTGTGTTGATACTCTATGTACCACTTTAATAACTTGTTCTTCAACAATCTGAACTTTTGAACCACCACAGTTTCTGTAAACTGTAGGTGCCTATTTATAGGCCTTCTTCATGGTAACCGGCTGGTCCGGTCCATAACTGACTTCTGATATCTCTGACAGGTGCTGTAGACCGGCTGGAACGGCAGCTGTCAAGTCATCCAGTCATTTCTTGAAAATCTCTAACTGTCTGAAAGTGTCGAGACTTTCTGTCTTTAAGTGTCGACACTTATAGTCCAAGTGTCGACACATGCTGTGTAAGTGTCGACACAAGTCTACAAGGTGTCGACACAACTCCTTGTATGTCTCGACACAGATTCTTCTTCAGGTGTCGACACTGAAATTAAGTGTCGACACAAGTACTTGATCTTCTATTTTTACTAAATTCTTCTAAGTGTCGACACATCACCTTTGTGTCGACACAACTTCTTGTGTTGAATCTGTCAAGTGACGACACTGCTTCTTAGTGTCGACACATAGTCTTCAATGTCGATACTTGCTGAGTGTCGATACAGCTCCTTGTGTCGACACACCTTCTTCTTGTTGAGACTTCAGCTGAGTGTCGACACATTCCCTTAGTGTCGACACTTGTACTTAGAATAATTTTGTTGATCTTTCTGATCTTTGCTAAGTGTCCACACAGCTCCTTGTGTCGACACTTTCTTCAAGTGTAGAGTCTTTAGCTGAGTGTCGACACATTGTGCTGGGTGTCGACACTTACTTCATGTGTTGACTCTTCTGGTTGTGTGTCGACACATTGTGCTGGGTGTCGACACATACTTCAAGTGTTGACTCTTCTGGTTGTGTGTCGACACATTGTGCTGGGTGTCGACACATACTTCAAGTGCTGACTCTTCTGCTGAGTGTCGACACATTGTTCTGAGTGTCGACACTTTAACTTAGTCTCTGCAGACTTTTGCTGAGTGTCGACACAGCTCCAAGTGTCGACACTTTCTGGTGTAGACACAGCTTCACTGGGTGTCGACACAGCTCCTTGTGTCGACACTTTCTGTCTGCACTTTTCTTCACTGAGTGTCGACACAGCTCCAAGTGTCGACACTTTCTGTCTGGTGTCGACTCTGCATCCCAGGTGTCGACACAATGACTCCAAGTGTCGACACTGCTTGTCTGGGTGTCGACACAAGTCTTCTTAAGTGTCGACACTTTCCCTCTAGGTGTCGACACATGGACTTAGAAACTTTTTGCTTCAGTCCAGTGATTTCTTAACCTGCACAAGTAAACTCAACATACATCAAATACATTATGATGTATATCATTGAGTTGGGTGAGGCTTCTTCAAATCAGGTACATTTGACCAATGTACCCAACACTTCACAAAGACCAGCATTGGACTTCATTTCAAAGACCAAGACTCAGAAGTAAAGTCTGAATTTCAAATCATTTTGGCTTTCGTCGAACTCAGCTCGATGATCGTCGATATCCGGTCGACAATCTCAGAGATTAGTCTCTGAATTGAGCTCGACAATCTACGAGCTCAGGTCGATGCTTTCTCTTCTGTTCTCGGATATCTCAGATCGCAGATAGTTGATCTTAGCTCGATGATCTCACATCTCAGATCGACGATCTTCTATCTCAGCTCAGCGATTATTGTTCTGTATTCAACTGTCTTGAAGATTTCATTCTTATTTTGTCAACGCTATTTATGGCATCAAATCTCTGGTAGTTTATGCTGATGTTTTCAAGGATTATAGCCATTTCTATTGCAGCATTAACTACAGGTCTTCACAGAGTTATTATATTATATTATATGCCAAAGACAGTTGAGGAAATCATTTATTGCAGTAATTGTAGCCGTTTTGTCTTCTCCTTTATTCCTGCAGAATATTAAAAAGAAATGTTTTCAAAATTCAAAAAGGGGTTTTTCCGATGATTCAATTCAGAGAGAACATAGCAGCGATCCAATTTTTGATCTGGAGTTGGCTGCCAAAATAGGATCTCAGAAAAAGACTGATAGACAGACAGAAAAGATTATTCCTGTTTTCATCCAAAGATATTCTGAAGCAGATCTTCATCAGATTTCTCATTCTGTCAGTAACTTGAAGAAGAATCAAGAAGAACACCTTTTTCAAATTTCAAAACAGAAGAAATTTGTATCCTTTTGAACAAATTGAAGCTAAAGACAAAATTAAAAACCAGAAGAAGAATAAAACTAACAATGTTCAGCAGTGATCGACGAACTTACTTCAGAAGATATTCGTCGAACGGAGCTCGACGAATTGTCTTCAATTCTTCACGATGAGATCGACGAATTATTTACTTCTAAATCATTTCGTGGAACTCAGTTCGAAGAATTGTTTTTGTTTTCGTGGAACGGAGTTTCTCGATTCATATTTTGGAAAACCTTATATATAGGTTTTCGTCAACCTTCATCCCGCGCTTTCTGTTCTCTTTCACTTGAACGTCGTTTCTCTATTTTGCAGGTGATTCCATGGCGATTCCAGCAGGAGCTCTAGCCGCTATGAAGTTTGACACCGGTTTTGATGTCGACTTCGAATCGTTCCAGCACTCAGATCCAATCTTTTTATATATTCTTGAACTTCTGGAAGAACAGAACTTGAAGAACCTAATGACTACCAGGATAAAGTTGGCAGGAACAGAAATCCGAGAATGGGTCTATACTTCATCCACTTCTGAAGACAATACTATGACAGGATCAATCGTGGGTAGCACTGTCTCCTTAACTCCCGCAGTTTTAACTGAAATCTTTGGCTTGAGAAATGGAGAAGAGGAATTAGAAATTGATTCTTAAGAGTTTGATATGATGCTAAATCTGATGGGTTATGCTGGTGACAACCCAAATAAATTGTTAAAGAAGCATCTATCTACAGCATACAAGTTTCTTACTTGGTAAGCATACTGCCCATGACTACATCACAAGACATCAGTTCTTGGTCATGTGTGCAGTAATAAATAAGAAGCAAGTGGATTGGGCTCAGATCCTCTTTGATCTGATAAAGAAGAAAAATAATAAGAAAGAAGTGTGTTTTGGAAGGATCCTAAGGATCTTTCTAAAGGAGAAGGCTACTGAATCCCTGGTCTCCCAGACCATATTCATTAATGCCAGCAAAAGGCTTACATGTGCCTTGTTTGGAAGATGGGAGAGGACAATACCTAAGCCATCCAAGGCTTCTACCTCTTCCACCCCAACTTCTGAAGGCACCAGGGCTGTTAAAGCCACTCCCCACCCTACTGAAGAGATTCATCCAACACCACCATCTCTTCAAGCCCACCTTCCAGCAACCCAAATCCATCCCTCTCCCCCACCTCCATCATCCCCTACTCAACCTCCTACTCCACCAGAATCTTCACATGCTTCACCAGCACCAACTCCTACATCATCTCCACTTACACCTCATTTATTCTCCATACCATCTTTCAATTTACCTCCATCACCTCCCAATTCCCCCTTTCCTCCAGATACACATATGCTAGATGCCCTTCATTCCTCCCTACCAACCTCTACCATCCCTCAACATGCATCCCCTCCAGATGTTCACATACCAGATGCTCCACTCCCAATTCCTCCCACAGTTCCCACTTCTACACCTTCTGCAACACCATCTACCACTCCACCATTGGACACATCAACAATTGCTTCTCTCATTGCCCTCCTCACTCCCCTTCTCAAAACACTCATAGCAGAGGACATTACACCTCTTGCTACTTCAATTACTACCCTATCTGCACAGATCACTGCCCTCACTACTGCCACATCTTTAGTCAGGGGTGAAAGAGCAACTAGATCTGATATACTCTAGAGGGGGGTGAATAGAGTATATGGTGCTTTAAAAACTTTTACAACAATTGTTGTAATATGTGTGATCAGGGAAGCAGAAATAAATCTAATCACAGTACTAAGCTATGCAAAAACTAAACACAGAAAAATCAAGGCCAGAAACAAAAAGAAAGCAAGCCAAAACCAGATGACACAAGGGAATATAGTGGTTCCCCAAACTTGGGTACATCCACTCTTCTACCACCCTAGGTAGGAATCCACTGCAGGATGAGTTGATCAGGTGTCCTGGGCACCAATGAGCTTTTGATAAGGTGCTCAAAAACCAAAGCAGATTTTTTGATCAGGTGTTTTGCCACCAATGAGCTTTTGACAAGGTGCTCAAAAACCAGATTCAAACTTTTGAAGGGAGTTTGAAAAACCCTTTACAGAGTGGGGGTGAGAGAGTGATGGCAGTCTTCTCTTTCTCAAACAACTGAGAAGACTATGTGGATTGATGTCAAAGCTCCCCCTGAATCCTTGAGATCTTCAGGAAGAGAAGCTTTGCTGAGGGTGATAGGCCTTCAAAGGTTGAACTCCAGCAGAAGATGATTTCAGCAATAGCTGAAATGTTGAATGTCTGGAGTCTGGAATATGTTGGCCTTGAACACTTTGAAAACTAAAAGAGATCTGAAGATTTGAAAACTTGATCTCCTTGGATGAGTGTTCTTCAGAATTCTTTTAGACAGAAGATTTTTGAGGTTGTCTCTGTAATCTGTATTGTGTGTGCTTTGTTCTTCTTGTTGTTGGTTCTATTGTGAGAGATTCAAAAATCCTGTCTTTTATTCTCTGGTACAGAATAGAATATTATTCTCTGTCAAGGATAGTCGTTGGTCTGCATTGATTGCATCCTTAATTGCATAATCTCTTCAAGAGGAAAGTCCACAGATATATTCCTTGAAAAATCCCTTGAAACTTGCTCCAGAATTGAATGAAAACGGCTAGCAAATCTCTGAATTAATTGCAGGATAACTCCTAACTGATTTGAATTTGAATTCTGGAAGTTATCTGAAATCGTCGAACTGAGCTCTGCTATCGTCGAGCTGAGCTAAGCGATCTGAAAACACACAGTGCAAGATAATCGTCGATCTGAGCTCAAAGATCGTTGAACTGAGCTCAGAGATAAAGATCTAATGCAGAGTCAAAATCGTCAACCTGAGCTCACCGATCGTCGAATGGAGTTCGACGATATTATGAAGTTGAGCTCAGCGATCGTCGAATGGAGTTCGACGATCTGTCGAAGTTGAGCTAGACGATCGTCGACCGGAGTTCGACGAATCGTCGTGCTGAGCTCGACGATATGACTTAGTCTCCAGACAAAAAATCTTGGTCTTCAGGGCAGCTTCCAAACCTAGACTTCTAACCCTTAGACTCAATTCTAATTGACCTATTAAGCTATACAGAAGGTCAAGAAAAGGTTCCTAGAGACATAGTGATCCTAACCCAAATTAGTAATAGGGTGTTCCAACAAGGGGCCTGGCTTCAGGTCTTACTGAAACCATGCAGGGGGGAGATGTCTGATGATGAAGCTGTAGTAGTTCCAGTAGTAGCAGCTCCAGCAACAGAGGCAGCAACAGTAGCAGCAGATTGTATATAGAATATTGATACAAATGATCTTGATTTTATTAATTTTATTGATACTGACATGGACTTGGAAGAGTCAGTCTCTGAGAAAATAATTACTGGTGGTGATTTCATCATTAATCCCACAGTTAATTTAGAAAATTTGTTGAAGAATTTTGAATTTACAGTTTTGAGATGTCTTACAGCAGAATATACTACTAAGCCATACTTGGCTATTGTACCATATACATCCCCAGTAAGTCCACATATTGCAAAGCAACTCAGTGATAGTTTTGTTGTTCCTGAGCCCATAGTTATTCCAGCTCCTTCAGCTATTTCTTCTGCTCCTAGTTATGTCATGGATGACTCTCCATTGCCAGATCTGGATGATGTGATCTTGGCTGACATTCAACAACGGGAAAAGACAGCTGCTGAAAGCACTGTCAGAGTTGATGACACTCCAGCTTCTTCTATGGCTTTTTCTCCAATTCCTGTTGATATTCCTGATCAAGCTCCTTCTCAACCTGATAAGCCTATCATTTCTGCTGAGGCACTGAAGGCTCTGAATGCTTTATATGATAATCCTCAAAGATTTGATGATGAGGATAGTGATGATGAGGATGATGATGATGATTCTAATGATGAACCATAGAGGAAGCCAGTATCTAAGAAAAGAAAAGCTCCTCCTCCTCCTGCTCCTAAGCCTAATCCAAACAATGACACTCCTTATTACATTCTTCAAAAGATAACACCATATAAAGGGATGGCAGCTTGGATGTGGCTGTCCAAGAATCAGCAGAAGGAGAGGAAGAAAAGCAGAAGATACTCTCCTCCTCCAGTTCAAAGATACAGAAAAGATCCACCTCATCCACCTCCTCCAGCTGCTGGTGCTTCTGGTTCTAGTTCTCAAAGATCTGCCCCTATTCAAACATATCAAATACATCAAGGGAGATCATGAAAGCAGCCAGCACAGGCAATATTCTTCAGGAAAGCAACAGCAACAACATCAACATCAACAACAGCAGCAAACTTTCTCTGCAGATCAAAGAGCCGAAAGTCCTAAAAGACCACCCTCTCTTCCTGTCCCTTTTGAAGATCCTGAGACAGCTACTAATGCTAGAATGGTCAGGTTCCAGGAACTGGTAGGCCTTTCTATGATCAACAAAGCCAAAGCTGAGGGAAAGGATCCTTCTGAATACTCAACAATATCAAAGTACAGGAAGAAGGAACTGAAAAGATTTGAAAAGGCAACCAAGTTCTTTAATGTAGATGACTACATGAAGCTGCACCCAGAAGCAGTTGTCCCCAGGGCTACATCATTGAAGATTATAGGGGCTGCTGACATAACAATGACCAAAGTGCAATCTTCAGATCCTAAAAGAGAAATAATGTTTACAAAGCCAGGAGACAAGGGTAAGGATGCAATGCCAAAGGAAAAGAGGCAGAAGAAGTGATCTTGAACTCTCTTTATCTTTCTGCATTATTTATAACTACTTTATATTTTCTGAACAAAGCTCATGTATATATATATCTGCTGCATGTGTTATCTATCTCTGCCATATATATGTTTTTTTCTGCTTTGTTTATCTTCAGTTTAAGTTTGAGTCTGTGGTTAGTAACCTCACCCAAATAGGAGGAGATTGTTAGATCCCTAGTTTGATTTGGGCTAGGTTCACTAACTTAGGAACATGTGACCCACAATGTATAGCCAGGGTCATACTTGTGTCTTAGAGTCTAGGTCAAGTCCTTAGAGTCAACATCGCATGGACCAGCTATCAACAAGACTGCCAGAGACTCAAGACTTAGAAGATTTCAAGACTCTGTAAAGTGAGTTCGACGTTCGTCGAACTCAGGTCGACGATTGTCGTGCTCAGCTCGACGATCTCAGAGTATATTCTTTGAGCTGAGCTCGACGAACTTGGTACAAAGGTCGACGAAAACTTGGACACTACAACAACACTTCAAGTTCAGAAAACATCAAGATATTCTAAGTCCTTAGTATCAGACTTTGGTCGACGAACTTAGTTCTCAGCTCGACGAACTATATTCTTTGGTCGTCGAATCTTTGGACTACTATAGCATTCTGTCAAGACTATGTTCTCTAGTCTCATGTCGACGAACTCGGTTCTCTAGTCGACGAATTCTGGACTCTTTACTTCAACACTTTCATTAAAAAATTATTCTAAGTCCAGACCGAACTTCAGTCGACGAAGTTATAATCTCAGCTCGACGAACTTGAAGCACAGAATAGGCAAAGTTCAGAAGAGACAACAGTTCAGTTTCCAGCTCGACGATCATGGAACTCAGCATGACGAACAGAAGCCGTCTGTTCGACGAACACAACATCTCAGCTCGACGAACTGTGTACTCAGTTCGACGATTTCTGTCAACTGTTCGACGATTCCAGACTAAGTCATTTCCAGCCCTATCCCCGTTATTATTGAAATAATTCCTTGGTAATCAATGCTCTAACATTCTCTAAATATAACCGTTAGAGGAGCATTGATTGGGATATTCTCCAGGATTATTGCTTGCCATTTTTTCACGGGACAGTTGGGGAAATTATTCAATGCTGCTTATTCTCTAGGCCGTCAGCATTGAATGAAGAAGGAATTCAAAATTCGAAAGACCAATTTTCCCAGGAAAATATAAAAAGAGATTTTTTTTTCTCTTTTCTCATTGATAACAAACAGATACACAACAGACTGACAAAAAAACATTATTCCTGCTTTCATCCAAAGATATTCTGAAGCAGATCTTCACCAGATTTCTCATTCTGTCTGTAACTTGAAGAAGAAGCAAGAAGAACACCTTTTTCAAATCAAGAGTCTTCCTGTTCTTCTTCTCCAGGACCTTGCTAAGACATTAAAGCACCATCAGTCTAAAGTTCCTGGATCAAGTCTCTCAATTGAAGGCCTATCACCATGTGCAAAGCTCTGGTTCTCCTGAACTCTTCTACATCTCAAGGGGAGCTTTGACAACATCACTGAATCCACATAGTCTTCTCATTATGATTGAGAAAAGAAGACTTTCATCACTCTCTCATCCCCACCTCTATAAAGGGTTATCATCTCCCTTCAAAAGTGATTCCTGGTTTCAAGTCACCTGATCAAAAGACTTGAGGATTTGGTTTTTGAGCACCTGATTAGAAGCTCATTGGTGTCAGCACCTGATCAAAAACCAGAGTGGATTCCTACCAGGGTGGTAGAAGAGTGGATGTACCCAGGTTGGGGAACCACTATAAAATTTCTTGTGTCGTCGGTTGCCCCTTGTTTTCTTTTTGTTCTTGTTGTGCTTGTGTTTTTAGGACTGTTGTATGCTTATTTACTTTAGTTTAATTCTACACCTTTTAATTACAGCAAAAGCTGTAATAGTTAGATAAGGACCTATAAATACTCTATTCACCCCCCCCCCCCCTCCTCTAGAGTATATTAGATCTAACACATCACTTTCAGAATCACCCCTCCATTCTTCACCAAGTAATTAGCATTCATCTCCCCTATCAGTTTTGAGGAGTTTCCAAGCCAATTGGGCCCAAGGGGAGGTGAATTTCAAGGGATTTCCACTAAGGCCGAAAATCACCATTAATGGTGATAATGGCAATTCATGCCTTGACCTCTCCTCTCCGCAATTGGTTCTTTAAACATCTTTAGGGAGTGGAGAGGAATAAAACCCCCCTCTTTTCTGAAGAATTCGAGCCCTCTGTGCAAGAATCACCATGACGCCCAAAGCTTCACGACCAAGAATGGGGGACCGACGATCGGCGCGGCTAACCACCCCCACTGAGGTCTGATCCTCTTCCCCTCTCCTAGTGCTATATATAGATCGGTTTAGGTAGAGAAATCGGGCTCAAGTGAGCCTGATTGGGATCTTGTATTTTCGGATTTTTCATGGAAAATGGTGGTGTGAGCTTGCCGGAAACCGCCGCCTCTGGCGGCATGGTCATCGTCAACCGCTAGCCACCACCTCAACGGAGCTGGTGGTGGTGGTGGCCGGCAAGGGAGGTGGCCGGGGTGGCCGTAAAGTGGAGTGGAAGAGGCTCCAGGTCGGGACAATCACGGCCCTTGGCTGGAGGTTGAGGATGAGCGGATGCCATCCATTTTGATCAAGGTATTTTAAATGATATTAATGTTATTTGATTTTCTGGAGATTATTAGCAGTAGATGGTTTTAAATATTAAAAATACTTAGAGGTCTCTACTGTAAAAGTCTCCAACATGAAAATTGTAGTACATGAAGTCTTGTTTAATTTACAATTTATTTGAACCAATTTGGAAACCTGTTGTGACCACAACACTCGTTTTGGTGCAACCTATACATAGGCATGACTAGACATTAGAATTAGTGCCCACACCAAACCACTCATCCAAATGCTTTGAAATTTGTAATATAGGCTCCTCATAACCTTCCTCTTAGTTTTTCCAAAAATCAGAATTTTTGGAAAACATTTTTCTATAGTTTTTTGGGAAAATTTAATAAACCATATATAATTAAATTAGGTGCCTTAAACACCTCAACAACCCCCAAAGTTTTGGTGGGTGACCTTGGGAGATATTATAAGGCTCTGGTAAAAATTTCACCCCATTTGGGTTTGTTTTGATATGGTATTTGTGTAGGCAAAGATTGACCCTTTTAGGTCAAATTAGGGCAAAAGTGCTCTAAGTGTTCTTGAGTTAGCCAACCTCACCCAAAGGAGATGGAATTTGGCACTCTGCCTTCTAGGACATGAAACACCCCCACCACTGATTTTGGTTAGAATTTGAAGGGTGGAGCCCTAGAACTCTAGGGTAGGCTCTATGTGTGTTAACCTAATGTTTGAAGGTCATGTTGTCATATGACCTCGAAATGACTTGAAATTTGGTGGAGAGGACTCTAGTGTAATTAAGGTCCTCTGGTTAAAATCCTATTGGATTTAGAGGTTGTTAAACCCCTCAAAACCCTAACCCTAGCTTAGGGAACAAATCTTAAAATTATATGTTAGGCTATTAAAACTCTGTAAAGAGTAGTAAAACTTGGGTAGTGTGGTCATAGGGTTAGTCTGAGTCTCTGGTAATTTTATTGAAAATTTTGGAATAATAATTTTAGTATCTGCTTTGCAATACATGTGTTAGCCCTTGATAATCATTTGTTTATTATGATCTCACAGTTCACTGGAAAATTATGTAGTTTGGACAGCGGAAGTCTTAGAATATTATGCTCATACCTGAATTTTGTTATAATTTTTAGATGCATATTTCCAGTACTTACTTCACAAGCTTATAAGTATGGAAACATGTTCAATAATAGATTCAGAGCTCAATACTTGCTGGAAAATTGTGAAACTTAATCAGTGGTGTTCTTAGGTCAATATGCTCATGTGCAAATTTTATCACAATTTTTAGATGTAGAATTTTTGTACTTATTTCATTAATTTATGAAAGTGGGATGTTATTCAAAATTAAAATTAGAGTTCATTATTCACTGGAAAATTAGGAAACTTGGCCTGAAGTGTTTATATGTCATTATAGTCATGCTTGAATTTTCTCATAATTTCTGGAAGTTTATTCGCAACACTTGTTTCTTTAATTGATATTTATGGGTTTATATTCAAAAATTTGATCAAAGGCCTAAACCTTGCTGGAAAATTGGAAGATTTTGAATTTACAGTAAAATAGCTACCTTGTATTTATCATAATTTTGTGAAGCATTTTTCATGACTAAAAAATGTACTTCATATTCAAAACTAGGGCATTTGGATTTTTAGGAAAATAAATAAAATATCAGTTAAATTAGAAAAATTATTGTTGGGTATTGTATCCACGATTACCTAGATTTGAGGAAGCCCCCTGTCAAGCTAAGATGAATTCACAATGTATTTGATGAAACATTTTAAGTTGTACTTGCAGTTTCTCCACGCTAAGTGCACACCAATGTCAGGGTGCAGTAGGTCAATATACACGGGTCTGCACGACGTAATCCCTCGTTGAGCAGATCAGTGTGTTGGCCTATGTGTACTCTCTCTATTGGAGTGCACTTGCTTTCAAGTACAGGGCCGTTCATATGCAAGCAAAACAAGGAGCATGGAGGATCAAGGAGCAGCTCCTAGGTGGAAGACGAAAAATCGTCCAAGGCAAATTCGACGAGAATCACCAAGTGATTCTCGCCGAATCGGCGAGAATCACTAGTGATACTCGCCGAATCGACGAGAATCACTAGTGATTCTCGCCGACTCCTCTGGCCACCTCTAATTGGTGCCAAGTAAGATTCGGCGAGAATCACTAGTGATTCTCGCCGAACCAGTGGCCAAGCAGCCCATATACACAAAGTAAAATTCGTTGAGAATCAATAAGTGATTCGACGAGAATCACAAACGATTCTCGACGAATCGTCGAGAATCACTTGGTGATTCTCGCCGATTCGTCGAGAATCGCCTGCGATTCTCGCCGAATTTTCCTTGGCGTTTTCTCTGGAATTTCCTGAACCAGATTCTGCCTTTGGACCAGTTTGAACCGGATTTTGGGGTTATACCTGTGGGTCCCACAACGGTCAAATTTGTTGTATCTACAGGTATAAATACATGGGTATTTTGAACAGTAAATCCACGGATAAGAGAGAAAGAAAAACCGAGCCGCAACGTAACCCTAAATTCGCGAAATCGCTCCGCTCCGCCGCCGCCGCTCGCGTCAAGTGGTCGCCGCTGCTGATCGCTCTTCTTCCCGATCTCCGGTGACAGAAGCTTAGCAAAGCTGAGTCTCACGCGTCTATCAGGAGATCTCTTGTCTCTCGATTTGTTGACCGGGAAAAACTCCCCCGTCCGAATCGATCGAGACGACTGATCCTAGAGTGACTGTTGGTAGACCTAGCTTGCTTCGCTACGAAGTTTAGATCTCCAAGTTCTGCGCCGCTCTTCATCGTAGCCGCCGATCCCGAAGCTAGCCGCCGCTCGTGTGCCGCCGCCGGTTCCAGGGAGATCTTCTCCAAGTGAGACCAAGGTCGTAGACTCTTCATCGACCTCGAGAACACGTCGTCGACCGAAGAGGAACACCGTAGTCTCTGAAAGAAGTTTGTATCTCATATACATTCCATATTTACTTTTGTTGTAAAGGAACTTTTGTTCCGTGTTGAAGGGTTGGGTGCAACCCGTTTTGTGGGAGTGTTGACTCTCACGTGTGGAAGGGCTCCTTCCGTTAGTGAAGGGATTGGATTTCAATCCCGTTGGAGAAGTGACCGAGTCATCCCTTGTTGGGGAGATAGGTCGAAGGGGAAAGTGGATGTACCCAAGTCGGGGAACCACTATAAATTTGCTGTGTTCTGTGTGCTGTGCTTGTTGTTTTTATTGTGCAGGTACATCCGTAAATTCCACAAAAGAACCACACGTCACCTATTCCCCCCCATAGGTGCACATAGCTGACACTAGGTGGACTTTCAACCAAAATGCCTATGTCCGTTCTCGCATACGGACGCTAAACAACGGGGACTTTACATATCTACCCGAAGGAACGCCTCCAACTCTTCGCAAACTCGCGAGAGAGGCTTCCTATGCTAAGAAAGAGAGCTATCATGCTCACAAGTGAGGATCGTACCCTTGCGTTCCTCTTCGGCGCCATCGAAATGTAATCGGATAGAAATCACCGCGCTTGCGTTGCCTCCGTGGATCCGGAGTCGGCTTGCGATTCGGAGCTCCGAAGCTCCTCCAATGGCGGATCTAGCTCCTCTTCCTCTAGCCCTGGGCTCTTCTTCTCAAAGGTTTGGAGAGAGATCAAGTGATGAAAAGTGGATTTTTCTTAAGTCAAACCCGTGTATATCCTCCCAGGAACCATCCCAGCCGTCGGATCTCAACCTAAGAAAACGAGCGGCTTTGATTCGGGGCTGAAATGCCCAATCTGGACCGAACACGGCTTGGCACACGCCCGTGTCCAGGGCCGTGTGCCGCATTCGCCGTCAAAATCGAATCTTCTGAACACGCACACGGGTACCGAACACGCCCGTGTTCGAGCTGACACGCCCGTGTTCCAGCTGACACGGCCGTGTAGCCGGCCGTGTACCCATGATTTTTCCCCGTTTCAACCCGAGCACTGCACGGGTTCTAGGACACGCCCGTGTCCTTGCCCGTGTCACATTGACACGCCTGGGCCCCCAGGCCGTGTACACGGGACATTTCGTCGAGGGGAGAAACGACGACTCGCTGACACGGTCTTGGACACGCCCGTGTCCGAGGCCGTGTGCCTTGTCTCGACGATCGTCGAGTGAATCTCGACGATTTCACCTGACGATCGTCGACACGGGTCGACACGCCCTGCGACACGCCCGTGTCGCAGGCCGTGTTGCCCATTCTCGACGAATCGTCGAGAATAACTCGACGATTTCACGGCTAAGTGTCGACACGGGTCGACACGCCCTGCGACACGCCCGTGTCGCAGGCCGTGTGCCCATTCTCGACGAATCGTCGAGAATAACTCGACGACTTCGCGGCTAAGGTCGACACACGCTTGACACGCCCTGGGACACGCCCGTGTCCCAAGCCGTGTGTGCCTTCAGCCAGAAACCAAAACTGGCCCAAAACGTCCCCCTTGCTCCTTTGAGTTTCGGGGCGTTACAGTATCAGAGGGAGGTTACTCTTCAAAAGGTTAAAACCTTGAGTAGAATCCTGCCACCAGTGTCAAAAGTATGGATCTGGATTATGACGTATTGCCACTCAAACTCCCTGCATGCAAAGATTATTTATCCCATCTGGAGGATGAGAGTGTATTTCACCTGGATGCCATCGATCCACGAGCATCCCTCATCCTGGAAGAGGGTCCGTTTATCCCCATGAAGACCTCCGACTCTGGGATCCAAGTGCCCATGGGCATTGCTGAGATGTCTGAGATGGAACTATCTCTATTTCACTTGGACGAGAGGATCGACAAATTATCATGGATGTCTGGTCTAGAGCCTCTCGCTCTAGATTGGAAAAATGTACAACGGCTAAATCTCTGTGGATGATGATCTCAGAGCTGATGGGGGGGTCAGAGAAAGCTGAAATATGCTGCCAATCAGAGGATGAGGCGTATGTGGGGGTCCTCACTTCTGAAGATGAATGCAAGGATCCTTCGGATTGCATCAGAGCTCCAGTATCCTTGTCAGAGACTGAAGAAGATAGTGAGGAAAGCAGCTCCGACGAGGACGAAACATTGGTCACTGATTCTAATGACAATAACTCAGATGAGAAGGTATCATCTTCATCCTGCCCCATATCTTTCGACTTTTCTGAAGACAGAAACTGCTCTCCTCCAGAAAATACTGATTCCCTGAAGAGAGCCCTTCAGGAAAGCAATCTACTTGCTGAGGAGCAAGCTCGAGAGATTGCTCGACTGAAGATCTTGTTGGTTCTCCAATTGGCGTCCAACAAGGTCAAGGACTCTAAGATCTCAGCTCTAGAGAATAGTCTAGAGATAATGAAAAACGTATAGTATCTAACTTTTCCAAAGTTGATGCTATAAAGAGAAAACAAGAAACCGGGTGGATCTCCCGGATTATCCAGGGATGGAGAAATGGGGAAACGGTGTTCCGACCTCCCACTCCAAGCGGGAAGGCAACTCATCATGCCTTCAGGTATGACCACAGGAATAATCGTGGTCACTGCAAGGGTGATTTGTCCCCATGTGGAAACGTCCATAGTGCAAGAGGCGTCATGGCCACCCATGAGGAAATACCTAAGGCTCATTCTGAGCCCTTTGTATTCACGGCCACTGCCACAACAAAGTGTGGATCTGCATGTCCTAGTTCACAGAAGAATTCTCTCCATTCGAGGACACGGGATAGGGAGAATAGAAGTCATGATGTCAGGCGTCATGGAGCCTCAGCAAGGAAGATGCCTGAAAGAATGGCACCACCTTCTCGGCCTCATAACGCTCACATCATGAATTCGTTCCACCCTTCATCATGCCTCGATGGAAGAGGAATTTGTGCAACAAGAATATGCCCTATCCCTTTGAGACCTAGGACCGTGACTACATCAGTCACTAGATCAGGTCGAAAACGGCGATACAACATTCACTCTTGTTGGTGCTGCGGCAAAGTGGGACACTTTGCCATTGACTGTTGGCACAACCTCTCTGTGCCCACAGCAAGGGCTTATCCACATTATAGGGACAGAGGCAGTCTTCCAGACAGGTTTTCTCAAGGAAGGCAGTTGCGTGCTTATGCTAATAGAAACCTAGGACCCAATATGATTTGGGTTCCTAAGGTAAAGTAATTCTGTCTTGCAGGGTAGTCTAGATCCCCGTAAAGACGATGGGATCTGGACAGTAGGTGGCTCAAGGCTAACGTGGAACAAGCATCTGCAATATCAGATGTGCTACCTGTTTGAGCATACTCACATTGGGCTTCTGATGTGTTCTACCTGTGGGACTAAGCCAATGACTCTCCAAAATCCCAGGTAATTTTGATCAGTTCAAGGACTTGTGTCATGATGGATCCTCATTCAAAATATATATACTTATATATATCATCATATACAGATCCTTCTTTGTATATTAGTGTATGTATGCACGTCTAAGGATTGGTTAACTTGATGCATGCAAACCTTTACACCTCAATAAAGGGTTAGCGAAGACATGTCGTTGTAAATCTCGACAACATACAATTGACATTAAGAAGACTTTGCAAAAACCTCAGTAAAATTCAAATAGATTGACTTTAGAATATACTTGTATTTGTCATTCTTTTATTGACTTGACATCGGAAAAATTTCTAAAATATTGCTAGCTTCTCAAATGTGAAAATCCCTAGTCAAGAGACCCCTCAATTTCGAATCAGATAAATAGTATCAGAAGCCGAATTAATCAAATCTCCTGAATCCCGCCGAATTTGACAAAGCCGAATCAGTCAAATACCGCAAGACCCTTCGCATTCTTGACAAATTTCGCCGAATTGTTTAAATCCCGCAAAACCTTTCACCTTCCTCACAACTCCCGCGTCACGCTGCAGCAAGTACCCCGACACCCTGGTGACCACAGTGGGAGCTTCGCCGATTCTTCCCGCAAGAACTCTTCCGACAACCCGCAGGAGTTCTTCCGCCGATTCGCAGCAGCTCGTGAGGTCTCCTCCTAAGCTCCCGCTAGGGTCTCGCAAAGTTCTCTTCGAAAGGATCCCGACGACTCTCGCCGAAACCCTCAGCCCTCCGACGCTCTCGTCGAAGTGAGCGATTCGCTACTGTGTTTCCCACAGGATACTCTTCCCACAGGATCTTCTTCCCGTGAGACTATAGCTAGGCCGAATCCCACAGGATACTCTTCCTTCCACCGAAGATCTTCCCGAAGCTCATCAACTCTCTTCCGTGGAAGCCCTTAGGTAACCTTCTCCTCTCCCGCACTTGGACGCGCTCACTAGTGATGCTTTCTTTTTGAATGTTCACTAATGCTTAGAGTAGGGCTTCTCTCTAGATCTTCAATGGCTCCAAGGACTACTGCAGGCTGATTTCTGGCTGCGAGCTGGTTCGCACTGGATTCTCTCATGCCTCGGACGAGTTCCGGAATATCATTCTCATGCTGGAAGAGGCCGGGCTAACCTTCATATTGGAGCACCCTTGCAAAGTCCTGGATAAAGAGGTGCTGGAGTTCTTCTCTACCGCAAGACTCCGAGATAGAGACTCCATCATCAAGAGCAAGGTGGCTGGGACAACAGTAAAGATGTCTGCCAGTAAGCTAACTCGCTACCTGCAGCTCTCAAGTTCGGAGCAGGAAGATTATCTGGAGGACGAGGACAAAGCCAGAACCCTCTTGTTTTGCGGTCTTCCAAGAGGCACTCGATCAGTAAAGAGAAAAGAGATGAATGAAGAAGGGAAGCTCCTATCTGACGTCATAGGAAAAGTACTCATCTGCAAGCCAGGCTCCCATGATCATATCTCCGGAGATATGTTCAAAATTCTCATAGCTGTGGTCTGCGAAAGAGGTTCAACTGGGGGAGTTGCTGTTCCAAAAGATCAAGGACACTCTGGGCACTCCAAGCTTCGGCCGCATCATTAGTCTATATCTCAACCAGCTCAACGGAGACAAATTCGACATGAGCAAAGGAGTTCCTCTCCATTACTTGAAAAAGATGGATGCTACTGTGTTTGATCGATGGGAGCGGCGCATCGGGCAGCCTGCTGTGGAAGAGCAAGAGGAAGTATCTCCAGCAGCCTCCCCTGGTGAAATTCCTGATACTGTGACTGCAGGAATCGAGGGGGAGACTCTACCCACTCATGTGGATATAATATCTGAAATCGCCCAGGTGGCCAAGGATGCGGTGGCCGAAGTTCATGAAGAAAGTGAACCTGGGTTGGAGGATGAGGAGGTCTTGAACAGAAACACTCAAAGACCTGAAGCTGAAGCACTGGACACTGCTGATCAAGAAGTGGAAGAAGCTGCTGAAATGGATGAATTTTGGATGAGGACGGACCGAGGACGATGAGAATGAGGACCATGAAGTGTTGGAGACTCCGGATCCCGTTGAACCTCCATCTGATAAGTCTGCACCAGTGGAGGGGGAGTTTGATAAACCTCAAAGAGGCTGCCAACATTCCTTCTATAGAGACTGTGATGGTATCCAGCTCCACCGATGCGTCTGCTGACGAGCAAGAGCAAGGCCAAGAAGTGCCTCCAGCTATTCCATTACGCGATGACCTAGCCATTCACATGTACATATAATTCAGGGCATCGTGAATGAGCTTAAAACCTCTTTTGATAAAGCTCAGAAAACAATGCTGCAAGAGATTAAGACTTCTGAAGATCTCATGCTGAAGAATATGGTGGAAATCAACCATAAGCTGGACGTGATGGAGAAGAAATTCGAAGAAAAGTATAACGCGGCCGGCGAAGCTGTCACACTGTTAATGGCCGGCTTGAAAAAGAATACGGATACTCTGGCTGTTGTCAATCAGAACGCACACGTTGTAGCCAACAATATTCTGAAATTTGATGGTAACATGGTCACTTTAAATGCAAATCAGCAGGCCCTAATCACTTAATTCGGCAAGACAACTAAGCATATTGATGACTCCTTGCACTCATATGCCAATTGCATACCTGACGAAGCCAAAAAGGGGGAGAAGGAGTATATCGCTAAGCTGGCCGAGCTCCAAGAAAGCATGGATGCAAACTTCGCACAATCAAGCAAATACGTCTATGAGAGTTGCTAGTGGATGCTTCAACAGGCACTGGGCACGTTAGGCGTCGTCCTACCTGATCAACCTGCCGGTATTCAGGTTCCTGAGACATCGAAGGCAGCTGAGGAAGTAAATATTCCTGAGGATGTAGTGCAAGTGCAGCAGAAATTTTCACAGATGAAGCTGATGCTAGGGCTCTCTCCAAAGCTAAATTGAGGAGCATGTTTGACCAAGAGGCCTTAGCAAAAGCCAGGGGAAGAGAAAAGCTCAGGAAGGGACCTCCAAGGAGACTCCAGCTGAGAAGCGAATCAGAATGAGTGAGGAGGATGTACGAAACGAAAGGTGGAGTCCAGTTTCAAGGAACATCATCTTAGACACCTTCCGGCTGTACGAAAGAGGAGAGATCAATCGAAATGAAGCATATAGCCAGTACGAATGGGAAACGCACAAAGCATTGAAGCGAAACGCAACATCTTTTTTAGAAACAACAAGGATCCAGACAAAGTTGCTCCTCCTAGGTACTACCCGAAGCCCAAGGAATACATGGAAAGGCAAAGCAAAAAGTACTTGGCTCAAACTCTGAAGGGTGACGTAGCTAAGGACAAATAGTCATTATTTTATAGCCGGTCACTGTGTCTTAAGAACGTTTAATGATTATTATCATATGAACAATTCTGAATTATATGTGAATATATTTCTCTTGGTATATATATATATTCTTGAATGTGTGAATGACTCAAGTCCTGTTCTGATTGCATATATTCCTTGTGTTGCATATTTAATTTTTAAATGCTATAATTATTATTTGATAGGTGTTATTCATCTTAGCTAGTAGGGTTTTGGCTTCGTCAAATAGGGGGAGATTGTTGGGTATTGTATCCACGATTACCTAGATTTGAGGAAGCCCCCTGTCAAGCTAAGATGAATTCACAATGTATTTGATGAAACATTTTAAGTTGTACTTGCAGTTTCTCCACGCTAAGTGCACACCAATGTCAGGGTGCAGTAGGTCAATATACACGGGTCTGCACGACGTAATCCCTCGTTGAGCAGATCAGTGTGTTGGCCTATGTGTACTCTCTCTATGGAGTGCACTTGCTTCAAGTACAGGGCCGTTCATATGCAAGCAAAAACAAGGAGCATGGAGGATCAATGAGCAGCTCCTAGTGGAAGACGAAAAATCGTCCAAGGCAAATTCGACGAGAATCACCAAGTGATTCTCGCCGAATCGGCGAGAATCACTAGTGATACTCGCCGAATCGATGAGAATCATTAGGATCTCGCCGACTCCTCTGGCCACCTCTAATTGGTGCCAAGTAAGAATTCGGCGAGAATCACTAGTGATTCTCGCCGAACCAGTGGCCAAGCAGCCCATATAACAAAGTAAAATTCGTTGAGAATCAATAAGTGATTCGACGAGAATCACAAACGATTCTCGACGAATCGTCGAGAATCACTTGGTGATTCTCGCCGATTCGTCGAGAATCGCCTGCGATTCTCGCCGAATTTTCCTTGGCGTTTTCTTTGGAATTTCCTGAACCAGATTCTGCCTTTGGACCAGTTTGAACCGGATTTCGGGGTTATACCTGTGGGTCCCACAAACGGTCAAATTTGTTATATCTACAGGGTATAAATACATGGGTATTTTGAACAGTAAATCCACGGATAAGAGAGAAAGAAAAACCGAGCCGCAACGTAACCCTAAATTCGTGAAATCGCTCCGCTCCGCCGCCGCCGCTCGCGTCAAGTGGTCGCCGCTGCTGATCGCTCTTCTTCCCGATCTCCGGTGATAGAAGCTTAGCAAAGCTTGAGTCTCACGCGTCTATCCGGAGATCTCTTGTCTCTCGATTTGTTGACCGGGAAAAACTCCCCCGTCTGAATCGATCGAGACGACTGATCCTAGAGTGACCGTTGGTAGACCTAGCTTGCTTCGCTACGAAGTTTAGATCTCCAAGTCTGTGCCGCTCTTCATCATAGCCGCCGATCCCGAAGCTAGCCGCCGATCGTGTGCCCGCCGCCGGTTCCAGGGAGATCTTCTCCAGTGAGACCAAGGTCGTAGACTCTTCATCGACCTCGAGAACACGTCGTCGACCGAAGAGGAACACCGTAGTCTCCGAAAGAAGTTTGTATCTCATATATATTCCATATTTACTTTTGTTGTAAAGGAACTTTTGTTCCGTGTTGTAAGGGTTGGGTGCAACCCGTTTTGTGGGAGTGTTGACTCTCACGTGTGGAAGGGCTCCTTCCGTTAGTGAAGGGATTGGATTTCAATCCCGTTGGAGAAGTGACCGAGTCGTCCCTTGTTGGGGAGATAGGTCGAAGGGGGAAAGTGGATGTACCCAAGTCGGGGAACCACTATAAATTTGATGTGTATTCTGTGTGATGTGCTTGTTGTTTTTATTGTGCAGGTATATCCGTAAATTCCGCAAAAGAACCACACGTCACCTATTCCCCCCCCCCCATAGGTGCACATAGCTGACACTAGGTGGACTTTCAATTATAAGTTTCCGAATTTGTTACATATTTGACATAATAGTTATCCCATAATAATCTTAGGTCATTTGGAAGAGTACTTGGGGTGTCTCCCTTGTACATGTCATGTAGCCCTTGCTTTGTGAATAATAAGATGAGGTAGTGTAGGCTAGCATGGAGAGTCAGATGTACCTAGGGTTAGCTCAACTGAAATATTAATAAAGGGATTGTCACGAGTAGAAAACAATAATAATAAGTGCCTTGAGAAAGGGAGCTTTGGGCTTCAGCCCATCGTAGCTCGTAGTGCCCTTGAGAACCCTTCGCCGGGTAGGCCCTGGGAAGTCCAAGGTTAACCTTAAATCGTAAGGATAATGTGAACAAGAGCAACTCCTAATAATAACACCATCCTAAAAACACACGTTCACTTATCTTAGCTAAATTGGAAATGAATGGATAGTTTAGACCCACGGTTGGTGGGCTTTCGTTATAGAGATAAGAGGACTTGATAGTCCGAGGTGTTGTAGGCAACTTGGTGGACTTGGTAGTCCGGTGAGCTGGAGGCTCGGAATTATAAATTACCATGTTGCATGTGCATAAAAGTGGTCGGTCTTCAGTATTGGATGGTCGTTCGCACCGACGTCAATACATTGACTCGGCGGGTGTGGATGTCACTTGGCCAAAGAAAGACTGGTGGATTTGCCAGCATTAGTACACAGTGGCTCCACTTGTGTGTTCTTAGTGTTGAGGCGTACGTAAGGGCTAGGCTAGGTAGCGCGTATGCCAGTCTAGGAGTGTGGCGGCCCAGCCCACTGTCTCCGTTTGCCACGATGGGAGGCTCCTGAGCGTTTAGCTAACTCCAAAACCGGGGAACTAAAGGTCTGTGCGCATAGAGTCGGGTGCGTGTGTTGCATTTGTATGATTCATGGCATAACATAGAATAGCATAAATCATTGCATTTAAACCTGACACCTATCGTATAAATTGGTATGAGACAGTTTATACAATAGGCGCTGCAAAATGACCCCTTGGTCTATAGGGTTAATCACTATAAATCAATGGTTAGTTTTTGTCACTGTTCTTACTTTCTGTTCAGTTCTTTTATATTTACCTTACTGCTCAGCACTTTAGTTTACTGTTATATTCATGTTATGTTTTACTGTCATACTTCTGTTAGTTTAGGAGCCATCTGTTTGTTATACACTCTGCCTTGTTGTCCTTCTCTTCACTCCTCTCCGCTCGGTGCCTAGGAGCCACTGGGAGAGGGGAGGGGATTGTGAATGAGTCTAGTTTGACTGACGGTCGGTGGACCATAACATTTTAGGTGCACCGGATGGGAGACAGGGACCAGCCCCAGGAGATGCAGCACCAGCGAAGTACGGTGCAGATGGAGGTGGGCCAGTCTAGCTCAGGTGCGCCTGCTTCTAGATCCGTGAGTGGTGACGCTTAGTTTTAGATTTACTTCCGCAAGTGACTTGTAGTGAGAATATGATGTACCGGGCATAAACCCGTTTTACTTTGTTTCGTTGTTTTCTCTTTTAGACCATTATGATGTGGACATGTGGCTGTGTTTTCCTCTTTATATATTACATTGTGGACTTGGATGTTTACTTCATTGTTATATACTTCATGTCGTTGGTGATCGAGATGCCCAGCAGAATCGGCGTTTCGTGGTGTCGACCTCCCTAGGGGATGGAGTCACCGCAAAATGACGGTTCTGGGCCTAAGACCCCGGTGGTTTAAAATAAAAAAATGAGGTCTTACATAATGTTCGCATCTAGTACTGATTGTCTTCTTCTGAATGTCTGCTTCTTGAATCTTCAACTGATGATAGCCTGACCTGAGATCCAACTTTGAAAACATACAAGCACCGTCAAGTTGGTCAAATATATCATCAATCCTGTGAATAGGATACTTGTTCTTAACCGTCAACTTGTTGAGCTCGTAGTAGTCAATGCACAATCTCATACTACCATCCTTCTTTTTCACGAACAGAACTGGTGCACTCCAAGGCGAAGTGTTGGGGAGAATAAAGCCCAAATCAAGCAACTCCTGCAAGTGGACCTTCAACTCTACGAGTTCTCTATGAGCCATGCGATAAGGGGACTTGGCCACTGGTGCTGCTCTAGGTAGAAGATCGATCTAAAAGTCAATCTCCCTAGTAAGAGGGGCACCTAATAATTCCACTAGGAAGACATTAGGAAATTCTCAAACCACGGGTACCTCCAGCAACTCGATCTTGGCTTCTACCTTCATCAGCACTAGAAAGGTTTCACAACCCTTGTTGATGCATCTCACATCCTTCATGGACGAGATAATCAGTTTGGCAACCCCCTTCATGCCCTGAAATGTAATAACGATATGGTTGGGTCCTTTAAATTGTATTAGCTTATCCCTGCAATTTATCTTGGCGTTGACAGCCGATAACCAGACCATCCTCACAATCAAATCAAAACCTGCGATAGGAAGAAGCAATGCTTCTACAACAACCTCAGCTTCTCCAAATTGCATTGGAACCATGCACCCATCTCTGGTCTGCAAGAGGGATCCCATTAGGCATCGTGACCTCTAACGATACTATCTATGGAAAGACTTCTAATCTCAACCTACGCACTAGAGATTGTGCTATGAACGAGTGTGAACCGCCCGTGTCAAAGAGAATCTTGGAAGGTATATTATGAATCATAAGAATTCCTACATGAATGGTTGGACGAGGAAAAAAATGATAGTGTCATTGAGGAGGATCTAAATACATTTTCTCTAAGAAAAACCTAACATAACTCATACATGTCACCACATCCTCTTGCTCCTATGCCTCCTGTTGACCAAGCTCATAAGCTTTGGGCTGCACTGTACATCGTACCAGAGTCTGCCTTACTTTAGAGCCCATCGGTGCCTTTCCTTTATCAGCTCTGCTAGGACCACCGGCCTCAAACTTTGACAACAGAAAGATTTTACAATATGAAACTGTGGTAGCCAAAGTAATTAAAATATGATTGAAAACTTAAGCTTAGATTACCTGAGTCACGCTAGCTCCCTGACAATAGCGTGTTATGTGTCTCGGCTGATGACACTTGTAACAAACACCTGCGGTAGCCAAACACTCTCCTAAATGGTGTCGATAACACTTCTGGCAAATGGAGTAATCCTTGATCCTGGTACCATTCTGATCACCTTTCTGGGCTCCTGACCTATGCTTCTTATTCCAGTTTCAACCTTGGTTGTTCTTATTATGTTGTTGCTGAGGCGCATCCTGAGGTCGCTTTGAACAGAAATTGTTGTGCTTTTGTACCTTTTGATGATCAACTTCTAACTTACTGGCAGTGTCCACTAAACTCTTATAATCTGCATTGACCATTGTCATCAACAGCTGCCTCAGCGAATCACATAAACTGTCCACAAAACGGCTGCACTTCTTGTTCTCATCCCCCTGCATCGTGCCTGCATAACAAGAAAGATGGGTCAGCTCTCGTTCATAAATCGCCATTGTCTTGTCTCCCTGGATCAGCTTAAGGAACTTCTCCTGAAGACTGTGACGCTCAGATGGGGGAACAAACCAGCTAGCTAGCACTTACGAGAAGTCATTCCAGGAGAACATGTCTGCGATACGACCTGACAACATGGGTAAACATAAACCATTATGTTAAAAAATAAAAAAATCTAGGTAAAGACAAATGTTACACTAAAGCACTTACAAGCGAGGTCATCCACCAATTGTCTGGTCCACCATTGATGGGCCTCTCCTTGCATGAGAAAACCCGCTAATGGAACCTTCTTATTCTCCGGGCACTCCATCACCTCAAGAAGCTCACGGGTCTTAATATGCCAATCATCAGTCTCCATTGGTGTCTCTTCTCCATTGTAGTTGGAGGGGTGAAGATCGCGGAGGTTCCTTAGATAACGCTCCGAACCCTAAATCCCCTACAGCTGGCAATGGAAGTGCGGCTGGATCCATAGCAGGAAGTGCATTCCTGAATTCCACCATAGCTAAGGTCACCGCTCTAGCAATAATAGCGGCCATATCTGTTGGGTCTGGCACTGCTGGTGCTGCTGGTGCTACAGGAGCTGGAGGCACTGCTGGGGCACTATTATCATCCATGGCTATGTCAGGTGTAGTATTCTGGCGAGAAGGCTCGCCGGCCTCAGTAGTGCGTGGTACCTATAACACGTGAGAAAAGAAATATTTTTTTTTACTGCCTGAGATTATAATTAAGGGTCTACTAAGAAAACAACACATACACATCTTGAAAACTAGATAGAACTTTGATGACTCTAACGTCGAAAGGTGGTTAAGATGGAGTCCTATGGCTCCGTGAATTTTCTAGGTCATGGAATCCTAAACCTGCTCTGATACCAATTTGTAACACCTCATCCCAGTTAACAACAAATCAGTCGTCCGGACGGATCAGCGATATGAATAATCCAAGAAACAGTATTAAAACTAGTACATAACAGGCATAATTGAAAGAACTGGAATGAAATCTTGCAACGGAAGTTGCATAAGAATCTAAGGTTAAATGTGTACCTCATCCTGGTGATTTTATAGAGCCACTAAAAGAATGAATAGGAAATAAATAACTGCATAACTGAAATAGTACAGTAAGTCTGGTACAAGGAAATCATAAACATTATATATTACATCAAGTTCATGAATTAAATAACAAGGTGCCAAGGAAATAACTGAAATGAAACCAACTACAGGATGGACTCCTCAAGAAAATGCTCATTCTAAGTGCAACCTCCCATCTGGGTCCCCTGTAAAAACATGCCAAAAAATAGGTCAGCCCAACGGAAGAGTAAGAAAATTCATTCCTCCTAGTGACACTAAAATTATTTAAAAATGAATGCATGCTTTTAAAACCAGTTTTATACTACAAAAAAACTCATGCTAATATGTTATGCATGCTCTGTCAAATATTATTAGTAACATAAATGTTTTGTTCTATATTTACGTACTCTCGTATGTTTACTCAAATCTGGCGTTGGTTTTCGAAATATTTTCTAACGTACGGTCTATTCTTGAGTTCTAAATGGGCCATGTTTGCACTTCTATTCGAAGCTCTAAGCAGAGTAGTTCCTAACGCACAGCTGCAGACTAACGATCTGAGTCTAACTAACGAACTCAAGTGTTCTAGTGTCACGCGGATACAGACTCAAATCTACTAATGGTCAAAAAGGGAAGACAATCTCCCAAAACTCTGAGGTCCATAAGGTACTCTACGCCTTATGAGAAAGATAGTGCGCCTCTATCGAGCACGAGAGGAGGACTCATATGTGCTTACTAATCACCTTTAAACTAGTACTACTCTGGTGGGGACATATCTTTTCGGTGTACTAAAGATCGTTCATCATATTGATATGGATGGCTAAACGTTGCATTCAAGACTTCAGTATTACCTATTCGTATCTATGTGCATTTACGTGTAAAAATTTCGTATCAGGCACTAACTCGTGACCTAATCGTTGAGGGATTTGGAAAAGATTATTATCATGCAACTAGTGACATTATGAATACTAATTTACCAATTTTCAAGCTATGCTTATTTATCGGTGCAACTATAATATTTTACAGGAAAGTACACGAATATTCATAAGGCAAACTACTTGATATGTCTAGCCAAAAAGAAATAGAGTTTCTTACAGCGGCATTGCGGCGTTCATAAACTTGGCGTGGAGGCATAGTCTCCTTCTGAAATAAATTGAAACCCTATTAATCTCTTCTTAGTCAGGTACCTTCTCGAGAATCCTAAAAGAGTGTAGTTAGCAAACTCAATTCTCTCTAAGAATTAAAGAATACTACTCCAAGGTAACAAAAGGCCCTTATCACTGCTACAATAGTGGGCGTTACTATTCCTAAGACGGAGTGCGTCCTCTTCTACTCTGGGTGTTGGCACGCACAACCCTAACAAAAGTTTGTACAACCACAAGTGGGTTTTAGCATTATTATTGACTGAAAATGAGGAACAAGCAAAACACTGAACTTTAGCGGAAAAAGGGAAAGGCCTATCGCGATCGAGAAGCCCCCACTGAAAGTTCAGAAGTTTTAGTTAAGGAGAAATCTCGATTTCTAACTTGGAGGAGGAAAACACCGAACAAGGCCTGTAACTAGAGAGGAATGGCTGAAAGTTGCTCCTGGATGATCTAGGGCCGCTGCACAGCTTCAATCTCGCGAGAAAACAGCGCCCTAATACTGCTGATGGGGTGGACAGAGGCTTCAACGATCAGCGAGGAAGACCTACCAGGATCGCTCGGCGTGAACTACCGAGGAGGGAGAAGATGCTGACCGAGGATGCAGAGGGCGGCAGGGGCATCGATTCAACGCTAGGAGGCGAGGAGCGGCGGTTTCGTTTCCGCTCATGATAGATCTCGACCAACAAAACTGGAATAACCGCGCAGATGAGAGATTTGCGGGTTTTAAACCCCAGCGGCGAACCGGACGGTTACCTTAAGGGTTCAACCGGCACCCACTTTTGAGATGCACTAGAGATTACACTAAATTTACACAAATTTCATTATGCTTTAAACTCAAAAAGGAATTTAAAATATTCAGCCCTCGCCCTGTAAACTAAAACGCGTTGAATGCGGACTCGACAACTAAAATAAATCTCTAATATGTAGTATAGGATTTAACCGTACAAAATTCGTACGTCGACAAACACTGCCGAAATCAGATTCTCTCGCGGTCAGATCCTACAATTTTAAATTGTCAAGTCAAAACAAAGAAAAGAAAATGTACAAATGTTACATTACACCTATTCAAAATAAGTTTGTCTGTAATAATTACCTAATTTTATAAAATATTTCCCCTAAAGCAGAAACAAAGTAGCAGACAGAAATATATTCAACTAAAAGCAACCAGAAATTGCTTTTACTATAGAGAAATAGTGTCGTGAAGGGGAGCAAAACTAGTTAGCTGGTGGCCTCCACACGCAGGAGGCTTGTGCGGCGGAGTTTCATGCCGCCTTTAGATAGAGAAGAGCGGCGCAGATGACAGAAGTCCGTGTCTTGGAAGGAGATTGATGGAAATCTGGGAGGGGTGGGCTGAGATGGGCTGAGTAGGAAAATGTTTCAAGCTGGGTGATGGGGTGCAAATAGAAATATTAGTTCTTGTTAAAATAAAGGATTTAGAATACATTTAGTTAGATGTGTGAATAGCCAAATCAGATCTGCTAAATATGAGCATCCTTTGAAAAGAGAAATTTTTAAGCAATGTGCATGGCCGCGGGCCTCGCTATGCACGGTAAAACTGTGCACAGCCGGAACCAGTCATTCTTGCATTTTTATTGGTCCGCGCACCATCCGGAACACGGGCACAAAAATTAGTTATCAGGCAATAGATTCAAAGTCAAAGCATTGAGAAGTTTCAATGTAGGCCAATTCCACATCTATGCAAAAGAATAACAAAATATGGGAAAACAATAAAATTTTTAGGTTAAGTTTACCCTACTAAATATGTCCAATTTTAAACTTTTTGGACTCTGAGCTTATTTTTGTGCATGTATGAAATGTAAACTTACAGGAGAGATTTTTATAATTACAAACGATAGAGAAATGCAACTTATAATCATGCAAACTCGTGGGAGAGATTTGTGTATTTAATAATACACGCGTGGGTACACACGAATTTTTCCCTTCAGCGAGATGAGATAGAATTACAATAGAATGCAATTTATATTTGTACCAGTTTAATACATCATGTATAAAGGCCATATTTTCCTGATGAAATTAAACAACAATGAGATATCTCGGATCTGCACTACATCAAAAAGAACAAGAACCTGATAATAATTAAGACTCAACCAGTAACAGCAATAGCTTCCTCGCATGGCTCAGTTTCAGGAACCACAGCTTCAGAAAAACTCGCACTTTTTGGAGTCAATCCTAGAACCTTAAACATCTGCTGATCAGCAACGAAGTCGTTATTTGGCGTCGTCAGCAATTTCTCACCGGTGAAGATGGAATTTGCGCCGGCTAGAAAGCAGAGTGCTTGCTCTGGCATCGAAAACTTCACACGACCCGCTGATAGCCGAACCATCGCCTTCGGCATCACGATCCGTGCAGTCGCAATCATCCGAATCATTTCCCAGATATTCACGGGCTGAATACAAATAAAAGCGATAATGCATGTGTTTAGTAACTAGTCCTAAATAATGCTACTTGAGGAACAAAAAAATGATTACACTGTGTGCATCATTTTTGCTGAAGTAGAGTTTTTGCTGAAGTAGAGTTTTAACAATAATGCTAATGATATTCTAGCAATGTAAGGGCTGTAATTCATTCTGTTGCTGTTTTTTTGTAGTCTTTTCTTTGTTGGCTTTGATCTGTTTACCATTCCTCTCTCTTTCATATTTGTTGAAAATATAGGCTCCATTTGGCATGGTGGTGGCGGTCATGACCATGGGGTAAAATTGTCAGACGTCAACGCCCATCTAAGGAACTTCATCCACTTTTATGCTCAAACGGATGATGTTTGTTAGGTGATCCTTAACAAATGACAGTTTAACCCATGTGTTTACGAACGCCACCACCATGCCAATCTCAAATCGAGAAATTCACATTCTTATACACTTAACAAATTGGTATTTTGCTGGATGCATATTATCTAATATGGTATCAGAGCAGGCTAACCCAACGGGACACTCTCAGGTCATCCAATTTAAGGGGGAAAAAGAAATTTATTTTGAGGGCATGTTGAGAATAGTCTGACATGAAAAAGTCATCAGACTTACGCACCCAATATTGATTTTGGGTGCTTCAGCCTCACCTACAACCAATTGGTGTTTTGGGTTGAATGCATAGGATATAACAATATTTCTCACTACCATGTCATCAAAATTTTCTATTCCCGCAATTTTAACATAGCAACAGAGCAGGTCAGGCCCAACAGCTCAGAAATTCATGCGTTTAGACACTGTTAGATATTTCGCCAATTTTGTATTTATGTTTTACTCCTACATTGGGTATCTTGTAATTTAGTTTCCCATTCACCAAAATATATATTTTTGAATAGAATAGCTTAAATTATTATTCATCCCTCAAGGGGTTTATGAGGTTAAACCCGTAAATAAACAGAATATGCAAATACACCCCCCCCCCCCCCCCCCCCCCGTGAAGTTGGGGGTGCGATGTTAATCATGCCCAACTTGCAAAACAAGCTCTCTAAAGACAATTGTACATAACCCCTTTGTGAGTATGTCTGTCAATTGTTGTTCAGATGTCACAAATGGAGTAACCACAATGCCTCTGACTATATTTTCCTTCATGAAGTGTCTGTCGATCTCAGTGTGTTTAGTGTGGTCGTGTTGCACTGGGTCGTGAGCAATGCTGATGACAACCTTGTTGCTTCTTTTAAGACCAAGATCTTTCATGATGGTTAGGGTCCATAACCCTTCACAGATCTCATGAGCCATAACCCTGAACTCTACCTCGGCGTTGGATCTGACGACCACATGCCATTTTTTGCTCCAATTAAATTTCCACCCGACATAGTGCAATATCCTGACGTGGACCGTCGATCCTCAATCGATCCAGCCCAATCTGCGTCAGTGTAAACCTCAACAAGAAGCTCGTCATTTGGTGAAAAAGGAATGTCCCTCCCCGGTAAGGACTTGAGGTATTTGAAGATACGGTGAGCAACATCAACATGACACATCTTTGGGGAGTGCATATATTGGTTGAGCACTCCCACAACATAGGAGATATCCGGGAGAGTATGCGACAAGTAGATCAGTTTTCCTACTAGCTTCTGAAAACTGGGGATGTCTTCAATCGTTTTACCATCATCTCTTCCAAGTCTGTGGTTAGCTTCAATTGGGGTGTCAGCCAGTCTGCATCCACTCATTCCTGAGGCTTTAAGGAGGTCAAGTATATATTTTATTTGCAATATGAAAATCCCATATTTAGATCTTGTAACCTCAATACCTAAAAAATACTTGAGGTCACAAGTCTGTCACTTTAAATTCTTTCGTCAGCTGCTCTTTCAGTGTATGAATATAATCATGATCATCTCCTCTTATAATGATGTCATCCACATAAACTATCAGAGATGGTAACTTCCCTTTATTATGATCTGCATTACTCTGGAAGTACCCGAAGGATGTCATGTCCTTGTGGAATCTTCCAAACCAAGCTCTAGGAGATTGTTTCAGGACATATGACCTTTTTCAGCTTGCACACCTTACCTTCAGATCTTTTGGGAGGTAGTCATGTATACCACTTCTTCCAGATCACCATGAAGGAACACATTCTTCACATCAAGTTGGTTGAGATTCCACCCCTTACAGGAAGCACACGATACCAAGAATCTTTTGCTACTCATTGAAAAGACGCTATGGATGAAGAGATAAAAACTCTAACTGAACGGGGTAATTGGACTCTTATCCCAACCCCTCCAGGAGCTGATGTGGTTGGTTGTCGCTGGGTCTTTGTGATCAAGTTTCTTTCTGATGATATCATTGATCGCTATAAGACTCGTCTTGTTGCCAAAGCTTTTAGTCAGACCTATGGTGAGAACTTCTTTGATACATTCTCTTCATTTGCTCGGATTACGACGATTGTGTTGTTTTTCCGTGCCCGTTAATAGAAACTGCAAGATGTCTTAGTTAAATGTCAAGAATGTCTTCCTTTATTAAGATCTAAAGGTGATAGTATATATGTAGCAACCTCCTGAGTATGTTGCTCAGGGGGAATCTCAGGTGTGTAGGTTGAAGAAGGCAATCTATGGACTTAAGCAAAAGCCCGCAGGCCTGGTTTGAAAAGTTCAGCAAATTTATCTTTGTTTTTGGGTTTGCTCGAAGTGCTACAGATCACATTTTGTACATACGCAAGATTTCTACAGAGCTATTTGTTCTTGTTGTTTATATGGATGATATTCTTTTTATAGGGGATGATAAGAAAAGGATTGACCTAACAAAAAACAACTTCTTCAACATTTTGTTACAAAAGATATGAGTTCTCTCAAGTACTTCTTGTAAATTGAGATTTCACGGAAGCCTGGTTCTATTGTGCTCTTGCAGCGGAAGTATGTCTTGCATCATTTAAAAGAGACAGGTTTTCTTGGGGCTAAACCTGCTCAGAGTCCAATGACTATTGGTGATGACAAGTGTTGGAGTGAGAACTCCCCCCTTCTTGCAGATGTCACCAGGTATAGACAGCTTGTGGAAAAACTCATTTATCTGACATTCACAAGGTCAGATATTTGTTATGCAGTGGAAAGGGTAAGCTAGTTTATGCAAGCTCACAAGGAATGTCATCTTCAATCAGCTCTAAAGATCTTGGAATATGTCAAAGGGATTCCAGGAAAGGGACTTCTGTTTCAGAAGAATTAATCATTTGAGAATTAAAGTCTATTTTGATGTCAACTATGCAGATGACAAAAAAGATAGAAAATCTACGTCTCGTTTTTTCACTTTCGTAGGTGTAGCAACTCATGTTTTGATTTAATTAAAATAATATTAATATAGCAATAGTTTTATCATTGATGGCAATTTTGTAATTAATAAGAGGGTTTTCCCTCCATAGCTCAGCCAACCGGCCCTCCCGATTTTTATTTTCATTCGTCATAGGGCTTTCTCGAGCTCGTCTCCCTGTCGCTCTTTGTTTCCTGATCCCAACTCCAGCGCCAACCCGCAGCCTACTTCCGCTACTCCTGCAGGCAGTGATCTCGTCGCTCTCCTCCCGCTCCTCTCCCCTGCTTCCGCGAACGCCTCCTCATGGCGTGGCCGCCTCTTCTTCATCAGGCCGATGGCATCAAGTGCTCTCCCTCCCGCTCCACAGCCGACAGCCTCTTCCTCCTTCTCTGGTCGACCACCGTTCTCCTTCTTCACGTGCCGACGCCAGTTGTGTCTCCTCCTAGGGGCCGACAACAGCTTCCTCGCCTCCTTGGTCTCCGATTGGTTTTGCTCGAACCGTCCTCCTCTCAGATTTTGGACTCGGATTCGGCTCCTTGAGCCTGAGTTTTGATCTCATTGGGTAAGATCTCTTCTCTTTCTTCCTCTATTCATTTTTCCCTAATTTTCTTGGAAATTAATTGTCTCCAAATTATGTTTATCTTGTGTTTCAGATTGTTTTCCCCTCGTAATCGTCTAACCCCCATTGTATTTTTGATTTTCGGCACAACGCCTTGACTCAAGTGTTGGAATCTCTCAAAACCCCTCTCTGAATTAGGGTTTGCCCAAGCCTTAGCGCTGCCAAGTCCCCATTTCAGTGTGGTAGTCTCTTCTCCCCTCACTTTTGAGGGAGGTAAATCTCTTATCCCGCTCTTGATCTAATTTTTGCAATGAATCAATGCCTTTGTTAGCATAGTGAATTCGGTCATGCCTCTTTCGTTGTTCCTGAACAGGTCTAGTTAGGGTTTCTAAATCATGCTTGTGGCGCTCAGTCGCCTCCGTTAGCTTCAGCTTATTTAAGGCAAGTAGAGATCCTTCTCTTTTGCAACCATTGAACTTAAATGAATGTTTGTTCTTATGATTTTACGACTCCGTTATTGAATGTATGATTCGTCAAATGAATTTAAAACTTGAATGTCTAATATGACGTACTAATAGTTTGAGATTTAAAATGTTTGGAGTGACATGAGTTGGTGATCATGAATGATTTATATATATATATGAGTTTTCTCTTAAATGAATGAATCTCTTATTTGTGGTATAATTCAAAAAATGATAGATCGTTAAGCACGAGCAACAAGTGTCATGATAATAATTGTAACGAATTCTGGTTAGCAAATATATGATCGATGTTTTTATATCATGCTTGTAACATACACATTTTACTTGAGAGATAATCATGTCTGAAAATGAATTAATCTAGATGAGTCCTTCATGTCTCATAATCGATTCATATCAAATTTACCTCTGCGATTTGCTTGAAAAATATTCTTATTTTTATGACTTTAACCTCTCGAAATCCGCAATGTTTAAAACTCTTTGTTTAGTTCTTTGTGTCATTGAATCATGTTTCTTAGGTCTATCTGGTTCTAAGACTTAAGCAAATGTTGTTCCATAACTCTATTTCTCTCTTGACGCGTTTATGAAATCTAATCTTGTACAACTGAATCGCTAAATTTGTAGCAGATCTTGATATGTTAGGAATCTCTCAAATCATGAATTTTTTAACTCAATAATAACTTAAGCAATCATCGAAATGTAATGTTAAACTGATGTGACGAATTAACTTAAGTTTTCGATCGACTGACAACGGAAACCAACAAATGGTCATAGCAAACACAATTACTTTGGTAAGCCTTGGATTTAGACTTAAATTAGAATCATGTGCATCAAATAAAAACACAAACACACTTCATTGATTACAACTTATGATATTACATGATCGATTATATGTTATGCTCCAGAGAGCTTAATTCAGGTTATTTTCTATTTAAATCTTTCACTTGTCTGTTTTGTTAGTTTTGATTCATGAAAATTGATACTCATACATTTCTGCTTCACTTATTGTTTTGTACTTTTACTTTGCTTACCCTGTTTATTTTAATTTTCTGAGACTTTTTCTTTCTGTTTTGGAATTGTCTTAGCGTTCGTGACTGCGCCGTCTTGTTCCTGAGCCTGATCTATATTAAGTTTCAGGTTATATGTTTACATTTCATTTTTTTTCTGTCAGACATTTTTTTATGTAATAATAATGATCAGTAAATCATGAACAACTATTGGGCTATATTATATGTACTAGAATTTAGCATCATTTGCATTTTCATCAATGTTGCAGATGTCGGATGTCGGGGACACGTCGGTTTGGGTTTTCATGTCGGTTTTTATATATCGGGGGATATATCGGGGATATTTCATATATCGAATTTTAATATTTAATTAATTATATATGTAATTAAATATTATTTTTAATTTTTATACATATCACAGTACTATCTATTTTACAACCATTGAACTTTTAAATATTAAAATCTATATGTAGCATTTAACATACAACACTTTAAAGATGAAAACTCAAACATACCTCATTCTTCATCATCTGAAAACTCATCTATAGTCGGCAGAGTAGATAGAATATGATCTTCATCCGATGAACCCTCTAGATCTCCCTCGTCCACTTCAGATATTTCTCTTTCCCCTTCTTTGATAACTAATTGTCACTTCTTTGCTTGTAGCTAATCTTTGAGGTCTCCTTTCATCATGATCAGCGTCGACTATATTGTCAATTTGCGCCCATGTCAGCCTCTCGCCAGGAAAGGCTTCATCATCGTCATCTTCATCTTCATCCTCCTCAGGATCAACATTCACCATCCACTCTTGTACCATTCCAGAATCAACATTCTTAGCTGCCAATGGATCTTGAGATGTCTCTGAATATTTTGACTTTAGCAAAGCATTGAACTTTACAAATACTAAATCGTTCAATCTCTTGCTATCAAGTTTATTTCTCTTTTTAGAATGTATCTGTACATTTTTAAAAAGAGTTAAATAATGCATACAATCATATAATAAGATATAAATGTTTAGCTACATAACTAAATTAATGTATACCATCTCGAAGGTGCTCCAGTTCCTCTCACAGTTAGAAGATGAAGTAGTCAGACTTAAAATTTTCATGGCTATAGTTTTAAGGTGCGGCGTATCAGCACCGTTAAGCTGCCACCAATGTACTGTGAAAATTTAAATGGCAACACAATATATTAAACTATTAATTATTCATTTATTATACATAAATACATCATTATTGTTAATAAATATATATATTAAAATGTACCTGGATTTAAGTTGGGATTTTGTAGTTGTCTGTTTGTCATCTCTTTACCAGAGAACCAGAGAACCACAGAGCACCAGCGAGCAGGGAGAAGAAAGAACCAGAGAGATAAAGTGCCGACAACGCACGAGAGAGGGAGAGCACCAGCGAGCTAGAGAGCACCAGATAACTAGAGAACCAGAGAACCAAAGAGCACCAACGAGTAGGGAGAAGAAAGAACCAGAGAGATAGAGTGCCGACAGCGCGCGAGAGAGGGAGAGCACCAACGAGCTAGAGAGCACCAGAGAACAAGAGAACCAGAGAGCACCAATGAGCAGGGAGAAGAAAGAACCAGGGAGATAGTGTCGCAGGCGCGCGCGGGAGAGTTAGGGCAGGAGCGACGGGGAGAGCTAGGGCAGAGCGACGGGATGAAATGAAATGAGCGGGGTCGGGGGTGTTAAAACAGTAGCCCGACCCTGCTCATTTCATTAATAAAAATAAAAATATAAAATTAATAATTAAATAAAAAAATAGCTTAAAAAAACGCCCGATATGGGCGTTTTTTGAGGCCGACATGTCGGTTAAAACCGACTTGTCGGTCCAATATTTTCAAAACGCCACACATATAATTTGTACCAATTTTGTGTCGTTTTTGCTCTCAAACCTTCATGTCGGCTGACATGTCGGACATGTCGGACATGTCGACCGATATCCACAACACTGATTTTCATTTATTTGAAATTGACATTGCGTCAAAATTTGTATCAAAACTTGTAACATGAATTTTATTAAAATGTATGTGCACCTGTTACACACTAGCATGTTTTAAAACTTCCGCATAAAAAATATTTTATTTCAAACTAATTATTTTAAAACTATTTTTAGTTTTCTCTATTTCCGCCTTAGCAAACATGATTTTCTTTCCGCTCATGCATGTAGCATCACGGCCCGCCTGAAGCGCACTCTGATTTTCATTGAGACTGGTCGTGACAGTTGGTATCAGAGGCAGGTTAGTTTCTAAAGATTAAGTATTTTATAACTCACATATTTGAAAATGCATCGTTTAAATATATATAAGCATGCATCATTCTTTCACTCACTTGTCATTATCTGTTGTTCGCGACTGAAACACGCACACACTCACTCATAAACATGAGTAATATGCACACGAATGTTAAGGAGTTATGGACAAACTTAACATTTTTGTATATATGAATTTCAACTATGATATATACCGCTTGCGAATATAAAATTGTATGAGTGGTTTAATATTTTCAAGTGCGTTGACATTAGAATCATAATATGCATGACATGTTAAGTGAAATTGGCGCTTAACATGTCATGTGTATCCATTTATTTGCATTCATATCATAAATCATTGCACAAGTGCTAAACTAAGAACAACAATAATGACTGTACACACATGAATTACTATTTGTTTGACATCACACATGATCTCATGGTTGCATTTGCATGATCATTACCTAGAGTTCTCCAATGAAAATGGTGTAATTATTAAATAATTTATGCACATGGTAGTAGAAAATGTGTTAGAATCTCTAGTTTCAAGTCTCTGGTATTCGTATTCAGTTTTCTTGTTCTGCTCGACTAACAATCTTATCTAGTTCTCAAGTATCTCCTTCTAGATAACTCCTGAGTGTCAGCGAGAAATGAGAGTCTTCTTGTAAATGATTAAGCTAAATTATTTCAGCGTTGTCTTGTGATTCTCCAACTCCAGTTTAACTCGCTTTTATCGATACTCAATCGTCATTCAGTTTCTTTTCATCTTTGATGTTCTAACTTCGCTTCGTGCAAATAACTTTTCGCTCTAGAAAACTCGAGTCTTACCTCTCAATTTCGAGCTTATTGAAGAAATGTTTTTGTTTCCTGAAGCCAATCTTTTGTATCTGGCAAAACCCGCTAAGTTTGAAGAGTTCTCTTAAGAACTTAAATATGTTATGCGTAGCAAGTATCTGCGAATTTTCTCTTGATTTTGGCAAGTCTCTGCGCTTGTTCTCTTTTCTATTTCTATATTTTCATAGTTAGCATTTATGCTTTGATTTGCAAATCCTTGTTGGAACATTTGTCATCTGAATATTCACCATAAGAGCCCTAGTCAGAAATTTCTCAGAAAGTTTCGGGACAAAAGTTCCTAAGTATGGAAGAATGTAACACTCATGTTTTGATTTAATTAAAATAATATTAATATAGCAATAGTTTTATCATTGATGGCAATTTTGTAATTAATAAGAGGGTTTTCCCTCTATAGCTCAGCCAACAAGCCATTCAAATTTTGATTTTCATTCATCCTAGGGTTTTCCCGAACCCGTCTCCCGGCCGCTCTCTGTTTCCCGATCCCGACTCCAGCGCCAACCCGCCGCCTTCTTCTGCTACTCCTGCAGGCGCCGATCTCGCCGCTCGCCTCCCGCTCCTCTTCACTGCTTCCGCTGACGACTCCTCATGGTGTGGCCGCCTCTTCTTCTTCAGGCCGACGGCATGAAGTGCTCTCCCTCCTGCTCCATGGTTGGCAGACTCTCCCTCCTTCTCTGGACGACCACCCTTCTCCTTCTGCATGTGCCGACACTAGTTGTGTCTCCTCCTAGGGGCCGACAACAGCTTCCTCGCCTCCTTGGGCTCCGATTTTGCCTACGATTTTGCTCAAACGCTCCTCTAAGATTTTGGACTCGGATTCGGCTCCTTGAGCCCGATTTTCGATCTCCTTGGGTAAGATTTCTTCTTTTTCCTCATCTATTCAGTTTTCCCTAATTTTCTTGGAAATTATTTGTCTCCAAATTATGTTTATCTTGTGTTTCAGATTTTTTCGCCCCCTGTAATCGTCTAACCCCCGTTGTGTTTTTGATTTCCGGCACAACGCCTTGACTCAAGTGTTGGAATCTCTCAAAACGCCTCTCCGAATTAGGGTTTGTCCAAGCCTTAGCGCCGCCAAGTCTCTGTTTGTGTGGTAGTCTCTTCTCCCCTCACTTTTGAGGGAGGTAAATCTCTTAGCCCGCTTTTGATCAAATTTTGCGCTGAATCAATGTCTATATTAGCGCAATGAATTCTGTTATGCCTCTTTCGTTGTTCCACTGCTTTCGTCGACGCCTCCTCATGGTGTGGCCGCCTCTTCTTCTGCAGGCCGACGGAATCAAGTGCTCTCCCTCCTGCTCCATGGTCGGCAACCTCTCCTTCTCTGGCCGACCACCCTTCTGCTTCTTCATGTGTCGACACCAGTTGTGTTTCCTCCTAGGGGCCGACAACATCTTCCTCGCCTCTTTGGGCTCCGATTTTTCGTAGGGCTATGCTGGAACCCTCCTCTCACATTTTGGACTCTGATTCGACTCCTTGAGCCTGATTTTTGATCTCCTTGGGTAAGATCTCTTCTCTTTCCTCATCTATTTAGATTTCCCCAATTTTCTGGGAAATTATTTATCTCCAAATTATGTTTATCTTGTTTTTCAGATTTTTTTGCCCCTTGTAATCATCTAACCTCCGTTGTGTTTTTTATTTCTGACACAATGCCTTGACTCAAGTGTTGGAATCTCTCAAAACCCCTCTCTGAATTAGGGTTTGCCCAAGTCTTAGAGCCGCCAAGTCTCTGTTTCTGTGTGGTAGTCTCTTCTCCCCTCACTTTTGAGGGAGGTAAATCTCTTAGCCCACTCTTGATCTAATTTTTGCAATTAATCAATACATGTGTTAGCGTAGTGAATTCTGTTATGACTCTTTCGTTGTTCCTGAACAGGTCCAATTAGGGTTTCTAAATCTTGCTCGCGCCGCTCAGTCACCTCCATTAGCTTCAGCTTATTTAAGGCAAGTAGAGATCCTTCTCATTTGCAACCATTGAACTTAAATGCATGTTTGTTCTTATGATTTTACGACCCCTATATTGAATGTATGATTTGTCAAATGAATTTAAAACTTGAATGTCTAACTTGACGTACTAATAGTTTGAGGTTTAAAATGTTTGGAGTGATATGAGTTGGTGATCATGAATGATTTAAGTATATATATATATGAGTTTTCACTTACATGAATGAATCTCTTATTTGTGATATAATTCAAAAAATGGTAGATCATTGAGCACGAACAACAATTGTCATGTTAATAATTGTAATGAATTCTGATTAGCAAATATATGATCAGTGTTTTTATATCATGCTCGTAACGCACATATTTTACTTGAGAGATAATCGTGTCTGAAAATGAATTAATCTAGATGAGTTCTTCATGTCTCACAATCGATTCATATAAAACTTACCTTTGCGATTTGCTTGAAAAATATTTTATTATTATGACATTAACCTCTCGAAACCCGCAAGGTTTAAAACTCTTTGCTTAGTTCTTTTGTGTCATCAAATATGGTTTTTTATGTCTGTCTAGTTCTCAGACTTGAGAGAATATTGCTCCATAACTAAATTCCTCTCTTGACGTGTTTATGAACTCTAATCTTGTACAACTGAATCGTTAAATTTGTAGCAGATTTTGATATGTTAGGAATCTCTCAAATCATGAATCTTTTAACTCAATAATATCTTAAGCAATCATCGATATGTAGTGTTAAATTGATGTGATGCATTAACTCGAGTTTCCGTTCAACTGGCAACAAAAACCAACAAATGGTCATATCAAGCACAATTACTTTAATAAGCCTTGCATTTAGACTTAAATTAGAATCATGCGCATCAAATAAAAACACATACACACTTCATTGATTACAGCTTATGACATTACGTGATCGATTATATGTTATGCTCCGGAGTAAACTTAATTCAAGTTATTTTCTGTTTAACTCTCTCACTTGTCTTTTTTGTTAGTTTTGTTTCATGAAAACTGTTGTGTCTATTATTCCCAATGTCTCTGATTTGTGAGAAGTCAAACAGGTCAATGTCACACACATCAATTGTATTTGATGAGTATTTGAGATCTTGAGTGCAGGTTAGTTCATATCACATTGATTGGACAAGTGGAGCAAGCTCACTCAATGCCAGAGGTAAAGATTCAATATTGTCAAGCTACAAATTTGTCCAAGTCCATAGGCGTTGAGTGAGGACAGCTCACTCAACGTCATATAAAAAATAGTGTTGAGTGTATCTCAGCCTAACTGATAGATAGCCAAAAATATGGCTAAGTACACAGGCGTTGAGTGTAATCTACTCACTCAACGTCATACAGCAAAAAACTGTGAGTCAGGCTGAATCAGTCAAAGCCTAGAAAAATAGGCTGAAAATATGGCGAAGTCCACAGGCGTTGAGTGTGGTCTACTCACTCAACGCCATACAACCCTTATCGTTGAGTGTTGATGTGTCTGTCAACTCCACAAAAAAGTTAGGCAAAATTTTAACTAAGTCCACTGGTGTTGAGTGTAGCTTACTCACTCAACGTCATGACAGAAAAATCTGTCTAAGTAGCAAAACGTTGAATGTAGCTTACTCACTCAACGTCACGGAGCAAAAGCGTTGAGTTTAGCTTATTTACTCAACGCCACATAACAGAGAAGTTTGGTTACGTAGTTTGACGTTGAGTGGAGCTTACTCTCTCAACGCCAAGACTCAAAAAATTTGTCTAAGTCCAAATGCGTTGATAGCTTTTACTTTCGTCGAGCTGAGCTCTGCGTTCGTCGAACTGAACTCTAAGTTCGTCGAACTGAGCTTTCACTTTTCGTCGAGCTGAGCTCTGAGTTCGCCGAACTGAGCTCTAAGTTCGTCGAACTAAGCTTTCATTTTTCGTCGAGCTGAACTCTGAGTTCGTCGAACTGAGTTTTGCGTTCGTCGAAGACTTTTGGCACAGAGTGATGGTCATTCACTCAACGTCTTTTCTTCTAATGTTTGAATTTTGCCTGGGGAAGAGCCTAGTCTAACACATGGTTAGAAAGACGCAGAGAGACAGTGAATATACCCAAAATTGGGGAACCACTATAAAATTGTTGTGTCGTCTGTGATTGTTATTGAAAGCTAAAACTAATTTAATCACTAAGCACAGAAATCGGCTAACAAGTAAGAAGATTGAAATAAAGACAAACATATTCGCCCCCCCCCCCCCCAGGTGTTTAGCTAGCCTTGAAAAGAAGACTTTCACGTGGTATCAGAGGTTACTCTTTAAAGGCGTAACAGTCTGAGTAGATCTCTAAGGTTAGCTAGAAGTCTGTCTCTATGAGTTCACGAATGAGCAATAAGGAGTTGAGTGCTGTGAGGGTTCCAATCTGTAGGAAGGAAGATTTCGGCATCTTGAAAACAAGGGTGAGGCAGTTCATCGAAGCTGCTAACCCTAGGATGTATCCTACAGTCAAAGAGGGACCATTCATCTCAATTAAGGTCTCTGCACTGCATGCAAATGTCCAGACACCCAAGACATATGATGAGATGACTAAGGATGAGTTGGCCCTGACCTCAATAGACAAGAGAGCAAAGAATATAATTATGAGTGTTGTTGATGACTCTACACTTCAAAACCTGATCCATTGCATAACAACAAAGGAAATGTGGGACACACTGGTGATCTACATGGAGGGGACAGATGAAGTTCGAGATAATAGGAAGTTCATGCTCAACCAAGAGTCTTAGGCTTTCAGGAAATCCAAGGGGGACAACATAACCACTAGTTACGAAAAGTTATTTAGGATTGTGAATGAACTGAAGACTTATGGATGAGTATTCAGTCACTATGAACTGAATGACAAATTCCTTAGATCTCTCACCAGAGAGTAGGACACAAATATCTGTGTCATCAGAGAAGTGACAAAGTTGGGTGACATTGTTCCTCACACTCTCTTTGGGAAGCTGTTGTCATATGAGATGCAGCTGGCTTCCAGGAAAGAAGAGGAAAACCACAACAAGTCTCAGACAAGAGACAAGGTTGTAGCATTCAAAGTTGAAGGCTCGAACAAAAGCAGAAGAAAGTCTCCTTCTTCACCAAGGAGAGATGTTGAATCTGGTTCTGCAAGATCAGAGAAAAACACATCAGACTGTTAATGGTCTGATGAAGATTTTGTTGTCTTCTCTAGGCAATTCCAGAAGTTCATGAAGAAGAAGCACATGAGAGGCCAACCTTCCTCCTCCTCTCATCCCAAGGATGACTACTACAAGGGCAGGAGAAAATCCTCTAAGGAGGACAGGTATGGTTCCAAAACTAGTAAACAGGTCTCATCTAACATGACTTGTTATCATTGCAGAAAGCCTGGGCATGTAATAGCTGACTGCCCAGTCAGAAGAAGGGAACATAGTGAGAAAAAGGACCACCAGCAAAAAGGCAAGAAAGAGAAATCCCTCATTGCTAAAAAAACAAAGAATCTGTACTGACATCTCCTCATCAGAGTCATACGAAGAAGCCTACAAAAGGTTGTACTATACTGAAGATGGAGCTGTAGAAGCAGACTGCATTAAAAGGCTGACTGCTATAGAAGAAGTTGAGAAGGTTCTTCCTGCTGTCAGGGTTGAAGTCAGGGCCTCACTATCACAGTGTGATGGTGATTCAGAAGTGGATTATGAAGAAGACAGTTACTGCCTTGGGCAGATGGCTAGGTCTGATGAAGAAATCAGTCAGGATCAGCCTGATCCAAGCAAGGTAATCTCTGTTACTAGTTCTCCTATATCAGATTATGAATCAATTCCAGATTCTTGTGCCTCTGCATCAAATAATGATGATGGCTCAGAATCTGAAGGAGACATCAATCAATTGATTGACAACTATGGTGCACTCCTGCAGGTTCTACAGAAAAGCAAGCTTCTGGTCAAACTGTGGTCAAAATCAGAAGTGATCATGAGATAGAGTTTCAGTCTGAGTGCATGACAAAGTTCTGTGAAGAGCAAATGATTCATCAAGAATTCTCCTCTCCTAGAATACCACAGCAAAATGGAATTGTTGAGACTAAAAATAGAACTCTCGAAGAGACTGGTAGAACCTTGTTAAGTGACTCAACCCTCCCAGAATACTTCTGGGCTGAGGCAGTTAACACTGCATGCTATGTCCTTAATATGACTTCTATCACGAAGAGTCACAAAAAGACTCCCTATGAGATCTTGAAGGGCAAAAAACCAAACTTGAGCTATTTCAGGATCTTTGGCTGCAAGTGTTATGTGTTCAACACTGGAAAAATCCATTTAACCAAGTTTGCTGCCAAGTCCCATGAAGAGATCTTTATTGGGTACAACACTCATAGTAATGTATATAGAATCTACAATTTAACTAGTCAAGTTGTAGAAGAGTCAATGCATGTTATTTTTTATGAATCCAACATGATTAACTGTGAGCTTCCTAGCTCCTCTTATAGTATTGTAGGTACAGAGCAGATGATGGACAAGTTGACCATCAAGGAAGCTACCCACACAGTCCAAGATAATGATGATGGACTGTCCATTCCAAGAGAATGACAAGACATACTTGAAGAAATTGAAAATCAGCTAGTTGAAAACCCTGAATATCAACAAGCTCCAATTAGATTGCATCCAGCTACCAGCCATCTAAGGGACCATCCAGCATACCAAATCATTGGTAATGCAAATCATGGAGTCCAGACGAGAAGCAGGAACATGAATACAGCTCTCTACTCAAGCTTTCTGTCTGAAGAAGAGCCCAAGAAGTTTGAAGAAACAATCAAGAACAAGTTCTGGATTGAAGCAATGCAAGAAGAACTGGACCAATTTAAGAGATGTAAGGTCTGGAAGTTGGTTCTCAGACGACAAGGACAAAATGTCATAGGGACAAAGTGGATCTACAAGAACAAGTTGGATCAAGATGATATTATTATTAAAAATAAGGCTAGACTGGTGACTAAAGGCTACAGGCAAGAATAAAGCATAGACTTTGACCAGACCTTTGCCCCAGTATCCAGATTGGAAGTAATAAGGATATTCATTGCATTTGCTGCATATCAGGGATTCAGAGTCTACCAGATGAATGTTAAGTCAGCATTCATGAATGGGGACCTAAAAGAGGAAGTATATGTGGATCAACCACCAGGTTTTGTAGATCCTAACTCTCCAAATTTTGTATATAAGCTTAGGAAAGCTCTATATGGGCTAAAGCAAGCTCCTAGGGCTTGGAATGAAACCTTGTCCACCTTCCTCGTTAAGAACAAGTTCTCAAGGGGGAAGATAGACAAGATCATATTCCCAAGAGAATCAAAGGGCAAGCTTATCCTAGTCCAGATATATGTCGATGACATTATCTTTGAATCTGCTGATGACAAACTTTGCAGGAAGTTTGCTAAACTTAAGCAAGGGAAGTTTGAAATAAGCAGTATGAGTGAGCTCAAGTTCTTCTTGGGATTCCAAATAAGACAGACTGATGATGGCTTGTCCATATCCCAGTCCAAGCTCACCAGGGAGCTAATCAAAAAAATATGATATGGAGAATGCCTCGACCATGAGAACTCTCATAGGGTCAAGTATGCATATAGACAAAGATGAGACAGGAAAATCTGTTGATGAGTCTTTGTATAGAATGATAATTGACTCTCTTTTATACATGACTGCTAGTAGGTCTAACATCATGTATGTTACATGTGTCTGTGCTGGGTATCAGACTTACCCTAAAGAATCTCATTACTCTACTGCAAGAGAATCTTGAGATATCTTAAGGGCAAAACAGATCTTGGCCTATGGTACTATATAAATAGGGATTTTGATCTAACTGGATTTTCAGATGAAAATTTTGCAGGCTGAAAAGAAGACAGGAAAAACACTACTGTAACATGTCAGTTCTTAGGAAGAAGGCTAGTATCTTGGAGCAGCAAGAAACAAACTAGCGTGGTTATATCCACTGCTGAGTCAGAGTACATATCAGCAGGCAGCTGCTGTGCTCAGCTGCTGTGGATCCAACATCAGCTTTAGGATTACAACCTTCAGGTAAGTAGAACTCTTCTATACTGTGATTCTACAAGTGTTATTTCTATTACTAGGAATCTTGTCTCACATAGCAGGACTAAGCACATAGAAATTAGATATCATTTTATTAGGGAGCATGTGAGGAAAGAAGACATCAGTCTTGAGTTTGTCCCCACAGACAAGCAAGTGGCTGATATCTTCACTAAGCCATTAGATGAAGCAAAGTTCAACATCCTCAAATTTAATTTGGGAATGTTGAACTTGGCCTACCTTCAGGCACTCCCTTTTGCATTTTTTTGTGGTGCAGGTATTGTTCCTCTTGCTGGAGATAAAGACTCCCCAGTGGTATCAGTTAATTGAAGCTTCTATTGAGGGGGAGTAAGTTATTCTGGAAGGGCCTGCCCCTATCTGCCTATTTTGCAGAACTCAAAAAAGGGGAGAGAAAGTCATAACAAGGGGGAGAGATGGCAAGGGGGAGAGGACATATCCAATCATCCAGAGAAGGACATGTGGCAACTGAGGGACAAGGAGATGATCAGAAGGAGATGATCGTTATCATGCAGCAAACCCAAGGGGAGAAAGAGTTGTTCCCATACAGGGGAGAAAGTGATCAAGGCACTCAAGTAAGGACAAACACCTTGCATCAAAACAGGGGGAGTAGGTGATGTTCACCATACAAGCAGGAAATGAGGTACACTTCCTTATTCTGCGATGTCAGAATTAAATATTTACTTTGATGTATAAGGTGTGTGTGTCATTGACCAAAGAAAGAAAACAATTTGGATAGGTGTTTTGACTTCTTCAAATAGGGGAGATTGTTTGACTCCTTGTTCCCAATCTCCCTAATTTGTGAGAAGTCAAACATGTCAATGACACACACATCAACTGTATTTGATGAGTATTTGAGGTCTTGAGTGCAGGTTAGTCCATATCACATTGATTGGACAGGTGGAGCAAGTTCACTCAACGCCAGAGGTAAGGATTCAATATTGTCTAGCTAGAAATTTGTCTAAGTCCATAGGCGTTGAGTGAAAACAGCTCACTCAACGTCATATAACAAATAGCGTTGAGTCTATATCAGCCTAACTGATAGATAGCCAAAAAATGGCTAAGTACACATGTGTTGAGTGTAGTATACTCACTCAACGGCATACAGCAAAAAACTGTGAGTCAGGCTGAGTCAGTCAAAGCCTAGAAAAATAGACTGAAAATGTGGCGAAGTCCACAGGCGTTGAGTGTGGTCTACTCACTCAACGTCATACAGCCCTTAGCGTTGAGTGTTGAAGTGTTTGTCAACTCCACAGAAAAGTTGGGCAAAATTTTAACTAAGTCCACTGGCGTTGAGTGAAACTTACTCACTCAACGCCATGACAGAAAAATCTGTCTAAGTAGCAAAGAGTTGAGTGTAGCTTACTCATTCAACGTCATGGAGCAAAAGCGTTGAGTTTAGCTTACTCACTCAACGCCAGATAATAGAGAAATTATGTTAAGTAGTTTGGCGTTGAGTGGAGCTTACTCTCTCAACGCCAAGGCTCAGAAAATTTGGCTAAGTCCAAATGCGTTGATAGCTTTTACTTTCGTCGAGCTGAGCTCTGCGTTCGTCGAACTGAGCTCTAAGTTCGTCGAACTGAGTTTTCACTTTTCGTCGAGCTGAGCTCTGAGTTCGTCGAACTGAGCTCTGAGTTCGTCGAACTGAGCTATAAGTTCGTCGAACTAAGCTTTCATTTTTCGTCGAGCTGAACTCTGAGTTCGTCGAAGTCTTTTGGCGCTGAGTGATGGTCATTCACTCAACGTCTTTACTTCTAATGTTTGAATTTTGTCTAAGTCCAGAAATATTGAGCCATGCTGACGTCAGCAAAGTCAAAAGGTCAACCAAAATTCAAATGTTGCGGGAATGCTGCCAGAAGCGTTGGCGGTCAGCTGTCATCATCCTCTGCACTTGGAAAGAAATATTTTCATCTTTAAGTGTTCGGGCTCTCACACAGCAAAGAGCCGTTGAATCAAGAGTAAATGGAAAGAATGTATTGTATGATTAAATCTCAGCCATCAATCCTGGTGGTGGGCACACTGCTCGATTGACCGTTAGAGAATAAAACGAAGCAAATCAGTCAGAGCAAACAATCGAATTCTTGTCTAGGTTTTCTGAAAACGAAAGTGCGGCCGAACTTCAATCTTCTTTCTCGTCTTTCTTGTCGAGCCTGAAGATGTTGTTCTGCACAGAAAACTTAGCTGAGGAAAGAGATAGCTGAAGCAATCACCATCTGCAACAGTAGGTTAAGAAGCAATTCTGAGGAAGCAGATCAACAAGCTCTACAAAGAAATGATAGCTATTTGAAGAAAGATTCAACTACCGACTTCATTGTCTTTAACAGCAAATGCTTGGGAAGATATCTGTTCAGTCCAGAAAGAAGTAGACAGAGTTCTTTCTCTGGTGTCTAATCAAATCACCTTTTAAATCTTCTGTATAGATTTTTTGTGAGTCTGAACTTGCAAGCCTGTGTTATAAAGGCTAAGGTCTTTGTGACCTGTGGTTGGCTTAGTGTCAAGTGAAAGGTCTTTGTGACCTGTGGTTTGGCTTAGTGGCTAAGTGGTAGGTCTGTGTTACCTGTGAGGTCCTGCGCGATCTGTGTTTTAAGTTCTCAAGGAGCCGAGTTTTGGGGGAAGAGCCTAGTCTAACACACGGTTAGAAAGGCGCAAAGGGACAGTGGACATATCTAAGATTAGGGAACTACTATAAAATTGTCGTGTCGTCTGTGATTGTTCTTGAAAGCTAAAACTAACATAATCACTAAGCACAGAAATTGGCTAACAAGAAGATTGAATTAGAGACAAAAACTTATTCACCACCCCCCCTCTAGGTGTTTAGCTAGCCTTGAAAACAATACTTTCAAAAACTGGTACTCATACATTTCTGCTTCACTTATTGTTTTGTACTTTACTTTGTTCACCTTATTTATTTCAATGTTCTGAGACTTTTCCTTTTTGTTTTTGAATTGTCTTAGCGTTCGTGACTGCATCGTCAGGTTCTTGAGCCTGATCTGCATTAAGCTCCAGGTTCTATGTTTATATTTCATTTTTTTACTGTTAGACATTTCTTTTATATAATAATAATGATGAGTAAACCATGGATAACTGCTAAGCTATATTATATGTACTAGAATTTAACATCATTTGCATGTTCATTTATTTGAAATTGACATTGCGTGAAAATCTGTATCAAAACTTATACCATGGGTTTTATTAAAATGCATGTGCACATGTTACACACTAGCATGTTTTAAAGTTTCCGCATAAAAATAATTATTTTCTTTCAAACTAATTATTTTAAAACTATTTTCAGTTTTCTCTGCTTCCACTTTAGCAAACATGGTTTTCTTTCCGCTCATGCTTGTGCATCACGGCCCGCCCGAAGCGCACTCTGATTTTCGTTGAGACGGGACGTGACAGTAGGAGGAAATCTGGTCAGTTGGAAGAGAAAGAAACAGTATGTAGTCTCCAGGTCAAGTGTTGAAGCTGAATACAGAAGCATAGTTTTGACTACCTGTGAGTTGAATTGGTTACGAGCACTGATGCTAGATTTGGGAGAAATCTATGAGCATCTTCTGTCAATGTTTTATGACAACAAGACAACTATATATATTTTGAATAATCCAGTGTTTCATAAGACGATGAAGCACATTGCAGTAGACTGTCACTTTATCAAAGAAGAGATGTTGAAAAATCAAATCTGCGCTCTGTTTGTCACTTCTGACAAAGAACTAGCCGATGTTTTTACCAAATCAGTGTCCTTTTCTGAGGTTTGTAATAAGCTGGACAAGGCTGACATATACGCTTCAGCTTGAGGGGAAGTGTTAGAACCTAAGCAGTCTGGGAGGTTAGGCGAACAGGACCGGCGGACAGGATAAGCGGCCTGGCGGCTAGTACTAGCGGAAAGGTCTGGCGGTCTGGAGAGGCGGACAAGTTTAGTGGTCTGTGAAAGTCTTTATTTTCAAGATAGCTTACAACCTAGGGGGTGAATAGGTTGTCTCACAGTCAGTTTTCTCTTTTTAATTTAATCTTGCGCTCTAAGTGTGTTGCTAGTAGTTTGCTTTCAAGAACCTGCACAAAGAAAATCAACACAGCAAGTACACACAGGTTTAGAGTGGTTCCCCAATCTTTGGGTACATCCACTCTCCTCCCACCATGCCAACTTCATGTTAGTCAAGGCACTTCTCCAAAACAGTGCTCCAAAGAGCTTACACCTCAGATCCCTCAGAATCTCTCAGTCTCCTCCAAGACGTACAATTCAGCCACAAGGGCCTACAACTCAGTAATCAGTTGATCACTTACCTCAGGCCAAGGGCCCTACACTCAGACTGGGAGGATAGCCCTACCTCAGATCCACCAGGGATCCTACCTCAGACTCAAAGTTCCTACACTCAGAGAGTATTCCTCTCCTACAGCTTAGTGATCAATTGACCACCTACCTCAGACTTGAAACCAAGTCATGCAGCTCAGATCCAGTTGGATCCTACAACTCAGAGAGCTTCACTCTCCTATAACTCAGACAATATTGCCCTACCTCAGGCTCAGAGAGCCCTACAACTCAGATCCAAAAAGGATCCTACAGGAATAAAATAGATTTATATCTATCACAGAGAAATTTCTCTGTGACAACCCCTTGAGCTGAGTTATCTCAGCTTAATCTTTCTTCACAGCTAAAAAGAACTTGAGCTGAAAGTATCTAGCAGTAAACTGCTTTGCTTTCTCCTCCTTCCCTGGACAGAGTCAGCCACTTTCTTCTTTATTCTTTTCAGCTTCAGAAAATGGATCTTCAGTTTAGATCTTGTTGAGCTAAGAAGCAACTTGATCTGCAGAGATTTCTTCCTTGTTTCTGCTACTCCCACAGAAGGAAAGCCTTCTGTTCTTGTGGGTGTCGATGAAGAAGACACACGGCTAACTGAGCTTCTTGCAGGAATACTTCAAGATTTTTCACGCAGTAATGGCAAAGAAGATGAAGTCCAACCGCAACACATTTTGAAAATGATAAGCCTTGAAAGGTTGTTGTCGTCTTGCCCACGCTCTTCCTTTTGTAGTTCGCTGATCAACGACTCTTAGAAGTCAGTGGGCGCCGCTAGGTGCATCCAGCTGCACCTTTGCTTCAACGGAAGAAGATGTACAGTAGCTTCACGACAGAGTTTGTCGTGTTCTGTAGCTTTTTGCCTTAACCATTTTTGCAGCCTTTTCTGCATGGCTGGCGTTGAGAGTGTTGAGTGAGAACACCTCACACAATGCCTTGTGTCTTAGCCAAGTTGTCTGTCATTTAGGCATTGAGAGCGTTGAGTGAGCTTGTCTCACTCAACGCTTTTTACCTTTACCAAATTTCTATTTTTTCAGCATCTTTAAACGTTGAGAGCGTTGTGTGATCACGCCTCACTCAGCGCTTTTTGCTTAGGCCGGATTTTCTGAGTCATGGCGTTGAGAGAGTTAAGTGAGCATGTCTCACTGAACGCTTTCTGCCTTAGCCAGATTTTTCTGCTCCATGGCATTGAGTGAGCTTGTCTTACTCGACGCTTATGTACTTAGTCAAATTTCACTACAGTTTTTCTATGACTTTGGCTTATAGGGCAATAATCAACGAATATAGAGTATGGCGTTGAGTGAGTGATACTCACTCAACGCCTATGGACTTAACCATTTTTCTGTCCATTTCCTCTTAGACTTTTACTGTGTTAGTCTGTCTCACAGCCTTTTGCTGTATGGCGTTGAGTGAGTTGACTTCACTCAACGCCTGTGGACATGACCACATTCTCAGCTTGTCACTTCATGGCTTTGACTGTATATGCTTCACTCAGCGCTATAAGTCATCTGGCGTTGAGTGAGTAAACTTCACTGAACGTCTGTGGACTTGCACAGATTTCTGTCTTTTCACACCATAGGTAACAGTTTACCTGACTTAGCCACTTAGATTATATGTCCCATCAATATTACTAAGACATCTTGCATGCATGAACTCAAACACACATCAAATACAATTTTATGTATATCATTGACAAGATTGACTTACTCAAATCTAGGACATTTATGGCAATGGACCGAACAAACTCCCCCTATTTGAGCAAGTCAAAACTCTTAAGCAAATGATTCAATAAAGAGTCAATGACATACATAACACTATGCAGCAATAAGAATTTTAAAAACCTGTAACTGGAGAATGATTTATAGTTACCACTTTTTACCACTCCTCCTTGCCTGCAGGGTGAACTATTCCTGCTCCCCCCTGAATTGTTGCAACCTTCTTGATCATGGTTACCACACCTCATTGCATGCTCATCTTTTCCTCCCCTTTTTTGTCTTCATCAAATAGCTAGCAGAGTTCTAAATTGCTGGAACATTGTTGGACATGTTCCCTCTCAACTGATGCATCATCTTGAAGAGTCTTCATTTTTCTGAAGAACAATTCCATCTACAAGAATACAAAGTAATTTGCAACAAAATGAGGAGTAACTGAAGCTATATCAGGTTTAACATTCTCAACTCAAACTTGAAGGTGTTAAACTTTGCTTAATCTAGTGGTTTAGTGAAGATGTCAGTAACTTGCTTATTGATTTGGACAAACTCATGGTTGATATCTTCACATTTCACATGCACACTAATGAAATGATATCTGATTTCAATGTGTTTAATCCTGTTGTGGCAGACAGGATTCCTAGCAATTGAAATGACACTAGTAGAATCACAAAATAAGGAACTTCTACTTATTTGAATGTTGTAGTCCTGGAGCTGATGCTGGTTCCACAGCAACTGAGCACAACAGCTACCTGTTGAGATGTACTCTAACTCTGGAGTTGAAATAACAACACTGGTTTGCTTCTTGCTGCTCCAGGAAACTAGTCTTCCACCCAAGAATTGACAGGTACCAGAAATGCTTTTTTTATCCTCTTTGCAGACTGCAAAGTCTGCATCTGAATATCAAGTTAGTTCAAACTCCTCATTCCTAGGATACCACAGGCCAAGATCTGGTGTGCCCTTAAGATACCTCAGAATTCTCTTTGCAGTAAAGTAATGAGATTCTTTGGGGCAAGTCTGATACCTAGCACAAACATATGTAGCATACATGATGTCTGGCCTACTAGCAGTTAGGTAGAGAAGGGAACCAATTATCCCCTTATACAAAGTCTCATCAACAGTTTCTCTGCCTCATCTTTGCATATGAGCATGCTTGATCACATAGGAGTTCTCATGGTGGAGGAATTTTCCATACCAAATTTCTTTATTAACTCCCTTGTGAACTTAGACTGGAATATGAATAAGTCATCATCAGTCTGTCTTACTTGTAGACCCAAGAAGAACTAAAATTCTCTCATACTGCTCATCTCGAACTTCTCTTGCATAAGTTTGGCAAACTTCCTGCAAAGGTTGTCATCAGTAGATCCAAAGATGATGTCATCTACATAAATCTGAACTAGGATGATCTTACTCTTAGATTTCCTCAGGAATAGGGTCTTGTCCATCTTCCCCCTTGAGAATTTGTTCTCAATGAGAAAGCTAGACAAAGTCTCATACCATGCTCTAGGGGCTTGTTTTAGCTCATATAGAGCTTTCCTAAGTCTAGAAACAAAATCAGGTGAGTTAAGAACTACAAAACCTGGAGGCTGCTCATCATAGACTTCCCTTTTTAATTCACCATTCAGGAAAGCTGACTTCACATCCATTTGATAGATCTTAAATCCCTTGTGTGCAGCATATGCAAGGAACAATCGTATGACCTCCAACCTTGCTACAGGGGCAAACGTTTGATCAAAGTCAATGTCTTCTTCTTGCTTGTACCTCTTAGCTATCAGTCTTGCTTTGTTTTTAATTATAATCTCATTTTCATCAAGTTTGTTTCTGTAAATCCACTTGACTTCAATGACATTATGTCTATATGGTCTGGGAACCAGCTTCCAGACTTTGCATCTTTTGAACTAGTTCAGCTCCTCTTGCATAGCCACTATCCAGAATTGATCTATGTTGGCCTCTTCAAACTTCTTTGACTCCACTTGTGACAGGAAACTTGCATATATAAAAGTATTCAGATTTATGTTTCTTGTCACTACTCCATGTCTTGGTTCATCAATGATTTTGTGTGCTGGATAGTCTCTTAAATGTCTCATTGCTGGATGTAATTTTCTATCTACATCAGCTTCAGGAACAGCTCCTTGCTGATCCTCATCTGCTCCAAGTGAGTCAGATTGTTCTGGAATATCCACTTCATTTTGGATAGCTGGTTCTGCTTCCTTGATGTTCAGATTGTCCATCATCTGTTCTGTACCTGCAGTACTGGAAGAGGAGCTAGGCAGCTCCCTGTTAATTATGGTGGACTCATCAAGACTACATGTACAGATTCTTCTACAACTTGACTTTGCAAGTTGTAGATCCTATAAGATTTGCTATGATTGTTGTACCCAACAAAAATCTCATCAAAGGACTTATCAGCAAACTTAGTGATATAGGACTTTTCATTATAAAACACATAACATTTACTACAAAAGATTCTGAGATAGCTCAGATTTGATTTTCTGTCTTTCAAGGTCTCATATAGAGTTTTCTTGTGGCTCTTGGTGATAGAGGCTCTGTTGAGGACATGACATGCAATGTTGAATGCCTCAGCCCAGAAATATTCTGGGAGATATGTGTCACTCAACAGGGTCCTACCAGCCTCAATGAGAGTTCTATTTTTCCTCTCAACAATCCAATTTTGCTGGGGTGTTATAGGTGAAGAGAATTCTTGATGAATCTCATACTCTTCACAGAACCTTGTCATGTTATCAGACTGGAACTCAGTCTCATGGTCACTTCTGATTTTGACCACAGAGGTGATAAACTCATTCTGAATGTGCATGACAAACTTGATGAAGATATCACGAGTTTCATCGTTTCTTTTGAGAAAGAACACTCAAGCAAACCTGAAAAAGTCACGAACCACCACAAGGGTGTAGACCTTTCTACCAAGACTATGAACTGGCATAGGACCAAACAAGTCCATATGCATGAGGTATAGGCACCTCACAGAACCTTTGATCGCAATACCCTTGAAGGAAACTTTTGTCTGCTTGCCTTTTTGACAAGCAGAGCAAATGCCCTCCTTAAAGCACTTCACATTGAGACCATCCCGAACTAGCTCTTGACTGAACAGCTTGTCTATAGTCTTATAATTTACATGGGCTAGCCTCTTGTGTCATAGAACACTGTGAGAGGTGTTCTTCTTTGCCATTAGACAGATAGGAGAGTCTGTATTTAAGCAGAGAAAGTTCAAGCAACAAACATTTTCACTCCTAGTGTCTGTCAAAATGACCTATTGGTCACTTGACCTCATAATTAGGCACTTATCCTTATGGAAGACAATAACATAGCCAAGATCAGAGAGCTGGCTTATGCTTATAAAGTTGTGTTGCAACCCTTCAACATAAGCCACCTTAGTGATGGTGACTATGTCATTGGTGATCTTACCATATCTTTTTGTTATCCCCCTATCTGAACCACCAAAGACTACTTTGGGTTCATCTTTTACTGGAGTGTACTCCTTCAAATTTCTCCCTGTCCCAGTCATGTGCCTGAAAAAGTCATTGTTCAAGTACCATATAGGGGTATGGCCACTTGAACTAACCTGCAATAAACAGTTTACTTTACCTTAGGACCCCAACATCTATGGGGTCCTAGGTGCATATTAGATTTAAATTGAACATGTCCACCAGCAAAATTTCTGACTGGTGGACTAACTTTAGCTCTGACCACATTAGGACTGTGTCAGCTGTCAATGGCATAATGGTCTATCTTGCCATAGCACCAACAATCATGTATGTTGTATCTCCTTTTCTATGTAGGCCTGGCAGTTGGTTTGACTGCGGACTTGACAGAAGGAAGAGATGCAGCAGCCATATTTTGTTTCCTTTCAACATGGATTTGACTGAAAGTTAGTCTGCTTGCTAGCATGTGTGATCTGTTCTGAATCCTATCAGCAATACATTTTTTTTCAGATAGTGTGCTCTTGATAGCATCAGAAATAGCCATATCAAGCAAGTTAACAGACTGACCCTTACTCATATTCTGTGCTGGCAAGTTCAGAAAACTGGTTGTAGCCACATTATTGAGAAGGGGGGCTGTAGCACCAAAGACAAATGGTCCATGATGGGTCATTTGAATTTTTTCATGGGCAGCCTTAAAGACACTTGCCCCACTGTAGCTTCCACACTGGCTGGGAACATCTTTTGTTCCACTTGTGGATGAACCATTCATGTCGTGGTCATATATACTTTCCTGGTCATACCTATTTGAAGGAAATATCACCTTCTTGAAAGGGTTAGGTGGCCTAGATGTCATTGACACAACTGAAACTTTCCCTTTCCCTTTGGGATGGGCAGGACTTGTGCTATCCTTGAGGCCCAACCCCTTCTTACCATTTTGTGAGGAGAAGGAATCTATCAAGGGCAACACTATATTGGGCTGAGAGAACCTGGCCACAATACTTTTCTCCCTCATGAGCTTTTCTTCAAGATCTTTAATGAGACTATTTTTGCTTTTGATAGTCTCCATCTGGATGTCTGACAGGGTTTTCAGTTCACCGAGTTCCCTTATTGTCTGATTCAGCACAACAACTGTTTCAGCAAGCTAAGAAGCAGCAGGTTGAAGAGACAAAATCTCTTTAGTCTGTTTCTTTGTCAGCTTCTTGCATTTCTTGAAGGCATTCAGAAGTTCATTATATCTGTCAATCAATTGATTGACATCACCCTCTGAGCCAGAATTATCTTCAACATTAGATGAAGAGGCTTCTGCATCGGGACTTGTCTCATGCATGGACACAGAGCTGGATGGAGAATGTACCTTACTTTGACCAGACTGATCCTGGCTGCTCTCTTCATCAGTCATTGTCATCAGCCCTCTGCAGCTGTGGCCATCTTCATCCACCTCTGAGTCACTATCTGATAGTGTCAGAGGAGCCATGATTCCTGTCCTTTCTGGAGGATAGACATCTCCTGCTGTAGCAGCTTTATCTTTAGCAGCAGCAACAACAACTAGCCCAATATATGCTTTCTATTCTTCAGACTCAGATGATGATGATTCAGTCCAGCTCTTTTCTTTCTTGACTACAAAGGACTTTTCATTCTTGCCCTTGTGCTTCTTGTGAGATTTCTTTTCTCCATCCTCCCTTCTCTTCACTGGGCAATCAGCAATGACATGCTTTGGCTTGCTGCAGCAGTAACAGATAACATTAGCAGAATTCTGTTTACTGGGTTTAGATACATATCTGTCCTCCTTGGAGGATTTCTTCCAGTGATGAGCTGAGGAGGAGGGTCTGCACTTCCAGTACATCTTCTTCATCAGCCTGTGGAGCTGCCTGAAGAAGACAACAAAGTCCTCATCAGACATGCTGCTGTCTGATGCTTCTGACTCAGAGCAGTCTGAATCTGCTGGTCTTCTTGGAGGAGAACGGTTCTTTCTCCTACTCTTGCTTGTGGCTTCAGCTTTGAAAGCCACTGACTTCTCTTTGGCCTGAGACTTGCAGTTTGTCTCTTCTTCTTTCCTAACAGTTAGCTGTATCTCATAAGAGAGCAGTTTTACAAATAGGGTGTGAGGTGGAGTGTCACCCAACTTAGCAATTTCTCTGATGGAACAGATCTTTGTGTCTCAGTCTCTGATGAGAGACCTGAGGAGCTTATCATTTAGCTCATAATGACTAAAGACCCTTCCATAGGTCCTTAGCTCATTCACTATCCTGAAGAATCTTTCATAGCAGGTGGTTATGTTCTCACCCTTGGTCTGTCTGAAGGTCTCATACTCCTGGTTAAACATAGACTTTCAATCATCCCTGACCTCCTCTGTGCCTTCCATGTACATCATCAGAGTGTCTCACATCTCCTTTGTAGTTTGGCAGTGAATCAGATTCTGAAAGGTAGAATCATCTGAAGGGTAGATCTCCAAAACAGTGCTCCAAAGAGCTTACACCTCAAATCCCTCAGGATCTCTCAGTCTACTCCAATACCTACAACTCAGCCACAAGAGACTACAACTCAGTGAACAGTTGATCACCTACCTCAGGCCAAGGGCCCTACACTCAGGCTGGGAGGACAGCCCTACCTCAGATCCACCAGGGATCCTACCTCAGACCCAAAGGTTTTACACTCAGAGAGTATTCCTCTCCTACAGCTCAGTGATCAATTGACCACCTACCTCAAACTTGAAACCAAGTCCTACAGCTCAGATCCAGTTGGATCCTACAACTCAGAGAGTTTCACTCTCCTACAACTCAGGTAATATTGCCCTACCTCAAGCTCAGAGAGCCCTACAACTCAGATCCAAAAAAGGATCCTACAGGAATAAAATAGATTTATATCTTTCACAGAGAAATTTCTCTGTGACAGCCCCTTGAGCTGAGTTATCTCAGCTCAACCTTTCTTCACAGCTACAAAGATCTTGAGCTGAAAGTATCTAACAGTAAACTGCCTTGCGTTCTCCTCCTTCCCTGAACAGAGTCAGCCGCTTTCATCTTTTCAGCTTCAAAAAATGGATCTTCAGTTTAGATCTTGTTGAGCCAAGAAGCAACTCGATCTGCAGATAATTCTTCCTTGTTTTTGCTACTCCCTCAGAAGGAAAATCTTCTATTCTTCTTGGTGTCGATGAAGAAGACATGCAGTTAATTGAGCTTCTTGCAGGAAGACTTCAAGCTTTTTTACGCAGCAATGGCGAAAAAAATGAAGTCCAACTGCAACACTTTTCGAAAATGATAAGCCTTGAAAATGTGTCGTCTTGCCCATGCTCTTCCTTTTGTAGTTCGCTGATCAACGGCTCTTAGAAGTCAGTGGGCCCCGCTAGGTGCATCCAGCTGCACCTTGCTTCAACGGAAGAAGACGTACAGTAGCTTCACGGCAGAGTTTGTCGTGTTCTGTAACTTCTCTGTACTTGATTTGAAATAAGTTGACTATGTCGATTTTGCAGATTTTGCTGACGTCAGCACTTGTGGACTTGGCCAAAATCGAGCATCAGAAGAATAAGCGTTGAGTGAACGAGCTTCACTCAACGTCAAAGTACTAAGACAATTTTGTCTATCTAGGCGTTGACAACATTGAGTGAGCAAGCATCACTCAACGCTTTTTGCCTTAAACATTTCTGCAGCCTTTTATTCATGTCTGGCGTTGAGAGCGTTGAGTGAGCACACCTCACTCAACGCCTAGTGCCTTAGTCATGCTTTTTGTTATTTTAGCGTTGAGAGCGTTAAGTGAGCTTGCCTCACTCCACGCTTTCTACCTTAACCAAATTTCTGCTTTTTTAGCATTTTTAAGCGTTGAGTGAACACGCCTCACTCAATGCTTTTTGCTTAGGCCAGATTTTCTGAGTCATGGCGTTGAGAGCGTTGAGTGAGCATGTCTCACTCAACGCTTTCCGCCTTAGCCAGATTTTTCTGCCCATGGTGTTGAGTGAGCTTGTCTTACTCAACGCTTATGGACTTAGTCAAATTTCACCACAAATTTTCTATGACTTTGACTTACAGGGCAATACTCAACGAATATAGAGTATGACGTTGAGTGAGTGATACTCAATCAATGTCTATGGACTTAAACCATTTTTCTACACATTTCCTCTTAGGTTTTACTGTGTTAGTCTGTCTCACAGCCTTTTGCTGTATGTCGTTGAGTGAGTTGCCTACACTCAACGTCTGTGGACATGGCCACATTCTCAGCTTGCCACTTCATAGTTTTGACTGTATAGGCTTCACTCAGCGCTATAAGTCATCTGGCGTTGAGTGAGTAACCTTCACTCAACGCCTATGGACTTGGACAGATTTCTGTCTTTCCACACCATAGGTAACAGTTTACCTGACTTAACCACTTAGGCTATCTGTCCCATCAATGTTGTTAGGATATCTACATGAATGAACTCAGACACACATCAAATACAACTTTATGTATATCATTGATAAGATTGACATACTCAAATCTAGGACATTGAGGGAAATGGACCCAACAGTCTGCCTATTTGGTAGTCCTAGCAATATTACTACGGTGTGGTCTAAGCAGTCCTAGTGATCAGGCGACTTGACTGGCAATCTAAGCACTTGTTCTTTGTAAACTGTACCGGTTAACCGCAGTACGGTCTACTGAGATCAGATCAATTGACGGTCAGGCGGTTAGGACCAACCTAATTGCTCCAGGTGCTTCTGATTCTTCCCGCAGTTGTGTTATTTGATGATCATCAGATTCTTAATCGTCAGTTAGAGATCGACAACTCTCAAGCATGGTCATTGGTGCGGTCTGGAGGTTAGACTCAGTCTAACTGCAGCTATTTCAACTAGAGTTGTTCGCTGGGGTTTGTCGGATAGAGACCAGAGCTACCATGGTGCCTTTACTGTCTGTGTAATCGTGCGGTTAAACCTGCTTAACTTCACAGCCCGCGCGGCTCGTGTTTTATCTATCCGCCAAGTCGCATGTGACAGGCGTTGTAGATTCTCTCTCTTGTTTTTTCTCTCTTCCTCATTTCCTATAAATAGGGGGCATATCCATTTATTATGTAACATTTTGGAGCAATAAAGTTTTGTTATTTAGCTCTTTTCACATAGTAATGTACACTACAATGTTGGATACAGGAACAACTCAGTTAGTGGTGTTAGAGGAGCCTTCAACTTTGATAATTTATTTTCTGGAAGATTCTATCTCCGCCCTTTGCTTAAGGTATGTTCTTCAATACATCTTATATAGCTGTAGAAATGATTTTTATTGAGGTTTTCATGGGATTGATTATTTGAGGTGATTTTCCAAAGAAAATAAACTGGTTTAATTTCAACAGTTATTTTGATGATAAGCGTTTGAAGGAGATACAGTTATTTTGATGATAAGCGTTTGAAGGAGATACCGAGTATGGTACCACTTATAAAGATCTTTGAGGGTAATTAATTAGCATTCGTCACTTGATTTTTGTTATACCCAAAATCAAAGCTAATTTTCATATTCTCATTTCAATGCAGGTATTTTGACAGTACTTTTGAATAGCTTTTGGTTTTGAGTTTTGGTTCTTTTGTTGTTTTCAATGTGAAAGTATGATTTGGATTTTCTTGTGTTTTGTTTATTTTGGTTTTTTAATTAAGAAAGTAAGAATTTGTGTTTTGATAAATAAGTTTTACCTGAGGGATGTATTTAATCAATGTTCTATTAGGCATGGTGATTTATAGAAGATATGAAATCGGTTTTTGAATATGACCTGCATATATGAAATTTGGCCTACATGAACATTTCTTTGTACTGCATATATTTGTGGCCTGCATAAAACCAAAAGTGGCAAGCATATAACATTGCTCTAAAAATAACTCACCACCTAAGACTCCTAATATAGATAGAGACCCCATTATAGGACAAAATACCTAAAGTCACGTGGATAATTGATTGCAAATAAGATAGTCCGTAACAAGTCGTCGCATCTCTGCTCTCCAGGCAAATGCATACCAACACACCCGTCCTGAAAAGCAACCTTGTCCCCAGGGTTGAGCCTGTAAAAGGCCCTTGGGCGCATCGTCGAGACTCAGACGACTCCTATGGTGAGAGGCTCATGTGAAACCTCAAAAACATGGAGGCGCCACGACTGACCTAGTGCTTGCAGATCTATGGTAAGTTTTTCTGAAACGAGAGCAAAGTTTGTCATGCCCCTGGCTATGAAGTGAAAAGATGCCTTGTCGGATAGGTCCAAAACCAAGGACTTTGGTAAGTTGAGGTGTGAAAAGAATTTGTCAAGTTCCCTTGGATTCGGAGGCACGAAAGGAATTTTCACGAAAAGAAAAGGATAGCAGTGGATGAGTGTTATCATAACGAATGCGGCAAGACAAGCCAGGCTGCAAGAAGTGGGAACATAAAATCCACAAGGAGACATGAGGATGACATGCATGTATGGTGTCGGGTGAAAGGGAAGGTCACATGAATAGGGAAGTATTAAGGGAGAGAGAACGTGGTCCATCAATTGGAAAAGAAAGTTGAGCGCGGGTGTGGGTGAAGGCACAATAAGGTGAAGTGAGGCCACACCTGCTAATATCATGGGATCTGGAAATTGAGAGAAGGCATCGAGGGGGTGTGGCTTGTGTGTGAAGGGAGCCAGGGCACGCGTAGGTAGAGCAAGGAGAGGAACGAAGGGTGTGCTGGCGTCGGTCAGACGTTTAACTATAAGGGGTAGGAACGCCGGGAAGGGTGAGCGGAGCAAGAATGCAGGACGGTAACGGTGGGGCTGCATGAGCACCGTCATGGGAGCCTGAGCATGTCAAGCTTTGTCGAGGAGGAGATCGGAGGCTAGCAATCCGACGATTGGCAGTGGAACCTTTTTGGAAGGTCTGACTGGACGTAGGGGACTAGGGGTAGTGTGAGAGGCACGGGGGAAGAAGAAGTCAGGGAGGACATTGGCAGGGCTGCGCATAAGTGATAGTGAAGGGCAAGCACCGTGGTGAGTCGGTCGTCTTGGACGACATCGAGCAGACCGAAGTTGTGGAGCAGCAATTCGAGCGTGAGGTCTATGGAGTGGACTGAAGCTAGCGCTGGTATAATGGGGTAGGGAAGACAATCAGGAGACGATCACTCAAAACAGTGACAGAGAGCACTTAGGGTTCCAGACTTCCGGCAGAAAACCCCAGACGAGCGGCAAGTTGGACCAATTGATGTGTGGTAGCCATATCAAGAACGAGAACAAAGAACACAAACTTGCATTACATAAAAGAGCACAGATACAATCAGGAAACAAGCTCCTTCCAAGCACCTAAAAGTTGGGCCCTCCAAGGTACTCCGCTCTCCAAGAGAGCCAAAAGACTAACAATTTCAAAAGATAAAGATAACTCACTCCTTAAGACTCATTATATAGATGCCCCCCCTCCATTGTAGGACAAAATACGTAAAGATAAGTGCATAATTAATTGCGACTAAGATAACTTGCAACGGTCTCCACGTCTTTGCTTTATAGGCATATGAGTAACATCTATTCATCCCCGGATGTCTTTTTAACCTTATATCTGTTATCCAACATACTCAAAATATAAGTTATTCTATAACTTTCATTGATAATTCTTTTTCCATACAGCCATACAGGATTGGAGTACGAGGAAGATGATTGGAGTAGACACTAAGTCACAGTCGAAAATATAATTTCATATCAAATAACTCATGTATCCTAATGCATTTAATATTAGTTATGGGCCTCTCTATCTACAGCCAATTGGTTAGGGGTTGGCTGGATAATTTCAAGAATATCAGAACAAGAGGTCTTGATTTTGATGGGTGTTGCAATATAATTTAAATGTTTGATGATGGTCACAAGCATTAGCTTAGTCTTTGACAAGATAAAATAAGTGGAGGCTGAAAGCTTGTAGAATCAACTAAATTACAAAGCCGTTTGACCGTTCAAACAGAAAATGGCTCGGCTTGGGCAGATCTGTAGAATCATTGCCACCGCCATTAACGCCATTGTGCCTCCAGTGGAGGTCACATGAGGGCCTGCATGATCGAAAGTCTCCCGCATCACATTTTTGTGTGGCGATAGTGGTGTTCTGCACCTCCAATAAATTACCACCAAACAAAGCCTAGGTAAATGGATATAAGGCTATAAGGAAACAAAGATAATCTACAAAGGACAATCTTCAAATTAAATTTCCAATATAAGTTTCTAAATAAGATTCAGAAAACATTTAAATTAGCATTCAAATTCAACAAAAGATGAAAACAAACTTATAATCAGCTCTGTTAGGATTCCCACCAAAAACCTTTGAAATTGTAGAAGTGAAAAATTTGAACCTTGTATATACTTTCTCAAATGGTCAAATACGAAGTATAAGAACAAATTTATAGGAGAGAGAAAGAGAGAGGAAAGGCTTATACATGATGTGGGACTAAAGAGAGGAGAGAAAATAATAATAAAATACAAAAGGAATGGGTCATTGTTATATGAGCTTTTCCAACACTCCCCCGCAAACTGGAGCGTACAAGTCATATGCACCCAGCTTGGACAGACACTGATAAAATAAGGTACTCGATAAAAACTTTGTGAGAATATCAGCAACTTGAACAGTGCCCGAAACATGTTTTTAGTCTACTTTCTTCATTTGAACTTTCTCTTGAATAAAATGACAGTCTACTTCGATATGTTTTGTGTGTTCGTGGAAGACCGGATTCTTTGCTATGTGTATGGCCGCTTGACTATCACAAAATAGAACAGCAGAAGAGGGAAGTTTCACCCCCAGATCAGCAAGGAGGCTTTCAAGTCATGTGAGATCTGAGACAACTGATGTCATCGATTGGTATTCTGCTTCTGCTGAAATCGAGCAACCACTGCTTGTTTCTTACTTTTTCATGTAACGAGATGACCTCCAAAATATGTACAAAACCACTGGATGACCACCGATCGTCCAAGGAGCCAGCATAATCGGCATCTGAATATGCAACCAATGTTGGAATAGAGGTGGAGGTTTTGTAAACTAGCCCTTTACCCGGAGCTGCTTTAAGGTATCGAAGAATACGTTCAACAGCTTGAAAATGAGAGACTCTGGGAGCATGCATGAACCGACTGACAACCCCAAAAGCGAATGATATATCTTTCCGTGTGACCGTTAGGTAGATCAATTTTACCACAAGTCGTCGATAGTATTCCGGGTTTTGGAGAAGCAGATCAGCATCAGAGGCATGAGCACATAGTTTGTGATTTGCATCCATCGGAGTAATTGTCGGCTTGCATCCGGACTGGCTAGCGTCTTTGAGGAGGTCAAGACAATACTTCCATTGGGAGAGGACAAGTCCATCCGGACGTCTTGCGACCTCAAGACCGAGGAAGTAGCGAAGATGTCCTAGGTCTTTTGTCTAAAACACGGTGATAAGGTGTTGTTTGACCGCTTGAATCCCCTTCGAGTCATCCCCAATAAGTAGGATGTCATCAACATAAACTAACAGAAGAACAGTTCCTGTTGCCCGGTGTCGAGTGAATAGGGAGAAGTCCGCTAAGCTCCGAGTGAAACCCATGTCCCGAATAAACTTACTGAACATGTCAAACCACGTCTGAGGGGATTGTTTGAGACCATAAATGGATTTCTTCAGAAGACACACACGAGACTCCCTCGTGATCTCAAACCCGAGAGGTTGGTGCATGTATACGGTTTCCTGAAGATCATCATTCACGAATGCATTTTTGATATCCAGCTGATGAAGGGGTCAGTCGCGATGCACGACCACTGAGAGAAGAATGCGAACGGTGTTGAGTTTGGCTACCGGAGAGAAGATTTCCTCATACTCAAGGCTCTGTTGTTGAGTGAAGCCACGGGCCACCAGGCGGGCCTTAAGACGGTCAATGATGTCATCAGGAGCGTGTTTGATGACGAAAACCCACTTATACCCAACAGGTGTCTGACCGGAAGGTAAAGCGATGAGGACCCAGGTTTGGTTAGCCCAAAGGGCCGTCATTTCTTCTTCCATAGCGGCCCTCCAGCCGAGATGTTGAGGAGCCTCCTGCACAGAATTAGGCACAAAAATAAAGGATAATGATGTGACAAAGTGGTGGGGAGAGGAGATGAAGAGAGACATAATTCTTCATGGGATGAGCGGTGGAGACTGGAGCCGGAGCAGCAGGTCGCGGAGCGTCAGAGGTTGAAGGCGACTGTAGTGGGGCAACGGGACGAGAAGAGCGGCGAGAATAGACCTGAATGACAGGCGGATTGGGAAGAGCTGGAGGCTGGGCAGGAGGGAGAGATGGTGTGGAAATGTGCACGACGGGCTCAGGAACAGATATGACAGGGCGCACGACGGGCTCAAGAAAAGGTATGACAGGGCGCACGACGGGCTCAGGAAAAGGTGCTGGATCCGGAGCAGAGAAGAAAGGAAGATCATCCCGGAAGGTGACATCAGCAGGAATTAGTCACCTTGTGGGTTATGAGCGAATAACACACGTAGCCATTTTGAGTGCGCGAATAACCCACAAAGACAGATTTGGCCGCACGGGGATCCACCTTGTCTGTAGACAGGCCTAGGGTGTGAACGTAGCACGTACACCCAAAGATGCGGGGAGTAAGAGAAAAGGCCGGAGTGCAGGGAAATAGGATGCTGAACGGAGTAGCATTGTGGAGGACGGAGGACGGGAAACTGTTGATGAGAAAACAGGCCGTGGAAAGCGCAAAGTGCCAATAGAGTTTAGGAACCCGCATTTGAAGCATAAGATAGAGAGCCACATCAAGGAGATGACGATTTTTACGCTCCGCGACAACGTTCTGTTGAGGGGTATAAGCACATGACGTTTGGTGAATGACCCCAAACTCAGAGCAGAGGGTTGTGAAATCATGGCCAGTGTACTCGCGCGCATTATCAGTGCGAAGAGTTTTGATGGCACGAATAATTGAGTGCGAGTCTCAAGCAAGAAGGCCCGGAATATGGGGGGATGCTCGGAACGATCACGAATGAGATACAACCATGTCATGTGGGAATAGTCATGTATAAAAGTAAGAAAATAACGATAGCCAGAAATACTAGGAATCTTGTACGGATCTCATATATCGGAGTGTACCAAAACAAAAGGAGCAGAGCTCCGAGTACAATGAGGTGGAAAAGACGAACGAGGCTGTTTGCCAAAAATACATGTTTCACATTGAAAAGCAAGAAGAGAGATATCGGGGAGAGCCTTCTGGAGGACAGGGAGAAGAGCATGACCAAGACGTCGATGTCAATCCTCGGAGGATACGGATACGAGGAGAGTGGGAGAGTCATCAAGAAGGTATATCCTGTTCTACAGTCGCCCCTACCAATGATAGTCTGCGTCTGCTGATCCTGTATCAGAAAAGAAGAAGAAGTAAATGTCAGAGCAATGTAAGTCAGCAGTGAGGCGAGCAACAAAAAGTAAATTGAATGGAGAGCCCGGAACATGAAGAATCGAGCGCAGGGAAAGCGAGGAGGTGAGAGAAATATCAGCACAGCCAGAAACCGGGACAGCTGCCCCATTGGCCACACTTCGGATGAGGAGAGGACAAGTACTGAGGTGGTCGAACAGAGGTGATGTAATGAGTGGCACCAGAATCCACAATTCATCGTGTGCTAGTGGAGAGACAAGCGATACCTTCATGGAGTTGGAGGCAGCGGAGGCAACCGAGGCAGGCGGGCGGCTGAGCAAGACCTGGAGATGCTGGAGCTGACGGCGAACCTCGTCAAGGTCAGTACGCCGGGTAGAGGAGTCGTCGCAGCAACAGAGGCCAGCGGACGAGGAGGACGACCATTCTTGCGATAACACGTAGCTTTAAGGTGCCCGTCCTTGCCGCAGAAGGAACACTTAGGTCGCAGTCGGCCACCCCGGCCTCGTCCCCGAGAGTCAGAAGAAGAATCCATTGAGACAAACAACGGCTAGGCGAGAAGATCAGTGAACAGAAGAAGAAGGCCGCGCGAATAGGGGAGACCGCGCGAACAGAGGCGTGGTCGCACGGTTACGGTGTGATCGCACCAGCGGCAAGAAAGAAGTCGCGACCGAAGTGCAGAGCCCGAAAGGAAAGGAGGCCGCAGCTAGGAGAACAAGGCGGACAGAGACAAGCCACGCGAATAGACCGCGGTGGACAGAGACAATCCACGTGAAGAGACCACAGCGGATAGAGGACAAGCCAAACGGACAGAGGAGGTTCGTAATGGTAAGAAGACTTCAGAGCAGACAGGGGAACTCTGCAGCGGTCACGGCGACAAAGCACCAGCGGCAAGAGACGTCACGACCAAGAAGACGAGACCGCAGCGGATAGAAAAGGGATCCCGCAGCGGATAGAAAAAGAACGCCTTGGAACCAGCAGACCGTAGGGACCACAAGGGAGACCGCCAGGAACACCGTAGTGCAAGATAAGTATGCGGGAAGCAGAAGGCCACGCGGACAGAAACCGGAAGAGGGCGTCGGTCAAAGAGGAGTGGGCCCACGTAAGAGAATGAAGAGGATTATAAGAGGAGAAGGGAAGAGACGGTGGAGCCACGGAGGAGACACCTCTAGCGAGCAGGCAGGTCGCAGCGACAAGGCAGGAATCTGCACGGTCAAGGTGAGTACACCAGCGGCAAAGGAGAAGTGTCACGACCTAAATGCAGGGCGTGCCGAGAAGAGGAGAAGCCGCCAGCAACAAGAGAAGCAAAGCACGACGAGCAGAGAGCAGCGACCAGAAATAGCTGCGGCGAGGAAGGCCCAGCGACTAGAGACGGTCGCGTAAAAAGCAGCGACAAAGGAGGTTGCGCGGAGAGCAGCGAGCAGAAGAGGTCGAGCTGCAAGATGAGGCCGCAAAATATGGAGCAGGTCGCAGCGGGTATCAAGGAGGCAGACCGCAACAACACAGAGGAGGTCGCAGCGGGTACCAGGAAGGTGACAAGAGGGGGGGCAGCAGAAACACAGGGTTGGGTCCCAGCAGGGAGGGCTATAAAAGCAACAGAGGAAGGAGAGAAAAAGGAGAGGGACAACGAGAGGAGCTCGCCGGGTAGCAGGCGGATAGAAAACTGCTATCTGGCACCGAGTAGTACCGGTATAGGCGGACAGAGAGGAGGAGCCCGCCGAGGTAACGGAAAGGAGACCACCCAAGGTAGGCGGTTAAGAAAATAGGGGCCGCCCAAGGAGGACCGGACCCTCTGATACCATGTAGAAGTGGAAAATCTGAACCTTGTATATACTTTCTCAAATGGTCAAATACGAAGTATGAGAACAAATTTATAGGAGTGAGAAAGAGAGAGGAGTCTTATACATGATGTGTGACTAAAGAGAGGAGAGAAAGTAATAATAAAATACAAAAGGAATGGGTCATTGTTATATGAGTTTTTCCAACAGAAATAATTAAAGATTCAATTATTGTGATATTAACTTAGAAAAGTTTATTCCAGAAAATTAAAAGAGAAATTCCAATATCCACAAAAACATTCATCTTTCCCACCATATCCTTAACAAGAATAACAAATCTATCAATCTACTTGAGTCCAAAAGTTATTTAAAAGTTTTACATGATTAAACCGGGGAAAAAATCTGAATAAGGTAGTTTTAGCTCTTAAGAACTCACCAATACGCTCTAGTACTGTTCTATTCTACCAAAGCAAAAGGCTTAAGGTTACCTTCTGATCTTGAAGAGGAGTACCCTTGACAGCAACCAATGCATTAATGGGAACACTCTCTGGATGTGTAGGAAGTGTGGCCAATGTATGCAATAAGCCCACACGATCTTCTTCTGCTTCACCAAGACCAATAATTCCCCCTATATATGAAAAGAGGATCATAACATTTTCATAATAAAAACAGTTTTTTCTAGGATTTTTTCAATTTCAAAAGGTAAATAGCAGAATTCTTAGCAAGGCAAGCTCACAACATAAGTTTAAATCAATTATTCAGAACATAGTATGAATATATCAGAAAATGTTGCTGAAGATGTGGATGTTGATGAATACAATATATCCTTTCACCAATCAAACCAGGAGTTGGTTGGAGATGCAGAAGCAGCCCTCCGCTCGAGGGGGGGCGTGGATCCTCAGACAAAAAGCTAGAATTGTTGGGTATTTTCTCCAAGTTTGTAGTTCTTGAACTTGCGTATACATAAACAATAATTTCTTATAATCATGTATTACAACAAAAGAACAAAGAAACCGTATTGCAGAAAATGTGAAGTAGGATATTTAAAACTACATAAACTTGTGTCCTCGACTTCAGTAATGTTCTCTTTATAATGATTGGAGGAGCAGTAAGATTCCTAGCAAACTCATATAAGAAATATTTGGGTAAAAGCTCAATGCAAAGACCCATTTCCTTGACTCATTAGGAGATCCTTCTAGTGTATAGATTAATCTCACACTGTGGTTTAGAGTTAAGGTGTCCCTCCTACCGATATATATGTGTACATGAACTTGTATTTCACTACTTAATAAGAAGAAATAAAACTATTGCACTTTATATTCCGTTTTTCTACATGGTATGAGAGCTATATGATTCCTAACATAGAACCGTCAAAGCTCCCACTCTCACTGATTGAGCTCTCACTTCCACTTCCAACAAAATCAGCCTTCCACCTGTACGCCTGGCTTGAGCCAATTTCTGGTACTCGCATCTTGGGCCCTTGTAGCCGAGGCGCAAGGCGCAGGCGCGTGTCTGACGAAGGCAAGGAACAACCACAGACATTTTAAATAATCCGCATCAAACATCATTTTACCTTATCGATCAAATTCTTCATTTACTCCACTAATTAATCATTCATTACTTTCGTTTATATCTCTTAAAAAAATAGAATCAATATGATCGTTTGCATTATATCAAGTCTCAATGTACAATTATCTTTCACAAACACTAAATCAATAAAAAACTAGTGAGTTATTGCATTGTTTTTTTCTCAATTTTTGAAAAAAAAATTTTATAACAAAAAACTCACTCAGGTGAGCCTTTTATACTCCAAAGGAGCAAATAAGACACATGGAAGCGCAAATCTCTGAGTCTGGCAAGCCTTGAGCCTTAGGAGGGCCTGTGGTGCGCCTTTAATAACATAGTTGGCCCCCGTGCTCGCCAACTTCCCACACACTACATCGTCCAACATAAACTACGGTCTTCCCACCTTTTATAGCCTACCGGCCCACTGGTATCCTCACCACTGGGCTCGCCGATGCTTGTGCTCAAACCGTAGAGCCCGCCGCCTTCTCCAACAGTAAGTTACGGTGTCACCAACACACGTGGTCTCGTCGCCTCCTTCCATGCAAAGCGCGTTGACTCCTCTAACCTGAGAGCTCGTCGAACTCCTTTGTTCCAAATCCAACCACAAAGCTCGTGAACCCTTCTATCCAGTGCTCATGAACGCTCCTGTCAAAGGTTTGCGGATATCAAAACTCACTGACTCTTGCATAGTGCTCGCTGAAACCTGAACTGGCTTGCGAAGAAGGGTGCATGCATAGATTGCAAGTTAAAGGAAGTCACATTGGGTAGAGGAACTGAAGGCGAGGCCACTTTAATTGGCTTCTGAGGGGTGAGCAAGACATCAATGTTCAGCCTTCAGGTGGTAAAGGACATTCGGAAAGGCGTAGAGTTGTTCTTCATTTTGTTGGAGATTTCGGACCGCCAACTCAGTTTGGGTAATGTGCATGTGGTGGCAGAATACACAGATGTTTTTTCCCTGATGAACTCTCTGGGGATCCGCCTCAGCGTGAGATGGATTTCCGCATTAAGCTAGTGTCGAGTGTCAAGCCTGTGTCTCTCTCACCGTATAGAATGGTGCCAAAAGAAATGGCAAAATTGAAGTCTAACTACAGGAGTTGCTAGAACAAAACTATGTACACACAAGCTCTTCCTCATTGGGAGCACCGGTCCTCTTTGTGAAAAAGCACAACTGCTTGTGAGATATGCATCGACTATTGGGATTTGAACAAGTTGAGCGAGAAGAACAGGTATCTGATCCCTTGCATCGTTGACTTGTTTGATCAGTTGGTTGGATCTACCATATACTCAAAGTTGGATTTGAAATATGAATAGTGTAAGTTACGGATATAGGAATGCAATATCCCGAAGATGGCATTCATACACGTTATGGTCACTGTGAGCTCACCGTGATGTTGTATAGGCTTACAAATGCGTCATCAGTGTTCATAAATTTGATGAACAAGACGTTCTGAGAGTACCTGGATCGATTTATCATTGTATTCAATGATGACATCTTGGTCTCCTCTCAGTTGTGAGAAGAACATTCAGAACACTTGCATGCAGTTCTAAGTATATTAAGGAGACATCAATTGTACACAAAGTTGTCCAAGTGCGAGTTTTAGCTATCGTTTGTAGCATTTTGTTACGATCCCTAGGTTGTGAGCGCGTGCACGAAGGATGGAGAGAGAAATCCTAAAGGGAGGATGAGGATCCCTTCTTGTAACCCTTAGGCACAATGGTGAGGAGGAGGCGGAAGAGGGTCGGCGATCGGTGTGACTGCGCGCTGGAGCCGACGTACGGGGTTCGCGGGATTCCGAATCGGGGCGTGCGGCTAGGTCATCCGTTGGAATAGAACCAGGTATGTTGAAATCAAAAACCGGCTTCCGTGGACTTCGGACCCTCGAAAGGGGTGACCACACACTTACTCTCCTAGCGAGTTGGCTTGACCGAGAACTTAGAACTTGAGACTGACCCAAGGTTCCAGCACGGAGGTCCCACCACACACCCGGAAGATCTTAGATCGCTTCCCCTCCTTAGCCCGTGGTAAGCTAAGGGTACCTCAGAAAGCGCTACAAGATCAGAGAATAAGAAAACTGGAAAGCTTGCCTTCTGAGCTACCCTCTTGGGTCTATTTATAGATTTCTTAAAATAGTTTGTTAACAACTCAACTCCGCTATTCTGAACGGATATACGCAGCCCAAATCGGTCTGTCAACAGCGCAACTCTGCTGTTTGGAAAGGTTACTGGCAGACCAGCGGGGGTGGAATGGTAAAGCATTATTGGGCGAGTGGTCCTCGAATTACCACTTGCCTGGGGAGGCGAATGCCCGATGAGACAGGTACTCGCTGCCTCCACATGGCCCAGGGCGAGTGCGGACTTGACCGTCCCACTCGTTTGTTATCTACCGAGGGCCTGGGGCGAGTGCGAGCCCGCATACTCCACTTGCCCCACATCTGATCCACCCCCCGGCACGGGTGAGTGGGGGAGTTCCAAAGCACTCACCTCCCTACTGACTCGCCCGAGACTTGAATCGCATAAATTGATTGGGCTTGCTCCTGTCGATCCCACTCGTCAGATACGGGGTTATACACAATCCCCACTCTTTACGAGGTTGCCCCAAGCTCGGAAAGAATCATCCACCCCCAGGAGATCGGCGAATGCGGCAGGAGAAAGAGGAATCTTTTGGTGGGATCCACAAGCTATTATATATATGTCCACCTGTCTAGGAGAGCATCGTCATTCCCCATACTTTTCTGATTTTTTCCATCATGCCTCTTTCAAAGGAATTCTAGGAGAGGCTCAATCGCTCCAGGGAGCTCAACTCTTCCCGCGCTGCCGAGCTGAGCCCCTGGCTCTCTAACCAGTCACCGCGTGAGTCACTGAAGCGCAAGCCTGCAAAAATGGCTAAATCTGACCCTAAAGTCGGCGAGTCCGTCCTCGACGATCTGCCCTCTACGCTGGAACGTGGACTCGCAGCTTCCACTGCCAAACCGGTCGCCCCACCTTAAAGGGAAGGGGGTTGATGATGTCCTCGCCGATCCTGGTACTCTCCACCACGAGGATGCGGGCACCTCTTCGGTGCGAGACGATTCTCCTCTGAAGGACTCGCGCCCTCAAACCGTCACTGATGGCCATGCGAGAGGAAAGACCCCTACCTTTGGGACAATCGGTCGGGGCTCGCTATCACTGAAAATGTCGGGTCGTGAACCATCTCGCGATCCTATCCCCGATCCTGCACTCGCGGAGGGAGGCATTAGGGACATCCCCATCCCTAGTTTTGGTCTAATCATCTCCCCAAACTCCTATCTTCCAACTCGCGGCAAGACGCTCAACTCCCCTCTTACTCGCGGGGCCCCTTCAGGGTCAGCCGAGCTCTTCCCGCCAGCCGCACCTTCAGAGGACGTCTACCTCGCGGTTAGTTGAAGCATTCGCCATATTTCGAACCTCAAGCCGTCTTATTAGGATTGTTATAATCACAGGACTTCTCGGACAATCTGAAGCCGAAGAATCCTTCGACCAGGGACTCCACTCGCCACCTCCCTCTCCCAACTTGTTGGAAGACTTCCTGGATACCTCGATCGAACCTACCGAGATGAGGAGGAAAACCGTTGTGGTTCTCAAGAAGTATGGACTCATGTTGCGCGAGATCAAAGAGGAGAGGGCTATCGGCGAGCAGTGGATGTGTGTACTCGAGCAGGACTACGTGCTGCTGGCGGACGAGGTGAGGTGCTACTCGGGCAGCGAGATGACTTCCCCGGGACCACTCATGGATCACATACAAGAGAGCATGCACTATATACACCAGGACCTCGAGTTGGTCTGCGAGTTTAACAACCCTCGCCGACCACCGGGGATGGGGGCGAGAGGCCGGGGTAGATGGAAATGGCTCCCGAGCTGAGCCTACCGGCACTCGCCCCTCAGACCCCCAGCTCTCGCATGTTGTAATAACTCTTCCTCCCCTGATGTATTTCTTCCTCTGAACACTTGCATTTCTGTGCTTAATAACTTGTGAATGTTTAATATTCGACGTTTATTGATCTCGTGTGAATAGCATTCCACTTTAGATTCGACTCGCCTTATGATAGAACAGGTCGCAAGAAGCTGTCGAGTTGGGGTCAGCGAGCTGGGCTGAGTAGGCGGCTCGGCAGGCATTAATTCGTTTTCTATAAATAGGACCCCCTTACCAACCCTTAGCCCATCACCTTTATTGCAGATATATACCCCACTTTAAGCACACTTCTCCTCACTTGCACTCGCACGAAGATCTACTAAAATTGGAAAGACGCGAGTTGTTGCCGATGGGAGGTCGAAGTGTGTCAAGCAGTTCTCCGAGTACCCATTCTTTGATGGGAATCGCACGAAGCAGGAATACCTTGACTTCGAGGCAGATCATGTTCCTTTGGGGTTCACTATGCCGGCCTAAGAGGGGCGAGGCGATCAATACCTTCTTCTCGGACGAGCTCGCCTTCCCCATCTCGCATTTCGAGGTGGGGTTGCGCCTGCCCCTCTGATCGGAGGTTCGCCAGGTGTTTAGATACTTCGGGGTTGTTCCCGCGCAGATGAACCCCAACGCGATTGCCATACTCCTGGCTTTCGTGAGCTTCCTTCGAAGGGAACGGATTGAGTTCAACCTCACCGTTTTCCGAAAGCTGTTCATCTACCGCGCCACCAATGACGGGGTCGCGTTCTTCGCTGGCTCGCAGTTCAAAGTGCGTGAGACGGCCAACAAGAACCATAACTGGTTTAATAAGTTCGTCATCATCAAGGTCGATATCGACAACATCCCCTACTCGCCCCTCCAGCGGAGCGAGGAGATATACCGGCCGCCAACCGTGACGGGCGACGACTCCAACCTCCGCCAATTCTTCCTCCACAAAGACTTCGAGGCCGCCTTTCTTCGAAGGGCCTCGACTCGCTCCCGACAGTTCTTCCCGGCGAAGGTACATTTTCCCTCTTCTTTTTCGCGAACTCGCCAAAAGGACCATCTTTTCTGACAAGGTTAAGTTTATTTCCTGCAGGGGAGCGACCGATCCCGGAGCACCCGCCTTTTGCAGATTCGGGGCTACACCCCGATCCACTCGCGCGGGAGAGGGCCGCCGCGGCAGTATGCCGGAGGGAGCAGGAATCCGCCAGACCTACCCTTAGCCAGAAGCGGCCCGACCTCGCCAGCTGCAGCTCACCTCGCCTCCCACCACCGGGGAAGAAATTGAAAAGGCGGTGGTCTCCAAGGGCAAGCAGATGCTGCTTGATTCGCCAGAGAAGGAACGAGGCGACGGCGACCAGCCTGCATCCCCGGCCGTGGTGATGTCCGAAACCCGCGATTCGGGATCGCCGAAAGCCCACCGAAACTTCGGTCTCGGGGGGAAGGCGAAGGATCAACTCGGTGGGCCAATGGTGCAATGGGACGAGAAGGACCATCGAGTCTCCAACTCGTCCCTCCTCCCTTCCTGGTCCAAGTGCCGACCTCCCAGCGGGCATGCCTTCGCACTCGGCTTTGGACTCTACGGTCGCGTGGACGCCGAAACATACGACTACATGACGGTGCAGTGGCTCGCTCATGAATGCACGCGAGCCCAGATGCGTGTCATGGAGCTCGCGCACATGTCTGTTTGCCGCGGCTTCACCCTCAACCTCAAGTGGACAGATGTCGAGGAAGCACGGGCCCTCGGCGCGGACGAGGTCGCTCACCTGAAGATGAGGCTGGGGATCACCGAGGACATCATTGAGAAGAGTGCTTGCGGGGTGGCAAGTGTTATTCAATCCCTTCCCCTTTTCATTTTGCTTGCATTTTCTTACCCCTTCGCCTCGCAGGATGCTGCTACCGCTGATCGCCTGCACACTCGCGTGGCTGACGTTGAAGAAAAGATCAGACAGCTGGAGGGACAGAACAAGCAGCTCCAGGGTGAGTTCAGTCGCCTGGTGGACTCCCTCCTCCCCTCATCTCGTGGCGAGCCGAGCACCCAGGCCAAGAAGACGAGGTCGTTCAGCGAGTCAGAAGTCAACGAGATGCTGAGGGACAACTCCATCAAAGCCGTTGATCACACGCTGCAGTTTATGCGGGATTTGAAGGTGCTGACGGCGGACTGCGAGGAAGTCACTGCCAAAGACCTGGTCCCGGAGTTGTTTCTTTCCATCCCTACCCCTGACAAGGAGGACGACTTCAACTCGCTATTCGACGAGGTGGAGGGCTTCCGAGATGATCCGCCTTGGGGAGGATACTAGGGGACCTGATTGCAATATTTTTTTTTGTGATGATTCCCCCCCCCCACCCCCCTTGTATACTCGCCGCGAGGCGACTTCATTTTTGTAACCGAATATATTTATTAATGAAATTTCTACTTGGTAAATTTTGTTCCCCTTTTTTCCTATGTCTACTCCCCATACTGCACTCGCACGCGCATATCGCCCTTTGAGGTGTGATTTCCCCAAGGTAGAACTCGCCACTAGAGTCCGCCCGAGTTAGGTTAGAATACATACCTATGCGAAGGCCTCGAGATCTCGCCCCCTCTTAGTAATAGGAGTTGGACCACTCGTCGTGCTGGAACCCGCGACCTTCAGATAATCGGACGGGCCATCAGGAGGTTTGACTTTCCCAGGTTGAAAAGCGATGGGGTGGGTTGTAGTCGCCGAAGCAGCCTCGTGCCTTCGCACTCGCCTGTTAGTTCTCGCCCATCCCCTTAGGGGCTAAGTCCGAGTAGAGGGTTAAGCTTGGCTCGGCATCCTAGTAATGAGGTATGCGAGTCCCCCAGCCAGCGAAATCCACCCCCGATCGGCCGGACGCACCCTCTTTTAACACTGCTTTGTCGAGTGGTTATGGCCCACCACTTAGTTGGCGAGATCCCGGCTAGCTAAAGCCTGGTTAGATGGATTTTGTTGGATCTTTGCGTTCCCGAAAGACTTTCTGCCCTGCAAACTAGTGGCAGTGGGATCTGCTCGGGGTCAGCTGTGTAAACATCATTGAGTGACTTCCAACTCTGCCAGCTAATGGTAGCCTGACAGCGGGATCTACTCGGGGTCAACACGGGAGACACCATCGAGTGACTTTCAGCCCTGACAGGTAATGGGAGTCTGGCAGCGTGATCTGCTCGTGGTCAACTTGGGAGACACTATCGAGTGACTTCCAGCCTTGTCAGCTAATGGGAGTTTAGCAGCGGGATCTGCTCGGGGTCAACTTGGGAGACATCATCGAGTGACTTCTAGCCCTGCCAGCTAATGGAAGTCTGGCAGCGGGATCTGCTCGGAGTCAACTTGGGAGACCATCGAGTGACTTCCAGCACTGCCAGCTAGTAGGAGTCTGGCATCAGGATCTGCTCGGTGTCAACTTGGTAGACACCATCGAGTGACTTCCAGCCCTGCCAGCTAATGGGAGCCTGGCGGCGGGATCTGCTTGGGATCAACTTGGGAGACACCATCGAGTGACTTCCAGCCCTGCCAGCTGATGAGAGCCTGGCAATGGGATCTGCTCGGGGTCAACTTGGGAGACAGCATCTAGTGAATTTCAGCCCTGCCAGCTGATGGGAGCCTGACAGCGAGATCTGCTCGTGGTCAACTTGGGAGACACCATCGAGTGACTTCCAACCCTGCCAGCTAATGGGAGCCTGACAGCGGGATCTGCTCGGGGTTAACTTGGGAGACACCATCGAGTGACTTCCAGCCCTGTCGGCTAATGGGAGTCTGGCAGCGGGATCTGCTCGGGGTCAACTTGGGAGACACCATCGAGTGACTTCCATATCTGTCAACTAGTAGAAGCCTGGCAGTGGGATCTACTCGGGGTCAACTTGGTAGACACCATCGAGTGACTTTCAGCGCTGTCAGCTAGTAGGAGCCCGACATCGGGATTTGCTCGGGGTCAACTTGGTAGACACCATCGAGTGACTTCCAGTCCTGTCAGCTAATAGGAGCCTGACAGCGGAATCTGCTCGGGGTAAACTTCCCAGACTATTCATTCGTATAGTCAATTGCCAAAAGTCTGAAATATCAATAGATTTCTCATTAGAAACAGATGTTACTTACATGGTTCAAGGACAGAAACGTTTCAAGTCATCACCGCTCCAGGTGCGACTTAGGGGTTCTCCCTCCACATTCTGGAGGTGATACCACCCTGACCTCAATGCTTCCTAAACTATACACGGACCCTCTCAATTCGGGTTAAGCTTTCCCACAGTTGCTGATCTTCCCGCGACATCTACCTTTTTTAGGATCAGGTCCCATTCTGCGAACTGTTTGATTCTAACATGTTTATCGAAGTACTTGATCATCCATCGCTTGATTTCTTCTTGCCTGACAGCGACCACATCGCAGAGTTCTTCTGTCAGATCCAGAGAGAGTCGTAACTCGTTCTCGGCCCTCAATTCTTCTCCACCTTCCTCCGCCTCCACTACTCGTGGTGTCCGAACCTCGAACTCTATCGGGAGTACAACCTCACAGCCATGAGAGAGTTTGAAAGGAGTCTCCCCCATGGTCGTGTTGGGAGTGGTTCTCAAGGCCCAAAGAACTGAAGGGAGTTGCTCCACCAAGCTCCCCTTCAGATTTTTCACCTTCATTTTCAGCAAGTTTACAATTATCTTGTTCGCCGCCTCCACCTGCTCGTTACTTCTAGGGTGGTGGACTGACGCAAACCTGAGATCAATCCCGAGCTGGCCACAGAAACTAATGAACTCGTGGTGGCAAACTGTGACTCATTGTCCGTGACAATGGTCTGAGGCAACCCATGCCGACAAATGATTTCCCCTCATATGAAGTTCTGGATCACCTGGAAGGTCACCTTGGTCAGCGCTTTGACCTCCAACTACTTAAAAAACAGTCGATCATAACCAACAGCAACCTTCACTGCACGCTGGCCTGGGAGAAGGGCCCTACAAGATCCATTCCCCAAATGGCGAAGGACTAGGTGGCAGTGATGCTTTTGAGCCTCTGAGCGGGTAGCAGTTGGAGGGGAGCGAACAACTGACACTTTTGGCATTTTTTTGTGAACTCGGTGGCATCATGGCTCAGAATCGGCCAAAAATACTCTTGCCTTATTATTCTTCCCTCCAGGGTCCTACTCCCTGAATGGCTCCCGCACTCCCCGACATGAACTTCCTCTAGGATTCTCGGGACCTCCTTGGCCACGCAACGTGTCAGGAGTCCCAAGAGGTTCTTCTGATATAGTTTCTCATCGCGCATTAGGTAATACGCCGACTTGTACTTGAAGCGCTTTTTGTCCGGGCCTTCCGGGAACTCTCCTGTGGATAAGAAAGCTGCAAAGAAATCCATCCCGGAGGGGCGCCGATCCACTTTCATCAGCTCCCCTTCTTTAATAGAAGGGCAGAATAGGTCGGTCAAGGTTCCTCCCACACGGGATCCGAACTTGGCCAGTCGATCTACTTGCTCATTTTCCTCTTGCAGCACGTGTCGTATGGAGAATGTTTGGAACGTGTCGATGACTCCTTTCACCTTTGTCAAATATAACTGGAGGGTAGGCTCCCTTGCTTCGAACTCGTCGTTGATTTGAGAGAACACCACCATAGTGTCTGTTAGTACCTCCACGTCGTGCACCCCCAGCTCCCTTGTCAGACGCAGTCACGTTATCACCGCCTCATACTCTGCTTGGTTATTGGTAATGGGAAAATGGATGACCACCGTCTGCCGTATAGGGCGGGCATCGGCGTCGAGGTTGAGGCAGTGGCAAGCCACATCCTCATCAATTCCTGGCATATCTGTCCCGCTACATGCGAAGATGTCCACGTTCTTCTGGACGCACTACAGTATCCTCTTTTGATCTTCCGAGCTCAGTCCTCCGCTGACCCGCTGATGCATCCGCTGTCGCACCTGAGGATGGATGATCTCATCACGCGACAATTATCTTTTTATTTATTTGCTATTTAAAATTTTGTATTTTATTTTCTTGCATCGCTGTTTTTTTTTTCCATCCTGGCTCATCGGTTTGACACCGGGTGAGACCTTAATAAAAAGGTCTGGTAATTCGCGTAGTTAGGACGTGGGAGGCAAGCTTAATTTATTTAACAGAGCGTATAAAATTAATCTCAAGAAAACAAATCAAATATTTTTGGAACTATTATTTGAAAGGAAAATCCAGCACTATTCACGGACTGGTAAAATGGAAGTTAATATTGGAGGAAATTTTATGTGTCTAAGTTTGGAAAAAAATAATAATGATTGAAATCTTTGGAAATAAAAGAAGGAAATAAGGTTGTGTACTTGTATAAATATCACTGCTCAAGGCAGAGCAAGGGACCGAAAAATTAAGAGAAGAAACGACTCAAATCGTTCTTCTTCTCTTTTGTCGGCCCGACTCCTCACCTCCTCCCTAGCTCCAGTACTACCACTACCACCAGATAAACCCTCCTCTGCCATCGAAGTTCCAGCAACCGGCGACGCCGACCGGCTTCGTCGTTGTGCGAGCCGCCCGATAACGACGGCTCCCCGCTCGCCTCTGTCGGCTACGCCACAGCCCAGGCGAACCCTGCCGAGGTCTTCTCCGTTGACCGGCGTCGACAACGTCGCCCCTCCGTCGATCGGCGGTTCGTACTGTGCATTTCCTGTGCCTTCGTGAATTCGACGGAGCCCGGAACTCTGTTTTACTAGGTCGTCGACTACAGCAAGTTTCCGACCCAATTGTTTGACTACGGCAAGCCTTACTCTTTCACCGCAGGATTTGGAAGGGCCACTTCTAGCTTGGGTAACACTCACTTGACCCGCGTTTTCAAAATATCAACTTAGTTTTATGCATCTCAATTAAATATTGCTAAGATTGCCTCAAACGTTCGAATCATTCTTATTACCGTTATTCATAAGTTGTTGATGTGTGTTTGCTCGTGATTGTATAAGTCTCGCAGAATATTCAATTCGAAAGCGCTCAAGAGATCCGACTCTAACGAGATTCAACGATTTTATTAACGTTCATTGCGATGAGCATAATTTCGTGCGCAAAAACTTGATTTGGCCAACTCGGCTCACCGCTCAAGATTAAATCCATTTTTATAATATTTTTGAGTAAAATATTTAATGTTCAAAACCTATAGTATTGGAGTGAAAAATTAATTTTTAAAACCCTAGTCGGGGTTACTTCAGTTTGGTATCAGAGGATTCGATTCACTTCTACCGTGAATCGATCGATCTGGCAAATTTAATTTTTCTATATTTTTAAAAAAAAAATGATGATTTTAAAATCTTACTTTATTTTAAAAAAAGAGAGAATTTGTTTTCTTCATTAAAAGTCTTTTTTTTCTCGCTGGGGAACGCTCTCTTTAACAAAAAAAAATTATATAAATATATTTTTAAATTTTTCAATGAAAAAACGAGTCGATCAACTAGAGAACAGTGTAGGTGATTTGGTCCGACGCATGAGTGATTTAATGAAAACAGTCGAGACGCTCACCACCGGTATGGGCAGTGTCACGCATATCATGAACAGAGTGCGCACTTCAGTTAATAATATTGAAGGAACCTTGCACGCCAACTGAACACCTACCTCGTTGGCCGAAAACGACCCTGTCCATAGGCCTCGGGAACTTGCACACCCTGACCCGGAAGCACATAACGAACCACGTCACCAACCCCGTTGGGATATGGGAATCGAGCTGGACGTGGGTGATTTAGAAGGACGAATAGAGCCTGAGGGTTGTCTAGATTGGTGTGATAGGATGGATCGTTATTTAGTTTGGAAGCAATTGCCGCCAGCTAGGCAAGTAGAGTACGTCGTCTTTAGGCTAAAGGGGTCTGCCTTAGTTTGGTGGGGACAATTAAAGCGTGCTAGATTCAACTTAGAGTTACCTCCCATCACCGCCTGGAATGAATTTAAGGTCTAACTTAGGAAGCGCTACGTACCACATGACTATCTCTAGACTTTATATCGTAGATTCCATAATCTACGACAAGAAAAGTCAACGGTAGATGAGTACACTGATGAGTTCCTTGTCCTACAGTCAAGGCTAGATCTTCGTGAGGACGATGAAATGACTGTATCTCGTTATCTTAATGGGTTACACTACTCCATGCGGGATCAGCTAGAGTTACACGACTATCGCGATTTAGGGGAAGTCACTAGTAGAGCCCGTAGAGTAGAGTCCCTACAGAAGCGCGCATCCGGAGCTAGATCTACTAATAGATCCACCACGAGTGTCACCGCGACCACTACTGCTAGGATTTCTGATTCCCCTCACCCTCCCATCACTGCCGGGAACAAAGACCCGTCCACTAGCCACTCCAAGGGTAAGGAGATTATTGGGGGCAGCCCAACACTGGAGTATTCCGATGCTTCAAGTGTATGGAGCCCGGGCACAAATCATCTGAGTGTCTGCGACGCCACTTTGTCGCTATCATCGACTCTACGGATGGACGTGAGCCTGAGTATGGAGTTTACGTAAATGAGTCTCACTCTGAACCTGAGCACGAACACGAAACTGAGGATGTCATAGAAGTGCAAGGCGAACACGCCGAATACTTAGTCTGCGTCTTATGATATAGCCCGATCACCCCTAGTGAGTCTACTGAGGATGCTTATAGGAGACACAATATTTTTCGCACTACTGCACGCATCAAGGAACAGTTTTGTTCCATCATCATCGATAGCGGTAGTATGAAAAATTTTGTTTCTCAGTGCATGGTTAACATATTAGGACTTGAGATGCACCCGTTAGAAAACCCCTACAGCTTATTCGGTGTCAATAGTCAATTGACTATGTCCGTCACTCATAATTGTCTAGTAGAGTTTTTTATAGGGGGCACGTACTCGGATAGAGTATCATGTCATGTCGTTGCTATGGATATCTGTCACATCCTTCTAGGGAGAGCTTGGCAAGATGACCGGCACGTCATGCACGACGGCGCAAGGAACTCTTATTCTTTCGAACACCGCGGACACCAGATTGTTCTTTTACCCCAGAAAAATTGTCTTATTCCAAGGGAATGCGACAGGACCTACACGACTCTTAGTTCACTTTATATTACCTCCACTACGTTACTGCTCACCGCACTTCCTCCTGAACCCCCACCTGAGGAATTAAGTCGTAGCCCAGATGTGTCGCTCACCCCACATTTAACGACTCTCGCTGTACCACCTGATATTTCTCAGGTTTTGGGTACTATATCGGAATACCACTCACTCTGCACACACCACTTGATCGATTTCATACTTAAAGAATACAATTTTATTTCACCTCACTATCATTTTGTTATACTTATATTTGAGGAGTTAAATCGATATATAAAATATTTTATCTCATAGTTATGGAACATGTTGTGTGGTCAACCAGGAACCAAACTCGAGCATAGTAGTGCTTATCACGCTCTAACTAATGGGCAGACTAAGGTCGTTGCAGATAGTGTGAGGAGCCTTCTAAAGCGACTAACTGAGGCGAATATGAAGCAATGGGATTTTGTGCATCCACGAGCACAACTCACGTATAACAATTCTAATCATTCACATAATGAATCTCCTTTCGAGATTATCTGTTCGCTTCTATTACATCATCTTCATAACTGTCATCCCCTCCATTTCCATGAACGTATTTCATTCGGAGTGCAAGCTCAAGCTAATTATTTAACTGAGTTGTGTAAAATTATTGCTGATGATTTGCAAACAACCTTTGAACGATATAAACTCACGGTTGGTCGTTATCGCCATGAGTTGTACTTTTCAAAGGAATATTAGGTGTTTGTTTATTGCAGGCCGATTGATCCTCCCGAAACGGCGATGCACATCGAGCTGTCTATTGAGGCCCCAGACATGACACCTGATTTAGCACCAGCAACGACGCCAAATCTCCGCATTACCGGTCTTTACGAGTTCTCGTTGGGGTCGAGCTCTGTCAACCCCGGGGGAATTGATGAATCCGTTGTCGCACCTGAGGATGCGTGATCTCATCATGCGACAATTATCTTTTTATTTATTTGCTATTTCAAATTTTGTATTTTATTTTCATGCATCGCTGTTTTTTTTCACTCCTGGCTCATCGGTTTGACACCCGGTGAGACCCTTAATAAAAAGGTCCGGTAATTTGCGAGTTAGAACGTAGGAGGCAAGCTTAATTTATTTAACGGAGCGTATAAAATTAACCCCAAGAAAACAAATCAAATATTTTTGGAACTATTATTTGAAAGGAAAATCCAGCACTATTCATGGACAGGTAAAATGGAAGTTAATATTGGAGGAAATTTTATGTGTCTAAGTTTGGAAAAAAATAATTATTATTGAAATCTTTGGAAATAAAAGAAGGAAATAAGGAGGGTTGTTCACTTGTATAAATATCACTGCTCAAGGCAGAGCAAGGGACCGGAAAATTAAGAGAAGAAACGACTCAAATCGTTCTTCTTCTCTGTTGTTGGCCTGACTCCTCGCCTCCTCCCTAGCTCCAGTACTACCACTGTCGCCAGATCAACCCTCCTCCGCCATCGAAGTTCCAGCAATCGGCGACGCCGACTGGCTTCATCGCTCTGCGAGCCGCCCGATAATGACGGCTCCCCGCTTGCCTCTGTCGGCTACGCCACAGCCCAGGCGAACCCTGCCGAGGTCTTCTCCGTTGATCGGCGTCGACAACGTCGCCCCTCCGTCGAGCGGCGGTTCGTACTGTGCATTTCTAGTGCCTTCGCGAATTGGACTGAGCCCGGAACTCTGTTTTACTAGGTCGTCGACTACAGTAAGTTTCCGACCCAATTGTTTGACTACGACAGGCTTTATTCTTCCACCGCAGGATTTGGAAGGGTCACTTCTAGCTTGGGTAACACTCACTTGACCCGCATTTTCAAAATATCAACTTAGTTTTATGCATCTCAATTAAATATTGCTAAGCTTGCCTCAAACGTTCGAATCATTCCTATTACCGTTATTCATAAGTTGTTGATGTGTGTTTGCTCGTGATTGTATAAGTCCCGCAGAATATTCAATTCGAAAGCGCTCAAGAGATTCGACTCTAACAAGATTCAACGATTTTATTAATGTTCATTGCGATGAGCGTAATCTCGCGGGCAAAAACTTGATTTGGCTAACTCGGCTCACCGCTCTAGATTAAATCCATTTTTTATAATATTTTTGAGTAAAATATTTAATGTTCAAAACCTATAGTATTTGGAGTGAAAAATTATTTTTTAAAACCCTTGCCGGGGTTACATCACCCGCACTTTCTCCACCCTTCCTCCCTGGGTGAGAACTTCCATCTCCACCACCCCCTCTGTTGCTTCCAATCGGGACTGTTCTTCCCACTCGCCCGCGGCCCCCTCACCTAGGGCAAGAACTTCCTCATCCTCAGCTTCCTCTACAGCCATCACCTTGGCATGCTCTTCCAGAACTTCCTTCGCCGCCTCTGCACGGGTGCGAACCTCTTCCTCCACCTCCATCTCTTCAGCTTCTCCCATGGCCTCCTGCCCAGACATCTCCTCCATCCTCTCCATCTCCTTAGCTCCTTCCTGCCAAGAGATGGTATTGACCGCAGTGACGTAGCACTCCGTCGCCACCTTGGGGTCTCCCCGAGCCCAGACTAGGATTCCCTCGACGTTGAACTTAAGACACTAGTGGAAAAAAGACGGCACGCAGCGGAAGGCGCTGATGAGGGGTCGTCCGAATATTGCATTGTAGTTGTTAAGAGCGTCCACGATGACGAACCTGCAGTTCCTGTACTAACCCCCCAAGACAACATGGAGCCCCACTCCCCCTTCTACCTCCTTCCTCTCTCCAGAGAATCCGAACAAGGGTCCATCCGAGGCCAACACCCTCCTGGCCTCCACCTTCATTGCGTCAAACGCCTTCTTGAAGACGGCGTTGACAGAACTCCCATTGTCGATGAGGATCCCGGAGACAGTAAAGTTCTCGATGGCGGCTTGAACTACCAGCGCATCGCAGAACGGATCCTCATAATCTGGCATGTCCTTCCGAGTGAAGGTAATCTTCTCCTCCGGGGGCGGGGTTAGGGACGTTGAGGCAACGCTACGGCAGTACATGGTGTGGAGACTCGCCTTACAGGCGGCCTCGACTCCCACCCCTCATGGATCACCCTGATCCCTCCACGGTCTCCTACATCGGCTCGGTCTTCGCACCGGTGCTCCTCTGCTCCTGGCAGGACTTCTTCGATCTGCACCTCCTGGTGGCGATGCTGCTGTTGTTGGGTCTGCCTCCTGGCTTCCCTCGTCTCCAAAAACTCTGGGCAGGTGGCCGTCGTGTGGCCCACCTCCTGATGGAAATCACAATTGAGCTGCTCCGCCCTGTCTTCCTGCCTCCTCCTCTGGGGGCCCCTTCTCCTCTTCAGGCAAGGTCAGTTCAACCCTCCGAGATGGAGGCAAACCGAAAACCGAAAACCGAACCGTGGAAACCTCTCCTCTGGCCCTGGTCATGCCACTCTCGCTGCCTCCAGCCTAGCCGATTATTCGGCTCTTGGCGGCCCCACCTCGGCTATTGTTGCAGCTGCTGCTGCTCCCGCTAGAGCTGTCACTTAAAATCGAACACCGCAAACCGAAAACCGCAAACCGAACCGTAACTGCAAAGAACTGGACCGAACCGTTCGCAAATTATTCGGGTTCCGGTTTGAATTTTGGAACCGTGAACAACATTGGTCCGGGTGTGATTCTTACATTTTATTATCCGGACCGGAACCGGAATCGGAACCGCAACATAAAAGTCTCAAACGGTTTCAAGATTTTAGACCCGATCTGAACCGGATCGAATTAGAACCGAACTGCAACCCGTTTATTATTATTATTATATTGTTATTATTTTAGAATTTATCTATAATATTTATACTTACTATCATGAGTGAAGTTTGTGCTGTTTGAACACAAACCGCAATCATACTAAAGGGGGTCAATTATGGACCGAACAAAACGTCACCGCATAAAAATTGTGTGGTATCGTTTGACATTGTTGCGTTTTGGAGTAAATTTTTGAAGTGTACTTTTAATTTTTATACAGTTATACAATGTATTTTCAATTTTAGTTATATATTTTTTTGAAATATTTTATTTAAAAAATATAGAAGATATACAATTAATATTTATTAGTAATCATGAAAAACAACTAATTGTAGTTGATTGTTACGGTTGAGCATGCCGACGAGACGTGCGCAAGTCATCTAGACGTCGTGGCAAGTCTACACGCGTAGGAAGGCGATGGATACTATCCCACCGATCGTGGAAAACACCGTCGAGAAGTGCGCAACATAATTATTTCTATTTTGATGTTGTTTTGAGTTTTATTATTTGCAGCCCGTTTTTATTTCATTTCGTCAAGTTTGATTTTGATTTAAGTTGGAACAGATTGGAACCAGACCTAACCGCATGTAACCAGACTGAATCGTTAGTGGCCGCTTTGGTTTGGGTTCTTGTTGAACCGGAACCGGAACCATTGACACGACGGTTCCAAAAATTAAGCTGGAACCGAAATCAGAACCGGTCAAACCAAATAAGGTTTTGGTTCTAATTTGAAGAACTGTTACCTTAGTGGTTCGGTTCGTGGTTTTAATAGAACCAGAACCGTGACAGCTCTACCTCCCACTACCTGGGCTCCGCCCTCCTTATCTCTTGATTCTTGCCACCTCCTGGCTCTTTCTCCTCCTCCGCAGCCCACTTGGCTAGCTTCCTGGCATACGTCGGGTTCGACGTTTCTCCCTCAACTTCCCTCGCTGCCCTCTCAATCAATTCCTCAAAAAACAATGGAGGCACCCACTTCAGCTGCATTCTGAAGAAACCCTGCTGCAGCCCCAGGGTGAAGGCCACCATGAGGGTGTGTTCGGGCATCTCCTGGACTTGGAGGACCTCCTCCTGGAACCTATCCACATAGCTTCTCAGCGTCTCATCCACCCTCTACTTGATGAGAAACAGGGACTCTGACTCCTTCCTCTTCGAAGTGGTGAACCTCAGCAAAAATCCCCTGACGCAGATCCTCAAAACAGTAAATGGAATTGGCAGAGAGCTGATGAAACCAATCCAACGCCTTCTCCTTGAGGGTTATGGCAAAGAGCAGACACTTAAACACATCTGACATCTGCCGGATCGAGACCACATGCTCGAACCACTAGATGTGCAGGACCAGAACATCCCTTCCGGTGTAGTAGGATATCTCGGGCTCGCAGAACCCCTCTGGGATTGCAGTGGATGCAACCAGCTCGCTGAAGGGACTTCCTTCCCTTGTCAAGCAAGTCGGACAGTCTCGCGCCTCCTCCTCACTGGTCCTACCCGCACTTGCCGAGTCGGGGAACAGAGCTCGCCTCGGGAGATCTCGTTCGCTGCCTTCGGCCACAACTTCCTTCCCAGGTCGCCTGATGGGGGCGTTCTCGCCCAGAGCTGGGGCAGCGACCACTGGGGCAGCGACCACTATGACAGCGGGCGTCGAGCACTCGCCACGAGCCCCGAGCGCGAAGAGCACAAGATTCTGGACTTCCTGCCTGAAGCCTCGAACATTCCAAGGGTGGCGAGAGGGGGGAGGTGGCGAGTCGGCCCGGTCAGATCATTGCCCTTCGCCTCCAGTCATTGAACTCACTTGGATTTTTTGTGCTAGTCACACTCCACGCTTACCGCGCCAAAATGTTGAAACCGAAAACCGGCTTTCGTGGAGTTCTGACCCTCAAAAGGGGTGGCCGCACACTTCTCCTAGTGAGCTGGCTTGACCGAGAACTTAGGGCTCGAGACAGACTTAAGGCTCCAGCAAGGAGGTCTCACCACACACCCGGAAGATCTTAGAGCGCTTCCCTCCTTATCCTGTGTTGAGCTAAGGGTAGCTCAGAAAGCTCTAGAAGATCAGAGAATGAGAAAACTGGAAAGTTTGCCTTCTGAAGTAGCCCATTGGCTCTATTTATAGATTTCTGAAAATGGTCTGCCAACAGCTCAACTCTGTTGTTCTGAACGGATATACGCAGCCCAAATCGGTCTGTCAACAGCGCAACTCCGCTGTTTGGAACGGTTACTAGCAGACCAGCGGGGGTGGAATGGTAAAGCATCATTGGGCGAGTGGTCGTGGAATTACCACTCGCCTGGGGTGTCTAGTGCCTGATGAGACTGGTACCTGTCGCCTCCACAGGGCCCAAGGCGAGTGCAGACCTGATCGTCCCACTCGTCTGTCATCTACCGAGGGCCTGGGGCGAGTGCGAGTCCGCTTACTCCACTCGCCCCACATCTGATCCACCCTCCGGCCCGGGCGAGTCGGGGAGTTCCAAAGCACTCGACTCCCTACCGACTCGCTCGAGACTTGAATCGCATAAATTGCCTGGGTTTGCTCCTGTCGATCACACTCGCCAGATACGGGGTTGTACAAGATAGAGATAGAGATAAATAGAGAGAGAAGTAGAATTGAATAATAATAACCCTTACTAATCATCATGGCTCTCATATCAGGCCTTTAATAAGAGTCACAATGGTTCGAAAAAATCCTCCTCCTTGGGCTTAGACAAAGTGGATCAAAACACGCTTAATTAAAAATAAAAACTAGGTAAGGGCCGCGCGATCGCGTCGGCAATGTATGCAACCGAATGCGGGACCATAACATCTCCACCCTGCTTGACAACAAGCTTGCCCTCAAGCTTATTCTGTGGTGGTGGAGGTCGCTAGATCTCCAGTGTCCGTGTCAGCATCCTGTTCTGCAGAAGGGTCATCCACCTTCAGCCAAAAGAGGCGTTTGCAGTGATGTCCACGAAAATATGGCTCATCGTAGTTGTAACAGAGGCCCTTGGCACGGCGGTCGGTCATCTTCGAGGTTGTGGGATGCGGCTGCCCCCACAACTTTATGAAGAAGTATCTGATCCCTTGCATCGTTGACTTGTTTGATCAGTTGGTTAGATCTACCATATACTCAAAGTTGGATTTGAAATATGAATACTGTAAGTTACGGACATAGGAATGCAATATCCCTAAGATGGCGTTCAGTACATGTTATGGTCACTGTGAGCTCACCGTGATGTTGTTTAGGCTTACAAATGCGCCATCAATTCATAAATTTGATGAACAAGACGTTTTGAGAGTACCTGGATCGATTTATCATTGTCTTCAATGATGACATCTTGGTCTACTCTCAGTTGTGAGAAGAACATTCAGAACACTTGCATGCAGTTCTAAGTATATTAAGGAGACATCAGTTGTACACCAAGTTGTCTAAGTGCGAGTTTTGTCTATCGTCTGTAGCATTTTGTTACGATCCCTAGGTTGCGAGCGCGTGCACGGAGGATAGAGAGAGAAATCCTAGAGGGAGGATGAGGATCCCTTCTTGTAACCCTTAGGCACAATGGTGAGGAGGCGTAAGAGGGTCGGTGATCGGTGTGACTGCACGCTGGAGCCGACGGCGGGGGTTCGCGGGATTCCGGATCGGGGCGTGCGGCTAGGTCATCTGCTGGAATAGAACCAGGTAGAGATAGAGAGAGAAGTAGAATTGAATAATAATAACCCTTACTAATCATCATGGCTCCCCAATCAGGCCTTTAATAAGAGTCACACATGGTTCAAAAAATGCCCCCTCATTGGGCTTAGACACGGAGGATCAAAATACGCTTAATTAAAAATAGAAACTAGGTAAGGGCCACGCGATCGCATCGGTGATGTATGCGACCGAATGCGGACGACAAGCTTGCCCTCAAGCTTGTTCTATGGTGGCGGGGTCGCTAGATCTCATGTGTCTGTGTCAGCATCATGTTCTGCAGAAGGGTCATCCACCTTCAACAAAAAGAGGCGTTTGCAGCGATGTCCACAAAAATATGGGTCGTCGCAGTTGTAACAGAGGCCCTTGGCACAGCGGGCAGTCATCTTCGAGGTTGTGGGATGCGGCTATCCACCCCCCCCCCTCCTGTTGTTTGGGTAATGGAGATGAGGGTGATCCAACAGCAGACGCTTCTCGCAGATATAAGTCAAGATCATGACAGTCGTCATCTGCGGGGGCATGAAATTCCACATCCATGTGGAGGCGCTCATGGAGTCCCGCCGTGAAGATGGGCACCTGTTGGATAGGAAGAACTGAGGGAGTCCGAGCCAGGTGGACTTGAAACTGTTCGAGGTACTCATCGATAGGGTTAGTCTGTCGAAGAGAAATGAGATCCCCCAAGGGATTGCTTCGAAGGGGTGGTCTGAAACGTAGATTGCAGCTAAATTTGAAATCCTCCCATGAGAGAAGTGGTTTCACCCGTTGCAATTGAGAAAACCAAAGTTGGGCGAGCCCATCAGATAGAAAGAAGAGACAATGAGCCATTCTTCCCAAGGGGTGCGTTGATAACTTATGGTTCGCGTTAGTTGAAGGTGCATGAAAAGAACTACCCGGCCCATGACATAGAATTGGCAGTCGTGGTATTTGCCTTAAATCTATGATAACACCATTTTTATGGTGTGAAAATCGACATTTAACGGGCCACAAAAGTTTCAAATATTTGTTGAGTCAAAGAGAGTTGGACATGGGGCAGAGGAGGTAGATGAGTTCTTAAGGGACTAAACCTTTGACATCCAATATACACTTAGGAAGGGAAATATTGTCGTCACCGCGTTGAGTCGGCGAGCACCAGCGCAAGCGGGTTGGATTCTAGCTCAAGATGACCATTTAGCTCATGACCTTGAAGCTTTGGAGATCACATATGTTTATAAGAGCACGACAGTTACAACGTGTTTGGCCAATATGATATTGCGGACCGAGTTCGATAAACTTTAAAACTCGATGAGAGCATGCAACGCTATATGGCAGAGACCGTGGAAGGGTCAAATGTCGTGTTTTCCTATGAGATGGACTCTTATGCAAGGATGGAAGATTATGCATCCACAACTTTGGGAAATTTCGTGATGAGTTGATGTACGATGCACATTTCATAAAGTACAGATTCATCCATAGAGTACGAAGATTTATATGGATATAAAGAGGTTGTTTTGGCCAAGCCTGAAGATATTCATTGCACTGTTAGGGACGAAGTGTCATACTTATGCGCTAGTGAAGGCTGAATGCCAACGATCTGGTGGATTTTTGAAGTCTGCCAATTTTGGAGTGGAAGTTCGATGACATATATATGAACTTAATGTATGGATCGTCAAGGTCGTAGCAAGGAAACGACGTCATTAGGGTGATCATTGTTCGTTTGACAAATGTGTCACACTTCATTATGAACCAAAAGATGATTTAATGAAAAAGCTTGTTAAGCTATATGTTGAGAACATAATTCGGTTACACGGTGTCCCTCTTAACATTGTTAGTAATTGAGATGGGATCTTCACGTCCAATGATTAGAAGAAATTAAAGCTTAGAACTATCTTCCACCAGCAAACAGATGGGTAGACTTAAATGATCAATATGACGATTGAAGATATGCTACGAATGTGCGTTTTTGATTTTGGAAAGAGATTGGAGGATCACATCTACATAATTGAATTTGCTTACAACAACAGATACCAAGTTAGTATCCAAATAACACCCTTTGAGAAACTTAATGGTAGGAAGTTTCCTACACCGTTGGCTTAGGCGGAGACGGTTGACACAAAGTTGTTTAAGTGAAAGGATGTTGATAATGCGAACAAAATTATTCAGACAATACACGAGAGGATGATAGTTGCCCAAGATAGATAAGCAAAGTATTACAATGTTAAACATAAATATGTAGAGTTCATCGTGGGCAATTGGGTATATTTGAAGATCAAATTATTCAAAGAAGTGTCAAGTATCTGACGCTTGAATAAGCTAAGTCTGAGATACTTGAGACCATTTAAGATTATGAAATGTGTTAGAGATGTTGTACATCGACTTGTTGACCGAGAGGTCGATCTACAATCATCGGCCAGGAGAAGTTGATCCACGATCGTCGACTGAATGAGCCGATTAGTGATCGTTGAGTGACCCAAGCCCGATCATTGAGCGCCTGAAATGCAATAGGTCCGGGAAAATGAAATAAAATTGTTTTTCACTTGATTAAGTCTGTGGATCCAAGGGAAAGTTAATTTGAAGGCTAGGGGCCCTTACCGAAACCCTCTTAGGTCGGAATGGGAGGAAACGTAACTCTATTTTTCAATCTTTATGGAAAACGGGAGCGAGGGCGAAAGACAGAGAGCGACGGACCTAGTTTGGGTGATCTTACTGTTGTGGTCGAGTGGGAGGTTCAAACGACAGTCTAGTTCCAGATACGTGAAGGACTCCTCGTCCTTATCTCTACTATCTTCTATGACACCACTCCATGTTTAGGTCCGATGAATGTTCATGTCTTTTTCGATTTCTTGCATAGGAGAGTTTCCTCTACTAATTAGTGGAAGGTAAGACCTCTTTTGGTTCGTTGAAACCCAGAGGCGTGAGATTGCGACTCGACATGAATGCATCAAAGAATCTGACATACGAGTTCAGATTAGGCATGATGTGTGAAATCTACCCGTAGTAATAGGCCCAGATCAGTGATGATGATAGAACGATGGATATAGACTTCTCTAGATGGCGTACCGGAGAATGACTCCGAGATGAACGGCGTGTAGATACAGGGATGTGTGTATTTCAAGAATTTGGGTATTCTTAGAAAATCCCCATGATGATATTCGTTAGTAAGGGAAGTCAAGGATACCACCCTGTGAGTAGAACGTAGTATTGATAGTTAACTGTGAGGATGGCCTAATGAATGGATAGTGATGAAAGCATTGATTGCATATTGAATGTGTACTTGTATTATGCTTTGTGATAATGGAGATGGTTATATCTCCTTACTCGGTATTCGATGGTGAGATGCACCAAGACCTCCCGCCGAGACGTGAGATGACCATATACCTCCCTATTGTGGATGATAGTTGAAATGCACCTTGATCTCCTATCATAGTGTGAAGTGGTTGAGATGATGCTAGACCTCCCCCATGATATTGAGATGACCTGGGACCTCCCTTCATTGTTTGATGACTTGTGAAGTAGAAATGGTGGTCGTGAGTGCCCCAACTCATATGCGATTATTATGTTTACTACTTGTGGCGACGTTATAGGAGGTTGTGGTGAGCCCAACCATCATGACTTGGGTGAACCCAACCATCATGCATTCCTAGGTCCACACATTTACTTGTGCAAACATAGAAGATTGACTGTGATTAAGCATTCACCCTGCATAATATAAGACAGTTATTTTTTCTGCTTTGAATACATATTGCATGTTTCTCATCTGTATTTACAAGTGTACGGTGATCCACCCCGAAGTCCGCTAAGATGATCGGGGGTTGTTATGTGGTTTATGGTCAGCCAGATATCATATTTGATATTGATGTGGTCAACCGGTTCATGCATGCTCCTCGAACATCACACCTTCAAACAATCAAGTGAATCCTCTGGTATGTGAAGAAGTCCCAGGACAAATGTTTGTGTATAAGCCCTCCACTTCTCAATCATTAATTGAATATTCTGATATAAATTATTCCGACTCTCTCAATGATCATCGGTCTACAAATGAATTTTACATATTTTGGAGGGCACCTAATCACCTGGTAGAGCAAGAAGCAAACGGTGGTGGCACGCTCCTCTGTAGAGGTTGGGTATTGGTCGACGGCATTTGTCGTTTTTGATCCCACTTGGCTAGAGAGTCTTCTTATTGAACTTGGTGTTGATCTCCCCTCTCCGGCCATCCTCTAGTGCGACAATCAAAATGTCATCCATATCGCCGGGAATCCAATTTCCATGAACGTGCCAGCATATTGAAATAGATTATCACTTCATCGAGAAAAGTTCAACTGCACAAAATTGAACTGCAACATGTTCATGATGCCAATCAAGTCTCTGATATCCTTACCAAGGACTTGCCTCGCCCCCTGCCGATCATTTCCAAGATTGACGCTTAAAATCTGTATGCTCCAGCTTGTGTGAGAGTATAAAACAAATTTTATAAAAGTCCAATGTATTAATTAATCTCTCACTATGGTTTGGAGATAATTTATAAAAGTCCTTGGCCCATTAAGAGATCCCTCTCTTGTATTAATTAATCGCACACTATGGTTTGGAGATAAAGTATCACTCCTCCCACATATATATGTATATATATACTATTATAAAAAGAAATATGGTGATCTGACAATAGCATGACTATAAAAATCAAACAAAAAACTAGTCATCAGATCTAGCTCCATAATTCTACCACCATCCATTTCAAGGCTATAATGGAATTCCACGCTACCCTAAAACCGCAAACAGCGACCATTCCTTTCCCTTCTTTACGAGCCGCTCCAACTCTCCCATCGCCACTCCAATTCTCTCATCGCGGATCCGAATTTTTTGTCGCCTCTCATCCCGACCCCTGACCAGACTATATACCCGCACTGCCCCCATCCTGCTCGATTTCATCTTCTGCCTCGCATTTTTTCTCTCCCCCGTGAATGGCATCTTTGGCTACTTCTCCTCCGGTGGTAGGGTTCAGAGTTGAGAGCAGCGTTGTCTCCTCCGTCCAGGTAAGGGCGTCGTTTTCTCAATGTACGCCTCTCTGTCTCCCTCTGTTCTCACACATGGAGTTGAATTTTTAACATTTAATTCCATGGATTTTCTTAGACTGTATAATTTCTTTGATAAATTATCTCAAAACAGAATTCCCATACCTTACTGATCCAACACATACCACCACCGTGTCAAAACAGATTATTCGCTGCTGGGAGCAACAGTAAGGCGATAAAGGTATGATCCAATGCTCATTTCATCATATTTTTGTTTGACGATTGTTGAAGCCAAAAATTGACTTCGACAAATGTTTGCAAAATAGGGGCGTACCCGACACCTACTTGGCCCAAGCTCCGACCTCCGACTGGTCGTGAAGGACTAAAAAACTGGCCCAAAGCCGCAACAGGGAGGTCCCACCGCTTACCCGGAAGATCACTGAGAGCTTCCCCTCCAAAGCCAAAAGCTGGGCTTGGAGCTCCTCAGAAAGCACAGAAGATGATGACACAAATCCCCGGGAGTAAAAAAGGTGTGCTTCTGAAGAACCCCTATGGGCTTATTTATAGATTTTGGAATCTGAATTGTCAATAACCAAACTGCACTGGTCTGAAATTACCAGGGTACCCCTGGATGGGTCTGTCAACAGCCAAACTCCGCTGTTCTGAGGAGCTATATGCAGATCACTAAGGGTAAAAGGGTAAAAAATCCCGGGGTAGAAGAGTAAAATCCCCTGCTGATATGGAAATATGAAAACGACTTCTTCTCATCCTGGCGAGTGGGGGAGCACCTATCGGCGAGATGAACCCTTCTGCCCGTCTCGCAGGCGTCCTTTGCTATGAGGTCTTCTCTCCGCTGGAGGCCTTCTCTCCGCTCACCGCTGGAGGCCTTCTCGCCGCTCGAGGCCTTCTCGCCCCCAGATGGGGCATCTTGCTTATTGCAGAGACAGTTCATCTCACCTCTCGCGAGTGGGCCCACCTGGTCCCACTCGCCTGTCTATTCCTCTCACCTGCCTCGACTATTCGCTCCTTGAGGGCCTCTCGCGAGCCCGAGGTTGTACACAATCTCCGCTCTTTTCGAGATTATCCTAAGCTCGGAAAGAATGTCCAACCAAGGGTCGTTATTTAAAGCGCATTTAAAAACGTATTTATGAGGAATCTTTTATGAGACTCCCACCGGGGCCTATAAATATAGGATTCCTACTCCACACACTGGGTGCCCTATTTTGCACATCCTTCTTCCCCAGCTCGAATCCTTTGTCATGACGCACAACCAGAGCTTCCGTGAACGTCTCGCACTGGTGCGAGAGCAGCACAAGGCCAACGTGGCCTCTTTTACTTCTTCATTAGTTCGCCCTCTCCCCCCATCGTCTCGCCTAAAAAAGATGAAGGCAGGTGGTCCGTCGTCTGCCGCCGCGGATCTGTCTCGCGCTGTTTCGGAAACCGTCCCCACTCCTCATACATCTTCCAGGGAGAAAGAGGTGGGTACTTGCTTCTGCCCCATGTCATTTCTGCAACGTGTGTTCTCTTTTGTTGATTGGTTTTTTCAGGGAGCTCTCGTGGTCTTGCAGCACCCGGAGAGCCTGCAAAATGGTTCTGTTGTCCACCGCGAGGAGTACGACTCGCAGTCCTCTTCTACTCCCCCAACTACTCCCAGCGAGAGGAGGGACGACCCTTCCCAGGTCGTCGCGACCTCTCGCCTTCCTGGTAAAAGACCTTCCCTCGAGCTTTTGAATCCTCTTCGCTATTCTCACACCTCTTCCACCCTGTCTCTGCACTCATTGCGCAGATTCTCGGGCCAACTCGCCTGTTGAGGAGCAACCAAAGCGACTCTCCGTCTCGCCTCCTCCTGTGGACGGGATTGAAGATTACCTGGGCGACCCTTCGAACCCAGCGGAAATGAAGCGCAAGACGGCTGAGCTGTTTCGGAAGCACGCGCGCATCATCCATTCCTTGGCGCAGGATAAGCAAGCCGCGGAGAGGCGTATCGAATGGCTGGAGAATGAATGTGCTCGTCTGTCCTCCGAAGCCAATGCTGAGCTAGATGTTGATGGCACCAACCCTGAAGCCATCATTAATGAGATTGATATGCAGCTCCGTCTCGCGCGCCGTGGTCTTGAGTCCATTCGCGCCTTCCAATCGCGCAGTAGGCCTCCCTGTGCGGGAGCTCGCGGTGGCCGCTGACAATGGCACCCGTATTGAAGGACGTCCGTCTCGCTGTTTTTCTTTTCTTCTTTTGAATGTTGTAATAATAGCAGTCTTGTAGCGTCGTCTCGCCAAAACATTAAGAAACTTGGTGCCCGCCGTACGCGGGACGATCTCTGAATATATATTTTTATTGCTGGTTTTTTATTCCTTTTTTAACTCTCTTTCTTTTTTAATTTATTTTTTGTAATTGCGATGGGTCGCGCCTATCGAGGTTTAGGAGAGAGAAACAACCGCCGACTCTTCCCCTCCCCTTATGTTTTTCCCGCCCATCAATCATTGCTCTGTTATCCGCTATAAATATACCTGACTCGGGATCAGAAAGACACCGCACTCTTCACTCATGTCGCTACCCAAGCTCTTGCCTCTTTGATTCTTTCGTCTCGCCGGCCCCTCTCGCCCTTCTCTCTTGGTTCTCTCGCCAACTCCTTCTTTTTCTTCATCTCGCCGAAGACCGTCTCGCCGCCAAAGATGGGTAAGAAGAAAGCTGAGGAAGGTGAGGGGCGCAGTCGCTGCGGGAAGAGGTTCACAGACCACGACTTCCCGCTCGGTCGGCTCCCCCAAGAAGATTACCATAGATTCGCCCGCGAGTACCTGGGGGGCGGTGTGGAGTCGCGTCCCCCCAAAGTCGGCGAGTCCATCAATACTTACTACCCGGGAGAACTCGCTTTCCCCGTCTCACACTTTGAGGCGGGGTTGAGGCTGCCCCTTTGGCCTGAGGTAAAACAGGTCTTCAAATATTTTGGCGTCGTCCCGGCACAGTTTAACCCTAACGTCATCTCGGTGTTGATTGCTTTCGCCTGCTATATGCGCCGGGAGCGCATCGAATTCAGCTTGACGGTCTTTCGCAAGCTCTTTATCTACCACGTCAACGCCGATGGCGTCTCGTACTTCACCGGGCAGGGGCTCAAAGTGTGCGAGACGCCCAATAAGAACCATCACTGGCTCACCCGGTTTGTCTTCATCCGGGGAGATCGCGCTGATTTTGGTGGCATCCCTCTCGCGTCGGTGTCTCCGCCAGAAAGCTTCTACGCCACCCCACAGGTCAGTGGCCCAGAGAAGCTGCTGTGTGAATACCTCGTCGGCAAGAACTTTGAGGTCAACTTCTTGCGGCGAGGCCTCGACTCGCTTCCTCCAGTGCTCCCTGGTGAAGGTATTCTCGCTCCTTCGTCTCGCGTCTCGCTATTTGCCGTTTCGCCGTAAAATAACCTGCTTGTCTTTAGGTGAGCGAATTATTCCAGCCCTCCCCCCTTACAAGAGCAACATCCATCCTGCAAAGGGCCTCGACCTCGCCAACGCGGCGGCCGAGGCGGCGAGAGAGTCATTGGCGCCCATCCCGCCGAAGAGGCCCACAGGCGACACGGCCCCTTCTCGCTCCAGCACCCCCAGGAAAAAGATGAAAAAGGTCGTAGTTATTTCTAAGGAAAAGAAGAAAACTCCCCAAGGGAGCCCCATCTCTGTAGGGGAATCTCTGCCGCCCCTTTCGCCTAACCACCAGGCCGTCTCGCCTACTCGCGAGACGGTACTCCTTAATCAGCTGGCTGTCATCCCCAGTCAGCCGGTTGCTGCCTCCCACCTGCCTGTTACTGCATCCAACCCGCAAGCTGTTCTTCCCGACCAGGCGACTGCCACCTCCTCTCGCGAAGGCGACTCCTCCAGCCGTCCCGCCCCCTCTTCCCATATGAACTATAACCTGGGTCCCGTGGTCCATGCTGCCGTCGGCGACCCAGTTCTGCTGTGGGGGCGGGACGCCAACCGCGTGTTCATCTCCACCCTCCTTCCTTCTTGGAAGGAGCAAGAGGTCCCCACCAGCCATGCCTTCGCCGTGGGGTACGGCCTCTACGGCGGCCTTGACGCCGTCTTGCCTGAAAACGAGTCCACCAAGGATCTCGTGCTGAAGACTTCCCACCATCAAATGCGAGCCTTGGAGTTCTCGCACCGCTCCTCTCGCCGTCTTATTTACATCAACGCAAAGTGGAAAGCCAGTGAGGAGAGCCTGGAGGCGGAGCGAGAGAAGTCCACCGGTCTCGCGAAAAGGCTATCTGAAGCTGAGTCCCTCCTCGCGAAGGCCCAAGGCGGTGTGGTAAGCCTTAGACTTTTTCCTTTGGTTTTTCTTTTTTCAATCATCCTTGGCTAACTGCTGGGTCGTCTCGCAGGATGCCGAGACGGCGGAGCAATTGCGCTCGCGCGTGACGGCTTTGGAGGAGGAGGTCAGGGAATTAAAAGCTGAGAATGCGCGTCTTCAGGCTGACATCGCGTCGTCGTCTCGGCGCGAGCCCTTCCAGACGCCTCCGCCACATTATTCTCATGAGGAAGTCGAGGAGCAGTGCCGAGACGCTGGCGTTCGGGCGGCGGAGCTGGTGTTGCAGATGATGAAGGACCTAGGAGTTGTGAAAGATGATTCTGAAACTGTGACCGCTCGCGACTTGGTTCCCGAGCTCTACAGCGAGGAGAGCGATGATTCTTCATCTGGCGAGTAGGACTGACGTGCCGACTCCAAGATCCAGAATCCCTCTCTCCTTCTCTTTTTGCTGCTACTTGTAAAACTTACCAATTTTTGTGATCAGAAATCTGATTTTTGTAACAAACTGTTTTTTTGGTCAAATGCATATTTTGTCCTTTTACCACTTGCATGCTCTTCTCTGTTTGCTTTCGCTTGCGAGGCGACGTTATTTTGCCGGCTCGCCGACTTACCTCTTCCCTCTTTTCTTTGCTTTGTTTTGCTTGCTACGAGACGATCCCCTGACGTCCTTACGTCAGCGAGACGGTGTTGTCCTGGCTCGCTACCTTGCTGAAGAGTTGGCTTTTCGCAGTGCGCGAGTCGTCATTTCTTTTCCTTGTGCGTAAAATTTGACTGGTACAATCTTCTCGCCTTGCTTTTAGGTACTTCTCGCGCGAGTGGCTCTTGGTGATGCAACCCGCACTCTGATTATTTAGAGCGGGCCTTCTGTCTTCGCGCGAGTGCCTACTTGTCTATGCGAGACCATCCTTGTATCTGCCGGCTGCGAGTGTCTCCACCCATACTGCCTCAACTTTTACCCTAGTTTACTTCCTTGCTAGCTTGGTGAGCTCGGGCAACAAGTCCACCGAGGACTAGTCCGAGCTCGAAGTGATGTAGAATGTCCCAACTTTAGACCTGTTCCCAAACTTTGGACCCAACCTTCAAGAACCGGACATATCCCCCACAGGCGAGCCTTCGGACCTGTCAGCTAGATGAGGGTCTGCGCAGCGGGTCTACCTGGGGCCGAGCCGAGCTCGGGGTGCCGATGAAGTTTCCTCAATCTAAACCTATCCCCCACAGGCGAGCCTTCAGACCTGTCAGCTAGATGAGAGTCTGCGCAGCGGGTCTACCTGGGGCCGAGCCGAGCTCGGGGTGCCGATGAAGTTTCCTCAATCTAAACCTATCCCCCACAGGCGAGCCTTCGGACCTGCCAGCTAGATGAGAGCCTGCGCAGCGGGTCTACCTGGGGCCGAGCCGAGCTCGGGGTGCCGATGAAGTTTCCTCAATCTAAACTTATCCCCCACAGGCGAGCCTTCGGACCTGCCAGCTAGATGAGAGCCTGCGCAGCGGGTCTACCTGGGGCCGAGCCGAGCTCGGGGTGCCGATGAAGTTTCCTCAATCTAAACTTATCCCCCACAGGCGAGCCTTCGGACCTGCCAGCTAGATGAGAGCCTGCACAGCGGGTCTACCTGGGGCAGAGCCGAGCTCGGGGTGTCGATGACGATCTCAAACCAAACCTATCCCCCACAGGGGAGCCTTCGGACCTGCCAGCTAGATGAGAGCCTGCGCAGCGGGTCTACCTGGGGCCGAGCCGAGCTCGGGGTACCGATGAAGTTTCCTCAATCTAAACTTATCCCCCACAGGCGAGCCTTCGGACATGCTAGCTAGATGAGAGCCTGCGCAGCGGGTCTGCCTGGGGCCGAGCCGAGCTCGGGGTGCCGATGAAGTTTCCTCAATCTAAACCTATCCCCCACAGGCGAGCCTTCGGACCTGTCAGCTAGATGAGAGCCTGCGCAGCGGGTCTACCTGGGCCGAGCCGAGCTCGGGGTGCCGATGAAGTTTTCATCTTCCTGCCATTAGGACTTCACAATAGGCAATAAACAAGAAATAATTTGAGAAATATATTATATTGATCATGCTTTGAGTACATATCTTCCGCTCTCCCTTCTCATGGGTAGAAGCGTTTTAAGTCATCCCCACTCCAGGAGTGGCTCAAGGTCCTACCCTCCGCATCCTGGAGGTAGTAGCCTCATGCTCTCAATACTCTCTCCACAATATAAGGTCCCTCCCAGTTTGGATTGAGCTTTCCCACCGGGGCAGACCTCCCTGCCGCGCCAACCTTTTTTAATACCAGATCTCCTTCCGTGAATTGCTTTATCCTGATATGCTTGTTGAAGTGCTTTGTCATTCGTTGCTTGATATCTTCTTGTCTGATGGCTGCCACGTCTCGCAGCTCCTCTGCCAGGTCTAGCGAGAGGCGTAAGCCTTCTTCATTTTTCATCCTCCAAGCCTCGTCTCCATCACCTGCAGCTGCAACTCATGGGGACCGGACCTCGAATTCCACGGGCAGGACTGCCTCACATCCATGGGAAAGCTTGAAAGGAGTCTCGCCGGTGGCCGTGTTCGGGGTTGTTCTCAAGGCCCACGAGACCGAGGGGAGCTGTTCTACCCAACTCCCCCTCAAATTCTCCACCTTCTTTTTGAGCAGGTTTACGATAATCTTGTTTGCCGCCTCTACCTGACCGTTGCTCCTGGGGTGGTGGACGGAGGCAAACCTGAGGTCGATGCCTAGCTGAGTGCAGAAGCTGATGAATTCTTCACTAGCAAACTGGGGACCATTATCCGTGACGATGGCCTGAGGCAGCCCGTGTCTGCAGATGATCTCCCCCCAGACGAAGTTCCTGATGACTTGGGAGGCCACCTTTGCTAGCGCCTTAACCTCCAGCCACTTGGAGAAATAATCTATCATAACCAGGAGGAACCGTCTTTGCCCACTAGCTGGAGGGAATGGCCCAACTAAATCCATCCCCCAGACGGCGAAAGGTCATGGTGCTGTGATACTTCGGAGCCTTTGAGCCGGCAAGAGCTGGAGGGGGGCGTAGAGCTGACATTTTCGGCACTTCCTCGCAAATTCTGCCGCGTCCTTTCTCAGGGTGGGCCAGAAGTACCCCTGTCTGACAACCCTTGCTTCCAATGTCCTCCCTCCGGAATGACTACCACATTCCACGGAATGCACCTCCTCCAAAACATGTCGGGTCTCCTCCTCCATCACACACCGAGCTAGGAGACCCGAAAGCATCTTCCGGTGCAGTCCTCCTTCATGCATGAGATAATGAGATGTCTTATGCCGGAAGTTTTTTACCTCCTTGATCCCCTCAGGGAGGGTTCCTGTCATGAAGAAGGTAACGAATGGGTCCACCCACGAGGGTCGCCGATCCACCTCCATTAGCTCCCCCTCTTCGATCGTCGGATGGAATAAATCAGTCAAGGTACCCCCTCTCCGAGGTCCGAACTTAGCCAATCGATCGGCAGCAGCACTCTCTCCTCTGGGGACATGTTGAATGGAGAACGTCCGGAACCCTCCGATGATTGCCCTCACCTTGGACAGGTACTTCACAAGGGTGGGCTCCCGAGCTTCGAACTCTCCTCGAATCTGGGATGCCACCACCAATGAATCTGTGAAAGCCTCAACGTCCTTAATCTCGAGCTCCTTTGCCAAACAAAGGTCGGCTATCACCACCTCGTATTCCGCCTGGTTGTTGGTCGCAGGGAAATGCAAAACAACCGCTTGTTCTATGGTCACCCCTTGAGGACTTGTCAGTACCACCCCTGCTCCAAGGGAGTGCTTTCCCGAGGCCCCGTCAACCGTCATCTTCCATGCTTCCTGTGGCCGGGACTCCTCGGCCCCGACTTCTGCAACGTAGTCTGCCAAGAAGTCGGCCACAACCTGTGCCTTAATAGAGAGCCTTGGTACGAACGAAATGTTGAATTCACTCAACTCGATAGACCACTTAGCCAGCCTACCCGAGTGCTCCACTCCTTCGAAAATCTTACGGTGAGGATGGTCTGTCACCACCCTGATCGAATGTGCTTAGAAATATGGTCGGAGCTTCATGGCCGAAATGATCAAGGCGTATGCCAGCTTTTCTAGGATAGGGTAACGAAGCTCCGCCTTCTTTAGGATACTGCTAACATAATAAATGGGCAGCTGCTTTCTCCCCTCTTCTCTGACTAGGACGGAGCTCACCGCCTCTGCTCCTACTCCTAGGTACAAGATTAGATCCTCCCCCTCCTTTGGGCTTTGAAGCAGGGGAGCCAGGGAGAGCTGCTCATTCAGTCTTTGGAAAGCCTCTTCGCACTCCGCGGTCCACTCGAACCTCTGGTTCCCTCGTAGTACTTTAAAGAAAGGTGAGCATTTCTCCCCTGACCTGGAGAGGAATCTGCTAAGGCCGGTCAGCTTCCCTGTCAAGCGCTGCACCTCCTTAGCGTTTCGCGGTGATTCTAGTTCTAGGATGGCTTTTACTTTATCTGGATTAGGTTCAACCCATGCCGGGGTCAGAAGGTGCCCAAGGAACTTCCCACGGCTTGCCCCGAAAACACACTTTAAGGGGTTCAGCCTCATTTTGAACTTCCTCAAGGTGGCGAACGTCTCCTCCAGATCTCGAAGATGCGAGTTCACCCCCTTGCTCTTTACCATGAGGTCATCAACGTAGACCTCTAAGTTCCGACCCCTCTGGCCTTGGAAAACTCGATCCATCATCCGTTGGTAGGTAGTCCCTGCATTTTTCAACCCAAAGGGCATCATGTTATAGCTGAAGCACCCTTCCCTTGTGATGAAGGAGACGTCCTTGACGTCGGGAGGGTGCATTCGGATCTGATGGTAACCTGAAAAAGCATCCAAAAAACTCATAATAGAAAAACCGACGGCTGAATCAACCAGCGCGTCGATCCGAGGCAGGGGGTAGCAATCCTTAGGGCATGATTTATTTAACAAAGAAACGTCGATACACATTCTCCATTTTCCACCTCCCTTCTTCACCATCACTACATTGGAGATCCAGCCTGGATACTGGATCTCTGAGATGAAGCCAGCCTCTAGGAGCTTCTTGACCTCCTCACGTATTGGCTCCTCCAGCTTTGTCGCGATGGTCCTCATCTTCTGGCGTATGGGGCACGTCCGGGGGTCCAGATTCAGGCGGTGGCAGGCCACGTCCGCATCGATGCCCGGCATGTCTGCCGCGCTCCAAGCGAAGACGTCGATGTTGCTTTGAATGCAGGCCCGCACTCGCTCCTGGTCCTCGGGGTTCAAGCCCCCGCTGATCCGCACCCTTTGTACCTGCCCTGCGCTGGTGAAGACCTCCATCTCCACCACTTCCTCGGCGGGCTCCAGCCGCGACTGCTCGCAGCCGTCCCTTGCCTCTTCTTGCCCAAACTCTTCCTCCCCTCCTGCTCCCTCAACTTTCATCGCCTCACCCTGCTGCTGCTCAATCTCCATGCCTCTCTGGGCTTCCTCCTCAGTTCCTTCTCCTTCCACTTCCTCCTGCCGTCTCTCCTGCGGCTCCAACTCTCCGTCCCTCCGGACCTCTTGCACATCTCCTCCCCTCTGCTCCTCCTCAATCTCCCTTGCCCCCTCCGGGCTCTCCTGCTGCTGCTGCTCGACCTCTGCACCCCTCTGGGGCCCCCTCTCGGCTTCTCTCTGCTCCTCTGCTATCTCCTTCCTTGCATCTCCCGGGTTCATCTCCTCTTCCCTGGCAACTCCTTCACGCGCCGTCATCTCCTTCTCCAACTCCTCCGCCTCTACCATCCAAGATATGGTGTTGACCGCCGTAACGTAGCATTGCCTTGCCACCTTTGGGTCCCCTCTGACCCTGACCTGCACCCCTCCGTTGTTGAACTTGAGACATTGATGAAAAGAGGAGGGGACGCAGCGAAAGGCACTGATGAGGGGACGCCCAAATATGGCGCTGTAGCTGCTCGGGGCGTCCACGATCACGAACCTGCAGTTTCGTGACACGCCCCCTAACCTCACGAGCAGCCCTACTCCCCCTTCCACTTCTTTCCTCTCTCCGGAGAACCCGAACAACGGTCCATCCGAGGCCAAGATCCTTTTGGTCTCCACCTGCATCTCATCGAAGGCCCTCTTGAAGATCACGTTCACAGAGCTCTCATTATCCACCAGGATCTTGGAGACCGTAAAGTTTTCCACCGCCGTCTGGATCACCAAGGCGTCGCAGAACGGGTCCTCATAATCTGGCATATCCTCTGAGGAGAAGGTAATTTTTTTCTTTCGGGGGCGGAGCCTGGGAGGTCGAGGCTACCCCTCTTCGGAACATGGTCTGGAGGCTCCCCTTTCGGGTGGCCTCGATCCCAATCCCCCCATGGATTACCCTAATTCCTCCCCGGGTTCCTACATCCACCCGGTCCTCGCACCTGTCCTCCGTCTCCCCCTGTTGCACTTCTACGATCCTCACTGGCGGATCCTGCCTCCTCAATCCTCTGGCCTCTCTCATCTCCAAGAATTCTGGGCAGGTGGCCGTTGCGTGACCCTCCTCCTGATGGAAGTCACAGAAAGGCAACGCCACCCTGCCCCTTTTTCCTTCTCCATCCTCCCGTCTTCCAGCTCCTCCTCGATCTCCTCTCCTTCCTCCACTGCCTCGACCGATCTCCATTGCCTCCTGCTGATGCTGAAAAAGATCCCTCGCCCCCTGTCTCCATGCCGGCTGATCAAACCTCCTTGGCTCACGGAAGTTATCCCTTCCCTGGAAACCTCCTCCTAACTCCTGGGGGCGACCCTCCTGAGGCCTCCAACCTATCCGGTTGTTCGGCTTTCGGGCCCCCCGATGATGCTGTCCTTGCTGCCCCTGACCTCGGGGTTCCTCTCTTCTTCTCTCTTCTCTCTGCTCCATCTGCTCCCTCTGCTTTCCCGCTCCTGGCTCCTTCACATCGTCATCTGCCAACCTGGCCAACTTCCTTGCAAACGCCGGATTGGCCCTCTCAAAATCCGTCTCCTTTGCCGCCCTCTCCATGAGCTCCTCAAAAGAGAGGGGGGCACCCTTTTCAACTTCATACTAAAGAAGCATGGCCTCAGCCCCAGGGTAAACGCAAGCATCAGCGTATATCCAGGGACCTCCTGGACCAGGAGGATCTCCTCCTGAAACCGATCCACGTAGTGTCCCAACGTCTCATCCTGCTTCTGCCTCACCGAAAACAGGCACTCCGCCTCCTTCTTACGCTTCTTCGATGTTGAAAACCTCGACAAGAAACCCCTCCGCAGATCCTCAAAACAGTAGATTGATCTCACCGGCAACTGGTGGAACCAGTCTCGCGCCTTCTCCTTCAAGGTGATGGCAAACAACCGACACTTGAAGGCATCCGTCATCTGCCTTATCGAAACCACGTCTTCAAACCACTGCACGTGCTGTACCGGATCATCCTTCCCCGAGTAGTAGGACATGTCGGGCTCCCGGAACCCCTCCGGCACCGGAGCTGAGATGACGAGCTCACTGAACGAGCTCTCGCCACCTGCTTGCCGAGAGGGCACGTCTCGCGGCCTCGGCTGGCTGGCCCGATCTGCGAGACTGTGCCCAGGGAAGAGCTCTCGCACAGCTGCCTCCTTCTCGCCGTCTTCTGCCGGGATCTCCTTCCCGGGACGCTGGCCTGGGAAGAGTTCTCGCGCCGCCATGTCTCTCTCGCCAGCCTCTGTCGGGACCTCCTTCCCCGGGCGCTGTCCAGGGACGTTCTCGCCTAGGAGCGGGACATCCTCTATCGGGACCTGAGGTGTGGCCCACTCGCTTCTGGCCGAGAAGGTCAAGCTGATCGTCTGCAGGACCTCTCGCCTGAAGTCCTCTAGCATCTTCCTCGTCGCCTCTTCTCCCCGGGAGGGGGAACCTCCGGAACCAGATCCTTCACCTTCACCTCCTGCCATAGGACCAAACTCAAACTTTTCTTGCACCGGCTACCTTCCACGCTCACCGCACCAGAACTGTTGAAGCCAAAAATTGACTTCGACAAATGTTCGCAAAATAGGGACGTAGCCGACACCTACTTGGCCCAATCTCCAACCTCCGACTGGTCGTGAAGGACTAGAAAACTGGCCCAAAGCCGCAGCAAGGAGGTCCCACCGCTTACCCGGAAGATCACTGAGAGCTTCCCCTCCAAAGCCAAAAGCTGGGTTTGCAGCTCCTCAAAAAGCACAGAAGATGATGACACAAATCCCCGGGAGTAAAAAAGGTGTGCTTCTGAAGAACCCCTATAGGCTTATTTATAGATTTCGGAATCTGAACTGCCAATAACCAAACTGCACTGGTCTGAAATTACCAGGGTACCCCTGGATGGGTCTGCCAACAGCCAAACTCCGCTGTTCTGAGTAGTTATATGCAAACCACTAAGGGTAAAAGGGTAAAAAAGCCTGGGGTAGAAGAGTAAAATCCCCTGCTGATATGGAAATATGAAAACGGCCTCTTCTCATCCTGGCGAGTGGGGGAGCACCTATCGGCGAGATGGACCCTTCTGCCCGTCTCGCAGGCGTCCTTTGCTATGAGATCTTCTCGTCGCTGGAGGCCTTCTCGCCGCTCACCGCTGGAGGCCTTCTCGCCGCTCACCGCTGGAGGCCTTCTCGCCGCTCACCGCTGGAGGCCTTCTCGCCGCTCGAGCCCTTCTCGCCCCCAGATGGGACATCTTGCTTATTGCAGAGACAGTTCATCTCGCCTCTCGCGAGTGGGCCCACCTGGTCCCACTCGCTTGTCTATTCCTCTCACCTGCCTCGACTATTCGCTCCTTGAGGGCCTCTCGCGAGCCCGAGGTTGTACAACGATGAATTCGCAATTTGCCATAGAGGCATTGATTATTATCTGTGACTGTAACATTGAAGTTGATCATATGGAAGGGGCTTATGTGCGTTACTGGAAGTGAATCCCCAGCCTCTCTGGAAGTATGAAACCCGAGTTCAAGAGGGTGAGTTTTATCAATAGTTAGAGCCGGTGACTGAAATGCTTATAATTTTCTCATATACAAAATCATCTTACATGTATCTGAAGTAAATCTGAGATTATATGTAAACATTTGAACTATTTTGGTACCGATTTTGTTGGTGCACACATTAATTAAATGCAATGTAATCTGTATATAAAATTAATTTAATGAACTATTACAATAATATTTTGTTTTTATATTATTCAAAAGTGCTTAGTCTATTGAAACTCACTTATGCTGCCCCTACCTGCATATCACACAATTTCATGCCAAAGCTCAACAGTAATTTTCCATGTATGATAAGAGTTTTCTTAATTTGTTGGATTCAGCACTTTGGCTATCCATAGATTTCATCTTACTTTGAAAGCGGCAGGCTGCTTTTGGTTTTTATTTGGCTTTATTTATCTGAATCAATTCAGCTTTATGTGTATATTATAAGAAATCAATTTGTTGTTTGTAAATACAGTGCATTCATTTGCATTATCTGAAGATGAAATAATTAGGAACCTAATGATGTCGGATTATTTCAGTCTTCTCTACTCAAATAAGTTAGTTTTAAGTTCTAATTTTCTTGGTCCAACAATTGTTCAACGAATTCAAGCTGGAGCATTTAAGATTAGGGACACTACGGGAACATTGAACATTATATTGCAAGCTTTACATGCCTAGATCTGTTGGTTTTCTCTCTAAATCAGTATGTTCTACTTTATATTGGACTTTTTTTTATTCTTCTTCCATACACTATTAATCATATGGCTCATTTATTATCAATAATAAGTCCTCCATATTTTGGCGGGCTGATGGTATTTTCTTAGGTTGGTTTCTCTAATGCATTTTTAAGAAAAAATTCGGACTATTTTTGAATTTATTATTGAATTTGGTTATGGAATGGGGCAGGGGCCGACTGATCCTGTGGGTTTGTCATCACTCTAGGAGAAGGTGAGCGGAGCTACTATTTATTTTGTAGACAAACACTCAATTGAGAGAAATAAAGATATGAGTTTATTAATTTCTCAGTCAAAAATTACATAACATATGTATTGGTACATATATATATATATACATATATACATATATACATATATATATACATATATACATATACATATATATACATATATACATATATATATATATACATATATATATATACATATATATATATATATACATATATATAGGAGAAAAGGGGAGAGCATAAACTTTATCCCAAGACATGGGACTAAAACCAAAGAAGGCTTTACATGGGCATTCACAATGGGCTTTCTTTATACTTTCTTCAACACTCCCCCGCAAACTGGAGCATACAAGTCGTAGGAGTGAAGCTGGGACAAAAACTGAGAATATAAAGGCCATGGTAGAGTTTTTGTAAGAATATCAGCGACTTGATCTGTATCTGGAACATGTCCCGAGTTCAATTTCCTGAGTTGAACATTTTCCCGAATAAAGTGACAATCAAGCTCTATATGTTTGGTACGTTTATGGAACACAAGATTTTTGGCAATATGAATGGCACCTTGACTATCGCAGAACAACGTGGCAGGAGACGAAAGTTTTACACCCAGGTCTCTCAAGGAGCTTTCTAGCCATATGAGTTCAGAGGCGACATAGGACATTGATCGATACTCAGCTTTAGCAGATGAGCGTGTGACGATAGATTGCTTCTTGTTTCGCCAAGTAACAAGATGTCCACCAAAGTATGTGCAGAAACCACTTGTGGAATGATGATCGTTAATGGATCCAGCATAATCAGCATCAGAGTAAGCAGTGAGAGATAGAGACAAGAAGGGCTCATATACGAGCTCTAGTCCGGGACCAGACTACAGGTATCGTAGAATGCACTCAGTTGTCGGGAGATGAGAAGTTCGTGGAGCATGCATAAACCAACTAACAATTCCAACAAAAAACGATATATCGGGTCTTGTAACTGTCAAATATATCAACTTTCTCACAAGACGATGATAGCATTCTGGGTTTGCTAGGAGTGTATAAGAGTCGGAGGAGCATGCACAGAGCTCGTGGTTGACATTCATGGGGGTGTGTCAGCTGCCTTGCAACTAGAGTAGCCAGCGTCATGAACAAGATCAAGACAATACTTTCTTTGAGATAGGACAAGACCATCGGGTCGACGGGCTACCTCGATGCAAAGAAAGTAATGGAGATTCCCCAAATCTTTAGTCTGGAACACGGATGTCAAGTGTTCCTTGATCATATGGATGCCTTTTGAATCATCTCCAGTAATTAAGATATCATCAATATAAACAAGGAGTATTACGGTGTGTGATGGACAATATCGGGTGAAGAGAGAGAAGTCGGTCGAGCTCCGAGTAAACCCAACATCACTAACAACCCGACTGAACTTGTCAAACCATGTCGGAGACAACTGTTTGGGACCATAAAGAGATTTTTGGATGTGACATACAAGTGACTCTCACGTGGTCTCAAAGTCGGGAGGCTGGTGCATGAAGACAGTCTCAGCAAGCTGACCATTGAGGAAGGCATTTTTAACATCAAACTGATGCAGTGGCCAATGTCGATGAATGGCCAGAGAGATCAAGACACAGACAGTGTTTAATTTTGCAACAGGGGAGAAGGTCTCTTCATAGTCAAGATCGTGTTGTTGAGTAAAACCACGGGCGACAAGGAGAGCCATTAGCCGTTCAACTGTCCCAGTTTGAGTATGTTTGATAGTAAAGACCCATTTGCAACTCACACACGTCTGGCCCGGAGGGAGAGGGACAAGATCCCAGGTGTGATTGGCCCAAAGAGCGGTCATTTCTTATTCAATAGTCATCCGCCATCTCGGATGTTGAAAGGCCTCCAGCAAAGAATTAGGGGTGGAAACCGACGATAATGAAGACGCAAAGGTATGAAGAAGTGGAGATACTCGATGCAAAGTGTTGGAAAAGCCCACTTAAACTAGGCCCATTTGTATAGCATTTATTATTTTTCTCTCCTCTCTTTAGTCTCACATTGTGTATAGGACTTTTCTCTCTCTTTCTCTCATCTATATATATGTACTCATTCTTTGTATTTGACCCAAGTGAACATATATACAAGGTTGGCTTTCTCCATTTCTACATGGTATCAGAGCCAGGTTCCGGACTCCTGCGGACTCCCTTTCCTGTCCGCCCTGCGGCCTGCGATCTCTGCGGCATGTGTGTGTGTGTCCGCAACTTCTAGTCGCATCACACCTGCGGCCTCCATTTTCCAGACCGCTTCCTCTCCTCCCGTGGAACCACTTCTCTTCCCTCCTCTTCCCTCCTCCTCTGGCCCCCTCTTTATAGCCATCCTGTGGGGTCCACTGCTTCCCCTAGTCCGCTGCGGCCTCTCCTTGTCCGGCGCGACCTCGGCGACCTCGATCCCTCGGTCTCCTTTTGTCCGCTGCGAACTCCGTATTCGCCTCCTCTTCTTGGTCTCCTTCGTCCGTTGTAAGCGCAGCGGCCTCCTTCTGTCCTCACTTCTCCCCTGCTTGCGGCTGCTCTCCTTCCTCTTCAGGCAGCCAAGCTCTTTTCCCTGTCCGCCGCGGGCTCGCCTCTCTGCGTTCTTTCAGTCTTGCGGACTGGTCCAGCCCGCTGCGGTCGCTCTCTTGCTTCCCCGGCTTGTCCTCTCTTCTCAGCTCGCTCCAGTCCGTCGCGGTCTGATCCAGCCCGCCGCGATCTGATCCTGTCCGCCTCGGCCTCTTCATTCCGCCGCGGCCTCTCTTGGCCCGCTCCTTGCTGAGCGACTGTGCTCACCGCGGCCTCCTCCAATCCGCCGCGGTCTCCTCCAGCTCGCCGCGGTCTCCCCAGCTCGCCGCGACCTCCTCCAGTCCGCTGTCTTTCCGCTTCCTCTAGCTGCCGCCTCCAGTCCGCCGCGGTCTCCTCCAGCTCGCCGCGGCCTCCTCCAGCTCGCCGCGACCTCATCCAGGTCGCCCCCATGTCTACATCTGCGGACTCAGTCGGCACGGCAGTTCCTCCTCCTGAACGCCCGGCCTCTCTCCAGGAAGTCCGCGACGAGCTTCGGATCACTACAATTTCGCTCAATGGCAAGAAGAACTTTGTGGAATGGGCACACTCGGTTCGCCGTGTCCTTCAGTCAAAGGGGTTCCTTCATCACTTGACTCAGACTGTTATCGGTATCCCTACTGAGGAATGGTTACGCAATGATGAGTGTGTGCAGACTTGGCTTCTCAACTCTCTTGATGGCGAATCTTATCGCCTGGCCATGTATCATGAGACGGCCAAAGGCATGTGGGATGAGCTACACACCCTTTACTCTGGCAAGAATAGTCTCCACCATCTATATGATATAATCACTGCTCTCCAGGCCCTTGATAGCAGTGGCGCAACCGACCTGACATCCTTTGTTGCTCAGGCCCGGTCTCTGGTTGAGGCTTGGATCCACCATCAGCCTCCCACTTTAGATCTCGCTGCTCAACGTACCCAAAAGGAAGCTGTGGGTATCGCCATGATGATGGCCCGGGTACCACCTCATCTTCACAGTGTCCGGGCTCACATCCTCTCCTCTACCGTTACACCATCTTTTTCCGATGTGTGCTCAATGCTTCTCAAAGTCTCCCCGCCTCCGGATGTTCCCGGACTTCCTTCTCCGGCTCTTGTTCAACAGGCACCAGCTCCCTTATTGCCTCTTCCCCTTTCTGCCCGTGGTGGCCGCTCTGACTCTCGCGGCCGGGGTCGAGGTGGTCGGTCTAGGCCTAAGTGCTCGTTCTGCGGTAAAGATGGCTATCTTGAGGCCACCTGCTATCGCAAACATGGCCGACCTCCTCGTCCGCAAGCCTCTGCTGCTACTACCGACTCTGCCTCCTCTCGTACTGATCTCGACGAGGTTCGTCTTCAGCTCCAGCATCTTCATGGCTTGCTCAGCCGTCCGCCTGCCTCGGTTGCCTCTGTTGCCTCTATCTCCAATGAAGGAATCGCCTGCCTATCCGCTGGCACGCGCTGGATCCTTGATTCTGGTGTCACTCATCATATCACATCTGTTAGGCCACCTCAGTACTTGTATTCACCTCACCCGAAGTACATTACTGTCGCTAATGGGGCATCGGTTCCAGTCTCTGGATGTGCTGATATTTCTCTCACCTCTTCTCTTCTCCTGCGCTCGGTTCTACATGTTCCGGGCTCTCCTTTCAATTTACTCTCTGTTGGTCGCCTTACTACTGATTCTAATTACTCTGTGACATTTACTTCTTCTTCTTTTCTCATACAGGATCAGCAGACGCGGACTATCATTGGTAGAGGACGGCTGCAGAATGGGCTCTATCTTCTTGACGACTCTCCCACTGTCCTCGCATCTATCTCCTCTTCGGATTGGCATCGCCGTCTGGGACATGCTCCTCTTCCAGTCCTCCGGAAGGCTCTTCCTGATGTTACTCTCCCTGCTTTTCGCTGCGACACATGTATTTTGGGCAAACAGCCCCGTTCATCATTTCCTACTCATTGTACTCGGAGCTCCGCTCCTTTTATTTTAGTACACTCCGATATATGGGGTCCGTACAAATTTACTAGTATTTCTGTCTATCGGTATTTTCTTACTTTTATTGATGATTACTCTCGCATGACATGGTTATATCTCCTACGAGATCGCTCTGAACTTCCCCGCGTATTCCGGGCTTTCATACTTGAGACTCGCACTCAGTTCTCTGCGCCTATTCGCACTATTCGTACTGACAATGCGCGGGAGTACACCAACCATACCTTTGCCACTCTCTGCTCTGAGTTCGGCATTCTTCACCAAACCTCGTGTCTGTACACTCCACAACAGAATGGTGTCGCCGAGCGCAAGAATCGTCACCTTCTTGATGTCGTTCGCTCCCTTATGCTTCAAATGCAGGTTCCCAAACCATACTGGAACTACGCGCTCTCCACGGCTTGCTTCCTCATCAACCGTCTCCCGTCTTCCGTCCTCCAGTATGCTACTCCCTTCAGCCTCCTCTTTCCCACAACTCCGCCTTTTCCCGTTCCTCCCCGGGTGTTTGGATGTACCTGCTACGTTCACCACCTCGGTCCATCCACAGACAAATTGGACTCTCGTGCCACCAAGCATATCTTTGTGGGGTACTCGCGCACTCAGAAGGATTATGTCTGTTATTCGCCTGCTACCCGCAAGGTTACTGTCTCGGCTGACGTGACTTTTCGTGAAGATACTCCATTCTTCCCTGCTCTCGATGTCGCTTTGAGTCCCACTCCCGTCGTTCGTCCTGTCATTCCTGCTCCTCACTCCTCATCCTCTCTGCCTTCCCTACCTCCTGCCCGTCCACCACCCCCGGTTATCCGGGTCTACTCTCGTCGCTCTCCTTATCCCGTAGCCCCTCTGCAGTCGGCTTCGCCCTCTGGTGCTCTGCTCCTTGCTGCTCCGGCTCCCGTCTCTACCGCTCATCCAATGGCGAATTACGTCTCTCTCCATCGCCTCTCTCCCTCTCTTCTTCACTTTGCCACCTCATTATCCTCTGTTTCGGTCCCTAACTCTTTGCAGGAGGCGCTTCACCATCCTGGCTGGCGGGCTGCCATGGACGAAGAAATGACGGCCCTCTGGGCCAACCAGACCTGGGTCTTGGTTCCCTTACCTCCCGGTCAACACCCTGTTGGGTGTAAATGGGTGTTCGTCATCAAGCATGCTCCGGATGGCACTATTGCCCGTCTGAAGGCCCGTCTTGTGGCCCGTGGCTACACACAACAGGAGGGCCTCGACTATGAGGAAACCTTCTCTCCGGTGGCCAAACTCAACACTGTCCGCGTTCTGCTCTCCGTCGCGGTGCACCGCCATTGGCCCCTTCATCAGCTCGACATCAAGAACGCCTTTTTAAATGGTGACCTTCAGGAAACCATCTACATGCGCCAACCACCCGGGTTTGAGACCACGGGGGAGTCTCGGGTATGTCTTCTCAAAAAGTCCATTTATGGTCTCAAACAGTCCCCTCGGGCGTGGTTTGACAAGTTTAGCAAGGTGGTTCGGGACATAGGGTTCACTCGGAGTTCTGCAGATTTCTCCCTTTTTACCCGACACCGGGCCACTGGCACCGTCCTTCTGTTGGTTTATGTTGATGACATCCTTCTCACTGGGGATGACTCAAAGGGGATTCAAGACGTCAAACAACATCTGAGCACTGTTTTTCAAACTAAAGACCTGGGGAAACTTCGCTACTTCCTGGGTCTCGAGATCGCCCGGCGGCCGGATGGGTTGGTGCTCTCCCAACGAAAGTACTGTCTCGATCTTCTCAAAGATGCTGGTCAGTCCGGTTGCAAGCCAGCTTGTACCCCGATGGAGGCAAATCACAAACTATGCGCTCATGCTTCGGATGACGATTTGCTGCTTCCGAACCCGGAATACTATCGACGCCTTGTGGGAAAGTTGATCTATCTAACAGTCACGAGCCCGGATATATCGTTTGCAGTTGGGGTTGTCAGTCGATTCATGCATGCCCCCCGGGCTTCTCATCTTCAAGCGGTTGAACGGATTCTTCGATACCTTAAGGGAGCTCCTGGTCAAGGGCTGGTTTACAAAACCTCTGACTCTGCTCCTGCATTGGTTGCCTATTCTGATGCCGACTATGCGGGTTCCCTGGACGATCGAAGGTCAACTAGTGGGTTCTGTACTTATTTTGGTGGTCATCTTATTACGTGGAAGAGTAAGAAACAAGCTGTGGTAGCTCGTTCCTCTGCAGAAGCTGAATACCGAGCGATGGCCTCGGTTGTCTCAGAACTCACATGGCTTGAAAGTCTCCTTACTGACCTAGGAGTAAAACTCCCCTCCTCTGCTGTTCTATTTTGTGATAGTCAAGCCGCCATACATATCGCAAAGAATTCGGTGTTTCATGAGCGCACAAAACATATCGAGGTTGACTATCACTTTGTTCGTGAGAAGGTTCAATTGAAGAAACTTGAATTGAAGCATGTTCCAGGAACTGATCAAGTTGCCGACATCCTCACAAAGGCCTTATCAAGCACCCTGTTCTACCAGTGTTTGTCCAAGCTGGGTGCATATGACCTATACGCTCCAGCTTGCGGGGGAGTGTTGGAAAAGCCCACTTAAACTAGGCTCATTTGTATAGCATTTATTGTTTTTCTCTTCTCTCTTTAGTCCCACATTGTGTATAGGACTTTTCTCTCTCTTTCTCTCATCTATATATATGTACTCATTCTTTGTATTTGACCCAAGTGGACATATATACAAGGTTGGCTTTCTCCATTTCTACACAAAGAAACAAAATTACTGATTGGGTGAGCTATAAAAGGCGTGTCCGGATCAGCAGAGCGCAGAGTGTCATTGGTAGAAGATAACGGACTCGAGGCATTAGAATGAGACGGACGACGAGTGTACACACGAATAAAACGAGATTTTAGCGTTTGGATGGGAAGTGGCGTGGGGAGGAGAGTTGGAAGTGGCGAAGTAACAGGAGCAGCTGGCCGCAGAGGAGGAGACGGTAGTGATAGGGGAGGGTCAAGGGGTGGAGAATCATATGGTTGGTTTTCAAGAAAGGTTACATCTGCGGATACCACAATCTTCTGACTAGTGGGAGAATAGCAGACATAGCCTTTTTGAATGGAAAAATACTCAATGAACATATGTTTTGTGGCGCGTGGGGCCAGCTTGTCAATAGACGGGCCAAGATTGTGAACATAGCACACACAGCCAAAAATATGAGGTGTGACTGCAAAGGGGGTGTGGAGGGAAAAAGAAGATTAAAGGGAGTCTCAAAGTTGAGAAGAAAGGAGGGTAAACGATTAATGAGATGACAGACAGTAGAAACCGCGAAATTCCAAGATATGTTAGGAACATTCATTTGAAACATAAGGGTGCGGGCAACCTCAAAAAGGTGACGATTCTTTCGTTCGGCAACATCATTTTGTTGGGAAGTATACACACAAGAGATTTGATGGATGATGTCAAACTCAGTACACAAGTCGGTAAATACATGTTGCGGGTTCAGTTGGTGATGAGGAGTGATATTAAGGCTCCTTATCAAGGGTTGCGGGTTCGAGACCCAACGCCAAAACCGCGATGCGCTGATAAACATGCCAGAAAAGCGTTGGGGTCACTTGGGCTGCAGCCCTCACGGTTGAACCAGTCGGGTCCCATTAAGACTCCTCAAGCCGGGTCTGGGCCGTGACAAAAAAGTGCAGCTCAGTTGGTGATGAGCAGTGATATTAAGGCTCCTTATCAAGGGTTGCAGGTTCGAGGCCCAACGCCAACACCGCGCTGCGCTGATAAACAGGCCATAAAAGCGTTGGGGTCACTTGGGCTGCAGTCCTCACGGATGAACCAGTCGGGTCTCATTAAGACTCCTCGAGCCGGGCCTGGGCCGTGACAAAAAAGTGCAGCTCAGTTGGTGATGAGGAGTGATATTAAGGCTCCTTATCAAGGGTTGCGGGTTCGAGACCCGACGCCAACACCGCGCTGCGCTGATAAATAGGCCAGAAAGGTGTTGGGGTCACTTGGGTTGCAGTCCTCACAGTTGAACCAGTCGGGGCTCATTAAGATTCTGCGAGTCGGGCCTGGTCCGTGACAACAGAGGCTATAAAAGCCAGAGAAATCACAGGGGAAGATGCAGAACGAAAGACAGAGGCAGCAGAGTCTGCGCTTAAGAAAAGCGTAGCTGTAAAAAACATAAGAAGCGTGATTAGAGGGGTCTAACCGCCCAGGGAGCAAAGGCACAATCTTAGAAATAGCGGATCGTTTCGTTCTGATACCATGTAGATAAACACGCAATTAAGAGAAATAAAGATATGAGTTTATTAGTTTCTCAATCAAAAATTACATTTCATATATATTTGTACATATATATATATAGCAGAAGAGGGGAGAGCCTAAACTCTATCCCAAGATGTGGGACTAAAACAAAAGAAGGCTTTACATGGACCTTCACAGTAGGCTTTCTTTATACTTTCTTCAACATATTTATTTCTTGATTTCCAACAATTACAGCATGAATTTTCTTCAATTGATAATATGATTAATTGTGATATTTGTTTTGATTATTTATCATTTTTGCTTGATTAGGTAATGAGTGGTAAAGGTTCAAGAATATGTTTGTAAAGAATATGGTCAGATATATTGTAGTAAAAATGCCAACATAAAACAAAAGCATCTCCAAACTCGTCTAAAACAAATGATTGAGATGACGCACATGCTTTCTTGAAATTTGTATATTGAGTAATAAAATTGATAATGTTGATGGAATTCAGAATTAATGCAGAACCAAGATGCCCTTCACTTGGAGCAGGAGCTATGCAGGAAATGGGTCCATTCAGGGTTAAGTTGTGAAGTCGCTCCCCCGCGACTAATGTCGTCCCCCACGACAAATGTCGCTCCCACGATAAATGTTGTCCACCCCGCGAGAAATGTCTCCCCCTACGACAAATGTCGCCTTGGTGGTTTTTTTCCGGTGGTTGTGCACATCTTGGGCACAGGACCTTCTCCCAACAAATAACTCTCCATAGACTTCCCTTCGTTTTTTAGGAACAATTTGTTTGAAGTTTGATTGCCTCATTAGTATAGTATTATATGTAAAGCTTATAATGTCGGACACCAGATCACGTATAGTACTTATTGTGTTTTCCTGTGATGGAATAGAAACCCCGTTCTCATTTTTCAGAACTCTGTTGTGTTGCTGCAGGGACATGACCTCAATAACTAATAGTTAAATGTGTTGTGAGCATGCTTTTTTTGAAGGAGATACCTGAGATCCACACTGTGATGGAATAGTGAGAATCCCTATATATAGAGACTACCCTGCCCAAGGCGGATAAAGGATATGAAAACATTGTAGGAGAAGTAGAAGATTAAGCCCAACCAGAAAATGAATTTAGAGTGGAAAGCATTCCCGTTAGAAGCGAATGGGGGAAACCATTCCTGTTAGAAGCCAAAACTATTCATGTTAGAAGCCAATAGTGGAAACCATTTCTTTTATAAGCCTATAATGGTGGAAACCATTCCTGTTAGAAGCCTAGGGTGGAAACCATTTCGGTTAGCAAGTAGATAACCAAAAGACTATATTCATGTCTGAGATTGTACAAAAATCATGTGCAATTTTATGTCGATTGAAAGAATGAATGTCATGGTTGAGGTCGTCTTCTTAGCTAACTAATAGGCTGCCCCAAAATGTCGCCGCTCCCGACAAATGTCGCCGCCCCGACAAATGTCGCCGCCTCGAGCCAATGTCGCCTCCCCGAGCAAATGTTGCCGCCCACGACCAATATTGCCGCCCCCGACCAATGTCGCCACCCACGACTAATGTTGCCCACCACGACCAATATCTCCCCCCACGACAAATGTCGCCCCCCCCCCCCGACAAAGTCTCCCCCACAACAAATGTCACCCCCACCACAAATATCGCCCTCACGACAAATGTCGTCCCCACGACAAATACCCCCCCACGAAAAATGTCATCTCTCACCTCATTGCACTCACATAGGGTCAAAGGCCCGTGCATGTAACTTGTCACTTGTGTGTGTGTGCGCGTGCGCGTGTACATCAAATTGTATTTTACTCCTTAATGAGAAGAAATGAAATTCTTGCGCTTCATTTTTTTTGCTTTTGCTATAAAACTCCACGATGTAATGATTAGAGCGTCAAGTTCACTAATTGGCATTACAGTAATAACATTATACACAGTATAATGAAAGTTGATAATACTAAAATACACAAAAAGGAATACATTAATGATATGTATACACTTTACAAAGAAGCCACACACGTGCTCGGATGATCGACCTCACTACACGCGAGCTCTCTCAGAGATGGGATGATCTTTATGGATTATCTTGTATTCGCAGTTAATTATGTATTGGTCTTTTATATATTGTGTACCATATAGTGAGTCTCCATCTATATAAGGAGCTCTCGGGATGAAAGGATGTTGGATCATTGTTTAGTCTTGGGCTCTCCTTGGAGAGAAGTCACTTAAAGGGATCCCTCCCTCGAGAGATTAGGTCGAGCTTGTCTCAATAATTTGTATATTTTAACCTTCTTAATGTCATATTGCTAATTTGTGTTGGGGCTTTCTTGATACAGTGCAACTACTTTGTATCATTTAGTTCGACATGCCTCTCTCCACCAGGCGCTACTTCCACTGTTGACATCAGCTACCTCCATCTCTTCAAGCATGACAATTACTACGACCATGGTGCAGGATCTCTTCCATCGGATCAATACAACAATGACCGATCTCCTGACCATGGCGCATGATATTCACTACCGGCTTCTTTCCCTTCCTCCGATGTAGGCTCCAACTTCTTCCACTAATCCTACAGCTTCCCCCCAACAACAGAGCTCCCAACTTATGCAAACAAGGCACGCCCATTCTGCAGTGCTCCTCTCTTCGTCACCTTCGACTGAACTCCATCGTATGTGCTCCAAACTTGTGTGACTGAGGCACCCACCATTCGCAGCGCTCCCGATTTTGATCTCGTCGGCCCTGCATCTTCATCCCTTCGATCAATCCCCAATTCCATCCCACTTCGTCCATTTTATCTTGCATGCGCTACCTACACCTGCCCATATCGACCCCTTGCCAGTCCCCACCTCTATCGACTTGAGTATCCCATGCCATCGGGTTCGCTCACATCCACATTCTCTAGCTTCATCGGCCCTACTAACACATCGCCCTTCCCAGCCACGCTCGTGCATGCGGCTTTTGTTTTCCTACCATCTATTAGTTTTGTGTGCCTTGTTTGGCCATCCCCGTTATAACCAAATCGCTTTTCCTTCATGTCCTTTGAGCCCTCTGCCACAGCAAACGCATCCTTTCCTACACCAGGCTAAAATCCAAACTTCTTTCTCGTATATTCCATTCTTCCTTCGCTCACACGTCACACGCCCTCTTTCTCGATAATTGTGTCCTTCCCTGCCTCCCCAAGCCTCTCCGGCCCAAATCCCGAATCAGGGATCCCATTTTCTACTGATACCCTCTCTTTATCATTTAATATCTCACTTTTCTTACTCCTTTCCGCAGGACCTGATCCATCTTCCCACCAAATGTCTATTTTTTATTACACCTATCTTCTACACTCACCATGACACCCTCTTTGCATTCGTTAGGGCACCACTTCACAACTGCTACTACACCTCTTTTTGTGAGAGTTAATTTCACGCATTACTTCGCAAAAGACCCTCGTCACATTAACTCCAGTGACTTCAGATTATTTCGTCCCTGCCCAAGCCTTAGACCAACTGGCGTGCTTCCACCATAACAAGGGCTTTCATCTCCGCTTATCCGCGCTCGACCATGGGGAATTGGGGACAAAGTCAATCTTCAGGACGGGTGTGTATGTTGATACCCCTACGCTTTGTGAACAAGTCACACGCATGCACAAATGGGTCGACCTCACTACGCGATAGATCTCTAGATGTGGCGATCATTATGGATTATCTTGTATTCACAATTAATTATGTGTCTTGTCCTATAGCGGGTCTACATTTACGTAAAAAGTCCTTAATATGAGAGGAGATTATCTTGTATCATTGTTTAGTACTGAGCACTCCTTAGAGAGAAGGCTTTTAGAGGGATCCTACCCTCAAAAGATTAGGTCGAGCTCGTCTCGATAATTTGCTTCTTTCCTTCTTAATGTCATATTGCTAGTTTGTGTTTGGGATTTCTTGATATGGTGCAACTACTTTGTATCATTAACGACTATGTTTAGACCAAAAGCGCTACTTTTCCAGAGAAAACTTACAAGTTAAAGAAACATATAATACCTGAATAGACGTTTAACGACTATGTTAGACCAAAAGCACTACTTTTCCAAAGAAAACTTACAAGTTAAAGAAACATATAATACCTGAACAGACGTCTATTCCTGCCTCACGAACATGTTGAAGTGTCTCCAATCTTTCATCATATGATCTGGTTGTTATTATGTTTGGGTAGTATTCTCTTGAAGTATCTAGGTTGTGATTATATGCTGTGAGGCCAGCCTCCTTAAGTTCTAATGCTTGTTGCTTCTCTAACATGCCCAGTGTGCAGCAAACTTCCATTCCCATGCTCCTGCAGCATCAGTTACAATTGATAGTGATTTTGTTTTCACTCATTTGACATGTAAAGTTGAAATAACAACATCCACGCTAGTTTTAGGAAGGTTTTTTGTATTGAAATCAATATTAGGATCTGTTTGGGGCGGCGATGGCGGTCGTGAATGCAGTTGGAAAATGTGATCATGAACGCAATGGTTGAAAACTAAGATCATAAACAAAGTTGGGTTGCTTGGAGGAACTGTGTTTTTAGTGCAGTCACGAAAGTGAGCAATTTATTTGTTTGGTATCATAGATCTCATGTAGCTCTTTATAAATGAATTCTATAATAATCACAATAAAAAATTAGGACTTGGAGTAGATGAACAGTCAGCTAACAAACAAAATAGAAAATTTAACAATCAAAAAATGGTTAGGAACAATAAACAAACAACATTCAATAATCACAATCAGATTTTTAAAATTTAACAACAAAATTTAATTTTAAGATAAGAAAATTTGAAATATTTCTTCAATATCTCAGACTCCAACATTTGAAACGGAGGCATCCTACGACGCATCATAGTTTCACAAACATTTATTTATGAACTATTTATTCAATGTACTTTTTTATTTTATGTACTCGTCTCAATAATCTGTACTTGTGTTATTTTCCGGCTCATCGGTTTGACCGGTCGTTGAGACCATAAATAAAGAGGTCTGGTATTATTAATAGTAGGAACGTAGCGGCAAACCTAAAGTTATTTAAGAGAAAGTATGCATTTAATATGTAAATCAGGAAATAGTATAATTTCCTGAACATGCCATTTAAAGAAGGAAATTATTTGAAAATAACAATATGGCCAGTCGTGAGTTATTTTGAAAAATTTTGTATTCTGAAAAGAGGTGTATTTTGGAAGGTTCGACAATCAGAGGGAAGAAATCCCGATCAAGGCTCTCTGCATCTTATTAAATTCCACCGTGAAGAAACCGGGGGGGAGGGGGGAGGACAGAGTAGGAAGCGGAGTCTCGCTTCCCTGCTCATGACCGATCAGGTCCCCTGTGCCCTAACGCCGCAACACTTGTTGCTGTCGCGTCCAGCGGAGAATCTCGCCGGAATTTCTGTCAGCACCTACCATTTTTTGATGTTCTCCGGCCATAGCTGCCACCGTTGTTGGAGACGAGTTCGTCGGGCATCGTCGACTGCGGCAAGCCTATCCGACGTCCCGGAAGACGATCAGAGCCGTCAACTTCGTCTCCCTTTCTGGCTGCTAATTAAGACATTTTCAAATCAATAATCAGGGGACTCTGTCGTCTTGTGCGTGAAGGATTCAGAGGGAATACGACTTCACCGATGTTTGCGAGTAATTTTTTCGTACGGGTAGCGTTCCCTCCTCTGGGAGCGGGTGAGATCAAACCGCCCAGCTTTGAATCTAACGTTTATGCTTTACCAAAATAAAAAAATTAAAAAAAAAACAATCAAAGCACAAACTTTAAAGGCCCATCAGACGACTCTTGCGCTACCCGCGCTACTTCCTCTGAGGGCGGGTAGCGCAGGAAAAAAAATGTGGATGTTTGCTTGGTATACTCTTCGCTCTCATGCATTAGTATAAATTTATGCTTTCACAAAATAATATATGGGTTTGCATTTACGTTCTCGTTACTTTTAATTTTGTTTATCCATAAATTATTGTCTGTGATTTTATGTTTGTGGATGTGTAATCCCGTAGAGGATTCAATTCAACGAATACTAGAAAAGTTCCACCCGAGCGAAATTAGCGAACCTCTAAAGGTTCAAAGCAACGAGTGTTGGTTTGTGCACGTAATTCGGTTTGGCCGCTCGGTCCACTTTGTCTTTTTTTCAAAGTTTAAAATTGCACCTTTTTTGTAAAAAAAATAAAAAAATCATAATTTTATTTTATATAACAACTAAAATATTTTGTTTAAAATATTTAACTTGGAGAACTATGGAAGACTGCATTAAAGATTAGAGAGGGATTATACGAGTGATTGGTGATGTTTTTGGGCTCTCCAATGCCCTCAGCATGTTTATGTGAGTGATGAATCAAGCGTTGAGGCCACTCATTGGAGTCTGCGTAGTGGTGTACTTTGATGATATTTTGATTTATAGCCTTGATCACGATCAACACGTGATTCATCTTCGACAAGCCTTAGAAATCCTACTTGAGCATAAATTATATATAAATTTGAAGAAATGCATGTTTTTTACTGATAGTCTGACCTTCTTAGAATATATCGTTTCTTCTGAGGGCATTAGGGTTGCTAGAGAGAATGTCAAGGCAATAGAATCATGGTCTAGCCCTAGGACGATTACTGAGTTTTGGGAATTTCATGGGGTAGCATCTTTTTATCGGCGGTTTATTCGAAACTTTAGTGCATTGATAGCACATATGACTGATTGTTTGAAGAAGGGAACGTTAATTTGGATTGAGGAAGCCAGAGTGCGTTTATATTGGTTAAATAGAAACACACGAATGCACCTGTGTTAGCACTGCCTGATTTTGATAAAATTTTTGAGGTTGACTATAACGCATCTATCATAGGCATTGGAGCAATTTTGAGTCAGGAGAGTCGACCTATTGCATTCTTTCGTGAGAAGTTGGATGAGGCAAAAACTAGATATTCCACCTATGACTTAGAGTTTTATGTTATTGTTCAAGCTCTTCGTCATTGGAGACATTACCTGATTCAGCGCGAGTTTGTGTTAAACATTAATCACGAGTATCTAAAACATCTGAACTCCCGGAAGGAGATCAAACGTCATGCCAAGTGGGTTGCTTACCTGCAGGAGTTCACCTTCCATTTGAAGCACAAATCCGGTATCACGAACTGAGTTGTCGACGCACATAGTCATATCACTCATCTACTAGTTACAATGCAGCCTTGAATTACTAACTTAGATTCACAGCACGAATTATACGCTACTGATCTTATCTTTCGCGACATTTGGATCTCGTGTCAGCATAATGGGACAGACCCCACTACACAGTACGTAGTGACTGAGGGTTATCAATTTAGGGGCAGACGCCTTTGCATTTGCGAAGGACCCCTCCGAGAGACACTACTTAGGGAGATCCCCACTCGTCGGGGTTAGGTGAACACGTGGGATAATCCAAATTGTTAGACCTCGCTAGTGCACGATATTATTGGCCCAATATGAAGCACGATATATCGAGTTTGTGAGGCATTGTATAACTTGCCAGCAATATAAAGGGCACGCACAATGGCACAAAACACTGGACTATACACCCCTTTACCGATGCCTGAGCGGCCATTGGATGACATCTCAAAGGACTTCGTGGTAGGACTTTCTCGCACTTAGAGGAAAGTTGATTCTATTTTTGTAGTCGTAGATCGGTTTTCGAAGATGACACATTTTATTCCGTGTAGGAAAACTTCTAGTGTTATACACGTCGCTGAACTTTTTTTTTAAAGAAATCGTTAGACTGTACGGAATTCCAAGGTTGATCACTTCTGATGAGATACTCGTTTTATGGGATATTTTTGGAAAACACTGTGGGTCAGACTAGACACCAAACTTGAATTTAGCAGTGCGTATCACCCTCAGACCGATGGGCAGACTGAGGTCATTAATAGGAGTTTGGGGGACCTTAGGTGACTAAGGGAGAATCTGAAACAATGGGACCTTATACTGCCACAAGCTGAATTTGCATTCAATAATTCTACTAACCACTCCACTGCTAAATCTCCTTTTGAGATTATTTACGAGTTCTTTATATCACATATACTAGATCGTCACTCTCTCCCGAATCATGAACGTATTTTCTTTGATGTGCAAGCTCATATTGATTATTTAAAGGAATTGCATAAATCTATAGCTAATAAATTGCATGCGACTTTTGAAAAATATAAATTCATGGTCGATCGTCATCGTCAAGAGTTTTACTTTTCAGAGAGATATGGGTGTTTGCTTATTTCAAGAAGCAAAGATTACTGCAGGTACATACCATAAGCTACAACAGAGGAAGTTCGATCCTTTCCAAGTCTGGAAGCGTATCGGGGAGAATGCACATCTTCTATATTTGCCCGTTGAATTCAGTACTTCACCAATATTTAACGTAGCCGATCTGACGCCATTCTATGGAGACCCACCTAGTTCCAGATCGAGTCCACCTACGGCAGCTCCAGAGATTCCACCCGACTTAACTCAGTGCAGACGTCCATCACTGAGGAGATAGACCAGGTTCTTGATGTACGAGAGTTTCGTACTCGCCACGGGACTTACCAACGCTACTTGGTCTCCTAGCGGGGTTGGGACATCACAGACAGTTCTTGGATCAGCCCTGACGAGGTACGTCGTGCCCGCCCAGATCTCTCTATTGCGACTTTTTGCAAATTCTCGTCGGGGTCGAGCCCTTTCAACCCCGAGAGAATTGATGTATCCTGCTACGCATCATAGTTTCCTAAACATTTATTTAATGTACTCGTTTTATTTCATGTACATGTCTCAATATTTTGTATTTGTGTTATTTGTCGGCTCATCAGTTTGACCGGCCATTGAGATCATAAATAAAGAGCTCTGGTATTATTAGTAGTAGAAACTTAGGGGCAAGCCTAAAATTATTTAAGATAAAGTATAAATTCAATATCTAAATCAGGAAATAGTATAATTTCCTGAACATGCCATTTAAAGGACATTATTTGAAAATACAATACGGACAAGCGACTGTAGTTATTAAATACCATGTTGGTTATCTTGAGACAAGGTCTGTCATTTTGCTGGAGCATATCGGCCCAACAGATGTGGAAGGAAATGGCCGTCTGCCAACTCAAGGCTCTCTTCAATCTTATAAAATTCGACACTCTCATGAAAGACCGGGGGGATCGAAAGAACATAGGACAGAGTAGGAAGCGGAGTCTCACTTCCCTGCTCATGGCCGATCAGGTCTCCTGTGCCTTAAAGCCGCAACACCTGTTGTCACCGCGTCCAGCGGAGAATCTCACCGGAATTTCTACCAACACTTAGCTCCGCGTCCACCAGTTTTTGTTGTTCTCCAGCCACAGCCGCCACCATTGTTGGAGACATGCGTCAGGCGTCGTCGACTACGGCAAGCCTATCTGACGTCCCAGCAGACGATCAAAGTCGTCTACTTCGCTCCTTCTGGCTACTAATTTAGACGTTTTTCAATCAATAAACTGGGGACTCTGTCTTCTTGTGCGTGAAGGATTCGGAGGGAATACGACTTCATCGTTGTTTGCTTGGTATACTCTTCGCTCTCATGCATTAGTATAATTTATGCTTTCACAAAATAAACTTTGGGCTAGATTTGCATTCTCGTTACTTTTAATTCCGTCTATCCATAAATTATTGTCTGTAATTTTATGCTTGTGGTCATGTAATCTCGTGGACTCGTGGAGGTTAGATTCAACGAATACTAGAAAGTTCCACCCGAGCGAAATTAGCGAACTCTTAAGGTTCAAAGCATCGAGTGTGTGTTTGTGTGCGTAATCCGGTTTGGCCGTTCGACCCACTGTCTTTTTTTCGAAGTTTAAAAAACCCACCTATTTTTATTTAAAAAATCATATTTTATTTTATATAACAACTAAATATTTTGTTTCAAATATTTAACATGGAGAACTCTACCCTAGGTTACATCGGAAACTCAATCCACATTAGAAGAGACTTTGAACTTGAGCTTATATTAGGGCAAACTGAGACTTGAAGAAATTTGGAAGTGTGAATTCATCCGTAGGAAGACAATTTGAACTTACATTTAAGGGGAAACAATGGTTTGGGGTCGCCTGATTTTGCAGGGAAACGACGTAGGCGGCTGAATCCGACGGTGGAGGACGGAATCGGGCCGGAAATTAATAGACCCGGCTATGTGGGGGTGGATCCGGGTTTGGAGCGGATCTGGGATGCAGAGAGCCTTGATCGGGATTTCTTCCCTCTGATTGCCAAACCTTCCAAAATACATCTTTTTCCAAGATACAAATTATTTCAAAATAACTCACGATTGGCCGTATTGTTATTTTCAAATAATGTCCTTTAAATGGCATGTTCAGGAAATTATACTATTTCCTGATTTAGATATTAAATTTATACTTTATCTTAAATAATTGGACATAGTAGGAAGCGGATTCTCGCTTCCCTGCTCATGGCCGATCAGGTCTCCTGTGCCTTAAAGCCGCAACACCCTGTTGTCACCGCGTCCAGCGGAGAATCTCATCAGAATTTCTACCAACACTTAGCTCCGCGTCCACCATTTTTGTTGTTCTCCAGCCACAGCCGCCACCATTGTTGGAGACAAGCGCGTCAGGCGTCGTCGACTACGGCAAGCCTATCTGACGTCCCAACAGACGATCAAAGTCGTCTACTTCGGCTCCCTTTCCGGCTACTAATTTAGAACGTTTTCCAATCAATAAATTGGGAACTCTGTCTTCTTGTGAGTGAAGGATTCGGAGGGAATACGACTTCACCGTTGTTTGCTTGGTATACTCTTCGCTCTCATGCATTAGTATAAATTTATGCTTTCACAAAATAAACTTTGGGCTAGATTTTGCATTCTCGTTACTTTTAATTCCGTCTATCCATAAATTATTGTCTGTAATTTTATGCTTGTGGTCATGTAATCTCGTGGACTCGTGGAGGGTTAGATTCAACGAATACTAGAAAAGTTCCACCCGAGCGAAATTAGCGAACCTCTTAAGGTTCAAAGCAACGAGTGTTGGTTTGTGTGCGTAATCCGGTTTGGCCGTTCGACCCACTGTCTTTTTTTCGAAGTTTAAAAACCCACCTATTTTTATTTAAAAAAATCATAATTTTATTTTATATAACAACTAAAATATTTTGTTTCAAATATTTAACATGGAGAACTCTAACCCTAGGTTACATCGGAAACTCAATCCACAATTAGAAGAGACTTTGAACTTGAGCTTATATTAGGGCAAACTGAGACTTGAAGAAATTTGGAAGTGTGAATTCATCCGTAGGAAGACAATTTGAACTTACATTTAAGGGGAAACAATGGTTTGGGGTCGCCTGATTTTGCAGGGAAACGACGTAGGCGGCTGAATCCGACGGTGGAGGACGGAATCGGGCCGGAAATTAATAGACCCGGCTATGTGGGGGTGGATCCGGGTTTGGAGCGGATCTGGGATGCAGAGAGCCTTGATCGGGATTTCTTCCCTCTGATTGCCAAACCTTCCAAAATACATCTTTTTCCAAGATACAAATTATTTCAAAATAACTCACGATTGGCCGTATTGTTATTTTCAAATAATGTCCTTTAAATGGCATGTTCAGGAAATTATACTATTTCCTGATTTAGATATTAAATTTATACTTTATCTTAAATAATTGGACATAGTAGGAAGCGGATTCTCGCTTCCCTGCTCATGGCCGATCAGGTCTCCTGTGCCTTAAAGCCGCAACACCTGTTGTCACCGCGTCCAGCGGAGAATCTCATCAGAATTTCTACCAACACTTAGCTCCGCGTCCACCAGTTTTTGTTGTTCTCCAGCCACAGCCGCCACCATTGTTGGAGACAAGCGCGTCAGGCGTCGTCGACTACGGCAAGCCTATCTGACGTCCCAACAGACGATCAAAGTCGTCTACTTCGGCTCCCTTTCCGGCTACTAATTTAGACGTTTACCAATCAATAAATTGGGAACTCTGTCTTCTTGTGCGTGAAGGATTCGGAGGGAATACGACTTCACCGTTGTTTGCTTGGCATACTCTTCGCTCTCATGCATTAGTATAAATTTATGCTTTCACAAAATAATCTTTGGGCTAGATTTTGCATTCTCGTTACTTTTAATTCCGTTTATCCATAAATTATTGTCTGTAATTTTATGCTTGTGGTCATGTAATCTCGTGGACTCGTGGAGGGTTAGATTCAACGAATACTAGAAAAGTTCCACCCGAGCGAAATTAGCGAACCTCTTAAGGTTCAAAGCAACGAGTGTTGGTTTGTGTGCGTAATCCGGTTTGGCCGTTCGACCCACTGTCTTTTTTTCAAAGTTTAAAAACCCACCTATTTTTATTTAAAAAAATCATAATTTTATTTTATATAACAACTAAAATATTTTGTTTCAAATATTTAACATGGAGAACTCTAACCCTAGGTTACATTGGAAACTCAATCCACAATTAGAAGAGACTCTGAACTTGAGCTTATATTAGGGCAAACTGAGACCATAGTGACTTGAAGAAATTTGGAAGTGCGAATTCATCCGTAGGAAGACAATTTGAACTTACATTTAAGGGGAAACAATGGTTTGGGGTCGCCTGATTTTGCAGGGAAACGACGTAGGCGGCTGAATCCGACAGTGGAGGACGGAATCGGGCCGAAAATGAATAGACCCGGCTATGTGGGGGTGGATCCGGGCTTGGAGCGGATCTGGTCTATGGGATGTGGAGCGGGTAAGGGGAAGGGATGGATCTGGGCTGACCCTCTCAGATCTGGGCTGAATTTAATAAAAGGGGGGTTGTCAGAGGTGGATCCACGAACGGAGAGGGCTGCCGGCAAGTATGGAGGCTGTAGAAATTATGGGCAGCTGCTGTGAGATGAAAGGAGGGAGGTGGCGGTGGCAGGAGGAACCGGCGGTGGGGCTGATGGGGGTGGAGAGGGTGGTCTGACGGCTTCTAGGGGAGGGGGAAACAGCACCCGCTGCGGTTCAGAGTGAGGGGTTTGGGCGGCAGAACAGAGGGCTGCTGCAGGAGTGTTAGGTGGCTGAACAGAGGGCTGTTAGGAGTGTCGGAAGCCTGCTGTATGGAAGGGAAACAGACAATCGTGGGCTGTTTTGGGGGGATTTGGGAGGTGGAGAGGTGGATTGGAAGGAAAAAGAAGCTTAGGATTTCTGGATATCTTGGGGAGCATAGGAGCCATGAAGTCGACACCGTGACAAGATCGCGGGAATTCAGGAATTTTATTCTCCAAACTCTGCAATACCTCTAATCAGTCCCTACACATCTATTTAAAATAATAAGAGAATTAGGGCATCCCACTATCGACGGCAATGATTGGCCGGAGGTGGGTCACTCAAATACATCAAATAAAATGCAAAAATAATAAAGTAATATATGAAATCGATACGCGACGCGAATCCGTACGCATTCACGGAGTCGGATCATCAATTCGGGCACGCCATAAATCGAAAGTCGTCAATCAGCCCCGAACGGGACCAAAACTCTGTTGAAAATTGTGAAGTGAAAGTGGTGAATGGAGCACTTGGAAATCCTACCCGTGCGGACTACGCGGACAGGGTTGGCGGACAGCTATGTCGGCAGGGATGTTGCAGACGGTTTGTTCTGTAGCGGCCTGAGCGGTTTGTTCGCGCGGACTACGCGGACAGCAGCGGCGGTTAGCCAGGCCGGCTTGGGATCAGCAGGCAGTTTGATCCCAGAAAGTAACGGGCGGATAGCGACTCTATCCGCGGAGTCCGGCAAGAAGAGGACTGAAGAACTGGAGCTCGGTAGACCGGCTTGGCAGAAGCCTTGGTCTTGCTCTAGTGATGCGGCAAGTGGAAGCCGCGGAGATCGCCAGTCAGTGCGGACAGGTGCTGGAGTTCGCCGGTGCAGGCGGACTGGTTCCAGTGTCTGCCAGTAAGTGCGAACTGGCCCTTGTGGCCAGTGGTGTGGACTTGGCTGGTTCTGAACCAAGTCCATGCTTGGCTCAGTCCGGGGAGATCGCGCAGTGGAGCGCGGACGGCGTCTCAGTCCGCCAAGCTCGACAGAAGTGTTGTTGCCTTGGTTGCGAGCTTGGGGATATGCGGACTGGAGATTGCGTCTGCAAGGGCGTGCGGGCTGAAGCTGGGTCCGCTGAGTCCGACAGCTAACTTGCTGGTGTGGACTAGGGATATGCGGACTGGAGCAGTCTGCAGGAGTTACGGACTGGAGGTGTCTGCTGTGTAAGCAGACTGTTGCTGTATCCGCTGAGTCCGGCAGGTGCCTTGGTGGCGTAGTCGTGGGCTCGGGATGAGCGGACTGGTGCGGTCTGTCTGCTGAGTCCGGCATTTGCCTTGTGGCGAAGCCGTGGGCTCGGGATAAGCGGGCTGGAGCTGTGTTCGCGGATTGGCGGACAATGTTGCTGCGGAGTCAGGCTATGTGGTCCTGGCTTGGCCTTTGGCGACAAGGCGGACTGGCATGGTGTCCTACCATGGAGAAGCTATAGCGGACTGGCTATCCTGCACAGGTCGTGGCGGACTGGGATGCATCCGCGGACTGCGGAGTCGTCTTGCTGCGGGATGTGGCGGTAATCCTATCGGCTCGGGCGGTGACCACACTCATCATTGTGCCTATAAATAGGACCCATGTCACATCAAGAATAGTAGAGAACCGAAGTAAGTGAACAGTAAATTGAGCCCGCAACAGTTGCTGCAAACTGACTTTTGGTGTCCGCACGGTTTGATTGAGTTGACCGGGTTGTGCTGTGCAGGTTGTGTGGATAGCGCTGGAAAGTCAGGACTTGGCTCTGATTGCGGTCAGGGACAGTGCGGACTCTGCGGTTAAGCAACAGGCGGTAAACAGCAGGTCGCGGACAGCGACCAGACGGTCTTCTCTTTGGCAACTTGGTTCGGGTTCAATAAGTCGTCTGCTTCAGGCGGACTGTTCTATTCGGCATCGCAGCTTGTGCGGTCTAGCGTCTAGGCGACCTCGCGGTTAGGCGGCATGCAGATCGGCAGCTAGAGCTAGCATTGGAATAAGGGATAGTCCGCGCGGCTTGGTTTGCGGTCTGGCGACCTGGCGGACTGTGCGGACTCCACAGCAGTATACCGGCGGCTTGATGTTGAGTGCGCGCGGCTTCAGTTGTCTTGTCTTGTATTTGCAGTCTCTGCTCTCCCTTTGGTGGTTGTTTGGTGAAGCATGTCTCGCCATGTATGTCTCGCTTTGTAAAGAAGTTGGTTGTTAATCAATAAAGACACTTGTTGTTGCTTGTGTTTCTGGTTGTAACTGACTTAGTTGATAAAACCCCTGCTAACTCCAAGATCCAGGAAATTTCAACAAACTCGTCTTTCGTTGCGGGGACACATCTCTGCTCTGCATCATTCTCCCCGGCTTGAAATAATTCATCTCCTGATGAATAGTGATCTTAATTCTTTCGATGTAAGTTAGGTAAGACTCGATGAGGCCCACCAGAGGTCGTCCAAGTGTCGTTGATGGGAAAGTGTCCTCGCCAATCAACTTCTCCCGATTGAAAAGCTCTCATCCCAGGTGAATGGAGACGGTTGTACTGAAATCGAAGTCCAGGGGTGAATCGATCAAGCTCTGTTGTAAGTATTCAAGTGTCATCAGCGCTTGTAGTAAGAACGTACTGGTGGAATCTAGTCTTTGTAATGCTCTCAACGCTCAACTCACGAGTGATGGATCCCAGTGCGATCGGCAGGGCCATAAGTGGAACCAAAGAAGATGAGTCCCCGAGTGGGTAGGTGCCAGAAATGGGTGTGAACAGTGGTGGCTACCAGACGTGGATGGACTATGAGGGTGGTAAGGCAATGAAAGTGGAGGTGTGGGCGGCTAGGACTCCCCACTGTCTGGGTCCGCATGCTCGTGAGACTCGTAGTATGGAGTCCGATCTTCAACATTAAATACTAGGTGGATACTCATACTTGCAGAGATATCAAGATCATAGATGTTTGTTTCGATCTGTTTCATGATTATATAAGGATTCATTCGTCTAACGCTTAAACTTTTAGCAAGCCTCGCATGGACTCTCACAATGCGGACTCTCACAACGCGGATTCTCGCCATCACCTGCTCACCTTCATGATTTACCTTCCCTTGCCAATAAACATCCACATGTGATTTATAGAATTTATTACCAATATTGATTTTTCATATGACCGGCTCATGCAGATTTTTAGGTCTTTGGACTTGGCAGTCTGGACGTCATTCTTGGCGTATCCTGGTTGCGGACTCTGGGGGACATCAAGCAAAACATGGAACGTCTCACCATGGCCTTCGAGACAGCAGGGGCCTCCCGCCTACTGCAAGGGAACCCGTCGTTAGCCCACTCACCGGTCGGCTTTCTCCTATGGTATATGGGAACAGAGGCGCCAGTTCCGCTGACCAAGCCGCACACAGACATTCAGTGTCTATTGGACAGACATGCATCCCTCTTCATCACACCCCACGGGCTACACCCAAATAGAGTTTTGAACCACCCCATTTTCCTCCAGCCAGGGGTGACTACGGTCTCCATCCTCCTGTAAAGATATGGCCATGCCCATAAATCCTCCATGGATACCATGGTGGTAGAGATGTTATGCGCAAGTATTATCCAGTCGAGCACTAGACCTTTCTTGAGCTCTGTTCATTTGGTACGCAAAAAGGAAGGGAGCTGGAGATTCTGTTTATACTATCTAGAGCTGAACAAGCTCACGATCCCCGACAACTACCTGATTCCTCTTACTCATAACTTGTTGTACAAACTGTAGATCGCGACTTACTTCCCCAAATTGGACATTCGATCTAGCTACCATCAGGTCGAGTCCGGGTTGAGGATGAGCCAAAGACAGCTTTTTGCACACAGGATGACCACTATGAGTTCTTAATCATGCATTTTGGCCTGACTAACACTCCCGCGACGTTCCAGTCTGCCATGAATGATGTCTTCCTCCCTCACCAACGTAAGTTCATTCTCGTTTTCATTGATGACATCATGGTATACAGCTCTTCCTGACAGCTCCAACCCGACCACATGGCGATCATACTGCAGCTCCTTGCGGAGCACAAGTTTGTGGCCTATCAGAACAAGTGCCTATTTGGTCAGACTCAGATCAAGTACCTGGGCCATATCATTTTAGTCGTCGGGTTAGCCATAGACCCAGCTAAAGTCGTAGTCGTCCTCCAATGGGAGACACCTTCCTGCACTCGAGGGGTCTGAAGATTATTGGGCCTCGCAAGATACTACCGCCACTTCATCCACAACTACAACGCAATTGCGTGGCCCCTTACCAACCTCCTCAAGAAGGGAATATGGTTCGGGTGAATCCTGATGCCCTAGGAAGCCTTCCACACACAACAACAGGTCCTAGTCTCCTCTCACGTCCTCATCAAGCCCGATTTCGTCAAGCCCTTCGTCATTGAGTGTCATGCTTCGTGATAAGTGCATTCGCATTAATAATCAAAGCATATAAAATTACACACAAAACATACTCCCCAAGTCATCTTGGAGGATTTCCAAGAACTCGGGAGTCGCACCAGGAACGTCATGACAAATAAAGACATTTACAGGCCCAAATTTAGCACAAAAATCGTCCAATCAGTTGGCCTCCCGAAGGAGATGGCGGAATAGAACATGGTTGAACTCCGCAAGAATGGATAGCTCATGTGCCATAAATGTAGGATCAAGCCAAGCAGACTTTTGAAACGGTCATCTGCAAAAGTCAATGACATTCTTGCAATCCCCCTCAATAGCGACCCCCTTAGTATCAAGCATCGAAGGGGTGACAAGTCGCTTGATAAAAAGCAAGGCCTCCAACTAGACCCTCCCTGGATCCCAATGTTGGAGCCCTGATCTGGTCGCAAGGAGCACAGATTTGTTGTGGTTACGCACCACCAAACCAACACTCGCACCATTGTTCGGGAAGACCGCACCATCAACATTATTTTTTATCAACTCCGTCGGCAGGGGGCACCAAAAAATAGTGGGAGACAGTTGGCCCGTCTGATTGGTGCTCCAGTAACGCCAGAATGGAAATTCGTTTGAGCAGCTGATGTTCTTCATGATGGTAGCCGCAAGAACAATAGGCGTGCCAAAGTCCCACCCAAGAATATTTGCATTACGAGCCCGCCAATTCTGGAAGATGGCATAGCATAAAAGTCAAATGGGGCCCAACTCCATCTTGCGGGCAGCAGAGACCAAAGCAGGGAAATCCGACCAAGAAGGTATCGTAGGCAAATCGATCCCCCAATGTTGGAGGGCGCAGGCAATGGCACGTAAATTGGAGCATCAATTAATCAAATGGTCCCGGACTTCAGCACCAGGGCAGCCCCACGGGCATAAGGATGTGTCAGAAAGGCCACGACGAAGGAGCCAACAGCGGGTGGGAAGAGCATCTCGCGCAAATCACCACCAAAACATGCGTTCACGGGGCCGCAGACATAATTTTTGAAGCCATTTGAGGTCATGCAAAGAAGCCGAAAAGATACTCGAGTGGGCAAGAGATGCAATAGACTTGCCACTGAATTGCAAATTTAGCTCCAAGATATCCCTACCAACCGCAGGGTGGAGAGGAATTTGCAGAATAATATTAATAAGAGGGGGACCAAAGTGTTGTTGAGGTAAATGCTACAGGGAAGGCGTGGGAGCCGTCCTTATACAAGAGTGTCTCCTCGTCGCGTACTTCAGCAAGGCATTTACGGATCAACGAGTGGAGGCCTCGGTCTATGACAGCGAGCTTCGGGCATTTGTTTTGGCAGTCCAGCATTGGCGCCCCGACCTCCTAGGCCGGCCATTTTGTGATCTGCACCGATCACCGCAGACTGCGACAGCTTTGGAGTTAGAAGGTCACGACCCCCACATAACAAGGTTTGATCTCCAAGCTTCTGGGTTATCACTGATCCATTGAATACAATGTAAGGACCGCGAACACAGCAGTTGATGTTCTTTCTCGCAAGATCATTAGCGGTACTCTATCAGCGATCTCCCACTCGTTGTGGCGTGATGCTGCCGCAATCTCTGTTAAGGTGCAGTGGAATCCCCTCTACGCCACCATGATCCATGAGCTACAGCAAGAACCAGACTCCCCCCTCCCGTCCGCCTTGTTGAGGACTGAGTTACTGTGACCTTTTAGTGGTCACCGATTCATCGCTGTGAATTCCTTGTCTCCTTCATGAGTTTCATGCCGCCACTTTTTACTTGCGAGGCATGATGCGGGGAGTGCAACAATTCGTCTCCATGTGTTTCACATGTCAGAGGGACAACTACCAAACTCTCGCTACAGTCGGGTTGTTCCAATCCCTTCTGATTCCCGGCCTAGCCTGGGAGGACATCGAGATGGACTTCATCACTCGAGTTTCCCTCTCTCAGGGTTATGATTGTCTTATGATCATGATGAATCGTCTCTCCAAGTGTTGGAATTTAATATGCCTCAAGCACCCCTACACAGCTAGCTCCGTCGCTTAGATTTTTATAGGGGAAGTGATCTTTTTGCACGGGTTTTATTGTTCCATCATCAGTGATCGCGATCCGGTTTTCATGAGAACCTTTTGGCAGGAGATGTTTCGACTTCAGGGCACCAAATTGCGGCTCTGTGCGGTCTACCATTCCTAGACCGACGGACAAACCGAGGTCCTCAACTGTTGTGTCGAACATACTTATACTACTTTGCTACCGAGCAGCCCTACCACTGAACTCGGTGGATCGCTTGGGCAGAGTTATGGAGCAACACTTCTTATTAGTCATCTGCAGGCTCTAGCCCCTGGCAGGTGGTATATGGGTGACCTCCCCCAAGGCTACCGTTCAGTCAATTGGGAGAGTGTCAAGTGCAGGATTTGGCCCCTGATCTCCAGGATCGCAACGGGGCCCTCCGCCAGCTCAAGCATCATCTTCTTTGAGCTCAGTAGCGCATGATCCAGCAGGCCAACCAGCATCGCCGTAATGTGTTCGTCGGTTTAGAAGGTGTTCGTCAAACTACAACCCTGTCGTCAGAGTACACTAGATGGTCGCCTGCACCGCAAGATATCGGTTCGCTACTTTGGCCCCTTCTTGGTCTTGGAGAAGCGGGAGAGGTGGTGTATCGCCTCCAGCTACCTCCTGACAGCCGCATTCATCCAGTCTTTCATGTCTCTCAGCTAAAAAGGGTGTTGAAAAATCACCCTCCTTCAAGCCGAGCATCAAGGAGATTCAGAATCAGTAGGTACGACAGTCCTCATTCAGTGGAGGGGACTACTACCTACGGAAGAAGCCATGTGGATCCTAGAGGAGGTCCGGTCTTAGTTCTTAGACTTCGACCTTGAGGACAAGGTCATTCTGGAACCCGAAAGTGTTGATACGAGCACGTGTGATGGCACCTCAAGACAGCATTACGCACGAGTTTATACATGACGGTCAAGCGGTCAGAGCCCGACGGCGAAATGATTGTCCTATTTTATTATATGTTGTCTTATGTTGGGGACCCTCCTATATATAAAGGCGGAGTCCAGTATTTTTGCTTATGCTTATTTTGTATTTGAATTTAGGAAATTTAATTGAAAGGAGGAAGAACGACCCAGCGTTCTTCCCTAGTTGCCCGACACTATTACCACTACCCGTAAGTGTCTACTATTTGGTTGTGACTGTGAAATTTGGTATTATAAAAACCAAGGTAAGCATGTAACATTACACAGACTAAGACTGAGTTAGTGTCCATGATTGAGGGCTAATCATGCCTATGATTGGTTAAAATAGTCTAACCTCATAAAATGTGTGAGCATAGAGTTCATGTCATGTGATTATGTGATCGTCATTAAGTTACAACTAATCTATACCTCTTAGGGTGACAAAAGTAGTTGAAGGAATGATCAATGTGCAAAAATGATGAGTTTTTGTTTTAGAAGGTATATTTGAGCAAGACCTTGCGTAGAACACTCATTTATATATCTTGTCATATTCACTGTTTATCAAACTATTGTTATAACTGTGTAACCCGCTTTACATGTTTCATTATTAAATTGTGTCATAGAAGTTGATGTGGAGCAGAGGTGAGGACGACCTTTGGGCCCATTCGGGGCTGATTTGGCGACTTACCATATATGGTGTGCCCGGATCGACGATCGGACTCCACAGATGTGTCTGGATCCGCTCCGCAAGTCGAGAGCATATATTACTTTATATATTTTGGTTTATTATTGTTATATTTATGTGGTTTCCCCCCGGCCAATCATAGTCGTTGATTGGGGATGCCCTAGTGTTCATGTAATTTATTATAAATAGAGGTGTTAGGGGTTGAATCAAGGTATTGCAGATTTAGGAGAGTGTCATTCTCGGAATTCAGCGATCAAACCACGGTGCCGACTCCGTGCAACCTCAGGTGACGACACCTAGGCACCTGATCTTCTCCCCAAGGTATCCCCCTACCATAGCCTTCTTCTTCCCTCCCGTCAGTCCTATTCCCGCCGCCAGGAGCCCCCCAAAACAGTCTTTGGCGCTGTTCAAGCCAACCCCCGCACAGCCGCCCCTTTCTTCCCATTCAGCAAGTCTGGCCGCCCAATCCTCCTCCCAGCAAACCCGCCTCCAACCCTTCCTCCGCCCAGCCCTCCACCATCCAGCAGCCACACGGCCACCCACGGCCCTAGCCGACTACCCTTAATCACTCACTCACGTGGATCCACCTTCCTACAGCCCCACTTCTCAAGATCAGTCCAGATCTGAGAATTTCGGCCCTTGATCCATTATATCCACCTCTCGTACACCATTCCCTAGCCCGGATCTACCCATAAACATCGGATCTACCCTTCCCCGTCCCGGATCTACTCGTACTTAGTAGGATCTACCCATTTCTTGTATGATATCATAATCTGCCGTTGAGGACAGCCACCACCATTATTTCTACGCCGCCGGTTCCACTTTTTGATCGCCGATCCACGCATCCGGCTCCGGAATCTTTAGCGCCTCGATCAGCCCGCTACTTAGTGAGTCGCTTGTTGTATTGGTTTATGTGATTGGACATTATTATTGGATTGATTATTGTGCTTTGCTTGCATTCGTAATTGTATAACTTTGTTGAGATGCGCTAATAATTGCAGATGGGATTTATTCGCCGCGCGCTTGCCCTTGTCCCTCCGAGCGGAGGAAGGCCATTACAAAATTGCTAAAATTAAATGCTCATTCTCTGCTCTTTTATTAATTTGCGTGGTGTTACAGTTTTTCATTGCTCTGATTTATTCATCGCTGTCATCGACGGTTGCATTGCATTTAGATTAGGGTTTGTGTGTCGCACCGGCATCCCGCTCTAGAAACCTGGGTTTTGTGCACCTCTTAGCCTACCCTACATCAGAAGTGTTAAGAAATGCATGTTTATCTAGAGAGTAGAATAGCTCAGGAACTCATTCATGGTGCGTGGTGGAGTGCTACATGATTAACTTGGCTGGCACTCATTTAACAGACTTTGTGGATGCATGAAAACAACATTGATGATGAAACTTAACAGGATGTCTTTAAGCTAAAAACAATGTTGAATTATAATATCTAGTCATGTATCATGTGTAGATAGATGAACAATATGTAATATTAGAATATTAATGTCACATCTTCGACTGTTTGGCCTTGTGATCACTTAAAGTGAACATTTAGTTGTTAGCATGATTTTAGTGTTTTTTACCTCCAATACGAATGTTTTATATGAACATTGATTTAATTTGTAAATCATACTTTGGGTACTTGAATTTTTAGATTGTGATGGGTATCAGTCAGGTCTATGCCATAGTATAAATATAAAGTTAAGATGGAGTGTTACAAAAGGAGGATGGGATCCTTCATCTGAAAATGCGTCCAAATGCTTCATGAATTGAGAGTCCCAAACCATGTCGTCACCCGTGAAATAACGCCATCAACATAGACCAACAAAATCACAACAGCCTACTAACATTGATGAGCAAAATTAGAAAATTCTGAAAAATTGTAGAGAAACCCAATAACATAAATCAACAAGCTAAACTTCTCATACAGAGTTCAAGGAAATTGCTTGAATCCCTACAAAAATTTCTGCAAATGACACAAAAGACTCTCTATAGCATGTACGCATACTTAACCAACCACTAAGGAATTTTTAAAGCCAAGTTGTTGCAACTTTCAACAATGATGAACCACAAGAGAGACTACATTAAGCTTGGTAACTTGCTAAAAAGTCTCCTCATAATCAATGTTATATTGTTGAGTAAACCCTGGGTAAAGAGTTGTGGCTTTAGACAGTCGACAGAACCATCCGGTTAAGTTTCCTAGAGGCAAAGGGAACAACTTTCAAGTATGATTAGGTCTTAAAACCTGCATCTCAACCATTGATACCCGCAACCCCGATGTTGTAGTGCCCCGTAAACAGAGGAAGGAGTTGTAACTAAAACAGTAAACATAAAAATATGTGAAGTTGTTGACATACACGATGAGACAACATCCAATAAAGGATGAGAAGTATATCATTGCATATTCTTGTGATTTGCAATGAGAATATCCTTAGGCGCAAAAGTAGCATCAATAGGTGGAGAGTATGGCAGGCAAAATATGGGATAGACAAAATGTATAGAGGCGATGGTGATAGTGAAAGTGTTAAACTATGGCTAATAGAGAAAGATGGAGATTCATTAATAAGAATAGGAGCAATGATAGAAGACACACAAGAACATATCAAACAGAAAAAAACTAAGGTGAGAAGAAAATAATGATTGATGCTCAAAGAAGGTGACATTAGCTGAGGTCACAACTAAAGTTGTCACTTATAACCGAAAATCGTGAATCAAATCGGAACCACGGGGAACCGAATCATTCGTGAATTATTTGGTTTCAGTTTAAATTTTTGAACCATGAACAAAAATGGTCTAAATGTGATTCCTTCATTTTATTATCCGGTCCGAAACCGGAACCGCAGCATACAAGTTTCGAGTGGTTTCAATTCTAGATCCGATCCAAACCAGACCAAAGCAAAACCGAACAACAACTCGTTGATTGTTATTATTTTATTACAATATATTTTTATTATATAGTATTATAATATATTTTTATTTTATTATATTATAATTGTATTATTATTCAAGTCAATACTTTCTGGCCGTCCTCACATTCCGGACTATGGAAATTTAAAAATAATAAACTATTGATAATTTTTTGAAGGATAGATCAATCCTTTCAGGCCGTACTCATAACCTAATTAAATTCGTCTATAAACTATTAATAAAAGTGAAGCTTTTATTATAGTCCATCCACTCAACCTTCACAACAGCATGTGAACCTGTTGGTTGGCTTCTATCAAAAGTCTCTCAAAAGTCAAAGGACTCAAACCCATTCCTGAAGGCTTGGATCCTGATTCCCGATAATCATGCATGCCCTCTACCAGTTCTACCGTCTACGGCGACTCGGCGAGCTTGACTCCTCTACGACTTGCCGACTGCATCTCTGGGTCTCTGCATCTCCTAATCTCATATCCCTCCCTCCATCAGCCCGAAGCCGACAATCACTTGAGCCTCAACTCTAAAGAGGCGGTCGGATCTGTTAGATTTCCTTAAGGTTCTAACTCTTGAACTAGTATTTACAAGGCTCAATTGCGTTCTCTTGCAGTTGGTAATTAGATTATTGAGATTCATTTTGTTATTTTTATTAATTATTTATCTTCGCCTCTTCGGTGAGCATCAACTATTTAAAGCTTTCTTCTCTTCCTGCAATTCCTCTGCCAATGTTGTCCTGTGAGGATCCCCGACTAAAATTAGATGAAATTTTCAAAAACTTAATGCTACAGATACCAAACAATTTAAATCAGATTAATTTTGAGTGTACGAAGGCCAAATAGTAAGGAACTATAGTTCGAGCTATAATTTCAAAACAATAAGGAATATATAATAAAATTAATACAATTTTCAACTATATTTTTCAAAACAATAAGATATCATAGAATAATACATGTCAACTAGAATTTAGATTCTCAATCAATGGGCATGCACTAGCTATGCATAAAAATGTCGGTGTTATGAGAGTTTAAATGTTCTTAAGTGACATCTAATGTGACTGAACCGGAACAGCATAGAACCATACCAAAGCTCTAGTGAATAATTTAGTTTTGGTTCTTGTTGAACCGGAACCGAATGCATGACGGTTCCAAAATTAATGTTGGAACCAGAACCGGTCAAACCAAATAAGATTTTGTTTCTAATTTGAAGAACTGTTATCTTAATGGTTCGATTCACGATTTTAGTAGAACCGGAACCGTGACGGCTCTAGTAACAACCTTATGATCAACAGAGAAATAAAAGCATAGCTATTATGTGTCCTAGAATAACCCTACAAAGACAAATTTGACCTCACATTGTGTCAATTCATCCAAGGAGGGACTTGAGGATTTGCATACACATCAAGACAAACCTAAGGAATCAGAGGAAAGGGATTGGTGAAGAGAAAGAGAATGGAGAATAGAGAGGTGAAGTCAAAATTGGATGAAGGAAATTGGTTGATAAGTAGATGATCATAACAATAAAATGTCAATAAGTGACAGATACATTCATTTGGACCATAAGAGGTCGTACAACCTCAAATAAATGATAGCTACTCCTCTATACAACATCATTTTATTGTGATGTATAAAATCAGGAAATCTGATTAATAATTCCCAGGGAGGTACAAGTCTCCTAAAAGTTATAACTTTGGTACTCTTAGGAATTATCAGTCTTGATGATCATAATAGTGGTAGAACACTATGTATGAGTTTCAACAACAAGAAAACAAAAGATAATTAAAGCTGCAAAGCGATCAAGAAAAAAATATAATCATGTCAGCCTGATGTGATTGCCTAAAGAAGTGATGAAATAATTAAATCCAAATAAACTATCAATTTATATTGTTGGAAAAGCCCATTTAGTCTAGGCCCATTATGTAATATTTATGGACATTTATTGTTTTTCTCTCCTCTTTTTAGTCTCACATCTTGTATAGGACCTTCTTCTCTTCTTCTCTCATCTATATATTTGTACTCATTCTTTGTATTTGACGCAAGTGAACATATATACAAGGTGGTATTTTTCCCTCTCTACATGGTATCAGAGCCACCGATTCTCCTTGAGCGGCTTCCCCTTGCTTAACCTCGCGGTCTGTCTTCTGTCCGATACCCGACCGGCTTCTTGCGGCTTGCCTTCCTGTCCGCTCTGTTCCTCTCCTTCTGCTTCCGCTTCTTCTCGGTGGTTCCACCACTCCCCTCCGGCATTTTATAGCCTTCCCCTTCTTTCTCTCTCGTCGGGTCCACCTTTCATCTCTCTCCTCTAGACCGCTGTCTCTTGCGGCCTGTTCTCTCTCTCTCTCTGCGGCCTGTCTCTCCTCAGGCCTGGTACAGCTCGCTGCGGTCTGCGGCCTGCTGATCTGCCTCTCTCGCGACCTGCTCCGGTTCGCTCTGGTTCGCTGCGGTTTCCTATACCTCGCTGCGGCCTGCCTCTCTCCCGACCTGCTTCGGCTCGTTGCGGCTTGACCTAGCTCGCCGCGGCCTGCTCCTCCTCGCTGCGGACTACCTCTCTTGCGGCCTGCTCCAGCTCGCCAGCGACCTGCCTCTTCTGCGGCCTGCCTCTTCTGCGGCCTGTCTCTCCTGCGGGTTGGTCCCGGGCGTTGCGGTCTCCTCTCTCTTTCCGCTCGAATCTTCCCTACTCGCGGTCTCTTCTCTCTCACCGCCATCGGCCTCCTGTCTCTTAGACCGCTGCTGTGCTCAGCCAGACCGTGCGGACTCCTGCCTTCCCACATTTTGGTCGCGGTCTTCTCCTTTTCCTTTCTTTGCGGCCACTCTCTGTCCGCTGCGACCTGATTTCTCTCCCGGCCTCCGCTTTTGGTCACGGACTCCTTTCGCAGTTTGGTGCCCGGGCGGTCTCTGCTCCGGCCGCGCGATCTTCTTGGTTGCCCGGTCTGTTCTCCTAGCCGCCTCTCCTCTCCATGGCCTCCTCTGCTGATTCCGCTGGCACGGCGGTTCCTCCTGCTGACCGCCCGGCCTCTCTCCCGGAAGTCCGCGACGAGCTCCGTATTACTACCATTTCTCTGACCGGCAAGAAAAATTTTGTAGAATGGGCACACTTTGTTCGTCGTGTCCTGCAATCCAAGGGGTTCGTTCATCACTTGACTCAGGCCGTTATCGGTACTCCTACGGATGATTGGTTACGCAATGATGGTCGGGTGCAGACTTGGCTTCTTAATTCTCTTGATGGCGAATCTTATCGCCTGGCCATGTACCATGGGAGGTCGGGTGCAGACTTGGCTTCTTAATTCTCTTGATGGCGAATCTTATCGCCTGGCCATGTACCATGGGACGGCCAAAGGCATGTGGGACGAGCTCCACACCCTCTACTCTGGCAAGGACAGTCTTCACCATCTGTACGACATCATTACTGCTCTCCAGGCCCTTGATAGCAGTAGCGCGACCGATCTGACATCCTTTGTTGCTCAGGCTCGGTCTCTGGTCGAGGCTTGGATCCATCATCAGCCTCCTACTCTTGATCTTGCTGCCCAACGTGCCCAAAAGGAAGTTGTGGGTATAGCCATGATGATGGCCCGGGTCCCGCCTCATCTTCATAGTGTACGGGCTCACATCCTCTCCTTTATTGTTACCCCATCTTTCTCTGATGTGTGCTCTATGCTTCTCAAGATCTCCCCGCCTCCGGATGTGCCCGGCCCACCTTCTCCGGCCCATGTTCAGCAGGCCCCTGCTCCCTTATTGCCTCTTCCATCTTCTGCTCGTGGTGGCCGCTCTGACTCTCGCGGCCGGGGACGGGGTGGCCGGCCTCGGCCTAAGTGCTCGTTCTGCGGCAAAGATGGGCATCTTGAAGCCACGTGCTACCGCAAACATGGCCGCCCTCCTCGTCGGCAGGCCGCTGTTGCTGCAATTGACTCCTCTTCCACTCGTCCTGACCTCGACGAGGTTCGTCTTCAGCTCCAGCATCTTCATGGACTGCTTAGCCGCACTCCTGCCTCGGTTGCCTCCGCTGCCTCCATCTCCAATAAAGGTATCGCCTGCCTCTCCTCTGGCCCGCGATGGATCCTCGATTCTGGTGTCACTCATCACATCACTTCTGTTCGGCCACCTCAGTACTTGTCTTCACCTCACCCGAAGTACATTACTGTGGCCAATGGGACATCTGTTCCTGTCTCTGGATGTGCTGATATTCCCTTGACCTCTTCTCTCCTTCTGCGCTCGGCTCTTCATGTTTCGGGCTCTCCTTTCAATCTACTTTCTGTTGGTCGTCTTACTACTGATTCTAATTACTCCGTGACATTTACTTCCTCTTCTTTTCTCATACAGGATCAGCAGATGCGGACTATCATTGGTAGGGGGCGGTTGCAGTATGGGCTCTATCTCCTTGACGACTCTCCCACTATCCTCGCATCTATCTCCTCTTCGGCTTGGCATCGCCGTTTGGGTCATGCTCCTCTGCCAGTCCTCCGAAAGGCTCTTCCAGATATTTCTCTTCCCGCATTTCAGTGTGACACATGTATTTTGGGCAAACAGCCCCATTCATCTTTTCCTTCTCACTGTACTCGGAGCTTCGCTCCTTTTATTTTAGTACACTTCGATATATGGGGTCCGTACAAATTCACTAGTATTTCTGGCTACCGGTATTTTCTTACGTTTATTGATGATTACTCTCGCATGACGTGGTTGTATCTCCTCCGGGATCGCTCAGAGCTTCCCCGCGTGTTCCGGGCCTTCATACTTGAGACTCGCACTCAATTCTCTGCATCCATTCGTACTCTTTGTACTGACAATGCACGTGAGTACACCAGTCATACCTTCGCGACTCTCTGCTCTGAGTTCGGCATTTTTCACCAAACCTCGTGTCCGTATACTCCACAACAGAATGGTGTCGCCGAGCGCAAGAATCGTCACTTTCTTGATGTTGCCCGTTCCCTTATGCTCCAAATGCGGGTTCCCAAACCGTACTGGAACTTCGCGCTCTCCACGGCTTGTTTTCTCATCAACCGCCCCCCTTCTTTCGTCCTCCAGTATGCTACTCCCTTCAGCCTACTCTTTCCCTCCACTCCGCCTTTTCCCGTTCCTCCTCGGGTTTTTGGTGTACCTGCTACGTCCACCAACTTGGTCCCTCCATCGACAAGTTGTATCCCCGTGCCGCCCAACATATCTTCGTGGGCTACTCGCGCACTCAAAAGGATTATGTGTGTTATTCGTCTGCTACCCGCAAAGTTACGGTCTCTGCGGATATCACTTTCCGTGACGATCTTCCCTTCTTTTCTGATCTGGATATCACTCCTACACCGGACCCCGTCGTTCGTCCTGTCATCCCTGCTCCCCGCTCCCCTCTCCTCCTCCTGCCCTACCACCGGTCTGTCCACCGCCACCAGTTATCCGGGTTACTGGAGGGCTTTGACTATGAGGAGACCTTCTCTCCGGTCGCTAAGCTCAACACCGTCCGTGCTCTTCTCTCCGTGGCGGTACACCGCCACTGGCCCCTTCATCAGCTCGATATTAAGAACGCCTTTTTGAATGGCGACCTTCAGGAAACCGTCTACATGCGCCAACCGCCCGGGTTTGAGACCACGGGGGAGTCTCGGGTATGTCTTCTCAAGAAATCCATTTATGGTCTCAAACAGTCCCCTCGGGCGTGGTTTGACAAGTTCAGCAAGGTGGTTCGGGACATGGGGTTCACTCGGAGTTCTGCCGATTTCTCCCTATTCACCCGACACCGGGCCACTGGAACCGTTCTTCTATTGGTTTATGTTGATGACATACTACTCACTGGGGATGATTCAAAGGGGATTCAAGAGGTCAAACAGCATCTGAGCATTGTATTTCAGACTAAATACCTGGGGCATCTTCGCTACTACTTGGTCTCGAAATCGCACGACGACCAGACGGGCTGGTCCTCTCCCAACGGAAGTACTGTCTCGATCTTCTCAAAGACGTTGGTCAATCCGGTTGCAAACCAGCTTGTACCCCGATGGAGGTAAATCACAAACTGTGTGCTCATGCTTCTGATGACGATTTGCTTCTTCAGAACCCAGAATACTATCGACGACTTGTGGGAAAGTTGATCTATCTAACGGTCACGAGGCCAGATATATCGTTTGTTGTTGGGGTTGTCAGTCGGTTCATGCACGCCCCCGGGTTTCTCATCTCCAGGCGGTTGAACGGATTCTCCGATACCTTAAGGGATCTCCGGGTCAAGGGCTGGTTTACAAAACCTCTGACTCGGCTCCTGCATTAGTCGCTTATTCTGATGCCGATTATGCCGGTTCTCTGGACGATCGGAGGTCAACAAGTGGGTTCTGTACTTATTTTGGTGGTCATCTCATTACATGGAAAAGTAAGAAACAAGCTGTGGTCGCCCGCTCCTCTGCAGAAGCTGAATACCGATCGATGGCCTCGGTTGTCTCAGAACTCACATGGCTTGAAAGTCTCCTTACTGACTTGGGAGTAAAACTCCCCTCATCTGCTGTTTTATTCTATGACAGTCAAGCCGCCATACACATAGCAAAGAATCTGGTGTTTCATGAGCGCACAAAACATATCGAAGTCGACTGTCACTTTATTCGAGAGAAAGTTCAATTGAAGAAACTTGAGTTAAAGCATGTTCCGGGCAATGATCAAGTTGCTGACATTCTCACAAAGGCTTTATCTAGTACCCTATTCTACCAGTGTTTGTCCAAGCTGGGTGCATATGACCTATACGCTCCAGCTTGCGGGGGAGTGTTGGAAAAGCTCATTTAGTCTAGGCCCATTATGTAACATTTATAGACATTTATTGTTTTTCTCTCCTCTCTTTAGTCCCACATCTTGTATAGGACCTTCTTCTCTTCTTCTCTCATCTATATATTTGTACTCATTTTTTGTATTTGACACAAGTGAACATATATACAAGGTGATATTTTTCCCTCTCTACATATATGAAGCCCAAACATTGGAATGCACTGAAGAAAAATGAGTATCGCTCTTAGAATGTTGAGATGGTGAATGATATAGGCTGGAGGATTCAGGATCTTAACCTCAGAGGGTAGAATTCATTCTCTTCGCCGATGGGTAGCTGGAGGTGGAGGAAAGGGGGCTTACTGCAGCATTCATGGTAGGAGGTTGAGGGGCATCAAACCTGTTAGAATAGCCCATGTATTAGGCCCATGTTTTGGGCCCATTTTCTTGTTCTCTCCTCTTTAGTCCCACATCTTGTATAGGATTTATTTCCTCTCTTTCTTTCCTATATATTTGTATACTCTCTTTGTATTTACATACTCAATCAATATACACAAGTTTCAGGCCTTTTCTACATGGTATCAGAGGCAGGTTCCGACTCTCGCGGTTTGTCCCTATCTAACCGCACTGTGTAAACACTCTCGCGGTCTTCCTCCCGCGGCTTGTTTCTCGCGGCCTGTTTCGTTTCTAGCCGCACTTCCTCGCGGCCTGCCCTTTCAGACCGCCTTCCTCTGCCCTCATTTTCTCTCCGTGGATCCACCTTTCCCCTTCCCCCCCTCCTGCTTTTATAGCATTTCCTCTCTCCGTGGGACCACTTTCTTCCTGTCCGCTGCGGCCTCTCTCCTAGCCGCGACCTCTCCTCTGTCCGCCGCGGTCTCTCTTCTGTCCGCCGCGGCCTGGTATTCTCTGTCTGCCGCGGTCTCTCTTTTGTCCGCCGCGGCCTCCTTCTCTGTCCGCCGCGGCCTTTCTTCTCACCGCGGCCTCCCTCTCTTCTCGCCGCGGCCTCCTTCTCTGTCCGCTGCTCAGATCTGCCTGACCGTGCGGGCTGTCTTCTCGCCTGCATCTTGGTCGCGATCTCCGGCCTCTCTCCTAGTCGCGCGACTTGTCTCAGTCCGACGCGACTTGTCCCAGTCCGGCACACCTTGTCTCAGTCCGGCGCATACGATCTGCCTGACCGTGCGAGCTGTCTCCTTCCTGCTTGCATTTTGGTCGCGATCTTCTCCCGTCGCCTGGTCGCCCGACTTGTCTCCGTCCAGTGCGGCTTGTCTCAGTCCGCCCGGTTTATTTCTTTAACCGCGGCCCTCTTCCTTCCCTGTCTAAGGGTTGCGGCCTGTCTCCATGACTTCCTCTGGTTCTTCTCCCAGCTCAGCGGCCAGCCCGCCCCCTGTTCCTCCGGCTTGTCCTCCAGACCGCCCGGCCTGTTCTGTTGACCTCCGTGACGAGCTCCGGATCACTACTATCTCTCTTTCTGGCAAGAAGAACTTTATCCCTTGGGTACATTCTGTTCGGCGGGTTCTCCAGGCTAAGGGCCTTCTCCCGCACCTTACTCAGGCACCTCCTTCTCCACCTACGGATGATTGGCTTCGTAATGACGGTCGTGTTCAGACTTGGATTCTGAACTCCTTGGATGGTGAGCCCTATCAAATGGCTATGTACCACGACACCGCCAAGGCTATGTGGGATGAGCTTCATTCCTTGTATTCTGGCCGCGATAGCCTCCAGCATCTTTTTGACATCCTCACTGATCTCTTCACTCTTGACACTGGCGGCGCCTCAGATATGACCTCGTTTGTCGCCCGGGCTAAAACGCTTGCTGAAGCCTGGATCCAACACCAGCCGCCGACCACTGATCTTGCTGCTCAGCGGGCTCAGAAGGAAGCTGCTTGCATTGCCATCCTTATGGCTCGCCTTCCTTCTCATCTTCACAGTCTTCGTGCTCAGATCCTGGCCGCTCCTACTACGCCCTCTTTTTCGGATGTCTGCTCCATGCTTCTCCGGGTTTCGCCTCCTCCAGATCCTCCAGCTCCTTCTCCACCGGCTCTCCTTCAGCATGCCCCTCCGCTCTTACCCTCTCCTCCTCCTCCTTCTACTCGGGGGGGACGGTTGGGCTCGCGGGGCCGTGGCCGTGGCGGCCGTGGCCGGCCAAAGTGCTCCTTCTGCGGCCGGGATGGCCATCTTGAGGCGGCTTGTTACAAGAAACTCGGCTACCCCCCTCGCCCGACGGCTTCTGCCGTTACTGATGCTCCTCCGGATCTCGAGACCGTCCGCCTTCAGCTACAACATCTCCAGGGGCTGCTCAATCCCCCCTCGGCCTCCGTCGCCTCTGTCTCCCACACAGGTACTGCTTGTCTCTCCCACAGCCCGGATTGGATTATGGACTCTGGCGCTACTCATCACATTACTTCGCAACGACCTGCCAAGTACTCGGGTTCTCCTTCTCCGAAGTCCATCACCGTGGCCAATGGGGCGCTGGTTCCTGTTTCCGGCTCGGCTGATCATTCTATTTCCCCATCTCTCGTTCTTCGCTCGGCTATTCATGTTCCGAGTTCCCCTTTTAACTTACTCTCTGTTGGGCGTCTTACGAGTGATTTGGATTGTTCTGTTATATTCACTTCCTCTTCTTTTGTTATACAGGATCGACGGACGCGGACTACCATTGGTAAAGGTCAGCTGCGGAATGGGCTCTACCTTCTCGATGCCTCTCCACTCGCTCTGTCTTCCGTCTCCTTCACTGCCTGGCATCGCCGCCTTGGTCATGCCCCTCTGCCAGTTCTCCAGCGGGCTCTTCCAGATCTTTCTTTTACGTCTTTTCAGTGTGATTCATGTATTCTCGGCAAACAGCCACGTTCTTCGTTTCCTTCGCATTGTACTCGGAGTGCGGCTCCTTTTGATCTTGTTCATTCGGATATTGGGGTCCATTTCGGATTCCTAGTATATGTGGTTATCGTTATTTTCTAACCTTTATTGATGATCATTCCCGCACCACGTGGCTCTACTTACTTCGCGACCGCTCCGAGCTTCCCCGGGTGTTTCGGGCCTTTGTCCTCGAGACCCGGACACAATTCCATACCACCCTCAAAACTCTCTGTACTGATAACGCTCGTGAGTACACCAGCCACGACTTTACCACCTTATGTACGGAATACGGGATTCTCCATCAAACCTCTTGTGCGTATACCCCGCAACAAAATGGGGTTGCCGAACGCAAGAACCGTCATTTATTGGATGTTGCCCGCTCCCTCATGATCCAAATGCATGTTCCTAAAGCTTACTGGAACTTTGCGGTCTCCACTGCCTGCTTTCTCATCAATCGCCTCCCTTCCTCTGTCCTCAATTATGCGACCCCCTTCAGCATATTGTTTCCCTCCACTCCGGCTTTCCCTCTCTCGCCCCGTATCTTCGGCAGCACCTGCTATGTCCACTGCCTCGGGCCCTCCACCGATAAATTGGACCCCAGGGCGGCGAAACACATCTTTGTTGGCTACTCCCACACCCAGAAGGGCTATGTTTGTTACTCACCCACTACCGGCAAGGTCACTGTCTCTGCGGACGTTACCTTCCGGGAAGACGAACCGTTCTTTCCTGCTCCTTTCCCTACTGCTCCACCAACGCCTCCTCTCCCGCCGTCCATCCCTCGTCCCGTTATTCCTGCTACTCCACCACCACCCCCGCTCTCTCCTCCACCCGCTCCTTCTACCACCAAACCACCCGTTATCCGGGTCTACTCTCGTCGCCCTCCCTGTTCCGTCGCCCCTCTGCCGCCGACCTCTACCACGGATGCTTCGCGTCCCTCTGATCAGGTAACGCCCTCCACTGCTCATCCTCTGGAGGCTTATGTCTCTCTTCATCGCCTCTCTCCACCTCTGCACACCTTTGCTACTTCTCTTTCTTCGGTTTCTGTTCCTAACTCTGTACAGGAGGCGCTTAACCATCCGGGCTGGCGGGCCGCCATGGAAGAAGAGATGTCTGCTCTCTGGGCTAACCAGACATGGTCCGTTGTCCCCCTCCCTCCGGGTCACAAACCGGTAGGGTGCAAGTGGGTCTTTGTCATCAAACATGATGCTGATGGGACGATCGACCGTCTGAAGGCTCGCCTTGTCGCTCGCGGCTTCACTCAACAACAGGGGCTCGACTATGAGGAAACCTTCTCTCCGGTCGCCAAGCTCAATACCGTTCGGGTCCTTCTTTCTGTCGCTGTTCATCGTCGGTGGCCTCTCTTTCAGCTTGATGTTAAGAATGCTTTCTTAAATGGGGATCTCCAGGAAACGGTCTACATGCAACAACCGCCCGGGTTTGAGACCACGGGGGAGTCTCAGGTTTGCCGCCTTCGCAAGGCTCTGTATGGTCTCAAACAATCTCCACGGGCCTGGTTTGAGAAATTCAGTAAAGTACTTCGCGCTGTCGGCTTTAGCCGTAGCTCGGCTGATTTCTCGCTCTTCACTCGTCACCGACCATCAGGGACGGTCCTTCTATTAGTATATGTTGATGACATCATCATCACAGGAGATGACTCCCAAGGGATACATACAGTCAAAGCACATCTGAACTCGGTCTTTCAGACAAAGGACCTGGGGACTCTGCGATATTTTCTGGGACTTGAGGTTGCCAGGCGACCGGACGGCCTCATTCTATCTCAACGGAAATACTGTACTGATCTTCTTCATGATGCTGGCCTCTTAGGGTGTAAGCCATGTGATACCCCCATGGATGTGAACCACAAGTTGTGTGCTCAGGCTTCTGACTCAGATCTTCTCCTCCAGAACCCTGAATATTATCGACGACTTGTTGGCAAGTTGATCTATCTTACTGTTACCCGACCAGATATTTCCTTTGCTGTTGGTCTTGTCAGTCGATACATGCACTCTCCTCGCAAGTCTCATCTTCTGGCTGTTGAACGCATTCTGAGGTACTTAAAAACAGCCCCGGGTCAAGGACTTGTGTACCGGACTTCCTCGTCTGCTCCTACCTTAGTGGCATACTCCGATGCGGACTATGCGGGCTCTCTTGATGACCGGCGGTCTACTAGTGGTTTCTGCACATACTTTGGGGGGCATTTGGTTACATGGCGAAGCAAGAAACAAGCGGTCGTTGCTCGCTCATCGGCTGAGGCAGAATACCGCGCAATGGCTTCTGTTGTATCCGAACTCACATGGCTTGAAAGTCTTCTCACTGACCTGGGTGTTAAATTACCTTCTCCTGCTCTACTTCTTTGTGATAGCCAAGCGGCTATACATATCGCCAAGAACCCAGTCTTCCACGAAAGAACGAAGCACATTGAAGTTGATTGTCACTTCGTTCGAGAAAAGGTTCAAATGAAGAAGCTCGATTTAAAGCATGTTCCAGGGACAGAACAAGTTGCAGATGTCCTCACAAAGGCTCTTCCCAAAGCATCCTTCTATCAATGCTTGTCCAAGCTTGGTGCATACGATTTGTACGCTCCAGCTTGCGGGGGAGTGTTAGAATAGCCCATGTATTAGGCCCATGTTTTGGGCCCATTTTCTTGTTCTCTCCTCTTTAGTCCCACATCTTGTATAGGATTTATTTCCTCTCTTTCTTTCCTATATATTTGTATACTCTCTTTGTATTTACATACTCAATCAATATACACAAGTTTCAGGCCTTTTCTACAAAACCCTACCAAGAAAACTAAAGAGAAGATAATTCTTGCTTGTCCATTTCAGAACCTTACGGATCTTTAAATTGACTTACAAATGGCTCTTTGCAAACAAGTTCCTACAGTAGGCCTAAATGCAAATGCATCAAACATAACATTAAAGATAAAAATGCATTAAATAAAAGTATTAATTAACCATCCGCTTAAAGACACAAACAAAGCTTTTAATTTGTTGAGTTTCAAAGGCATCAAATGCGCAACGGAAATACAAGAACTTCTCGACAGGATCCATGCGAAACACAACAAATCAAGAAACGAGTATTATACCTGCGTCGAAATCAGATTTCGAGAAGAATGACTGGTGTTTGAGTCCAAACGCAGAATGATATCCGCGTCTCTAAAGATATCCACACGAACGTAGGAAACACCTCGCATTTCGTCCAATGAACTTGGGTTGGAAGATGATCGCCTTTCTCTGCACGAAATGCTAGTTTTGCCTTCAACATAGATGTTCATGTTCCTCTCCTCTCTCAAGATTTCTCGACTACCGGAATGGAGAATAATGATAGTTTTCTCAGTTCCAAAAATGAGAATCCATTTTTATTGTGGTTTTTTCCAAGTCATGCTTTATACCTACATCGACGCACCCTTGGCACGCAGGCGTATCATGAAGGCGTGTGGCCCAATTGCTGCATCGCTTGACTGTGACTCGTGTATAACTCCCAAAATTACAACCAAACGACTACAAGCATGTGGCACACGGGCATATCCCACGGCCATGTGAATCAAAAAGTTGAGTCTCCATTATTGAAAACTACCTCCATGTGTTGGACCACAAATAGACACATCCACTCACTTTAAACAACTAGAGAGAGAAACTTTAATGGTATTTGGATATTCCCATTTCGATTTAAAACCAAATTTATTAATTCCTTTTACGATTAATTCCTAATTAATCAAATACCATTTAACGTACATCTAATATACGTATTTAGAAATTGGTTTCATAAATCAAAATGATCAGTCACTCTAATTTTTGCAAGCCCTTATGTGTGACAATATAGGTTTGCATTGCATTGGCAATGAGATTAATCTTTTGACTACTTCTAGATCACAAGATTCCAACAATCTCTCACTTGATCTAAAACATATCAACCATAGTATCACAAATAATGAGCTGCATATAGCAATGCATCATTGCTAACCAAATAATACAAGAGTTGGTAACTCAAAGTCTAGTCCATTTATCCCTAACATCCACACTGAACACGAGTCCACTGTCAGTCTTTTAATCATTTAATCCATTTTTATGATCTCCGAGTAGAATATATGAAACAAGTTTAACAATTTGACTCAACATATATAACAAGTACATGTGTGATGACTAGATAACAATTCACAAAGTAAACTCATAAGTGGGTCTGTTTAGTACAACTTGTCTATAACAAGTACCTGTGTGATGACTTGATATCCAATATCATGACCTATGAGACTCGTTCATCAGTCAATCACACAATAATCTCAAGTGTATCATCATTGCCCGATTTCTACAATGATACCTCGATCAGGGACCATTTAAGAATAATGTTTTATTTAAACATAGGATCTTTCATTCAAGTTACGTGATTGAATTCCTAAGAAACTAAAACTCTAAAGGCATTCAACATGTTCAATTTATCTGTCTCTATTGAAATGAATAAACACAACAAAAGAAATGTCTTGAAATATAAATGAAATCATAATACAACTCATTACATGAACTCAAAATAAACAAACTCAAATCAGCAAACCTCCCACTAGAGTCGATCATTTAAGTATCTAATACCAAGCGATCTACGGCCATCATGCTTTCTCTGAGGAAAAGCCTTTGTCAGTGGATCTGTAATATTGTCATCGGTCGGTACTCTGCAAATATTCACATCACCTCGATCGACAATCTCTCGAATGAGATGGAACCGCCGAAATATGTGCTTGGAGTACTAATGAAATCTAAGTTCCTTAGCTTGGGCAATTGCATCATTATTGTCACAATAGAGATCTGCTAGATCAATATTGCTAAGAACTACATTTAACTCGTTGATGAACTTACTAATTCATTCAGCCGCATTCGTCGCTTCAGAAGAAACAATATACTTAGCCTCTATCATAGAATCGGCTATAGTCTCTTGCTTTGAACTCTTCCAGCTTACAGCACCTCCGTTAAGGCAAAACACAAAACCTGACTGGGATTTTGAGTCATACTAATTAGTTTGAAAGTTAGCGTCTATGTAACCTTTTACAACGAGCTCTTCCTCATCAACATATACCAAAAATGCATCTTTAGTCATTCTCGAGTACTTCAAGATATTCTTAATTGTCGTCCAGTGACCATCACGTGGATCTGGCTGGTATCTGTTAAACATGTTTAACGCAGACATCAGAACAAGTATATAACATTGCATACATGATTGATCCAACTGCCGAGACATATGGAATGAATCTCATGCGGTCCTTTTTTACCTTAGATTTAAGACATTTTTAAAAAATACTTACACTATGAGACATGGGCAAGTATCCCTTCTTAGACTCAAGCATGTTGAACAATATCAACACCTTATTAATGCAGGTACTTTGGGTTAATCTAAGTGTCTTTTTTGATTTATCTCTATAAATCATAATACCAAGTATGTAAGTCATTTCACTCAAGTCTTTCATAAAAAAAGTAGTTATCTAACATGTTCTTAACATCATGTAAGGTTGGAATTGTTGGAACCGAGATTTGGCCCAACGAGAAGTTCGGACCCAAAGGGTGCAGCTTACACTTCTCCTAAAGAAGAACGTTTGGTTGAAGATTTAGAACTAGACACGGACCATGGGCAACAGCGCAGAGATCTCACCTCACACCCGGAAGATCTTAGAGCGTTTTCCCTCTCATACCAATACTAAAGCTGGGCACCTTAGAGAGCCTTTGGAGCCAACCAAAATTGACCAGAGGAGGAAGAAGCCAAAAACACCCTCTTCAAAGGTACCCCTCAAGGTCTATTTAAATTTTTTCTAGCGGGACCTGCCAATAGCGCAATCTTGCTTTTTGGTTTTACTATACGCAGCCCAAAACGACCTACCAACAGCGTAACTCTACTATTTGGAGTGGCTAGTAGCAGGCCAAATTTGAATTCATCTAGGAGAAAACTGTCGAGAGAGAGTTTACTACTCGCCTGGGGCGGCGAGTGTTTGATGAGGCCTGCACTCGCCGCCTGTCTTGACTCTGGGCGAATGCGAGTCAAAACACCTTACTCGCCCCTTGCTTGCTCTCGCTCCATACCGCATGCGAGTTATGCGAGACCTAGCCACTCGCGAGCTAGGCGAGACCTAGCCATTCGCGAGCTGGGCGAGACCTAGCCACTCACGAGATGCGCGAGACCTAGCCACTCGCAAGCTGGGCGAGACCTAGCCACTCGCGAACTAGGCGAGACCTAGCCACTCGCGAGCTGGGCGAGACCTTGCGCACTCAGCTTTCCTTCACCTGAATGGCCCCTCCTGGCCTTGACTCCACTTCTAAGGGCCCCACTCGCCAAATATGGGGTTGTACACAATCTCCGCTCTTTGCGAGGTTTTCCCAAGCTCGTAAAGAAAAGTCCAATCTCCGGCATTTGGCGAGTGGTCACCTGCGAGAATCTTTCGGTGGGTCCACCCCAACGATCTATATACATGCCGAACTAGGGGATGGACAAGGTAAACCCTGCTTACCACCCCTTCCCCCTCTTGATCCTCGCGTTTGCCGCGAGATGACACTTTCCAAAGAATTCTAAGATAAACCTGCAACGGCGTGGGAGCGAAATAAGTCTGGCACTGTCGAGCTCTCATCCTGGTTTTCTCGCAAACCTGCCCCCTCGCCTCTTAAAGCGTTCTATATATACGCAATACCTGGCCTTCTCACCCGGGAAGTCGTTCACGCTTCCCCTTGGCCCGCCCTTTCAGGGGCAGCCAAGCTCGTCTCGCCTGCCCCCAACAACGGTTAGTCAGAGCACTCGCTACTCCTCTTAGTTAGAGGTCTCAACACTTGTTTCCTGGGGATCTCACGAACTCGCCTTCTTAGAGGTTCGGCGAGAGTGGGGAGCGAAGTTCCACTCACCTTTTACCCCGGGGTTGCTCGATACTAACCCCCTTGGCGAGATTGGCGAGTGCTCAATTGACGGGATCCCAACTGGAACACCCCCACTCGCCTACTCCTCTTGGCTAGAGGTTTTAACACTTGTTGCATGGATATCTCCCGCACTCGCCTTCTTAGAGGTAGGGCGTGAGTGGGAAGCGAAGTTACACTCGCCTTTTACCTCGGGGTTGCTCGATATTGACCCCCTTGGCGAGATTGGCGAGTGCCCAACTGACGAGATCCCAACCGGAACACCTTATATCTAGTCTACTCCTTATATCTAGCCTCCTCCATTTTTTGTCTTGTCCTCCAGCATATAACTTACCTCCGGGTGACTTTCAGCCATGTCATCTAGTTAGAACCTGACATCGGGATCTTTTCGGGGTCAACATTCTGTCACATCCTTTCATTCACAGTCTACCTCCGAGTGACTTCTAGCCCCGCCATCTAGCGAGAGCCTGGACAGCGGGATCTTCTCGGGGCTCTCAACCAACATTCCAACCTGCCTCTCCGAGAGGTCAACCTGTCATGCTGACAAGTGGGAGCCCGGTCAGTGGAACCATCTCGAGGGTTTCAAATCAACATCTCAACCTGCCTCTCCGAGAGGTCAACCCGCCATGCAGGCAAGTGGGAGCCCGGTGAGCAGAACCATCTCAAGGGCTTCAAATCAACATCTCAATTTGCCTCTCCGAGAGGTCAACCTACCCTACCGGCTAGTAGGAGTCCGGTTAGCGGAACCATCTCGAGGGATTCAAATCAAAATCTCAACCTGCCTCTCTGAGAGGTCAACCTGTGTTGTCGGCTAGTGGGAGTCCGGTCAGCGGAACCATCTCGAGGGCTTCAAACCAACATCTCAACATGCCTCTCCGAGAGGTCATCATGCCCTGCCGGCTAGGGGGAGCCCAATAAGCAGAACCATCTCGAGGACTTTCAATCAACATCTCAACTTGCCTCTCCGAGAGGTCACCCGCCCTGCCGACCAGTGGGAGCCCAGTCAGCGGAACCATCTCGTGGTTTCAAATCAACATCTCAACCTGTCTCTCCGAGAGGTCATCCTGCCCTGCCGGCTAGTGAGAGCCCGATCAGCGGAACCACCTCATGTGCTTCAAATCAACATATCAACTTGCCTCTCTGAGAGGTCAACCTGCCCTATCGTCTAGTGTGAGCCCAGTCAGCGTAACCATCTTCAGGGCTTCAAATCATCATCTCAACCTGTCTCTCTGATAGGTCAACCTGCCCCGTCGACTAGTCGGAGCCCGGTCAGCGGAACCATCTCGGGGCTTTCAATCAACATCTCACGCTGCCTATCTGAGAGGTCAACCTGCCCTGTCGGCTAGTGGGAGCCCGATCAGCAGAACCATCTCGGGACTTCAAATCAACATCTCAAACTGCCTCTCTGAGAGGTCATCCTACTCTGCCAGCTAGTGGGAGCCCGATCAGCGGAACCATCTCGAGGGCTTTCAATCAACATCTTAACTTGCCTCTCTGAGAGGTCAACCCGTCCTGCCGACCAGTGGGAGCCCAATCAGCAGAACCATCTCAGAGCTTCGAATCAACATCTCAACCTGCCTCTCCGAGAGTTCATCCTACCCTGCCGGATAATGGGAGCACGATCAGCAGAACCATCTCGAGGGCTTTGTCAAACTTTCTTTAACCACCCACCACTCGAGCGACCTGTCGGCCCTGCCAGCAAGTGAGAGCGTGGTCAGCAGGATCCAATCGGGGGTGTTGTCACTCGAGTGACCTGCGGCCCTACCAGCTAGTGAGAGCCTGTACAGCGGGATCCAATCGAGGGCTTTCTCAATCCTTCTTTTATTTCACAACCATCCACCACCCGAGCGATCTGTCGGCTCTGCCAGGTAGTGAGAGTCTGGTCAGTGGAGTCCAATCGGGGGTGCTGCCACTCGAGCGACCTGTCGGCCCTGCCAACTAGTGAGAGCCTGGAACAGTGGGATCCAATCGAGGGCTTTCTCAATCCTTCTTTTCTTTCATAACCATCCACCACTCGAGCGACCTGCCGGCCTTGCCAGCTACTGAGAGTCTGGTCAGCGGGATCCAATCGGGGGTGCTGCCACTCGAGCGACCCACAGACCCTGTCAGCTAGTGAGAGGCTGGACTGCGTGATCCAATCGAGGGTTTTCTCAATCCCTCTTTTCTTTCATAACCATCCACCACCCGAGCGACCTGTCGGCCCTGCCAGCTAGTGAGAGTGGTCAGCGGGATCCAATCGGAGGTGTTGTCACTCGAGCAACATGCCGATCATGTCAGCAAGTGAGAGCCTGAACCGCGGGATCCAATCGAGGGCTTTCTCAATCCTTCTTTTCTTTCAACATCATACACCACCCGAGCGACCTGCCAGCTAGTGAAAGTCTGGTCAGCGGGATCCAAACGGGGGTGCTAATCGGGGGTGCTACCACTCGAGCGACTTGCCGGCCCTGCCAGCTAGTAAGAGCCTGGACAGCGGGATCCAATCGAGGGCTTTCTCAATCCTTCTTTTCTTTCACAACCATCCACCACCCGAGCGACCTGCCGTCACTTCCAGCTAGTGAGAGTCTGGTCAGCGGGATCCAATCGGGGGTTGAAGTCGACATTTGAAAGATATAGTACCTAAACACCTAGAGGGGGGGTGAATATGTGACCACACAGAATCTATACTACTTTTGCACAACAATCACACAGCATACACAATCACAGCACAAACACAGCAGACACAGAGTTTTATAGTGGTTCCCCAAGCTTTGGGTACATCCACTTTCCCCCTTCGCCTATCTAGCAGTGTACTAGATTCGGCCAAACTTCTCCACTAGCTCAGAACCCAAACTGGTTCCTACACCTCAGGCCCAAGGCCCTACAACTCAGCTTTATCCCAAAGCCTACACTCAGCCACAAATGCCTACACTCAGCCAACAAGGCCTACACTCAGCCAACAAGGCCTACACTCAGAGATTACAATCTCCTACACTCAGGCTCTCAAGCCCTACCCTCAGCCTTTATAATTACAGGCTTACAATTCACTCAGATCCAAAGGATCCTACAAGATAAAAATGTTTATAGAAATGATAACTCAGCAACTCAGAAACAAGAGAGGGGAGTTGAGAGTTTTTTGATAAGTTCTTGGAAGAACTCAGCTGGATTCAATCTGACTTAGCTTTCTTCAAAGCTTCTTGAAAGTAGAACTCAATAAGATTGTCTCCTTCTGCAGTTGATCCTTGACCTCTGCCACTTAGAATTCAGAATAAATCTGAACCCTTCTTCTCAGCCTAGTTCCAACGGCTGAATTCTTGGATGGAGCCCTCTCTCTCCAACTTCTTAGATCTGCACTTGGGCAGCTAGATCTTCTTGTTTTGATACTTGATCAATGATATGAACCACTTGATCAACTTGTTTAACAACAGTTTCTGTAGACTGTATGAGCCTATTTATAGGCCTTCTTCATGGTAACCGGCTGGTCCGGTTCATAACTGAATTCTGACATCTCTGACAGGTGTTGTAGACTGGCTGGAACGGCAGCTGTCAAGTTATCCAGTCAATTCTTGAAAATCTCTAACTGTCTGAAAGTGTCGAGACTTTCTGTCTTTAAGTGTCGACACTTATAGATCAAGTGTCGACACAAGTTGTGTAAGTGTCGACACAAGTCTACAAGGTGTCGACACAACTCTTTGTGTTGTAGATACTATGTCTCGACACAGATTCTCCTTCATGTGTCGACAATGAAATTGAGTGTCGACACAAGTACTTGATCTTCTGTCTTTTACTGAAATCTTCTAAGTGTCGACACATCTCCTTTGTGTCGACACACCTTTAAGTGTTGAATCTGTTAAGTGTCGACACTGCTTCTTGGTGTCGACACAAGTCTTCAATGTTGATACTTGCTGAGTGTCGACACAGCTCCTTGTGTCGACACACTTTCTTCTTGTTGAGACTTCAGCTGAGTGTCGACACATTCCCTTAGTGTCGACACTTGTACTTAGAATAATTTGATGATCTTGTTGTTCTTTGCTAAGTGTCGACACAGCACCATGTGTCGACACTTTCTTCAAGTGTTGAGTCTTCAGCTTAGTGTCGACACATTCTTCCTTGTGTCGACACATACTTCATGTGTTGACTCTTCTGTAGAGTGTCGACACATTGTTTGGGGTGTCGACACTTCCTTCAAATGCTGACTCTTCTATTGAGTGTCGACACATTGTTTTGGGTGTCGACACTTGTACTTAGTCTCTGCTAACTTTTGCTGAGTGTCGACACAGCTCCAAGTGTCGACACTTTCTGGTGTAGACACAGTTCTTCTAGGTGTCGACACAGCTCCTTGTGTCGACACAGCTTTACTGTACTTTTCTTTACTGAGTGTCGACACAGCTCCTTGTGTCGACACTTTGTGTCTGGTGTCGACTCAGCATCCCTGGTGTCGACACACTGACTCCAAGTGTCGACACTGCTTGTCTGGGTGTCGACACAAGCTTTCTTAAGTGTCGACACTTTCCCTCTGGGTGTCGACACATGGACTTAGAAACTTTTTGCTTCAGTCCTGTAAATACTTAACCTGCACAGGTAAACTCAACAACACATCAAATACATTTTGATGTATATCATTGAGTTGGGTGAGGATTCTTCAAATCAGGTACATTTAAACCAATGTACCCAACAATCTCCCCCTATTTGGAGAAGTCATAACCCTTAGTCAATGATATACACCATTCATAATAAAATTACAAAATGATGTAAAGCAGGATTATATATAGCAGGGTAAGCATAAACATGTATTAATCACACATGTATACAAATACAACATCACAGAACAAATGTGAAATAGACATAGACATTATCACAGAACAATCATGAAATAGATTAATCATACAACATTGTTCTAATATATGTCTTATACATTTTCAGAAGTACACAAAAAGTTTTACATCAAAAAGATTACAAAGTAAACTTTAAGAAACTTCTACATCTATTTTTGTTCAGGTTCCTTAATCACTATGCCTTTGCCAGCTTGAACTTTAGCTTTGACAGGAGCATCAGCAGCTTCAGCATCAGCAGGCTTCTTGCCTTTCAGATCTTTCTTCTTAAGCTCTTCTGCTTTGATCTTCTGCCTCTCAAAATAATGGTATGTCTTAGGAAAGTACTTGCTAGGCTCCTGGGCAGTAAGAGGTAGCTTTTCCATCTTTGCCTTCCTTCTATATTGAACAATTGCCTCTTGCCTTGTTTCATGTTTCCTCCATTCAGTTTCAGAAAACCATTTGTTCCTGTCTTGAATGTTGTCTTTGGCAGCTTTCCAGGCAGTCAATATGATGTTCCTTGAGGTAGGGCTCCATTGCTCAAAATCTGGTCTCTGTTCAGCTTGTTCCCTAAACCTCTTCTTAGACAATCTTGTCTCTTCTTCTTTCTGCAATGCCTCTTGCATGGCTTCAGATATAGGCTTGAACAACCTTTTCAAGAATAATATTGTCCTTGCCCCCAGGTGGGCTATACATGGTCTGTACATCTGCTTGAACCATGTCAAAATCTGGAGGAGGGTATATGACTTGAGCCACTTCAGGTTGCTCTCCTCCAAGATATGCAGGTTGAATTCCAGATTCTGCCACATTGTCATCATCACAAAGAGGAGGATATCCCAGTGTAGCTCTGATAGAATTTGATATCCATTTGGCATGATCTGAGCTTGCCTTGACTAACACTCTCTCCCCCTTTATGACTTCTCTTGCAATATGATCTCTCACATCATCCTTCTGAAATCTGACTTGATTATCCAAGTAATTTACTCCATCTTTAAAGAAAGGTTTTAGCCTTTGGAGTTTGTCAGTTATATTCTTTTGAGAATCTTGTATGGCAGTCTTAAGAGCAGTGAGTTCTTCTAGGAATACTTTGTCAAAATCTGCTTTTGCTATAGCTGGAGTCTGCCCTGCAGCTATATTCTTTAGTTCTGTAACTATGGCATTGTGAGATGCTGTAAGGTTGTCATTCATTCTGATCTGATTTTCAAGTACATAACCTTGCTTCACAGTCATGTCATCTACTTGTGCCTTTATTTTTTTCTGGTGTGTAGCCAAGTACACCACTGCATTTCCACCCTTGTGGAAGCAGTCTGTCATTTCTTTCTTGTTAAGGTTCATCTCAAACCTTATAGACTTGATATCTTGGGCCAGATCAAATTGCAAGGATTTCTGCCCTACATCCACATAAGTCTCTAGTGCTTTTCTATGCTCATCCAACTTGAGCTGCATGGCAACCATCAGATCACTATAGTCTATTGATGGTGCTTCCTAAACTATAGGTTGAGGAGCAACAGTTTGCAAAGCCTTCTTGTAAGTCTGGCTTCTCCTCCTGAAAACCTGAAACTTCTTTTGCTTGGCCCTTGTAGCCTCCTCATTTTCAGATTCTGAGGAGCTAGCAATTTCAACCCTCTCCTTAGGGCTTGGAGGCTTCTCAGTTTGCACATCTTGTGCCTTCTCAGTTTCTTTCCTCATAGGCTCTTCCAGTATTTCCATCTGCTCCCCCTCAACAGCAGCATTCTCTCTTTCAGCAGCAGGTGTTTCTTTTCCAAAGTCTTCTTGATCGAGATTTAAGAACAGATCTTTCATAGTGTACTCTTGTGGTGAAGAAGCTGGAGAAATTCTTGGCTCTTCAACCACTGAATCAGTAACATCTTGAACAACAGCAGATGTGTCTTTTATAACAGCATCTGAAACTTGACTAGCCAGCTGAGTTTGCTGATAAACATCAGACAAATCAGCATCTTCTATTGGTAAATCTAAAGTGTTTAGTTCAGAGATTACCTCTAGTATGATGGTGGTGGCTTGGTCACTTTCCAGTGTAGTGGGTTCTTCTACAACTGGAAGCTCCCCCTGGCTTTGATCCTTGTGGATGGGGCTTGCTTGAGGTAGCTCCCCCTGGATCTCAGCAGCATCTTGAGGAGCAGGAGACTTCACTGCAGGCTCTTCTACATTCTCATCAGATGAGAAGACAACAGGCTCTTCACTTCCAGAACTGCTAGTGGACTCTTGTGCCACTGGAGCAGTCTTCCTTTTCTTCTTAGGTGGAATTTCTTTCTCAGGAACTAGTTTCTCAGGGGTTGGCATCTACTTAGTCAACACCATGTTCCATCTTGAGAATAACCTCATGTCCATTTTCCTCATGTGGTTGATTTTGCTTCCAGCAGCAGTACTCATTACCTCTGGTATCACACCAGCTAGGTATAGACTAATGATTCTGCCCAGATTGGGCTTCTTCAAGCTTTCTTTAATCTTCTCATAAACTACCATTGACCAGTCAGTTTGTAGAGTGAAGATTATCCTTGTCATTATACTAAACATATGGGCAGACACTCTGTCATGCCCTCCTGGCTTGCTGAGAATGACCTTTCCCACAATTTCAGAAAGAAACTTTCCTTGATTGTTCATTCCCTTCCTGTTAAACACAGAACCAATCTTCATTGTAGAATCTAATCCACACCAGGTTAAAGCTTCTCTGGTCTTTGAAGCAGTAACCTCAACTTCCTCTTTAGTTCTTGGAAGCTGTAGAATCTTCCTCAGACTTTTAGGTGATACCTTCACCTTCTCAACATGAACCCTGGATTTGATTTTGAATCCAGTTTCATCTATCTTGGCTCCATTAAGAAATTCAAGTACCTCTTTCTTCCATATCTTAGTGGGTTCAGAAACTAGATAATCTAACCCGGAATCAGCTACTAGGGTTACGACAGACTTGATTTCTCGATCTGCTTCTTCAAAAACGCCGCGCACCAGCTCGTATCCTTCGTTGACATTCTCCTCAAGCTTAGGCGTCATTAGGGTTTGTAGAATTTGTCTTGAGAGAAGAGAGGTGTCGACACAGAAGTTTTAGTCTCGAAACTTTGAAAGCGTGTCGACAAACTAAGACAAAACCCTATTTATACCTTTCTGATTTTGAAGATGAACAGGCGGGACAGCTAACTTAAAATGTGTCGACACTGGCAATAAGTGTCGACACGGACTTATAATGTCTCGACACATATGTGTCGACACAAGTTTAGTTAACAGATATTATGTGTCGACACTTGTTTATGTGTCGACACCATATAACTCAACACATAGTCGAGACTTTACTTAGAAAATTCTGAGTAGAACTTAAGTGTCGACACCACTGTGGATGTGTCGACACCTACTTGACATGTGTCGACCCTAACATTCTGAAGTGTCGACACCAACTTCCTAGATGTGTCGACACCTTTTTTCTGAAGTGTCGACACCACTATTCTGTGTCGACATAGACTTGTCTATGTGTCGACACCTTTTTACTTAGCCATTTTCAATTCTGTAAACTTACTCTAAGTTTATCATTCCTAGTTCAATTTTAAACCTATTGAACTTAGCTTCTTCTAGTGGCTTAGTATACATATCAGCTAATTGATTATCAGTATTAACATATTCAAGTGAAATATCTTCTCTTTCTACATGCTCCCTAAGAAAATGATATTTAATTTCAATATGTTTTGTTCTACTATGAGATACAGGATTATTAGCTATTGAAATAGCACTAGTAGAATCACAAAAGAGTGGAGTTCTACTTACCTGAAATCCATAGTCCTCTAGCTGATGTTGTATCCACAGAAGTTGAGCACAGCAACTTCCTGCAGCCACATACTCTGACTCTGCAGTGGAGATAGTCACACTGGTTTGCTTTTTGCTACTCCATGAAATTAGTCTCCCACCTATGAATTGACAGGTTCCAGTAGTGCTTTTTCTGTCTTCTTTGCATCCTGCAAAGTCTGCATCTGAATAACCTGTTAGTACAAAATCTTCATTCCTAGGGTACCAGAGGCCTAGATAGGGAGTGCCCTTTAGATATCTCAATATTCTTTTGACTGCTGTCAAATGAGACTCTTTAGGGCAGGCTTGATACCTTGCACAGACACATGTAGCATACATGATATCTGGTCTACTAGCAGTCAAGTATAATAGGGAGTCAACTATCCCTCTATACAAGGTTTCATCTACAGGTTTCCCTGCATCATCCTTGCTAAGAGACATACTTGACCCCATAGGAGTCTTCATGGTACTGGATGAATCCATACCATACTTCTTTATGAGTTCTAGGGTGAACTTGGACTGACATATGGATAAACCACTCTCAGTATGTTTAACTTGGAGACCCAAGAAAAACTTCAGCTCTCACATACTACTCATCTCAAATTGACCTTGCATAAGTTTTGCAAACTTTTTGCAAAGGCTGCTTTCAGTAGACCCAAATATAATGTCATCTACATATATTTGGACTAGTATAACTTTGCCTCTAGATTCCCTAAGGAATAGAGTCTTATCTATTTTCCCCCTTGTGAACTTGTTCTCAATGAGGAACCTAGATAGTGTTTCATACCAAGCCCTAGGGGCTTGTTTTAACCCATATAAAGCTTTCCTAAGTCTATAGACATGAGTAGGTAGAGTTGAATCAACAAAACTTGAAGGCTGTTCCACATAGACTTCTTCCTTAAGATTACCATTCAGAAATGCTGACTTGACATCCATCTGGTAAACCTTGAATCCTTGATAGGTTGCATAGGCAAGAAACATCCTTATGGCTTCCAGTCTGGCTACTGGAGCAAAGGTTTGATCAAAGTCAATACCTTCTTCTTGCCTATATCCTTTAGCAACCAATATTGCTTTATTCTTAATGATGACCCCTTGTTCATCCATCTTATTCCTGTAGATCCACTTGGTCCCTATTATATTGTGGTCTTTAGGTTTAGGAACAAGTTCCCAAACCTTGCACCTTTTGAACTGATTAAGTTCTTCTTGCATTGCTTCAGTCCATTGTGGATCTAGTATTGCTTTTTCAAACTTCTTAGGTTCAACTTGAGACAGAAAACTGGAGTAGATTGCAGCATTCTGATTTCTGCTCCTTGTTTGAACTCCTTGTCTTGGATCTCCAATAATCTGCTCTACTGGATGATCTCTAAGATGCTGTTGGCTGGAAGCATCCTAACTTCTGGTTGAACCTCTTCAGCATCTCCATCATGCTGTACTGCTTGAACTTCTTCAGCAATTGGTACATGTAGTTCTCCCCCTGGACAACAGTCACTGTCTTCTACTTGCTGTCTTGCAGCAGGTACTTCTTCTATAGTGAGCTTGTCCATCTTCTTTGTTAAACCTGTGGGGCTGCATACACTACTAGACAACTCATTGATAATAAGTTTAGTCTCATCAAAGACTACATGCACAGATTCTTCTACAACTTGTGTAGACAAGTTGTAGACTCTATAAGTCTTACTATTATTGTTGTACCCAACAAAAATTCCCTCTTGGGACTTGGCAGCAAACTTAGTCAAGTAAGACTTTCCATTGTTAAGTATGAAGCATTTGCAACCAAAGATCCTGAAATAGGATAGGTTTGGTTTCCTGCCTTTCACAACTTCATAGGGGGTCTTGTTGAGCCCTTTAGAGATGGTAGCCCTATTTATAACATGGCATGCAGTGTTAACTGCTTCAGCCCAGAAATACTCTGGCAGTGATGTATCACTTAATAGGGTCCTACCAGCCTCTATCAAGGTCCTATTCTTCCTCTCAGCAATGTCATTTTGCTGAGGTGTTCTAGGTGAATAAAACTCTTGAAATATCCCAAAGTCTTCACATAGTTTTGTCATGCTATCAGACTGAAATTCAGTATCATGGTCACTTCTAATCTTGACCACTGTACTGTCTAGTTCATTCTGTATTTGCTTGACAAAGCTATGAAAGACACTAGGTCTTTCAGATTTCTGTCTTAAGAAGAACACCCAGGAAAACCTTGAGTAGTCATCTACAACTACAAAGGTATAGACCTTCCTACCTAAGCTGTGAACTGGCATTGGACCAAAGAGATCCATATGCAAGAGGTATAAACACCTCACAGCATCTTTATTTTCTATGCTTCTAAAGGTGGATTTAGTCTGCTTGCCCTTTTGACAAGCTGAACAAATACCATCTTTAACACACTTAACTTGAGGACCATTCCTCACTAACTATTTGTTAAAGAGTTTGCTAATAGTCTTGTAGTTAAGATGGGCTAGCCTCTTGTGCCATTTGACACAATGAGAGGCTGTCTCATCAGCTACAAGACAAACTGGAGAACCATTGTTCTCAACCATAATGTCTAAGCAATAGACATTCATTTTCCTATACCCAGTCAAAATGATCTCTTGATCAGTTGACCTCCTGATATGACAACCATTTTTAACAAATGAGATGTCATACCCTACATCACTTAATTGACTTATACTTATTAGGTTGTGTTTCAACCCTTTAACATAAGCCACTTGAGTAATGGTAACCAAGTTATTAGAAATGTTACCAAATCCTTTGATGATTCCTTTTTCAGAACCACCAAAGGTAACTTTTGGACCATCTTTTATTGGAATGTAGTCCCTTAGTAATCTTCTAGTTCCAGTCATATGTCTGGAACATCCACTGTCCAAGTACCATGTTGGGGTATGGCCACTTGGACTCACCTGCAAAACAGATTAATGAACCTTAGAACCCAAAGAATTTTGGGTCCTTGGTACTTGTTAGTTTGCAACTTGACAAAACTACCTGCAGGCTTTCCAACAGGTAGTTTGCTACCCACTTTGGCACTAGCATTGTGCCAACAGTCCATTGCAAAATGGTCAACCTTGCCACAGCACCAACATTCAAACTTATTGTACCTTTGCTTAGGTACTGTCTTTGCTGTCTTATCTACAGCTGACTTGTTGAATGTTGGGGCTTTGCCCTTGGACTTGGACTTGGACTGCTCAGTCCTTGCAGGTCTAGTAAAGCCCAGTCCAGCTTTACCCTTGTGATGAACAAATTCATCAATTATGGGTAATACTGACTTAGGTTTAGAAAACCTAGCAACTAAGTCCCTTTCCTTCTGAAGATTAATCTCCAGACTCTTGATTTGATCATTCTTAAAGGTGATAGTCCCCATCTGAATCACTGTTATGTGCTTCAGTCTGGCTATCTCATTAAGCTTTTGATCAAATAGCTTCTCAGAATCTGTTGCAGCAGCTTTGAGATCAGCAATTTCCTTTGCCTGACTTTTGGCTAGGGACTTGCTTTTCTTGTAAGCTTGCAACAGTACCTTATATTCATCTATCAGCTGATGAATATCTTCCTCAGACTCAGATACACTTTCATCACTTGATGATGATGAATCTGATTCTGTACTAGAACAAGAAACTGAACTTAAAGTTGAACTTTGTACCTTACTGGGTCCTGACTGCTCCAGGATTTTGTCACTCTCTGTCAAAACCATTAGCCATTGGCATTGACTGTCTTCTTGTTCATATATATACTCCATAATCTGCATGAATTCTTCTTCTTCTTCTTCAGTAAACAGCCCTATGTAAGCCTCAGCATCAGACTCAGTTTCTGAAGAAGAGATATCTGATAGAGTCTTCTCCTTCTTGGCAACAAAAGACTTCTATTTCTTGCCTTTGAAGTGAGTCTTTTTCCTGTCACCAGATTCCTTTCTCTTTTCTGGACAATCTGCAACAACATGGTCTTGTCTATTGCAGCAATAGCACACTATTTTTGAACCAGTTGTCTTGCTTGACTTAGTCCTCTTCCTGTCTTTCTTTGAAGGCTTTTTATCCTGATAAAAGTCTTCTTTTCCCTTTGAAGTAGAAGATCTTGACCTCCATTGTTTCTTCTTCAAGAATTTCTGAAAGTGTCTAGTGAAAGCAGCAAAGTCTTCATCACTTTCACTGCTTTCAGACTTTGTGCTGACTGATTCATCTGACTCTGATTCAGCAACCTTTGGAGGTGGAGTTGGTGACTTTCCTCTGTGCTTTCTGGGAACTTCTGTCTTGAAAGCTACTGTTCTTTCCTTGTGTTCAGTTCTTATTGATTTCTCCTCCTCTTTCCTCACTGTCAACTGCATCTCATATGACAACAATTTGCCAAACAGTGTAGGTGGAGGAATTTCTCCCAACTTAGTATTTCTCTAATGGCACAGATCTTTGTGTCTCAATCTTTAGTTAGGGACCTTAGGAACTTATCATTTAGTTCATAATTACTGAACTCTCTTTCATAAGACATGAGTTCATTCACTATTCTGTAGAACTTCTTATAGCACTCAGTTATGCTATCACCCTTTCCTTGTCTAAAACTTTCATACTCCTGATTTAGCAAGGATTTTCTATCTTGTCTAACTTCTTCAAAACCTTCATATACACAATAAGAGTATCCCACATCTCTTTAGCTGTCTTACAGTGTATAAGATTCTGAAAAGTTGCATCATCTATGGCACTCACTATAATGTTTTGTGTCCTCTTGTCCATAGTGGCTAGGACAATCTCATCCTTAGTCATTTCAGAGAAATCCTTTGGTGTTCTCTGATTTGCATCTAGAACTGATATCTTCATGGGCACATATGGCCCCTCTTTGACTGTGATGTAAATCCTAGGGTCAGAGGCTTCCATAAACAGCCTTACCCTTTCCTTCCAGATCCCAAAGATTTCCTTTCTGCATATAGGTAATTTCATGCATCCCAATTCCTTGTGATTTTCAGAGAAACCCATGGTTCTTGATTTTCTTGAAGCTGTAATTTGACTTACTGAATCTGTCAATCAGGATCTCCTTAGACTGTTAGTCCTTTTTGAGGAACCTGCCTCTGATACCACTTGAAAGATATAGTACCTAAACACCTAGAGTGGGGGTGAATAGGTGACCACACAGAATCTATACTACTTTTGCACAGCAATCACACAGCATACACAATCACAGCACAAACACAGCAGACACAGAGTTTTATAGTGGTTCCCCAAGCTTTGGGTACATCCACTTTCTCCCTTCGCCTATCTAGCAGTGTACTAGATTCGGCCAAACTTCTCCACTAGCTCAGAACCCAAACTGGTTCCTACACCTCAGGCCCAAGGCCGTACAACTCAGCTTTATCCCAAAGCCTACACTCAGCCACAAATGCCTACATTCAGCCAACAAGGCCTACACTCAGCCAACAAGGCCTACACTCAGAGATTACAATCTCCTACACTCAGGCTCTCAAGTCCTACCCTCAGCCTTTATAATTACAGGCTTACAATTCACTCAGATCCAAAGAATCCTACAAGATAAAAATGTTTATAGAAATGATAACTCAGCAACTCAGAAACAAGAGAGGGGAGTTGAGAGTTTCTTGATGAGTTCTTGGAAAAACTCAGCTGGATTCAATCTGACTTAGCTTTCTTCAAAGCTTCTTGAAAGTAGAACTCAATAAGATTGTCTCCTTCTGCAGTTGATCCTTGACCTCTGTCACTTAGAATTCAGAATAAATCTGAACTCTTCTTCTCAGCCTAGTTCCAACGGCTGAATTCTTGGATGGAGCCCTCTCTCTCCAACTTCTTAGATCTGCACTTGGACAGCTAGATCTTCTTGTTTTGATACTTGATCAATGATATGAACCACTTGATCAACTTGTTTAACAACAGTTTCTGTAGACTGTATGAGCCTATTTATAGGCCTTCTTCATGGTAACCGGCTGGTCCGGTTCATAACTGAATTCTGACATCTCTGACAGGTGCTGTAGACCGGCTGGAACGGCAGTTGTCAAGTCATCCAGTCAATTCTTGAAAATCTCTAACTGTCTGAAAGTGTCGAGACTTTCTGTCTTTAAGTGTCGACACTTATAGATCAAGTGTCGACACAAGTTGTGTAAGTGTCGACACAAGTCTACAAGGTGTCGACACAACTCCTTGTGTTGTAGATACTATGTCTCGACACAGATTCTCCTTCATGTGTCGACACTGAAATTGAGTGTCGACACAAGTACTTGATCTTCTGTCTTTTACTGAAATCTTCTAAGTGTCGACACATCTCCTTTGTGTCGACACACCTTTAAGTGTTGAATCTGTTAAGTGTCGACACTGCTTCTTGGTGTCGACACAAGTCTTCAATGTTGATACTTGCTGAGTGTCGACACAGCTCCTTGTGTCGACACACTTTCTTCTTGTTGAGACTTCAGCTGAGTGTCGACACATTCCCTTAGTGTCGACACTTGTACTTAGAATAATTTGATGATCTTGTTGTTCTTTGCTAAGTGTCGACACAGCACCATGTGTCGACACTTTCTTCAAGTGTTGAGTCTTCAGCTTAGTGTCGACACATTCTTCCTTGTGTCGACACATACTTCATGTGTTGACTCTTCTATAGAGTGTCGACACATTGTTTGGGGTGTCGACACTTCCTTCAAATGCTGACTCTTCTATTGAGTGTCGACACATTATTCTGGGTGTCGACACTTGTACTTAGTCTCTGCTAACTTTTGCTGAGTGTCGACACAACTCCAAGTGTCGACACTTTCTGGTGTAGACACAGTTCTTCTAGGTGTCGACACAGCTCCTTGTGTCGACACAGCTTTACTGCACTTTTCTTTACTGAGTGTCGACACAGCTCCTTGTGTCGACACTTTGTGTCTGGTGTCGACTCAGCATCCCTGGTGTCGACACACTGACTCCAAGTGTTGACACTGCTTGTCTGGGTGTCGACACAAGCTTTCTTAAGTGTCGACACTTTCCCTCTGGGTGTCGACACATGGACTTAGAAACTTTTTGCTTCAGTCCTGTAAATACTTAACCTGCACATGTAAACTCAACAACACATCAAATACATTTTGATGTATATCATTGAGTTGGGTGAGGATTCTTCAAATCAGGTACATTTAAACCAATGTACCCAACAACATTTGAATGTGTCTGACCTCGGCAGAGTGGAGACCATGTCCTCGAACCATTGTAAATACTGGACGGGATCATCCTTGCCAGTGTAATATATCATCTCGGGCTCCCTGAACCACTCTGGAACCGGTGCCGAGACCACCAACTCGCAAAATGGACTACCCCAACTCGCTTGTCTCGCATGTTCCACACACACGATCTGCTCGCCGGTCGAGACCGCACTCGTCAGACTAGGGAAGAGCTCTCACTCGGCGAAATCTCGCTCTTGCCCCCCACTCGCCACCTCCTTCTCGGGCCTTCTTCCTGGGGCGTTCTCGCCGATACCTGGTGGGGTGATCTCCTATGCAGCCGGAATCTGGTACCCGCCCCGCGCGGCGAATGCGAACTGGATGGTCTCCAAGACCTCTCTCTTGAACTTTTCCAACATCCCAACCGTAATCGGCGTTGCGGGTAGTGGTGGGCCGCTGTGGTCAGTACCATGCTCTTCATCTTCAGACATGGAGATCTCTCGGGATTTTCTTGTGCAAATTGTGGTTCACGCTCGTTGTATAAAAAAAGGTTGGAACCAAGATTCGGCCCAACGAGAAGTTCGGACTCAAAGGGTGCACCTTACACTTAATTCTCTTGAAGAAGAACGTTTGGCTGAAGATTTAGAAGTAGACACACACCCTGGGCAACAGCGAGAAAGTCTCACCTCACACCCGGAAGATCTTAGAGTGCTTTCTCTCTCACACCAATGCTGAAGATGGGCACTTTGAAGAGCCTTTGGAACCAACCAAAATTGACCAGAGCAGGAAGAAGCCAAAAACTCCCTCTCCAAAGGTACCCCTCAAGGTCTATTTATAGTTTTTCTAGCGGGTTCAGCCAATAGCGCAATCCCGCCTTTTGGTTTTACTATACGCAGTCAAAACAACCTGCCAACAGTATAACTCCGCCGTTTAGAGAGGTTATTAGCATGCCAAATTGAGATTCATCTAGGAGAAAACTGCCGAGAAAGTTTACCACTCGTCTGAGGCAGCGAGTATTTGATGAGGCATGCACTCGCCGCCTGCCTTGACTCCGGGCGAGTGTAAGTCAAAACACCCCACTCGCATCTTTCTTGCTCTCGGTCCATACCGCCCGCGAGACTTGGCCACTCATGAGCTGGGCGAGACCGAGCCACTCGCGAGCTGGGCGAGACCTAGCCACTCGTGAGCTAGACAAGACCCAGCCACTTGTGCACTCGGCTTGCCTTAACCTGAATGGCCCCTCCTAAACTTGACTCCACTTCTAAGGGTCTCACTCGCCAAATACGAGGTTGTACGGGAATGTTATTCTCAATCAATAGCATGTCATATACATATAATATTAGGAAGACAACTATGATCACACTAATCTTCTTGTAAACACAAGGCTCTCTCTCGTTTTTGATGAAACCAAACATTTGATTTTCTCATCAAAATGAAGATTCTAACTTCAAAAAGTTTGTTTTAATCCATAAATGGATCTCTGCAATTTTAATTAAGTGGCTACATCTGGAGATATAAAATCATCTGGTTGTGTCATGTATACATCCTCGAGGAGGTTTCCATTAAGGTAAGTCATTTTGTCATTCATTTATCGGATCTCATAATCATATTACGCAGCCATAACAAGTAGAATTCTAATAAAATTAACTGACAATTGAGGAAAAAATATCATCATAGTCAATACCATGAATTTGCTTGAAATTTTTAGCCACTAATCGTCGTTTGAATGTCTACACATTCTCTTCCACGTCGATTTTCTTCTTGAAAACTCACTTGCACCTTATGGGTTGTAACCTTTCAGGTGGTTCCACCAAAGTCCAAACCTAATTTGCATACATGAAGCTCATTTCAAATTTCATGGCCTCAAGACACTTTTCAGAGTCTGGTATATTCATAGCCTTTTGATAGGTTACAGGTTCATCATCATGATGCATAAGCAACACATTACCATCTTAAGTCAAGAGAAATTCATATCTTTCAGACTCAAATTGTGGTCTACCGTCTACCAGATCTACATAGGACTTGTGTTTCTTTAGTAGGCTCTCTAGCTGCAACAATTGGTAGTCCTTGCTCAGGTTTCATTTTAGGTTCATTCATGGTTTGTGGTTGCTGAACTTTTTGAAGCTCTATCTTGGTAGTTGAACTATATAGGACTTGCGTTCCTTTAGTAGGCTCTCTAGCTGCAATAATTGGTAGTCTTTGCTCAGGTTTCATTTTAGGTTCATTCATGGTTTGTGGTTGTTGAACTTTTTGAAGTTCTATCTTGGTAGTTGTTTTAGATATGAGCTTCTTCTCCAAAAAATAACTAGTTTTTGTGACAAATACTTCGCCCACTGAGTGATTATAGAAATAATACCTTTTAGTTTCATTAGGATACCCAACAAGATAACATTTATCGGATTTAACATCAAGTTTGTCAGACATTTGATGTCGTACGTATGACACAACCTCAAATACTTATAAAAGACATTATGACGCTTCCTAATCCATATCTCATATGGTGTCTTTTGATCCATTTTAGAAATAACACGGTTTAGTGTAAAAAAAGTTATCTCTGAAGCATATCCTCAAAAATAAATAGGCAGATCTGCGTGACTCATTATAGACAAACATATCCAACAAGGTACGATTTCTCCTCTCAGGAAAATCATTATGTTGTGATGTCCTAGGTGGAGTGAGTTGTGATACAATACCACACTCTTTAAGATTGTCTTGAAAATCTTGACTCTAACTATTCGCCACCTCGATCATATTATAGTGCTTTAACTATTTTTTCTAGTTGAATCGGTACCTCATTCTTGAACTCAAAGTTTTCATAGAATTTGGACTTTTACTTCATAAGATACACATATCAATATTTACTGAAATTATCAATAAATGTAATGTTTCTAATAATAGTAGGTACGTAATAACAGTGCTCTAACTTTATTACAAGCTCAGTAAACAAAGATAGATGATAAGTCTCTACAGCAACAACATTAACCCTTGCTCAATTTCCAACTCGTGGGTCTAATTCATCATTATTCCTCATTCTGGTGGTGGAGAAATCATGAGAGAAGAGAGGAACAAGAATATATTTGTTGGAAGTGAAATTAGCATTTCGTGCAGAGAATGGCAATCATCTTCCAGCCCCGAGTTCGTTGGACGAATTGCGAGGTATTTCGACGTTCGTGTAAATACCTTTAAGGACGTAGATATCATTTTGTGTTTGGACTCAAACACCAGTCATTCTTCTCGAAATCTAATTATGACGCAGATATAATACTCGTTTCATGATTTGTTGTGTTTCGCATGGATCTTATCAAGGGTTTCCAATAATTGTGTTGTGCATTTGATGTCTTTAAAAGATACATAACACTATATTCTTCCTCCAATTCACGCTTTCCCTCAGACTCGGAAGAGGAATTTGATTGGTAATTCTAAAATTCCGTTATGTCGCACTAGAAGAGCTCCTTGCAATGATCCCTTAATGCCAAGCCCTACTCCCACCTTGACTCTTAGTGAGCCTTTAAAAACACAGGATATCAGTTGGGAAAAGATATGTATGTGATGTCTATGACTGCTTCTATCACTGGGGGGAGTCCCAAAAATTTGATATCATGTAGCCTCGATATTAGGGAAAGTACCATTAAAATTTAAGGGCAAGTTTTACCGTACTGTGATTAGACCAGCAATGCTCTATGCTTCTGAGTATTGGCCAGTGAATTGTGTACATGGGTAAAAAAATGGGAGTTGCGGAGATGAGAATGCTTAGGTGGATGTGTGGACACGCGAGACTGGATAGAATTAGGAATGAATGTATCAGGGATAAGACAGGAGTAGCACCAATTGCAGAGAAGATGCGAGAAGCTCGACTAAGGTGGTTTGGACACGTACAAAGGAGACCATTAGAGGCGCATGTTAGGCGTTGTGAGAGTCTAGTCACTAGGCATGTTAAACGATGGAGGGGTAGATCAATAAATACTTGGAATGAAACTAGGAAAGACATGATGTACTTAGGCATTAGTGAGATTATGACACAAGATAGGGCACAATGGCGACAAAGGATCCATATAGCCGACCCCGCTATAGTGGGATAAAGGCTTGAGTGTAGTTGTTATTGTATGTAGCCTTGGCATGGTTTGATAAACCAAAGAAACAAAGAGTGTTACGATGTTGCATCTGGTACCCTAAGCACCACAACCATCATGGTGAAGCTCGGGGACAGAGGAATCACAGCTGGAAGGTCAATTTGAACAACTAAAGCACACATCCAAACATCTGAATAAATGGAATTGTAACGACTGAAAAAACATTTGATCTTAGTGTGAAGGTGAGGCGCAAACTAACCATTAAGAAGTAAATTAGAAACAACCACATATTGAAATGGCTCAAGTGCTAAACAGTAAGATCTATAGTCAAGAATGGTGTTGGATCTAGGCATCAAACACATCCTTGGACTTGGTTACCAATGAATATCTAAAAATAGGAAGTAGGAACACGAATTTGTAATGCATAAAAGTAACATGAATGATGCAATCGAGAGACAAGCTCTCGCCAAGCACCTAGAGGTTGGGTCCTCCAAAGAACCCCTCCCACTAAAGAAACTAAAACTCAAAAGATAAAAGATAAGTCACTTAAGAAGCTCCTTATATAGATGGAGGCTCCATTATAGGACAGACACTACATGACACAATACATAGAAGTACGTATCAACACTCCCCTTTTGAAAAAATGACCTTGTCCTCAAAGTAGAGGTCTGCAGGAGTCATCTGCAAGCGTCAAGGGGTCCAAATCCCGAAGTCAGGACTGTCATCTTCAGATCCCACCAACACGCACAAATCTTTGAATGTGCAGACGTGTGGGAGAGTAAGGTTGTTGGCAATTGAAGCAAAGGCCCTTGCGGAGAAGCTCGATGTGTTTCTTGTAAGATAATTTATGGGGCCGTCGAGGCGTCGGTGGAGGCGGGGATAGAAGAATGGTGTAGCGAAGGCGGCCCTAGCAGTTGGGGCCCAGGAAGGGGCAAGTGATCCAAGCATGCAGGAGGCAGTGGGGATTTCAACGACAACGGCTTGCAGGATGGTCGGGTCGAGGAAGATGACTGGGTGGTGTAAAGTTCCTCGTCGAGGCAACGGGCTTGCTCCTTGACGCGGGAAAGAGTCGTCAAGTTGTGGACCCAAAGGCACGCCCGAAGGTGGAGTTGTAGACCCCCAAGGAAGTATCCCAAGTAGTGGCCAGGGGATAGACCGGGTATTTGTGTGTGACCTCTATGAACTCTTCAATGTAAGTGGTCACGGTGTCGGACTGGTGCACGAAGTGGAGGCGCTCGTAGGCACTGCCCTCCTGGCGGGTGTCACAGTGGCGGAGGAGTTCCACCTTCAACGCGGGCCAGGAGAGGTCAGGAACCTCCAACGCACACAATGTAGCGTCAAACCCTCCATATAGATAGTGTTAAGGGGAACCTTGTGGTTGGCGGGGCTGGACTGAAGGTCGAAGAACTGTTTTGCACGGGTGATCTAACCAAGATAGTCGGTGTCGTCAAACATAGGGATCTCAATCCGACGAGGGTGAGCCGAGTGGATGTACGCAATGAGGTGGAGAAATCCCATGTAATCTGGGACAGGCCGAAGGGTTTGCGGTGGTGGAGGGGGAGGGATTGGTGGGTGGTTTACTTCTGTAGCTGCAAGCTCTCTATTGAGGAGAGTGGTATCCTCAAGTCGGGCTTTGAGTTGAACCAAGCGATGGAAGTCAACGGAGGCATTCTCGTCAACCTGGAGGGCCATTGACGAAGTAAGGCACGGGGCGTAAATAGCGTGAAAGCCAAAATAAGGAGGCGCGCTTTTCCGGGAGCCAGATGTGAGGGGTCTGCAGCGCTTCAAAAATCTGCAGATCCGTTAAATTTTCATCCACTATTTTTGAACCGCCATCCATTCAAACATTAAAAAATAGCGGCTGCGGATCAGAGAGCAGCTTTTTGATCCGCAGTTGTTGTCCCAAACAGAGCCAAAGTCTCTACCGAGAGAGCTCAAGCTTAAGCAAATATCCCCAGAAAAAAACATGGATCAGCTCAGTGAGAAAGCATAACAATTGGAGCGGCAAATTCTGGGTTAGATCGTAACTGGCAGCTTGGGCCAGCGCATCACTACTTTGTTCAGTTCACTGTGTACTGGAGCACTAAATACCCCCCTTTTATTCACTATATTCACTGCATTTTGATAACATTGAGATTAGACAAGATGGAAAAAAATTTGGTGGGTCAGCAGGCCAACAGCATATCCTTGCTAGATTGCAGCATGGTTTATGAAATAGTGAGCATTGTGGTTACAAGAGGAAAATATAAAAAAAACGTAAGCAATTAAGGAACACTGAGTACTCTTCATGTGTGTTTAAAGTCCATGAATTATTTCTAAACCTTAAAATACATTTAGAAGCACCAGGAATAAAATGTCAAGAAATAGTTCATCCTGCAATCAGGTTATTGGCACAGTACCATAACCTATGCCCGGGGAATAGAAGTATAGAACGCATTAATTATATATTAATTCTGCGTCTTTACTTAATTAATCATTTTTCTAGGGACAGGTTAATGGTTCTTCGTTCACATAGAAAAAAGTGAACTTTTTGTTGGTACAGTTGCACAACTTATGACAGAAACTAATTGGTATCCCCACAAATTTAAACCATACCTTATTTCTTTAACATAATCCAGAATCTGATTGAAGTTTGTTTTCCTGCCAATTGTATCTCTCCAAGCAGCCCCCATGCAGAAGCGTGTGCTTCCAGCCTCTTTGGCCTAAAAGGAATGTTATAAGTAGTACACATCAAAACCAAGAGAATGAAATAGATATGAAATTATGAACATTGTTTAATATTACAGTAGAGAAACACGAAAATATTGAGAAATAAATTGTAATTTTATTAAATTTCCCAAAGGTTTTTGAATACAAGAATTTGTACATTAATATAGGAAGAGAAAGGGGGAAAGAAGTCTCGGGCTACATTTGTTTGGGCGTTTCGCTGCTCCGTTTTGGGCAAACGTAGCCGTAAGGAGGGTAAACAAATGAACCTCCGGCGGCGTTTGCTCCATTTCCACCCGCCCGCCTTGAGAAAAGACCCAAAAAGCTCTGTTTGGAGCAGCCACCTCCCCCCTCCGGTTCGAACACTCCGTTTCCACCCGCCGGATCGACCCGCCACCGCCGAACCAAATGGAGCCTCAATCTAAGATGTGGGACTAAAACATAAGGATGAGGAGAGCCCAAGATGGGTCATTTCATGGGCCTTTACAGATCTTTCTTTTAACACTCCCCCGCAAGTTGGAGCGGAGAAATCATAAGCACCCAGCTTGGACAAGAACTGATAATAAAGCACACGTGGTAAGGCTTTAGTGAGAAGATCAGCAACTTGATCAGTAGTCGGAACATGTTTTAACTCTAGCTTCTTCATTTGAACTTTCTCCAGAATAAAGTGCCAGTGAACTTCAATGTGTTTGGTCCGCTCATGGACAGTCGGATTCTTAACAATGTGTATGGCTAGTTGACTGTCACAGAATAAAGTAGATTGTGAGAAAAGCTTGACTCCCAAATCATCTAGGAGACTTTCTAACCAAGTAAGCTTCAATACAACAGATGTCATCAAACGATACTCGGCTTCGGCCAAAGAGCGAGCAACCACAAATTGTTTTTTGTTGCGTCTGGTAATAAAATGTCTTCTGAAATAAGTACAGAATCCATTTGTGGAACGTCGATCATCCAGGGAGCCAACATAATCCGCATCTGAATAAGAGACCATTGTCGGAGTGGAGGAGGAAGAGGTTTTGTATACAAGCCCTTGTCAAGGGGCTGTCTACAGATATCTTAGGATGCGCTCGACAGCCTGGAGGTGAGACGTCTGTGGAGAATGAATGAATCGGATGACAATCTCAACAGCAAATGAGATATCTGGCCTTGTAACTGTAAGGTAAATTAATTTTCTTACAATACGTCGATAATACTCTGAATTTGGAAGGAGTAGATCGGAGTCGACACTATCTTAGGATTCCCCAAATCCTTTGTTTGAAAAACTGAATTCAAGCATCGTTCGATCATTTGTATCTCTTTAGAATCATCTCTCGTGATTAGAATATCATCAACATAAACTAAGAGAAGTATTGTGTCTCTTGTTTGATGACGAGAAAAGAGAGAGAAGTCCGCCGAGCTCCGAGTAAATCTAACATCACGGACAACCCTACTGAACTTGGCAAACCATGCACGAGAAGACTGTTTGAGACCATAAATCGATTTCTTGAGGTGACACACAAGAATCCTCTATGGTCTCAAACTCGGGAGGTTGTTGCATGTAGGCAGTTTCCTGAAGGTCGTCGTTGAGAAAGTCATTCTTGATATATAACTGGCGTAAGGGTCACTGATGATGTACAGCCAAGGAGATGAGCACACGGATGGTGTTTAACTTGGGAACGGGAGAAGAGGTCTCATCGTAATTAAGGCTCGGTTGTTGAGTAAACCCACGAGACACAAGACGAGCCTTGAGACGGTCAATTATCCTATCAGGAGCATGTTTGATCACGAAGACTCATTTACATCCAACGTAAGTTTGCCTCGGGGGTAGGGAAACCAGATCCCAAGTATGATTAGCTCATAGGGCAGTCATTTCCTCATCCATGCCCGCACGTTACCCCGAATGTTGAAGAACCTCCTGCACAGAGTTAGGTATAGAGATGGAGAATAAAGAAGTGGCAAATTTGAGGTGCGCTGGAGAGATGCGATGCAAGAATACATAATTCGCCAGGGGATGAGCCATGGAGATAGGAGCCTGATCAGCAGGCCGCAAAGTACCAGAGGTTGAAGGCGACTGTGGAGGGGGGTCGGAGCGAGAACGATGAGTGTAGACACGAAGTAGAGATGGTTTGTTCGGTACAGGAACAGGGGTTGGAAGGAGTGGTGGGAGTGGAGAAGTAACAGGGACGGCGGGGCGTGGAAATAACGACGACGGAAGAGGAGAGGAAGGAGGGGAGCAAAAAGGTTGATTTTTCAGAAAGATAACAACAGCAGACAGAAAAACCTTGCGTTCAGTGGGAGAGTAGCACGCATATCCTTTTTGAGTATGGGAGTAGCCCACAAACATATACTTGATAGCCCGAGGAGTCAGCTTGACAGTGGAAGGACCAAGATTATGGACATAACAGGTATAGCCGAAGACCCGAGATGTGGGAGAGAAGGGCGGTGTGGAGGGGAAGAGAAGACTAAACGGAGTGGCATAGCTGAGAATGGAGAAGGGAAGACGATTGATAAAATAGCATGTCACAGAGACTGCAAAGTCCCAATAAGCCTGGAGAACCTGCATTTGAAATATGAGTAAGCAAGTAACATCAAGAAGATGTTTATTTTTGCATTCATTCGCACTATTCTGTCGGGGAGTATAAGGACAGGAGGTCTGATGGATGATTCCAAACTCAAAACAGAAATCAATAAACACATGACTGGTGTACTCACGAGCATTTTATGTACGAATAGTTTTAATTGTGCGAAAAAATTGAGTGTGATTCTCAATAATAAAAGCTCGGAACACACAAGGAAGTTCTGAACGATCACGAAGTAAGTATAATCACATCATACGAGAATAATCATCAATAAAAAAAATGAAATAGCGATACCCAGAAAGACTAGTAATTTTATACGGGTCTCAAATGTCTGAATGCACTAAATCAAAAAGAGAAACATTCTGAGTACAATGTGGAGAAAAAGAAGAACGATGTTGTTTTCCAAAAATACATGATTCGCAGGTAAATGTGGGAAGAGAGAGGACAGGAAGAGCCTTCTTGAGAATTTGAAGGGGGACATGCCCAAGACGTTGGTGACACTCTTCAAGGGTGGCGGATAAGAGAATGGTGGGAGACACGTCGAGAAGGTAGAGCTCATTGCACAGTCATCCTTTACCAATGATTTTTGCGTCCGTCGATCTTCCATCACAAAAGAAGAAGAGGTGAAGGTGACAGAGCAATCAAGATCTTCAGTGAGACGACTAACAGAAAGTAGATTGAAAGGAGAGCTCGAGACAGGAAGGACCGAGCGAAGAGAGATAGAGGGGATGAAGAGCATATCAGCAGAGCCGGAGACAAGAGCGGTGTCACCATTGGCTACTATGATAAACTTGGGATGTGGAGATGCCAAGTACTGAGGTGGTTTTAGCAAAGTGATACGGTGAGTAGCACCAGAGTCCACAATCCATCGCGGACTATTGGAGAGACAATTGATATCTTCATTAGAGATTGAGGTGACAGAGCCAGGCAGACGGTTGATTAACCTTTGGAGATGCTGTAGTTGGAGGCGCATTGCTTCAATATCGGCACGAGTAGCCAAAGATGCGTCGGCAGCAACAGAGGCATTAGGTAGAGGGGCAAACCATGTTTACGATAGCAAATTGACTCAAGATGTTCATCCTTACCACAGTAAGTACACTTGAACTTAGGCCGGTTATTGCGACCCCTCCCTCGGGAGCTAGAGCGACCTCCGCGGGTAGATGGAGGGGGTAGAGAGACAACTGAGTGCTGGAGAAGAGCCGGAGAGGGAGGACCGGGAGGATCTGGAGGTAATGTCACCTTCAACAGCATTGAGCAAACATCTGAGAGAGAGGGAATAGTAGAGAAAGAGAGAATCTGAGCCCGAACACTGTGAAGATGAGGCGGAACACGAGCCATCGTCATGGCAATACCAACAGGTTGTTTTTGAGCACATTACGCAGCAAGATTAGTAGGAGGAGGTTGATGGTGAGTCCAGGTCAACCAAAGTCTTGGATAGTGCAACAAAGGAGGTTAAGTCGGCAGCACCTCCTGAATCAAGAGATTGAAGATTTGTGATGATGTCAAACAAATGTTGAATATTGTCCTTGCCGGAATAGAGGGAATGAAGTTCATACCATATAGTTTTGGTTGTCTCATGATACATGGCCATACAATACGGTTCACCATCCAGGGAGTTGAGCAGCCACGTCTGGACACGGCCATCATCACGAAGCCAGTTGTCAGTGGGAGCAGAAGAACCCGACGAATGGAATGCACCCACTGAACAAAATTCTTCTTCTCACAAAGAGAAATAGTGGTGATCCACAACTCATCACGGACTTCAAGAACCAATATAGTCGCACGAGCAGGAAGGGAGGCGCATCAGCGGACTCCATGGACCTCACAGGCAGCTAGAGAGGACACTGGAGGTTAGAAGAAGCAGACGGCTAGAGAGGACATTAGCGGTTAGAAGCAGCTTGACAGGCGGCTAGACACGAGCTTTGGCAGGAGCTCAATGACAGTGAGCGGCGGCAAGCAGATACCAGCGGCAGCAAGCAACAATTAGCAGCAAGAAACAATAAGCAAGCCACGCAGCTAAGCAAATATTGCGGCGGCACGAAGCAAACAGCGGTCAGGCAAGCAAGACGGCGAATGCGGCGATGCGGCACGTCTGGCTGCAGCGATTAGCGGCGAGGGGCGGCGAGGGGCGGCGAGGGGCGGCGAGGGGCGGCGAGGGGCGGCGAGGGGCGGCGAGGGGCGGCGAGGGGCGGCGAGGGGCGGCGAGGGGCGGCGAGGGGCGGCGAGGGGCGGCGAGGGGCGGCGAGGGGCGGCGAGTGGCGGCGAGTGGCGGCGAGTGGCGGCGAGTGGCGGCGAGTGGCGGCGAGTGGCGGCGAGTGGCGGCGAGTGGCGGCGAGTGGCGGCGAGTGGCGGCGAGTGGCGGCGAGTGGCGGCGAGTGGCGGCGAGTGGCGGCGAGTGGCGGCGAGTGGCGGCGAGTGGCGGCGAGTGGCGGCGAGTGGCGGCGAGTGGCGGCGAGTGGCGGCGAGTGGCGGCGAGTGGCGGCGAGTGGCGGCGAGTGGCGGCGAGTGGCGGCGAGTGGCGGCGAGTGGCGGCGAGTGGCGGCGAGTGGCGGCGATGCGAAAAGAAGACGCAACAGTCGGCAGACAAGCGGGCAAATAGCAAGCCTTGTGGTTAAGCAAATGTTGTTGCAGCAAGCAACAATCAGCGACTAAACAAGCAGACAATACCAGTAAGACGAAGCAACAGACGGCACGGGAGCACAGCAAACAGCAGCAAAATGAAGTCGTGCGGCTAGGGAAGTGTTGCGGTTAGGACCACACGATACAGTAAGAAGCAAGTCGCAAGCCATGTAGCTAGGCAAGCCGAGGCAAGGAGCAAACAGGAGAACGGGGCGCGAGCAGAACCGGCAACCAAAGCGGCGAGGAGTTGCGATCAGGAAGCTTGGCATGCAGGCGAATTGTGGCTAGGAAGGTAAGACCGCGGCAAGAAGAGAATGGAGTTGGGCCCACTTATCAGGAGAAAGAGGCTATAAAAGCACGGGAATTGAAGAGAAGGGAGGAAGCCACGGAAGAGAAGAGGGGTTGCGTCTAGACAGCTGAGACCGCAAGCAACAACAGACCTGCGGTTAGAATAGTTCTAACTGCACAGAGAGCGGAACCAAAAAAAATTAGGATCGACGCTCTGATACCATGTAGAGAAACACCATAATATTGAGAAATAAATTGTAACTTTAATAAATTTCTCAAAGGTTTTTGAATACAAGAATTTGTACATTAATATAGGAAGAGAATACAATCTTACTATTCAATCAAGATATGGACTCTGAGTGCACCGCACAAAGGCCTATTAGAATCAGGATAGAAAAGAGAATAAGATCAGCGAGTCGAAAATGTATAGCACCATGTGACATCAATTTATCTCCAAAAGAATCTTTATAAGCTTATTGTTGGACACCTTTGTATTTAAGAGAGGGTTAGAAGAAGAAAGGAAAGAGAGTGAAAATGTGGAATCTTTCTATTATTTTTCCTCTTAATTTATTTTAAGACTCTTTGACTTGGATCATTTTCCATCTTGTTCTCTTAGGGATGATTGGTAGGAGGATCATCCCGTCGTAAGATGATTCCATCTGTCTATACTATCGTACAACGTTCCCTTGGATCACAGTTGCCTTGGTTAAACTTCGTAACTTTTTCAATTATATATCAGTATTTTGCCTACGGCTGAGATACTTTTTCTCTTTAGCCTCCTGTCTGGCGTTACTTGTTCCCAAGTTTCCCCCGAGCACCATACTGATGCATAATTTTGGAGTTAAGAATTTTTAATCAATTCTTCTTACATTTGGATAGAGCTTAAAAGCAATAATCCACTGATGTGTTGTCAAGAGCACACGCCTATGGATCATCTCTACAGGTGCGAGACTTAGATTCCTTTCCTCTGAAGAGTAGGGGAAAGTGACTCCTCCTTATTCATACAAATAAATTAAGAACAAACAAGATACTTTTGCACAAGTCATTGAGAAATACTTGCAAATAACGAGGGCAAAGTTTACACTAGATGCCATAATCTTATAAGAGAAACTTTCACGCTTAACTTGCTTTGGTTTCTTTTGTGTGTCCTTCAGGTTGTCTTCTACTTAGGTGCTAGGATTTCTCGATCAATGCTATTGGCGAGACCTTTTTCTTTAAAATTATCACTATTGTATCTATATATTTGTTCTATTTTACTAGCGTACTTGTGGGGTTTACATTTGAGCACAACTCCACAGCCAGTTTCGCAGCCAATTGTTTTTATGATTAAATATTTTGTATTTAATGGTAAACAAAGATCTGGGAGTGTCTTGACCCGGTCTTTTATTTTATCGATTTATTTCATGTCTTTAAGATTATAGTCTTTTTGTGTCCCTCTAATTTTTCAAGATCCTTGATAAAAGGTCGTGCACAGTTAACAAGACCAAGGAACTATTGGATTTGTTTAGTAGTTGGGATCGGGGGAAAGTTTAACACTTTTTACCTATGAAGCACCGACACTTCAAAAAGCTCAGTGTGTCAGTATCAGACTCTCTGATACTCGTTCGACTCTCTGACACTCTCCGACACTCGTGTTAGAAGTCTGACACTCGTGTAGGAAGTCCGACACGCGGGCTTACGCGAGACTCGTGTGTCACGCTCAATCGGACACGCGTGTCCCTAAGCTAGCTACTCATGGTGAGGCGGGAAGCAATTTGTCTTGAAAGTACAATTTTTTTGAAAAATATTTTATAAGTTCATATATAAGAGTGAAAACACATTTGTTAACGATTGGTGGATGTTAGAAAAACCTTAGTAAGGGCCCATTTTTCTCTCTTTTCTCTCTCTTTGTATTTGTCTCACATCTTGGATTGAGATTTCTCTTCTTCCTCTCTTCCTATATAAATGTATTCATACTTGTAATATATCATTCAAGAAGTATATACAAGGTTTGAGGCCTCTCTTTACATGGTATAAGAGGAACCGGTCTCCTCCTTGGGTGTTCGGTCTTCTGTTCGCGGCTACTCGCGGTCTTCTGTTTGCGGCTACTCGCGGTCTCAGTTTTCCCTAACCGCACGAGCTCGATTAGTCAGTCTGTCCGTTTGCAAACCGTTTGTTCTCCCGGCTGACCGTGCGGCTTTCCCTTCTCCTGCTTAGCCGCAGTATCGAGCGGCCTGTCTTTTTCTAGCCGCTGTCTCCTTAACTCTGTTTCTCTCATGGCTTCCACGTCTCCGCCTCCTCCTACCTCTTTTTTATAAACCTTTCTCACGCGTGGGGTCCACCCTCTCTTGCTTCTTTCTCAGACCGCCCGGTCTCACTTGCTATCCGCGCGGCCTCTCTCCCTGGCTATCCGCGCGGCCTCTCTCCCTTGCTATCCGCGCGACCTCTCTCCCTTGCTATCCGCGCGGCCTTTCTCTTCCCGCTTGTCGTGACCTCTCTAAAGTCGTCGCAGTCTCTCCCCTCTAGCCGTACAAGGCGCCTCTTGCTTGTTGCGGTTTCTTCCTCTTTTCTTTTTCTCGCTTCAGTCCACATCTAGGTCGTGGCATCTCTCCTTGACGTTGGTGGACTCACCTTGACCGTACGGACTCCTCTTCTAACCTCTTCATCGCTAGTCGCTGCGACCTGTATCGTCGCTAGCGGTCCCTCCTCTTCCCTTAGCTGTATCCTGGTCTAGACGTTCCTTGTCGCTGGTAGATTCACATTGACCGTGCGGACTTCTCTTCTAACCGCTTCCCGCTAGTCGCTGCGGCCTGTCTTGTCGCTAGCGGCCTCTCCTCTTCCCTTAGTCGCATCCTGGTCGCGACTTTCCGTATCTTTGGTGTGTCCGCTGTGACCGTGCGACTACTTCCTCTGCCGACTTCTCTCTCTTCGACCTCTTCTCCTTCTAGCCGCTCGGCCTTCTCTACCAAGCCGCCCGGCCTTCTCTACCAAGCCGCCCGGCCTTCTTTGCCAAGCCGCCCGGCTTCTCTTGCTAGCCGCCCGGTCCAAACCGTGTTGGCCGCTCGGCCTCTCCTGCTAGCCGCCTGTTTTCTATTACTATAAGTCTGGCCTCTTCTGTTAGCCGCATGGCTTCCGATGCATCCGCTGCTACTTCTGCACCGCCAGCCCGTGCGGCTGCTACGACTTCCGAACTCTGTGATGAGCTACGGATTACTACCATCACTTTGTTCGTCGTGTTCTGCAGACGAAGGGTCTTCTTCACCACTTGACCCGAGCTACCCCGGATGCTCGCCCCGATGACTGGCTTCGCGATGATGGTCGGGTCCAGTCTAGGCTCATCAACTCTATGGACACCGAGCCCTACAGGATGGCCATGTATCATGACACGGCCAAGGTCATGTGGGAGGAGCTCCACTCTTTTTACTTTGGGCACAACAGTTTTCAGCACTTATATGATATTCTCTCCGACCTTCAGAATCTTGCTCCCGGTGCTCCCGGCGATATGATCTCTTTCGTTGCCCAGGCAAAGACCCTGGCCGAGGCTTGCATTCAACATCAGCCTCCCACTACTGATCTAGCTACTCAACGGGCCGAGAAAGAAGCTGTCACCATCGCGGTGATGATATCCTGTGCTCCGCCCGACCTGCATAGTGTTCGGGCCCAGATCCTTTCTTCCACGACGACTCTTTCACTGTCTGATGTCTTCTCAATGCTGCTTCAAGTTACGCCTCCTACTGAGGCTCCTCCGGATTTGCACCTGCTCTTCTTCAACAGCCTCTCCTTCTGACCCCCCTCCGGCTCGTGGATCTACTACTCGAGGGGGCGGACCTCCGTCTCGGGGACGAGGATGTGGTGGTCGTTCGTCTATGAAATGCACATATTGTGGCCGAGGTGGCCATCTTGAGGCTACCTGTTACAGCAAGCATGGGTTCCCTCGCCACCTCGCTGCTACTTCCTCTATTGCTCCTGCTCTCACTAGGGCTTCTGCCCAGGATCTGGCGTCCACTACCCGCCAAGATATCGATGAGCTTCGCACACAACTTCCCCAGCTACAGGGTGCCATCGGCCGCTCCGGCTCGGTTGCTTCTTTCTCTGCGTAAGGTATAACCTGTCTCTTCTAGCCCCCACTGGATCGTCGATTCCGACGCTACTCACAATATTACCTCCCAGAAGCCCTCCCAGTATCTCCAGACGGCTCATCCTCTGTGTATCACTGTGGCCAATGGTGACACCCTACCGGTCCCTGGCGCTGTTGCTCTCCAGCTTACCCCGGCCCTTTCTCTTTTCTCGGTTCTTCACGTTCTGGGGTCTCCTTTCAATTTACTTTTTGTTAGTCGTCTGACGCACGACCTTGATTGTTGTATAACCTTTTCTCCTTCTTCCTTTCTTATGCAGGATCGTCGCACCCGGAGTATCATTGGTAGGGGGCAGCTGTTGAATGAGCTCTACATCTTGGATATCCAACCCACTCTTCTCTTCGTCGTCTCCACTGTCGATTGTCATCGCCACTTTGGTCATGCTCCCCTTCCTATTCTCAAGCGGGCTTTTCCTGATGTTCCTTTACGGGAGTTTTCTTGTAAATCTTATATCTACGGCAAACAGCATAGTTCTACCTTCCCCCCTGTCTGTACCAGGAGTAGTACTCCTTTTATCTTTAGTTCATTCTGATGTATGGGGCCCTTATAACATACTTATTATCTTTGGATTTGGATATTTTGTAACATTTAGTGATGATAATTCGCGTACTACGTGGCTATATTTAATGTGTGATCGTACTGAACTTACATCTGTGTTTTGTGTCTTTTTAACTGAGATGCGTACGCAGTTCCCCCCCCCCCCAAATCATCTGCACTGATAATGCTCGCGAGTATACGGGTCGCACTTTCTCCAATCTCTGCACCGAATTTTGCGTTATCCATCAAACTTCGTGTGCGTATACCGCTCGGCAAAACAGGGTGGCCGAACGAAAGAATCGTCATCTACTCGATGTTGCTCGGTCCCTTACGTTTCAAATGAAGGTTCCAATCAAATATTGGAATTTTACCGTCTCCACAACCTGTCATCTCATCAACCGTCTACCCTCGTCTGTTCTTGACTTTGCCTCACCTATCCAACTCCTTTATCCTTCTAACAACCCCACCTCTCTCACCCTGGGGGGGTTTGGGTGCGTTTGTTATGTTCATATTTTTGCCCCCCCCCCTCTCCGACAAACTTGCAATGTGTATGGCCCGCTCATGGACAGTCGAATTCTTAGCAATGTGTATGGCTAGTTGACTGTCACAGAATAAAGTAGATGGTGAGAAAAGCTTGACTCCCAAATCATCTAGGAGAATTTCTAATCAAGTAAGCTTCAATACAACAGATGTCATCGAACGATACTCGGCTTCGGCCAAAGAACGAGCAACCATAGATTGTTTTTGTTGCGTCGGGTAATAAGATGTCTTCCGAAATAAGTACAGAATCCACTTGTGGAACATCGATCATCCAGGGAGCCAGCATAATCCGCATATGAATAAGAGACCATTGCCGGAGTGGAGGAAGAGGTTTTGTATACAAGCCCTTGCCAAGGGGTTGTCTACAGATATCTTAGGATGCGCTCGACAGCCTAGAGGTGAGACGTCCGTGGAGAATGCATGAATCGGCTGACAATCTCAATAGCAAATGAGATATCTAGCCTTGTAACTATAAGGTAAATCAATTTTCTTACAAGACGTCGATAATACTCTCAATTTGGAAGGAGTAGATCGGAGTCAGATGCATGAGCACAGAGCTTGTGATTGACATCCATAGGAGTATCGATAGGCTTGCATCCAGAATATTCAGTGTCATGAAGAAGATCAAGACAGTACTTTCATTGGGATGGGACAAGGCCATCAGGACATCATGCAACCTCAAAACAAAGGAAGTACTGAAGATTCCCCAAATCCTTTGTTTGAAAAACTGAATTCAAGCGTCGTTTGATCATTTGTATCTCTTTAGAATCATCTCCCGTGATTAGAATATCATCAACACAAACTAAGAGGGGTATTGTGTCTGTAGTTTGATGACGAGTAAAGAGAGAGAAGTCCGTCGAGCTACGAGTAAATCTAACATCACGGACAACACTACTAAACTTGTCAAACCATGCACGAGAAGACTGTTTGAGACCATAAATCGATTTCTTGAGGTGACGAACACAAGAATACTCTGTGGTCTCAAACCCGGGAGGTTGTTGCATGTAGAAAGTTTCCTGAAGGTGGTCGTTGAGAAAGACATTCTTGATATCTAACTGACGTAAGGGCCACTGATGATGTACAGCCAAGGAGATGAGGACACGGACGGTGTTTAACTTAGGAACGGGAGAAAAGGTCTCATCATAATTAAGGCTCGGTTGCTGAGTAAATCCACGAGCCACAAGACGAGCCTTGAGACGGTCAATTATCCTATCAGGAGCATGTTTGATCACGAAGACTCATTTACATCCAACATAAGTTTGCCTCAGGGGTAGGGAAACCAGATCCCAAGTTTGATTAGCTAATAGGGCAGTCATTTCCTCATCCATGGTCGCACGTTACCCCGGATGCTGAAGAGTCTCCTGCACAGAGTTAGGTATAGAGATGAAGAATAAAGAACTGACAAATTTGAGGAGCGCTGGAGAGATGCGATGCAAGAATACATAACTCACCAGGGGATGAGCCATGGAGATAGGAGCCTGATCAGCGGGCTGCAAAGTACCAGAGGTTGAAGGCGGCTGTGGAGGGAGGTCGGAGGGAGGACGACGAGTGTAGACACGAAGCAGAGGTGGTTTGTTCGGTACAGGAACGGGGATTGGAAGGAGTGGAGAAGTAACAGGGACGGCGGGGCGTGGAAATAACGACGACGGAAGAGGAGAGGAAGGTGGGGAGCAAAAAGGTTGATTTTTCAAAAAGATAACAACAGCAGACACAAAAACCTTGTTTTCAGTGGGAGAGTGGCACGCATATCCTTTTTGAGTATGGGAGTAATCGACAAACATATATTTGATAGCCCGAGTAGTCAGCTTGACAGTGGAAGGACCATGATTATGAACATAACAGGTACAGCCGAAGACCCGAGATGTGAGAGAGAAGGGCGGTGAGGAGGGGAAAAGAAGACTAAACGGAGTGTCATAGCTGAGAATGGAGAAGGGAAGACGATTGATAAGATAGCAAATCACAGAGACTGCAAAGTGCCAATAAGCCTTGAGAACCTGTATTTGAAACATGAATGAGCAAGTAACATCAAGAAGATGTTTATTTTTGCATTCATTCGCACTATTCTCTCGGGGAGTATAAGGACAGGAGGTCTGATGGATGATTCCAAACACAAAACAGAAATCAGTAAACACATGACTGGTGTACTCACGAGCATTATATGTACGGATAGTTTTAATTGTGCGAAAAAATTGAGTGTGATTCTCAATAATAAAAGCTCGGAACACACAAGGAAGTTCTGAACGATCACGAAGTAAGTATAATCACATCATACGAGAATAATCATCAATAAAAATAATGAAATAGCGATACCCAGAAAGACTAGTATTTTTATGCGGGTCTCAAACGTCTGAATGCACTAAATCAAAAGGAGAAACATTCTGAGTACAATGTGGAGAAAAAGAAGAACGATGCTTTCCAAAAATACATGATTCGCAGGTAAATGTGAGAAGAGAGAGAACAGAAAGAGCCTTCTTGAGAATTTGAAGAGGGGCATGCCCAAGATGTTGGTGACACTCTTCAAGGGTGGCGGATGAGAGAATGGTGGGAGACACGTCTAGAAGGTAGAGCCCATTGCACAGTCATCCTTTACCAATGATTTTTGCGTCCGTCGATCCTGCATCACAAAAGAAGAAGAGGTGAAGGTGACAGAGCAATCAAGATCTTCAGTGAGACGACTAACAGAAAGTAGATTGAAAGAAGAGCTCGGGACAGGAAGGACCGAGCGAAGAGAGATAGAGGAGGTGAAGAGCATATCAGCAGAGCCAGAGACAAGAGCGGTGTCACCATTGGCTACTGTGATAAACTTGGGATGCGGAGATGTCAAGTACTGAGGTGGTTTCAGCAAATTGATATGGTGAGTAGCACCAGAGTCCACAATCCATCGCGGACTATTGGAGAGACAAGTGATACCTTCATTGGAGATTGAGGTGACAGAGCCAGGCGGATGGTTGATTAACCATTGGAGATGTTGTAGTTGGAGGCGCATTGCTTCAATATCGGCACGAGGAGCCAAAGATGTGTCGGCAGCAACAGAGGCATTAGGCAGAGGGGCAAACCATGTTTACGATAGCAAGTTGGCTCAAGATGTTCATCCTTACCACAGTAAGTACACTTGAACTTAGGCCGGTTGTTGCGACCCCTCCCTCGGGAGCTAGAGCGACCTCCGCGGGTAGATGGAGGAGGGGGTAGAGAGACAACTGAGTGCTGGAGAAGAGTCGGAGAGGGAGTACCGGGAGCATCTGGAGGTAGCGTCACCTTCAAAAACATTGAGCAAACATCTGAGAGAGAGGGAATAGTGGAGGAAGAGAGAATCTGAGCCCGAACACTGTGAAAATGAGACGGAACACGAGTCAATAACATGGCAATACCAACATTTTATTTTTGAGCACGTTACGCAGCAAGATTAGTAGGAGGAGGTTGATGGTGAATACAGGTTCAACCAAAGTCTTGGATCGTGTAACAAAGGAGATTAAGTCGGCAGCACCTCCTAAATCAAGAGATTGAAGATCTGTGATGATGTCAAACAAATGTTGAATACTGTCCTTGCCGGAATAGAGGGAATGAAGTTCATACCACATAGCTTTGATTGTCTCATGATACATGGTCATACAATAGGGTTCACCATCCAGGGAGTTGAGGAGCCACGTCTGGACACGACCACCATCACGAAGCCAGTTGTCAGTGGGAGCAAGAGTGTCTTTAGTTAAATGATGCAAGAGACCTTTTGTCTGAAGAACCCGACGAATGGAATGCACCCACTGAACAAAATTCTTCTTCCCACGAAGAGAAATAGTGGTGATCCACAACTCATCACGGACTTCAAGAACCGATATAGTCGCACGAGTAGGAAGGGAGGCGCATCAGCGGACGCCATGGACCTCACAGGAGCTAGAGAGGACACTGGCGGTTAGAAGAAGATGCAGGAGGCTAGAGAGGACACTAGTGGTTAGAAGCTGCTTGACAGGCGGCTAGACACGAGCTGTGGCAGGAGGTCAATGACAGTGAGTGGGGGCAAGCAGATACCAGCTGCAGCAAGCAACGATTAGCAGCAAGAAACAATAAGCAAGCCGCGCAGCTAAGCAAATATTGCGGCGGCACGAAGCAAACAACAGTCAGACATGCAAGACGGTGAATGCAGCGATGCGGCAAGTCTGGCTGCAGCGATTAGCGGTGAATGCGGCGATTAGCGGCGAATGCGGCGATTAGCGGCGAATGCGGCGATTAGCGGCGAATGCGGCGATTAGCGGCGAATGCGGCGATTAGCGGCGAATGCGGCGATTAGCGGCGAATGCGGCGATTAGCGGCGAATGCGGCGATTAGCGGCGAATGCGGCGATTAGCGGCGAATGCGGCGATTAGCGGCGAATGCGGCGATTAGCGCCGAATGCGGCGATTAGCGGCGAGAAGACGCAGCAGTCGGCAGACAAGCGGTCAAATAGCAAGCCTTGCGGTTAAGCAAATGTTGTTGTGGCAAGCAACAATCAGCGACTAAGCAAGCAGACAATACCAGCAAGACGAAGTAACAGGCGGCACGGGAGCACAGCAAACAGCAGCAAAATGAAGTCGTGCGGCTAGGCAAGTGTTGCGGTTAGGAGCACACGATACAGTAAGAAGCAAGTCGCAAGCCTTGTGGCTAGGCAAGCTTAGGCAAGGAGCAAACAGGAGAACGAGGCTCGAGCAGAACCAGCAACCGAAGCAGCGAGGAGTTGCGATCAGGACGCTTGGCGTGCAGGCGAATTGCGGCTAGGAAGGTAAGACCGCGGCAAGAAGAGAATGGAGTTGGGCCCACTTATCAGGAGAAAGAAGCTATAAAAGCACGGGAATTGAAGAGAAGGGAGGAAGCCACGGAAGAGAAGAGGGTTGCGTCTAGACAGCTGAGACCGCAAGCAACAACAGTCCTGCGGTTAGAATAGTTCTAACCACACAGAGAGCGGAACCAAAAAAATTAGGATCGACGCTTTGGTACCATGTAGAGAAACACCAGGATATTGAGAAATAAATTGTAATTTTAATAAATTTCCCAAAGATTTTTTAATACAAGAATTTGTACATTAATATAGAAAGAGAATACAATCTTACTATTCAATCAAGATATGGACTCTGAGTGCACCGCACAAAGGCCTATTAGAATCAGGATAGAAAAGAGAATAAGATCAGCGAGTTGAAAATGTCTAGCACCATGTGACATCAATTTATCTCCAAAAGAATCTTTATAAGCACATTGTTGGACACCTTTGTATTTAAGAAAGGGGTGGAAGTACAAAGGAAAGAGAGTGAAATGTGGAATCTTTCTATTATTTTTCCTCTTCTTAATTTATTTTAAGACTCTTTGACTTGGATCATTTTCCATCTTATTCTCTTAGGGATGATCTGTAGGAGGATCATCCCGATCGTAAGATGATTCCATCTGTCTGTACTACCGTACAATGTTCCCTTGGATCACAGTTGCCTTGGTTAAGCTTTGTAACCTTTTCAATTATATATCAGTATTTTGCCTACAGCTGAGATATTTGTTCTCTTTGGCCTCCTGTCTGGCATTACTTGTTCCCAAGTTTCCCCCGGGCACCATACTGATGCATAATTTTGGAGTTAAGAATTTCTTAATCAATTCTTCTTACATTTGGATAGAGTTTAAAAGCAATAATCCACTGATGTGTTGTCAAGAGCACACACCTATGGATCATCTCTAGAGGTGCGAGACTTCCTTAGATTCCTTTCCTCCAAAGAGTAGGGAAAGTGACTACTCCCTATTCATACAAATAAATTAAGAACAACCGAGATACTTTCGGTGCACAAATCATTGAGAAATACTCACAAATAACGAGTGCAAAGTTTACACTAGATGGACACAATCTTATAAGAGAAACTTTCACACTTAACTCACTTTGGTTTCTTTTGTGTGTCCTTCAGGTTGTCTTCTACTTAGGTGCTAGATTTCTCGATCAATGCTATTGGTGGGACCTTTTTTTTAAAGTTATCACTATTGTATCTATATATTTGTTCTATTTTACTGGCGCACTTGTGGGGTTTACATTTGAGCACAACTCCACAGTCAGTTTCACAGCCATCTGTTTTTATGATTAAATATTTTGTATTTAATGGTAAACTAAGATCTGGGAGTGTCTGACCTGATCTTTATCGATTTGTTTCATGTCCTTAAGATTATAGTCTTTTTGGGTCCCTCTAATTTTCCAAGATCCTTGATAAAAGGTCGTGCATAGCTAACAAGACCAAGGAACTATCAGATTTGTTTATTAGTTGGGATCGGGGGAAAGTTTAACACTTTTTACCTATGAATCACCGACACTTCAAAATGCCCATCGTGTCAGTGTCGGACTCTCTGATACTCTCCGACACCCGTGTCGGAAGTCCGACACCCGTGTCGGAAGTCCGACACCCGTGTCGGAAGTCCGACACCCGTGTCGGAAGTCCGACACCCGTGTCGGAAGTCCGACACCCGTGTCGGAAGTCCGACACCCGTGTCGGAAGTCCGACACCCGTGTCGGAAGTCCGACACGCTGGCTTACGCGGGACTCGCGTGTCCCGCTCAATCGGATACGCGTGTCCCTAAGTTAGCTACTCATGGTGAGGCGGGAAGCAATTTGTCTTGAAAGTACAATTTTTGTGAAAAATATTTTATAAGTTCATATATAAAAGTGAGAACACATTTGTTAATGATTGGTGGATGTTAGAAAAGCCTTAGTAAGGGCCCATTTTTCTCTCTTTTCTCTCTCTTTGTATTTGTCTCACATCTTGGACTGGGATTTCTCTTCTTCCTCTCTTCCTATATAAATGTATTCATACTTGTAATTTATCATTCAAGAAGTATATACAAGGTTTGATACCTCTCTTTACATGGTATCAGAGTAACCGGTCTCCTCCTTGGGTGTTCGGTCTTCTATTCGCGGCTACTCGCGGTCTCATTTTTCCCTAACCACCCGAGCTCGGTTAGCCGGCCTGTCCGTTTGCAAACCGTCTGTTCTCCTGGCGGACCGCGCGGCTTTCCCTTCTCCTGCTTAGCCGCAGTATCGAGCGGCCTATCTTTTTCTAGTCGATGTCTTCATTACTCTGTTTCTCTCGTGGCTTCCACGTCTCCTCCTCCTCCTACCTCTCTTTTATAAACCTTTCTCACACGTGGGGTCCACCCACTCTTGCTTCTTTCTCTGACCGCCCGGTCTCACTTGCTATCCGCGCGGCCTCTCTCTCTTGTTATCCGCACGGCCTCTCTCCCTTGCTATCCGCACGGCCTCTCTCCCTTGCTATCTGCGCGGCCTCTCTCCATTGCTATCTGCACGGCCTCTCTCCCTTGGTATCCGTTCGGCCTCTCTCCGTTGATATCCGCGTGGTTTCTCTCCCTTGCTATCCGCGCGTCCTTTTTTTCCCGCTTGTCGCGACCACTCTAAAGTCGTCGCGGTCTCTCCGCTCTAGCCGTACGTGGCGCCTCTTGCTCGTTGCGGTTACTTCCTCTTTTCTCTTTCTCGCATCAGTCCGCATCTATGTCGTGGCATCTCTCCTTGTCGTTGGTGGACTCACCTTGACCGTGCGGACTCCTCTTCTAACCTCTTCACCGCTAATTGTTGCGACTCGTATTGTCGCTAGCGGTCTCTCCTCTTCTCTTAGCTGCATCCTGGTCGTGACGTTCCTTGTCTCTGGTAGATTCACCTTGACCGTGCGGACTTCTCTTATAACCGCTTCCCACTAGTCGTTGCGACCTGTCTTGTCGCTAGCGGCCTCTCCTCTTCCCTTAGCAGCATCCTGGTCGTGACTTTTCTTGTCGCTGGTGTGTCCGCCGTGACCGTGCGACTACTTCCTCTGCCGACTTCTCTCTCTTCGGCCTCTTCTCCTTCTAGCCGCCCGGCCTTCTCTACCAAGCCGCCCGGCCTCTCCTGCTAGCCACCCGGTTTCTCTTGCTAGAAGCTCGGCCTCTTCTGTTAGCCGCATGGCTTCCGATGCAACCGTTGTTACTTCTGCTCCGCCAGCCCGTGCGGCTGCTAAGACTTCCGGACTCCGTGATAGCTACGGATTACTACCATCTCTTTGACTGGGAAATGAAATTTCGTCGAATGGGTTCACTATGTTCGTCGTGTTCTGCAGACGAATGGTCTTCTTCACCACTTGACCCGAGGTACCCCCGATGCTCCCTCCGATGACTGGTTTCGCGATGATGGTCGGGTCCAGTCTTGGCTCCTCAACTCTATGGACACCGAGCCCTACAGGATGGCCATGTATCATGACACGGCCAAGGTCATGTGGGAGGAGCTCCACTCTTTTTACTCAGGGCACAACAGTCTTCAGCACTTATATGATATTTTCTCCGACCATCAGAACGTTGCTCCTAGTGCTCCCGGCGATATGATCTCTTTCGTTGCCCAGGCAAAGACCCTGGCCGAGGCTTGGATTCAACATCAGCCTCTCACTACTGATCTAGCTACTCAACGGGCCCAGAAAGAGGTTGTCACCATCGTGATGATGTCCCGTATTCCGCCCCACCTGCATAGTGTTCGGGCCCAGATCCTTTCTTCCACGACGACTCATTCACTGTTTGATGTCTGCTCAATGTTGCTTCATGTTACGCCTCCCACTGAGGCTCCACCCGGATTTGCACATGCACTTCTTCAACAGCCTCTACTTCCGACCCCCCTCCTGCTCGTGGATCTTCCACTCGAGGGGGCCGACCTCCGTCTTGGGGACGAGGATGTGGTGGTCGTTCGTCTATAAAATGCACATATTGTGGCCGAGGTGGCCATCTTAAGGCTACCTGTTACAGCAAGCATGGGTTCCCTCCCCACCTCGTTGTTACTTCCTATGTTGCTCCTGCTCCCACTAGGGCGGCTTCTGCCCAGGATCCGGCGTCCACTACCCGTCAAGATATCGATGAGCTCCGCACGCAACTCCAACAGCTACAGGGTGCCCTCGGCCACTCCTCCGGCTCGGTTGCGTCTTTCTCTGCGGAAGGTATAACATGTCTCTCCTCTAGACCCCACTAGATCGTCGATTCCGGCGCTACTCACCATATTACCTCCCAGAAGCCCTCCCAGTATCTCCAGACGGCTCATCCTCTGTGTATCACTGTGGCCAATGGTGACACCCTACCGGTATCTAGCGTCGCTGCTCTCCAGCTTACCCAGGGTCTTTCTCTTTCCTCGGTTCTTCACATTTTGGGGACTCCTTTCAATTTACTTTCTGTTAGTCGTCTGACGCACGACCTTAATTGTTGCATAACTTTTTCTACTTCTTCCTTTCTTATGCAGGATTGTTGCACCCGGAGTATCATTGATAGGGGGCAGCTGTTGAATGGGCTCTACATCTTGGATATCTCACTCACTCTTCTCTTCGCCGTCTCCACTGTCAATTGGCATCGCCTCCTTGGGCATGCTCCCCTTCCGATTCTCAAGCGGGCTCTTCCTGATGTTCCTTTACGAAAGTTCACTTGGGAATCTTGTATCTACGGCAAACAGCATCGTTCTACCTTCCCCATGCATGTACAAGGAGTAGTACTCATTTATCTTTAGTTCATTCTGATGTATGGGGCCCTTATAAAGTCACCAGTATCTTTGGATTTCGCTATTTTGTAATATTTACTGATAATTACTCGCGTACTACGTGGCTATATTTAATGCGTGGTCGTATTGAACTTACAAATGTATTTCGTGTCTTTTTAACTGAGATGCGTACGTAGTTCGCCACCCCCCCCCTCAAAAAAAATCAACTGCACAGATAATGCTCGTGAGTATACTAGTCGCACCTTCTCCAATCTCTGCACCGAATTTGGTGTCATCTATTTGTGTGTATACCCTCAGCAAAACGGGGTGGCCGAACGGAAGAATCGGCATCTACTCGATGTTGCTCGGTCCCTCATGTTTCAAATGAAGGTTCCGATCGAATATTGGAATTTTGTCGTCTCCACAGCCTGTCATCTCATCAATCGCCTACCCTCGTATGTTCTTGACTTTGCCTCACCTACCCAACTCCTTTATCCTTCTACCAACCCCACCTCTCTCACCCCGCGGGTCTTTGGGTGTGTTTGTTATGTTCATCTTCTTGGCTCCCCCTCCGACAAACTTGCTACTCGGGCGGCCAAATATATGTTTGTTGGCTACTCTCATACTCAAAAAGGGTAAGTTTGCTACTCTCATTAGGATGGCAAGCTGGTCGTCTCATCGGATGTCACCTTCTGCGAAGACCAGCCCTTCCACTTACCTTCCCTCACCCCGTCTTCCTCTCCTCTTTCTCGGCCTGCCGTACCTATCACGCCCCCTTTTTCTGTCATCTCCTTCCTCCTCTATCCCTGTCCCCCTAAGGTTCCCCCGCCTGTTATCCGTGTCTATACTCGTCGCGGCTCCAAGGATGGTTCCCTGCACCAGCTCCCTGCTCCCAGCGACACCTCGGCAACAGCGGATCCGGCTTCTGCTTCTACGGCTCATCCCTTGGCCAACTACGTTTCTCTTCATCAGCTCACTCCACCTCTCTACGCCTTTGCCACCTCCTTTCCTCTATTTCTATTCCTAACACTGTGCAGGAGGCGCTTCAACATCCGGGGTGGCGGGCGGCCATGGACGATGACATGCGGGCTCTCTGTGCCAACAGGACCTGGGATCTGGTTCCTATTCCTGCAGGCCAACCCTGTGTTAACTGCAAGTGGGTCTTTGTTATTAAACATGCGGTGGATGGCGTCGTTGAGCGTCTAAAGGCTCGCCTCGTGGCCCGGGGTTTTACTCAGCAACATGACCTTGATTATGAGGAAACCTTCTCTCCAGTAGCCAAATTGAACACGGTCCGCGTTCTTCACTCCTTGGTTGTTCATCGTCATTGTCCTCTTTATCAGCTGGATATTAAGAAGGCCTCCCTCAACGGCGATCTGCAGAAGATTGTTTATATGCACCAACCTCCCGGGTTTGAGACCACGGGGGAGTCTCGGGTTTGTCATCTTCGGAAATCTATTTATGTTCTGAAACAATCCCTGCGCGCTTGGTTTGAAAAATTCAGCAAGGTTGTCTGCGATATTGGCTTCATTCGGAGCTCGGCTGATTTCTCTCTCTTCACCCGACACCGGTCAACCGGAACTGTGATCCTATTTGTTTATGTTGACGATATCTTCATTACTGGCGATGATACTACAGGGATACAATATACAAGCAACAATTGAACTATGCCTTTCAGACCAAAGATCTTGGCAACCTTCGGTATTTTCTTGGGCTTGAGGTTGCACGACGCCCTGATGATCTTGTGTTATCCCAAATGAAGTATTGTATGGACTTCCTTCATGATGTCGGCTATTCTGGATGCAAACCTACGGATACTCCTATGGACGGTAATCACAAGCTCTCGACCCACAGCTCTGACTCTGATAAGCTGCTTACAAATCTGAAATATTATAGACGCTTGGTTGGGAAGCTGATCTACCTTACGGTTACTCGACCAGACATCTCTTTTGTTATGGGAGTCGTGAGTCGTTTTTTGCATGCTCCTCGGACATCTCATCTTCAAGTTGTCGAGCGCATTCTTCGACATCTCAAGAACGCTTCAGGACAAGGGCTTGTGTACAAGCCATCCACATCTTTATCTCTTGTTGCGCACTCTGACGCCGACTATGCAGGATTCATTGATGATATGCGTTCCACAACTGGTTTCTGTACCTACTTCGGAGGACATCTCATAATCTGGCGTCGCAAGAAACAGACTGTGGTTGCTCGCTCTTCTGCTGAAGCCGAGTGCCAGGCTATGGTTGTTGTTTCCGAGTTAACTTGGCTTGAGAGCCTTCTGGGAGACTTGTGTATTCGTCTCTCATCACCGGCGACCTTATTTTGTGATAGTCAAGCAGCAATACATATTGCCAAGAATCTGGTCTTTCACGAACGCACAAAGCATATTGAAGTTGACTGTCACTTTATTCGGGAAAAAGTACAGTCAAAGAAGATAGATTTGGAGCATGTTCCTGCTACAAACCAAGTTGCTGACATCCTGACTAAAGCTCTCTCACGGTCGCTATACTACCAGTTTTTTTCCAAGCTTGGTGTCTACGACTTGTACGCTCCAGCTTGCGGGGGAGTGTAAGAAAAGCCTTAGTAAGGGTCCATTTTTCTCTCTTTTCTCTCTCTTTGTATTTGTCCCACATCTTGGATTGCGATTTCTCTTCTTCCTCTCTTCCTATATAAATGTATTCATACTTGTAATTTATCATTCAAGAAGTATATACAAGGTTTGAGGCCTCTCTTTACAGTGGAAATGAAATTGGAAAGTGTGTAAAAGTCTCAAATAGAGATCTATTTGAGGTAGAAAAACTAGAAGAAATGGTGAATGCTACAATAGTGAGTCTTGCTTTTAAAAAGTGTTTTTGCCCCTTCTAGCATCTCAAGTAGTGATGGTAGATTTACTAATTGGGTGGATATTTTTGTAGAAAAAAGAAGATTGAAAGTGGAGAAAATGTTTCTTTGAGAATCCATTATTATTACTGATAATATATAATGGCAATATGTTAATATTTTATCATTTTTTAACCTATTGTTGAGTTTTGCATTTGAATATTTGAGTAATATTTAAACATTACTTGGTTTATTTGAATATTTGTTAATTATTTATTTTTAATTTTTTGTTAAATGTTTTAAGATTTTCATAATTATAAAAAATAAAGATTATATATATGTGTCTCAACGTGTCAGAATATGGTATTTTTTGAAAATTGACGAGTCGAGTGTCGTGTCGTGTCATGTTTCATGTGTCAGTGCAACATAGCTTTTTACTAATATGCTCTTCGAGTTTGATTTTTGCTTGTCCCAATTCTACTCCTAATAATTTGATATTCCTTCGAAAGAACTATGTATTCTTTGTACTAATTACTAAGCCGTGTTTCATGAATTTTGTTAAGAGTAATTTTAAGTGACATATGTGCTCTTCTTTGGTGCCAGAGTGATCTAGGATATCATCTATGTAGACACTTGTAAATTCCCGATATTTGCTAAAAATATCATCTATTTTACATTGGAGTATGTTAGGGGAATTTTTAAGTTCAATGGCATGACTAACCATTCAAAATATCTCAGTGGACAAGCAATGGTTGTCCAAGGGATGTTATCAGTGTGCATACGAATTTGCCAAAATACAGATTTAAGGTCAAACTTACTAAAAATATAATGGTTTTGAATATTATTAACGTAGTTATATTTTATTTGAGATGTTGTAGGCGTCATCAATGGTATTATCATTTAAACGAAGATAATCAATAACCATGCAAGATTTGCCACGAGCTTATTCATTATGTTTATTGACAATAAAGATGGGACTTCTACGGGGACTATTACTTCGCCTAATAGCTTGGAGCTTTAGGAGATCATCTATGTGGATTTTAAACTAGGTTATATTATCATTGGTAGCCTCAATTTTCTTTTATATAATGCGAAAATTAGATCTTTAAAGTCCAATTTTCAGACTAACTTATTACGCTCCCAATGGCGTTGAGAATTTTCGCCAAAAATTTCACTTTTTCTAAGGTGCTAATAAGTTGGTCAATGTCAGTATTACCAATTTCCAACAAGGTATGCAACTGAATTGGTAGGACTGGGTTAGCTAGAAGGGAAATTGGAGTGGCTAACTTTGGGATGCAAGTTGAGTTGAGCCGGCTCGAGAGCTCGACGAGCTGGCTCAAAAAAACTTGACTCGAGCTTGAGCATATCGAGCTCGAGCTCGACGAGCTCGAGCTTGCTTTCAAGCCGAGCTCGAGCCCGATAAGCCTTGTTCATGGGCTCGCGGGCAGGCTCGCGGGTCGCGAGTTTTTTTTTGTATATATCCTTAAATAATATAATATATTACTATTAGTAAATATATTATATTAAAAATAAAGCCTGCAATTTCGGAGGTCTTGAGCGGATTCCGGGGTCTGCTAAGCCTGCTAAAAGTTAAAGTTGCCAACCAACCTTCTGCTCATTTCAGTATATAATAATAGTATTATATAATATATTATAATAATATCCGTATATTAAAAGTTAAATTCTGTTATTCATTTCATCTCCTATCTTTCACGCCTTGTCATTAGGGTTTCAGGTTTCTTGGGAGCAGCGAATGGCGGACAGCACAGTCGAGCTCGTGGAGCTCGCGGAGCTCTGTCGAGCTCGCGGATCTCTGTCGAGCTCGCGGATCTCTGTCGAGCTCGACGAGCTCTGTCGAGCTCGAGCCCATTGAACACGGGTTCGGCGAGCTCGAGCTCGAGCTCAAACAAAATAGCTCGAGCTCGAGCCGACAATTTTTGATGAGCTCGACTCGAGCTTGGCTCGTTTGCAACCCTAGGCTAACTCATTTGACTCATTAAGGTATTTAGTAAAGGGTGAAAACTCTAAATGATCCATGCTAGAGGAGGAATTCACATTACAAGCAGCAGGGGGCGTGCAATGGCAAGGAGAGGTAAAGGAGGTGGAGGAGGCTAACGAAATCTGACCATGCTTTCGAGCAGGCTCTGTGGTAAAAGGAAAAGTTGCTTAAGTTAATAAATGAATGCTACGAGCGGTGATAAGGGGACCATGGTATCAATTAATAAGAAGATTAAGGCCAATAATACAATCAACAATACTAAGATAGAGGTCTCATAATGTAAAGCGTACACGGAGAGATTGGTCATTTGTCCAGGTGTCAGGGTATAATTTATTAGCAATTTGTTGTAGCTGTGCTCACAATCCCGCTCAGAATGGAATGGTGAAGCATTAAAGATTAAAAGAAAGAACTTACTAGAAGTTAATCACTCCATGATCAGATCAATGTGGCCAAACCTTTTAGGGAGATAGGTCTTGCGACATGTCATCTTATCAGAGCATACCATTAATATTCATCAACACAAATTCCACGCCATATGATGTATCCGCAAGAAAAACTTTTCCTCTATCTCTCAGTTTTTTGGATGTGTGAATTTTGTGCAACAACTACACCCCGAGGTTTCCAAACTCAACCTAAAGACAGTACTTTTTAGGGTTTTCTCAAGCCATTGTTAGTCATTTCCTTTTTCAATTATATGTATGTAAAGATGCATTGGTTTATTCAACTTGTTACGATTTTGAGTCACTCACTAACGATATATGTGACTTTGGTGGGGTGGTTATCCTAGTCCTCTATTAACACAAAGTGAATTCATTATTGTTGAAGACAGTGGTCAACATCCGGCCATTGATTTTAACATAGCTCCTTAATGTCAGTCCCTTCTTCTATTCATGCATAAAAAGGTAGATGAGTACTTGTACTTGGCAGTGTCTCCAGATTTTACATCCTTTGAAATACTAGGAATACATGTATTAACTTCCATTCCTCTCTAAAAGGGTAAGTGATAGGGACCATAATCCACAGACAGGACAACCTATATCGGAGCTTGTTCGGGTTTACACTCATCGTAGGAAAGGTTAAGATCGCCGTATGGACCATCCAAGACCATAGACGCGTTCAGAGCGTCGACGGGATATTATCTATATATTTACATATTTCTACGCGGCATTCGTGTACCGTTTGTATGTTGTCATTTCGGACAATCATGGTTTGATGTTATGTGAGAGTTTATAAATACTTGTTGTGGAGTTCATTTTGAATTTGCGGAATTATGATACTTTACAGATTTTGTAATCTGTCGTGGTGCCGATTTTGTGGGATAATAGGTGTCGGAGCCTAATTTTAAACCCCTTCCATCTACCTGATCTCCTCACTATAGTAACTCACATTTGAGCCCCATGTTTGCACAAGGCCCCTCGACACCCTTGTAACCGCTGAAATCGTCCATTTCAGTCCACACGCCTCGACAAATGTTGGATAACTGCTGGGAAATGTCGTTGTTTCTATCTGATTGTTGTCAATCCTCTTGGAATATAACAAAAATAACAGTGTTGGAGCTTTAGCCATGTCGAATATTCATGATCCCTCCCTGGACGAGAACGAAATGCCTACTTTGTTTACGAGCCTTCACCTACAGTCTACAGACAAATCATCGTTGATCCTTCCAAAACAGAAGGATAACCACAGTGCTAGAGTTTTAGCCATGTTGAATATCCACAATCCCTCCCTGGACGAGAATGAAATCCCTACTTTGTTTTCTAGCCTTCACCTGCAATGGAATCATCTCTTGCACCTGTGTCGACCTTTCCTGAAGGGACTATGGGTTTCGGCTAGTCAAAACCGGTAACCTATCTCTTAGTTCAACCCCGTTTCTACAACCAGCTCCTAATGCAGCTCTCATCAACCCTTGACGATCACCCCTTGGCAGATTTCCAGCCGTTACACCCATTCTTAGCTGCCAACGGTGGTGGTCGGCCCTCGGCTTCACTAGATTATACGACTGCACTACTCGACTACCACTTCTACAACATTTCGATACTCCAGGGTTACTTTTAGTGGCCAACTTTGGTGCTTACCCCATCCGATTGTCATTCTTTAGCATTCACTGACCTCCGGGAATCAAAATTGGTGCATAACATTCAGAATTTAGCAACTTAGTCGCTTAACATAAGTTGTCCAAGTTCGAAACTACAGTGAACCCTGGCAGTTTGGGTTTTCTTTGCAGTTTACTTATGTAAGTTCTAATTTGAAAACTCTTTTACTTTGTGTATTCTGTCGAAATTCATACAATTTGGGACATATTCGTACAATTTCAACTAATCTTTTGTTCTATTTGAAGATGTAACCTGATCTTGCTTGTTTACTTTAAAGCCTACTCTAGATTGTAAATGTTACAAATTACGTTTATAATTTTAGGATCATTACAAGTGTATGTTGGACTATTGCATGAACATCGCATTTATTCTAGATCTCTCCATCGTCATGACACGTGCTTACATTCATTAGAATCCCGTTAGTGCATACTCATACCACAGCCACAACTTTATCCTACGTCAAATTTGGTATCAGAGAAATGTTGGGTTCATTTGCACGTTTTATAGTGGTAATGTGTGTTTAGGCATACCATGACAGGATCTCTTACCTTAGATACCCAAGCAACTTACCAGTTCAAACATTGATATGTCTATGTCTGATTTCCAAAAAAGTGGCTAGTTGTATCGATCAGATGGACGCATATTTTGATAACCTTGGGAACAATTTGGAGTCCTCGTTACTAGAGTGGATACTGGATGGTCTAAATCTCCTGAGGAACCCACGTCCTAGAGAAGCCATTAGACCGCGAGTTATCCATTGTGAAGGACATCGTGACATAGAGGAGCATCATGATCATATGTTCATTAATCCTATGGCCCAGGCTCCTCCACTCTTCCAAAGAGGCCCTGAACCAGCTTATGAGCATCACAAAGATCTCGCAATTGGTTGACACCACTCTTCAAGAAGAATGACCTCAACTCAGGTATCTTTTTCATTCAGATCTTGCTGTTGCCCACACACGGTTTGGTCATGGTAGAGACGATGATTATATGGATTATAATGAGCCCCGAAGAAACAATATAAGAGAGGATGATAACACTCACCACATATGTATTGATACCCCATCCTACAATGGTCAATTAGATCTGAAGGCCTTTAGAGAATTATTTTTATACATGGGCAATTATTTTAACTGATACGAGATGACTGATGAAAGACGAGCTCGGTTTGCCAAGATGAAATTACATGGCCAAGCAAAAAATTTATTGGACGAGTTATGAGCACTCCTTAGACATATACCGATAAGATGACATGAAGCAAAAACTCAAAGAAATATACCTCCCCGTTTCATATCAAAGTTAGCTTCTAGATCAACTCTAAAGCTTTACGGTATGGAACCCATTCTATATATACTTGCTTTGGCGAGCTTGTCATTAAGAGTGATATCACCGAGGAGCATATATTAACAGCCTCCCGATTTTGGGCAGGATTAAGGGCTGACATTTGTAAAGAACTTATTCACACCACTCGGAATCGGTCGAGTTAATTTTTCAGCTCGCCTTAGAATATGAACAATATCTACGTACTTTTGATCCAAGGCAACCTAACCCACAATTTGTAGTTATATGTTATCCTAAGGTTGTAGATGTCGAATGTTGGGGACATGTCGGTTTTAGGCTCTATTTGTTTGGGCGTTTCGCTGCTCCGTTTTGGACAAACGCCGCCGGAAGGAGGGTAAACAAATGAATCTCCGGTGGCGTTTGCTCCGTTTCCACCCGCCCGCCTTGAGAAACTCCCCAAAAAGCTCCGTTTGGAGCAGCCACCTCCCCTCTCCGTTTCGAACACTCCGCTTCCACCCGCCGGATCGACCCGCCACCGCCGAACCAAATGAAGCCTTAGTTTTCCATGTCGGTTTTAATATCTCGGAGGATATATTAGTGATATTTTATATATCAGATTTCAGTATTTAAATATTTATAAATATAATTATATATACATATAATCATTTTTTCTAATTCATATATGTTGACATATTAACAATTTTAACATTTATTGAAATTATAAATTTATCAAAATAGTATAAATATTTTATGTTACGCAAGTAATTGACGAAGAAAGCTAGAAGAAGCAAAAAGCCCAAAAGGCGTCAATAACAATCAAAGATAAGGAATCCCTAGTCAAAATCCAAAGGATAAGCAAATCAACGTTGACAACGTACAAGCACAAGGATGAAAGCCAGAGGAAACAAGAAAAAAGTCGAGAGCTAGGCTACAAAACAACCTAGAAAATGAAATAATTTTATTTTGTTATTTACTAGACCATATAGGCTATAACAGCACTCAAGCCTTTATCCCACTATAGTGGAGTCGGCTATATGGATCATGTGTCGCCATTGTGTCCTATCTTTTGTCATAATCTCACTAATGCCTGAGTGATGGCAGGCCATTCCTGACGCAGGTTTATTCCCGCAGAAGGCGGTGAACCGCTACCCGATCAGGAAACCTGAGTCCACGGTTGTGCCCGGACGATCGTTTCGAGTCAGTTTGATGTATTATTTTATATTGTTTTGAGTCATATTTAGCTACACATCTCCTCTAGTTGAGGAATTTGAGTTTGGGTATGGGCGACCACCACCGCACGTTCGTAGGGCCCATGCCCACCCACGAGCAAAGTCTGATTATGTAAGGAAATACCGTCTAGATGACCCTCAAGAACCCTATAAAGGTCACCATCATTGGGATCACATCACCTGTCAAGACCCTCCTAATGTCCCACAAATAGAGATACCTGAGACCGAATTTCAGTGTTTAGTACTTGACCAATTTGATCGCTTGGATGATCATTTTCATCACTTCAAATCAGTTTTAGGAATAATCAATAAAAGGATGCCTAGGGAATTAGATCAAGCAATTGATTCGTCTAGTAGTGCTCCCACTTACTTGAGAGGCCAGACACCTTATGTTGAGTCATGGTGTCCGATTTAGGCTCAGTTCTCAATTGATTTTGGAGTTGAGCCCAATAATGACTGTTTGATATAGGTGGAAGAGTGGTACTAGCATGACTAGTGAGCATGGTCACGAGCGTGAGGAAGAGCGATTCTGTGACACTGTGAAGGTATGCCCATCCTCCATACCTCAATTAGACATAGTGTCCCTTTAAGTTAGAGATACAGTCCTCGACACGGTGCTGATTGACTCTCACTTGAGAATGGGCCCCTCTCGCTCCTCTCTTAGCATTATCTCGAGCCACGACACGACCGAGAGTTAAGGAGCTATCATTGACTTTGTTGTGGTTGTCGCACTTGTTCCCATGGACACTACAATTATTGGTGCTTCCCTCTCGGAGGGTCCTCCAACCATTATTGACCTCCTCGGGATTAAGTCCCAGAGAGGTTCATTTGACGAGCTTCTCCTCCCTAAAGGCATTCAACCTAGTATGGATGGTTTGCAACTTAACACTAGTGGTCACCATGTGCGGGATGATTTTTTGTATACACCTCCTAGTGAACCACCTGACGGGAGTTTCCTACAAGATGATTTTTTGTATATACCTCCTAGTGAGCACCCTGACGGGCGTTATAATTTGAGGGGGGGCCATCACACTCATGTGTCACGTTCTGTTGTCACCATCTACAACATTTCTTCGGGTGATGGGATTATTCACGCCGAATTTTTCTATCAACCACCCGGTAGGACGCCTGATGATTTGCATCCCTTAGTGGATATTTGGCATATCTTGATTTCACAACTCACTGTCGGTGTCTCAGTTAAGCAGTTAGGTGGTCTCTGTATGTTAAATGAGTTTTTCTACACCCCGCCCAAAGAGCCTCCAGATAAACCACTCATCCTTAGGGGCCTTCACCGCTACATAACGTATGCATTTTGGCAATCTGTCGTGTCAGTGACCAATCATTTGCATTTGTTGCATAACTTGCATAGTCATTCTCATAGTGTCTGACTCTCCTATGTTGCATGAATTGAGTCCATCGTATGATTTGCATCATTCGCAGGAGTCTGCAGAGTCTTTTTCTCAGCTTGTGCATGCACTTGATGAGTCGGTCCTTAAAAAAATTGCAACTATAATGATTATTATAAGGATCGAGCAGACTAGCACAGACGGGAACAAATCTTTGAGGCGGGAGAACACGTATTGATTAGCATTCGATCTGAGAGGGTCCCGCAAGGACCAGCAAGGAAATTAAGCACTCGTCGAATGGGCGCCTATACAGTTGTGCGGCGGATTGGTACAAACGCATATGAAATTGGCATCCTTCATGGTATGGGCATCAGCCGAGTATTCAACGTAAAGGATCTGACTCCTTACTATGAGGAGTGCGTGTATGTGGACCCTTTCTCCACACCCCTCGGCCCTCCCAGAGCTTTCACCTCTCATTACCCCTGCCAGCCCCCCCTTGTTGCCACCTGAGGAGTTGCTCCATGAGAATCGCATTGCACCACCGACGGTTCCACTGACTCAGCAGTCAGACAGAGATACCTCACAGCCAGAGCCATCTACTTCTACAAATGACATATCTCAGATCACCGGTCACGACTTTTGCACTGCGGGCGGGTGAGATGTTGTTTGTTATCTTGTTCATTGGAGCGGTTGCCGGTTCATGATACTACATGGATTCCTTCAGAAGAGCTCGAGAGACTCGCCCCGCAGCTACACCGAGAGTACGGTCATCTTCACTCACCGGAGATGAGTGCTTTTAAGCAGAGGGAGTTGATGGAGTGCCACTCCCGACGCAGGTCTATTCCCGCAGAAGGCGGAGAACCGCTGCCCGATCGGGCAATCTGTGTCAACAGTTGTGCCCGGACGGCCGTTTCGAGTCAGTTTGATGCATTATTTTATATTTTTGAGTAATATTTAGCATCAGGTCAGTTTGGACTTTGTGGGTCATCCAATTAAGATGCCCTATTTTCAGATTGAGTATATATATGTGTAGGATGTGGTGACTGGGGGAATCATGGGTTTTGCAGTTCAGGAACTGCCGGTCACTCGACAGGAGCGATTCCTGAAGGCTCTCTGTTTTGTGCGACGCCGAGCCACCCCGCTGCTTCCTCATCCGCAACAACCTCCTCCTCTACAGTCGGCCCGATGTAAATCCACCTGGGCCCCTGCCGCATTTTCCTCTAGCCAAAGCCCTTCCTACCGTTCTTAGTAATCCCTCTTGTTGATTGAAACTTGGCCCTCCCCATCCAGAGTTACCGGCCAACTACATCCAACCTCTTCCCCTGTGTCTCTGCCACTACGCCACTCCTGCAATACCCCCGTGCCCCATTCTCACAACTTCGTTCACCCAGCCAAAGCCCTGCATGTCCTCTACCGAATATTGCCCTGCTCCGGCGTGAAATCCCTCCCACCAGGCCGAACCCACCCATACCCCGCCTCCACCTAAACCCCAATAGCCCAGAGGCCTTGTCCTAATGTTGTCGTGAGTCCCACCTGCCCAGATCTCCTTCATATTTCCCCAACCGAGTACCTACTGGCCCATAATCCCTACCCGGCGCCCCAATCTTGCAATATCCGTCATTATTCCGCCGCCTGCATGAGTCACTGGTAATTTGGAGTGTTATGTTCTATTGCGAGAATTTGGCACCATAACTTTGAGGATGTTCATTTTATTTTTGCTACTAGTATTATACGTCGTATGACTTGCCGGGCCAATTCCGCTAACGCTTGAAATATTTGCACCTCGTACAATTTGCAAACAAAGCATGACATCTTTCATTAAATTATTGTGAATGTTTGTGCTTCTGTCAAATATTAATATAATTAATTACAGTTGTAACTTTTGAGCGGGCCGCTCTTTGCATTAGCAAATATTCTCATTGCATATAGGTTTGCATTCAGAGCGTCCACCCCGAGTCGTCCCCACCACTGCATCACTAAGTATATCATGTCTTTCCTTATAGTTTCATTCCAGTATTTGTTGGTCTACCCCTCCCCTGTTTAACATCCCTAGTGACTAAACCCGCACAACTCCTAACAGGTGCCTCTAAAGGTCTCCTTTGTATGTCAGAATATATGGGCCCATATATCAGTTGGTAGCTGATATATCGGCCGATGTATTCCAAAAGAATATTTTACAAAAACATTATCGTAAATGTGTCGTTTTGTCCATAAAACTTATATGACAGTCAGTCGGTCAATATCCACAACACTACTAAGAGACCTCCCCACAGGGACCCAAACCATCCATGCCTAGTCGTACTACCGTTGAAACAAAAAGAAAATCCACTGACATTAGGCCCCCAAAGCCCAAAGGAATCCAGTGATATCGATGTCAGAGTATAGGCACGTGGAGGCACAATGTCCAACACAAAATCTACTTATTAAGGAAGACTCCGACCCTAGCACCGAGTTAGTGGAGCTGCCTAGCGAAGATGTTGTTGTGGCTATAGAATAGGGTTGGGAGGATGAGGCAAATCATGCACTTGAAATGGGCATTATTCTCTGTTTACTACATACTCCACGCATTGATGAAGATTGGAGACGCATCAACACGTTTTTTATTTATTTCACTAGTGCGGTTGGTTCTTGCAAGCTCGTTATTGATAGAAGGAGTTGTGTAAATATAGTTTCTCAAAAGGGGCTAGAACGTATGAGAATGAAACATGAACCTCACCCGCACCCTTTCTGAGTTATTTGGGTGGATAAGACTGTTATTCAGGTCACTCAGTGATGCTTTGTGTCTATTACCGTAGTCTTGTTTGAGGGTCGAGTTTGTTTTGTTGTCATTCTCATGGATGTCGCACACGCACTTCTAGGTAGGCTTTGTCTTTGTGATCGAGATGCCATTTATTATTGCAGGATGAATATGCATGTATTTTATGATAAGGGACGCAAGATTACCCTAAATCCAGCTCATCCCAAGGAGCTTTCCATGGGTGAAGTTAACTCTTTGATCGACATAGGCTCCACGAAGCATTTACATATCATGAGGAAGGGTGATTTTATACGAGTGAGTCGTGAGTTTAACATCATATTAGTAGTGCCAGTCACATAGAAATATGAGAACCCTACTGAGACTTTAGAGGTCCACCCGAATGTTCATCGTATTCTAGATGAGTTCTCTAATATTTACTGTAACACCCTTACCTAGTTTAACATCAATTCGAAACTATGTTGGACCGACACCGACACGCGACACGCGACTCGTCAATTCTCAAAAAATATCATATTCTTACATGCTGAGACACGTATATTAAATATTTATTTTTTTTAATTATGAAAATCCTAAACATTTAAAAAAAATTAAAAAAAATGAACAATTAATAAATATTCAAATAAACTAAGTCATATTTGAATATTACTCATCAAATATTTAAATGCAAAATTTAACAAAAGGTCAAAAAATGATAGAACATTAAAATATTATCATTATATATCATCAGTAAAAATAATGAATCATCAAACAAGTCTTTTCCCCCACTTCCAAAATTTCATTTTCTAGAGAAAATATTCACCTCACTAGTAGATCCACATTTATTACTTGAAATGTTAGAAGGGGGCAAAGGCACTTTTTAAGGAGCAAGACGCGTTATTCTAGCATTCACCACGTCTTTTGGTTTTTTCATCTCAAATAGATCACTCCTTGAGACTTTACACATTTTTCAATTATTTTTTCACCAATCATTAACAAATGTGCTCTCACTCTTGTATATGAACTTCTAGAATATTTTTCACAAAATTGCACTTCCAAGACAAATTGTCTTTCGCCTCACCAAGAGTAGCTAGCCTAGGGACACGTTTCCGATTGAGAGGGACACGTGAGTCCCGCATAAGACAGCGTGTCGGACTTCCGACAAAAGTGTCGAAGAGTGTCGGAGAGTCGGACGGGTGTCGGAGAGTCGGACGGGTGTCGGACACGCTAGGCATTTTGAAGTGTCAGTGCTTCATAGATTCAAAAGCAAAGACGACACTTATGATATGAAGCAAACTAAAATACTTGTGATATGAAACATGTATAGTACACAGCGTAAATTTTAAAACTAGAGTTAAGGATAGCGAAATACTTGAAAAATTGATTCACATAGTCAACTAAAAATGAAAAGAACAAATAATCTGAAATACTGAAACTTAAAATGAGTATGATACATCTAAGCTCATAAACAGATGATACAATAATTTAAATGAAAAAAAAAACTAAAAGTAGAAATCCTCTGAAGCTTATCCTGACCTATGACCCCTGAAAAGAAATGTTTGAAGACAAGGCCAGCCCAACTGGTGAGTAAGAAAAGCTACCTGATGGAGATCGTTATGATCTGGTACTCATTCGGACGATCCGAGTCCACAAATGCGTCTGGATGATTTTTCGAAGTCGGATTGATGTATTATTTTATTTATTTTGAGTTGTATTTGATACCTGAAATCGTGTGATTCGGGTGCCCTAATTTTTAAAGAATAAATAAGTGTGTGTTTCATGGTTTGGGCATCGAAGGATTGGCTGCAAATACAAATGTCGGTCACACGCTTTGGTGCGACGTCAAAGCTCCTTCGTCTCCTCCTTGGTGCGACGCCAAGGCCATCTCCCCTTCCTCTCTCCCTTTGTCGGCCATCAGAGAGCCTCCTCCTCCCTTTTCCCCGCAAGGTATCATCGTGAACCTTCTGATAATCCTTCCCTACGTCTTCCCCCTCCCCCACCCGTCTAGGAAACCTAGCCTGCATCTGTTCCTGACAGCCCCGTTTTCCCTCCCAAGCCCCTCCTAAGCCTATAGCACCACTCTCGAGTCTCACACTCCTCCTTAGTCTGACAGCCACCAGCTTTTTTTTGTAGCCTCCAGCTACAAACTACCCTTCGACATCCACCTATTCCCCTGAAAAATCTATTGTCGTGAGCCCCCACAGCCATCCATCACGCTTATCCGGCCACTGTCCACAACACCCGAGTCCCCCATCAGTCTAGAAACCCCCTCCCGACGTGTTCCACTTTTCTATGACCTTGTACACCCACAACCAACCGTCATCTACTGTCGCCTACATGTGTGGGTCGTTATTTGGAATTACTGTTATTTATTATTGTGTATTCAGACACATGTTTTGTTGGATGTTACCTTATATTGGCTTTTAGTATTGTGAAATCTCGTGATTTGCAAGTCTTATTTGGTGCGTGTTTGAAAATAATTGTGCCTCGGTTGTTTGTTGAATATAATTCGTTCTCTTTAATTAATGTTTGTGAACAACTATGGGATTGCTTTGAATATTTATTTTAATTAATTTCTTGTGGCTAATTGCAATTGGACTAAATCATTTGCACGTGCATAAAGCTTACATTTGATTGGATTGCTTGTAAGCTTGCATGTCATTTTAGGGTCTTCGTTGATATAGTGCATTCATTTTGTGATCACTTGCATTGCATGTAGGGTTTGGGCATCGGCCATCCGCCACATGTAGACTTGTGATGCATCACTACCCCTCTTAGTGACACTAAAATAACATAAATAAAATATAAGGCTGCATGCTTTTAAAATAATATTTTATGCAAAAAAGCATACTATAATTATATGTATGTTTTTCTAAAATAGTACTTTTGAACATAAATGTCTTTTCTATTTCTTGATCTTTAACTAAATTTCTCTCCAATTTCGGAATCATTAAATTATAGGGATTCTAGGTTATGGCTTCTATTTTTTTCTTCTTATTCTTAGTAAAATAAATTCTTATGCACAATCTAGTGATTTGAGTCCTCAATGGAGAACATAGGTGCCCTACTGTGTCTCGGTCACGGGCAAAGATTAACATATAATAATTTTTCTATTGGGTGTTGACTCCCCAATTTGAGACTCATATCATCTGCTACGTCATATGAGTAAGATAATATGTCTCTATCAATCATGAGAGGAACCCTCGGTCGTGCCTCTTATTTTTATTTTTATAGTGGTCGGCATGAACAACAAAAAGGACCACCTGCTTAAAACCACTAATTTTAAATTAATTGTTTCATTAGTCTTTTACCTTTATACTAGTGATGGCATGATTAATCTTAAGGGAACACTTGCCTCACGTTACTTTAATCTTTGGATTGCATACTTTATTATCCTTGCATTTCAAATTATGTCTCATAATAATTATACGCTTCACATATATATACCCGTGTTTTCATAAATAAATAAAATTATATATACTATGTATAATTATATATTCTAAAAAAAACTAACATAACATCATAATGAATCATATATCTCTCTAATTAAAGTCGAAGAGTATCTAAAATATAATATTTAATATTATATAATAATTTATTTAGGTAGCATTAAGTTTTATAGCAAATAAAAAATATTTAGAAGTTAAATAATTTTTATTGATTTTAAGTCTTTTCATGTTGAATAAATTTATATTAAAAACATAAAAATCAACTAATAAATAAGTTGAAATTTTTAGCACTTTGTAATATGAAATAAGAAAGATATTGTGTGAAATCACAATACAAAGTTGAATATAAATAAGACATTAAATAGAACAAAACAATAAGTTTAGTCAATTTAAATATCTATAAGACAACATAGAGATAATTTAAACATATATATTACCAACACAACCTATCATAAAATAGTAGACGATATGTTTAAAAGTTGTGTCAATCAATATATCGAAATAATTGGATATATCAGTCTACATTTTACTAAATGACAATATATTTATAAAAACATTTTGACCTAAAAAAATGACATCAGCAAGCGTATCGCACAGGGCAAAGGACATTTAAAACGGTGCTTAAGAGGTCATTAATAATGGGTGATTGTTCCTTAGCCTTACAAATATGAAACAAAATGGATACCTTGGAGGGTAATGGAACCTAAGATATTGTATATCTACCTAAAGGGAAGAAGTTTGTTAGTTGTCGATGGGTTTAGGCAAACCTAAAACGGATCATTTAGTTCCCACTTCCCAAGGAATACAAATAAACCTATGAGGTTAAACTATTTAGAGACATCTTCTTTAACTACCAAGATGACAAATGTACTGTTGATCATTCATTTTATTGCTTCTCCAACGCTATTATGTCAACTAGAAATATTAAATGATTACATGATGACTTTGATGAAGAAGATTATAGGTAGCAACATTCAGGAATTTTTGCCCAAGAGGGTGATGGTGTGCAAACTGGAAAAAAAACCGTTATATGGACAGAACCAATCTCCAGAGCATTGTTAGAAACATTATCCCGAATGTTAACCAAATTGGGGATGCTTCAATGTCAGTTGACCACTAGGTTTTCTATCACCACATATTTGTTCTAAGTTTACTTCATGTTGTATACACTAATGATATAGTTCCTACGAGAGACATTAGTAAGGGAATTCATGAGTTGGAGAAAAAAAAATTGGTCTCATGTTCATACATAGGATCTTAATAAATTAAATAGTTTTTGAGAATTGACGTTGGCAGGAGCCCAAAGGCTATATGTCTTAGGTAAATAAAGTACGTTTTTTTTAAATTTGCTGACATAAACAGGGATGTTTAAGTTGAGACTATATAGATAACCCTATGGATCACAATGTAAAGTTGATGAAGGATAGGTGAAGTTGATCCTTAATGTAGGGAGATAACGAAGGTTTTTTTTAAATTTGCTGACATAAACAGGGATGTTTAAGTTGAGACTATATAGATAACCCTATGGATCACAATGTAAAGTTGATGAAGGATAGGTGAAGTTGATCCTTAATGTAGGGAGATAACGAAGGTTAGCGCTAATATGAATTATCTCACGATCACTCGATCAAACATATCATTTCTACTAAGGCTTCGCTTGGCGCCGAGGGGACGGTCGTGAACGCAGTGGTCATGAACCGTCGTTCATGATCGCCCGATCTCACCTAAAAAACTTTGTGCACTTTATGCTCAGAACTAGTTAATTTTCTTGGTAGCGATCATAACCTTTGTCTTGTCAAACATACATTCTACGATAATGGCGCTTTTTGACCAAACTCATTGGAGCAAATAAGCCGCACCAAATGAAGCCTAAGTGTAGCTTGTTAGCTTATGGAAGTGTAGCTTGTTAGCTTATGGACTCATCGTGCACTTCTCACAAGGATGTTGTAACACAAATATTGGAGAAGTAATTTCATGAATGGGGCTGGTATACCAAAACTTTGTCCCTGACAAAGAAGAAAGCTTCTCTATGCAATTGGGTAACTTCTACATTTGACCGGCAGACTACAACTAAATATTGTCTTAAACAGGTATTTCGGCTTATAGCCGAACGAGAAGTAGCATACAGTGGGAAGCAGTGTAGAATAGAAGTATCGAGTCATGGACCTATGATTTACAAACTACTATGCCATGAGCAGTTTCTAAAAGAGGTCCAATATAAGGTAGAGCGGACCAATACAGCTGATTTGTGAGCAGAGTAGAAGTATCGAGTCATGGAACTATGATTTACTAACTACTATTCCTTGAGCAGTTTCTAAAAGAGGTCCAGTATAAGGTAGAGGCGTAGAGCACACCAATACAGTTGACTTGCGGGAACAGAATAACAATGTGTATACAGCTAACCGCTTCTAACATCATCTTTCATGAACGTATCAAACACAGAAGTGAATTGTTACATTGTGTGGGAAAAGTTTGCAGATGAAACTACTGTGAATAAGCGACAACAAATAACCAGGTAGCATATATCTCCATGATATCTCCTGTTAGAGAAGCCCATTTGAAAAGACCCATTATGTATTTTTATTGATTATTTCTCTCTTCTCTTTAGTCCCACATCATATATAGGACCTTCTCCTCTCTTTCTTCCTCCTATAAATATGTATTCATTCTTTGTATTTGATACAAGTGAACATATATACAAGGTTCAGTTTTCCTTCTCTACATGGTATCAGAGCCAGGTTAACCGGCCTCTCGCGGATTCCCCTTCTCTGTCCGACTTTGTTGATCTCATGCGGTCTGCTTGTCTACCCGCTTCCTTTTCAACGACCTGCCCTCAGCGGCCTGCGTTCAGCGGCCTGCTCTTCCGCGGACTGCTCTTCAGCGGCCTGCTCGTCTGTCCGATTCTATTCTGCGGCCTGCTACTCTGCATCCGCTTTCTCTTCCTCCCGGGGTTCCACCCCCCCCCCCCCCCACCCCCCCTCTGGCCTCTTATAGACTTTTCTCTCCCTGATCAGTGGGGCCCACTTCTCCCTCCATTCTCTGCAGACCGCTGTCTCTCGGTTGTCCGCTGCGAGTTCCTGCTGTCCTCCCTGCGGGCTCTCTTTCAGTCCGCTGCGGGCTCCCTGCTCGCAGACTGTTCTTGGTCACTGCGATTATTCATCTGGCGGCCTGCTCCAGCTCGCCGCGGCCAGTTTTCTGCTCGCCGCGATCAGCCACTTGTCTTCCTCGCGGGCTCTTCTTGTCCACTGCGCTCTGCTATACGTTGTTGTGTTGTTGACGTCCTATTCGCGACCCCTCGCTCGCCGCGACCAGTTCCAGCTCGTCGCGACCTGCCTTCTCTTTTCGCTTGAGTCTTTCTACTCGCGGTTTCTTCTCCCTGTCCGCTCGCTTTCCTCTTGCGGCCTCTTTTTTCTCAGACCGCTGCTGTGCTCAGCCAGACCGTGCGGGTTGTTCCCTTCCAGGATTTTGGTTGCGGTCTTCTCCAGCCCTTCCTGCCTGTGCGGCTTTTCTCTGTTCGCAGCGGTCTTCTTTTCCTGTCTGCTGACATTTCTTTCAGCCGACCTCCGTCTTTGGTCGCGGCCTCCTCCTGCCGCTGGTGTTTTCACATCTTGACCAGGCGGTCTCCGCTCTTGTCTCGCGGTCTCCTCTGTTGTCAGACTGCTCTCCTAGCCGCAGCTAGTCTTCATGACATCTTCTGCTGACTCTACCAGAACGGCGGTTCCTCCTGCAAACCGTCCGGCCTCTATTCTGGAAGTACGTGATGAGCTTCGTATTACCACTATCTCTCTGACGGGTAAGAAGAATTTTGTGAAATGGGCGCACTCTGTTAGCCGGGTCCTGCAATCCAAATGGTTTCTTCATCACTTGACCCAGGTCGTTACCGGTACTCCTACTGACGACTGGTTATGCAACGATGGTCGTGTGCAGACTTGGATGCTTAATCCTCTTGATGGCGAATCTTATCGCCTGACCATGTAACACGAGATGGCCAAGGGCATGTGGGACGAGCTTCATACTCTCTACTCCGGCAAGGATAGTCTTCACCATTTGTATGACATTATCACTGCCCTTCAGGCTCTTGATAGTGGTGGCGCGACCGATCTGACCTCCTTTGTTGTCCAGGATCGGTCTCTGGTCGAAGGTTGGATCCAACATCAGCCTCCTACTTTATACCTTGCTGCCCAACGTGCCCAGAAGGAAGCTGTTGGTATCGTCATGATGATGGCTCGGGTCCCACATCACCTTCACAGTGTACGGGCTCAAGTCCTCTCCTCTACTGTTACCCCGTCCTTCTCGGATGTGTGCTCGATGCTCCTTAAGGTCTCCCAGCCTCCAGATTTGTCTGGACTTCCTTATCCGGCCCTTGTCCAGCAGGCCCCTGCACCTTTACTGCCTCTCCCTCCTTCAGCTCGTGGGGGCCGTTCTGATTCTCACGGGCGTGGTCGAGGTAGCCGGCCTCGGCCTAAGTGCTCTTTCTGCGCCAAAGACGGGCATCTTGAAGCCACATGCTATTGCAAGCATGGTCGTCCTCCTCGTCCACAAGCCTCTGTTGCTGCCACTGACTCTTCTCCCACTCGTACTGACCACAACGAGTTTCGCCTTCAACTCCAGCATCTTCATGGCCTGCTCAGCCGCCCACCGGCCTCAGTTGCCTCCGCTGTCACCATCTCCAATGAAGGTATCGCCTGCCTCTCCACTGGCCCGCGCTGGATCCTCGATTATGGTGTCACTCATCACATCACCTCTGTCCGCCCACCTCAGTACTTGTCTTCCCCTCACCCGAAGTACATTACTGTGGCCAATGGGGTTGCTGTCCCTGTATCTGGCTGTGCTGATATTCCTATCGCCTCCTCCCTCCTCTTGTGCTCGGCTCTTCATGTTCTGGGCTCTCCTTTCAACTTATTTTTTGTTGGTCGCCTTACTACTAATTTAAATTGCTCCGTGACTTTTACTTCTTCTTTTCTGATACAGGATCAGCAGACGCGGACTATCATTGGTAGGGGGCGACTGCAGAACAGGCTCTACCTTCTTGATGACTCTCCTACTCTCCTCGCATCTGTCTCCTCTTCGGATTGGCATCGGTGTCTTGGTCATGCTCCTCTTCCCGTCCTCCAAAAAGCTCTCTCGGATATATCTCTTCCTGCTTTTCAGTGTGAAACCTGTATTTTTGACAAGCAGCCACATTCATCTTTTCCTTCTCATTGTACTCGGAGCTCTGCTCCTTTTGTTTTAGTACAATCCGATATATGGGATCCGTACAAGATTACTAGCATTTCTGGCAACTGTTATTTTCTAACATTTATCGATGATTATTCGCGCATGACATGGTTGTATCTACTTTGTGACCGTTCTGAGCTTCCTCGCGTCTTTCGGGCCTTCATTCTTGAGACTCGCACTCAATTCTCTGCGCTCATTCAAATTATTCGCACTCATAATGCGCGCGAGTACACTGGCCATGACTTCGCGACCCTCTACTCCGAGTTTGGGGTTATTCACCAAACATCTTTTGCATATACCCCCCAACAGAATGGTGTCGCCGAACGCAAGAATCGTCATCTTCTTGATATGGCTCGCTCCCTTATGCTTCAAATGCGGGTTCCCAAACCATACTGGAACTTTGCGCTCTCCACGACCTGTTTCCTTACCAACCGACGACCGTCCTCTGCCCTCCAGAATGTTACTCCCATCAGCCTCCTCTTTCCCTCCTCTCTGGCCTTCCCTCTTACTCGCCGTATTTTTGGGTGTACATGCTACGTTCACCACCTCGGACCATCTACCGACAAGTTGGATCCCCGTGCGGCCAAATATGACTTTATTGGGTACTCGCGCACTCAAAAGGGCTATGCGTGCTATTCGCCCACTACCCGCAAGGTGACTGTTTCTGCAGATGTCACTTTCCGGGAGGATCTTCCCTTCTTCTCTGCTCTGGAGCTCGCTCCTCTTTCGTAGCCCGTTGTACGCTCTGTCATCTCTGTTCCCCGATCTCCACCTTCTCCCTTCCTGCCCAGCCTTCGGTCCTTCCCCGGCCACTTGTCATCCGGGTCTATTCTCGTCGCTCTTCTCGTCCTGTTTCCCCTCTGCAGTCGGCTTCGACCTCTGACGCTCCGCAACCTGCTGCTCCGGCTCCAGCCTCCACCGCTCATCCGATGGCAAATTACGTCTCTCTTCACCGCCTCTCACCGCCGCTTCTTCCCTTTGCCACCACATTATCCTCTGTTTTTGTCCTCAACTCTATGCAGGAGGCGCTTCAGCATCCCGGCTGGCGGGCTACCATGGATGAGGAAATGACGGTCCTTTGTGCCAACCAGACCTACTTCCTTATTCCTTTACCTCCCGATCAACAACCTGTTGGGTGTAAATGGGTGTTCGCCATCAAACATGCTCCTGATGGAACTGTTGATCGTCTGAAGGCCCGTCTGGTGGCCCGGGGCTTCACTCAGCAGCAGGGCCTTGATTATGAGGAAATCTTCTCTCGGGTGGCCAAGCTCAACACCGTTAGTGTCCTCCTTTCTGTGGTTGTGCATCGCCACTGGCCCCTTCATCAGCTGGATATCAAGAATGCATTCTTGAATGGTGATCTTCAGGAAACCGTATACATGCGCCAACCGCCCGGGTTTGAGACCACGGGGGAGTCTCGGGTGTGTCTTCTGAAGAAATTCATCTATGGCCTCAAACAATCCTCTCGGACGTGGTTTGACAAGTTCAGCAAGGTTGTTCGGGACATGGGCTTCACTCGCAGTTCCGCAGACTTCTCCTTATTCACTCGACACCGAGCAACAGGAACAATCCTTCTGTTGGTTTATGTTGATGACATCCTGCTCACTGGGGATGATTAGAAGGGGATTCACGCGGTCAAACAACATGTTAGCACTGTGTTTCAGACTAAAGACATGGGGCCTCTTCGCTATTTCCTCGGTCTTGAGGTCGCACGACGTCCGGATGGGCTTGTCCTCTCCCAATGGAAGTATTGTCTTGATCTTCTTAAAGACGCTGGCCAGTCTGGTTGCAAACCAGCTACTACTCCGATGGAGGCCAATCACAAAATGAGTGTTCATGCATCTGATGACGATCTGCCCCTCCAGAACCCGAAATACTATCGACGCCTTGTGGGAAAATTGATCTACCTAACGGTCACGAGGCCTGATATATCGTTCGTTGTTGGGATTGTCAGTCGGTTCATGCATGCTCCCCGGGTTTCTCATCTCCATGCGGTTGAACGGATTCTCTGATACCTTAAGGCAGCTACGGGTCAAAGGCTGGTTTACAAACCCTCCAACTCTACTCCAACTTAGTCGCATATTCTAATGCCGATTATGCTGGCTCCCTGGACGATAGACGGTCAACCAGTGGGTTATGTACATATTTTGGCGGTCATCTCATTACATGGAAAAGTAAGAAACAACTCGTGGTTGCTCGATCCTCCGCGAAAGCTGAATACCGATCGATGGCATCGGCTGTCTCAGAACTCACATGGCTCGAAAGCCTCCTTGTTGACCTAGGGGTAAAACTTCTCTCATCTGCTGTTCTATTTCGTGACAGTCAAGTGGTCATAGACATTGCAAAGAATCCGGTATTTCACGAGCGCACGAAACATATCGAGGCTGACTGTCATTTTATTCGAGAGAAAGTTCAAATGAAGAAACTTGAATTAAAGCATGTTTCGGGCACTGATCAAGTTGCTGATATTCTCACAAAGGCTTTATCAAGTACCTTATTTTATTTGTGTTTGTCCAAGCTGGGTGCTTATGAATTGTACGCTCCAGCTTGCGGGCGAGTGTTAGAGAAGCCCATTTGAAAAGGCCCATTATGTATTTTTATTGATTATTTCTCTCTTCTCTTTAGTCCCACATCATGTATAGGACCTTCTCCTCTCTTTCTCCATCCTATAAATATGTGTTCATTCTTTGTATTTGATACAAGTGAACATATATACAAGGTTCAGTTTTCCTTCTCTACATCTCCAACAAAATTTTAAATAAAGTACATTTGTATTAAGTTGAGTTCTACAACATCCTCTTTGAGTATTATACTTAAAGCAAAGTAAACATGAGTATTTTTTTAAATTATCACATTCAGTATATATCACTTAATGAGTTAATGTCCTAATGGCGAGGTTGCGTTCTGACATTCAATGGGAGTTAGTTGAGCTGCCAATTTGAGTTCCTAGAATTGCACAAGAACGAGAAGGTGTGATCAATTTCTTTCAATAAATTTAAGTACATTAAATCTATTAATGAAAAAAATAAGAGTATATTAATTAGAGGTAAATTTAATTTAACAAAATGGAGCGACTCACGAGTACTATAAGATAAGATGATAATGTGGATATTTAAAGTTACCTTTTATATATGATTACAATTGACCAACTGTGGATAAGGCCTAAGTTTTAGAAGTCACAACAACCTAAATAAACATTTCAAAAGTAATAATATTATTTTGCAGAAAAACTTGAAAGAAAGGTGAGAAATGACAATAAAAGATGCATTACTGTTGAATTACAGAAAATAAAATTTAAAAGAAGAAAATGATAGATCAACTGTAATATCACAAGATAAGGAAAAAAGCAACATGCAAAGTAGCATTAACACCTAATGCATCATATAATAGGAATGGATGGAGAGTTAGTCATAATGGTGCCTCAATGTTGGGTATTTGGCTGGTTCGGATCTGGATCCGGTTCACTTTCTTTTAGGTCTTGCAGAGACCTATCGGGAGCCACCTGATCCTTTTTTCCACGGGAGAATACCGCACCCCTTGAAGATCGCGAAGGAGAAGCCGCTCCCTTCCTGTTTGACATCGTCCGCCTTCAGGAGCCTATCTCGGGAGGAAAGGGACGTCGTCAGCCCTTCAACCATCATGGAGGAAGGAGGAGGTGTTGTCCCTTGCTGTTGTTGTTGCCGACCTTGGAGGAGGTGCAGTGGAGAGGTATTTTCTCGTATTCACAGCAGCGACCTCCAACAGCAGAGTTCAGAGGGTCACGTGGATCTAGGCTCGACTAGGTGCTCAAGGAGGAGGAGAGGTGCGGGCTTGGTGTCGAAAGCGTGTGTGATTGCAATTGGCCTCAACAAAGTTTCTCTCCAGTGGTGGTGTGGTTGAACGTCGTACATCGACATCGAAGGTTCTCGGTGAACCTTATGCGTCCACTAGGCGGATTGAAATCCATATTTCATATTCTCCCGCATATTGTGTGTGTCTGGTGCATCCACGGCGTACTCATCGGACGGTCATTTCTTCCCTTACCTTTTAAGTTTCTCATGTTGCCTTGCTATTGCATTTTATTTGGTATAAAACTGCATGATTAGTCATCTGAGTGTTTGTCGATTATTGCTTATTGTCTGTGTTGTTGTTTACCTATATTGGCTGCACCTATGGGTGTCATACTCATGCCTCCTTACACTCAAATAGTTAGATCAAGGATCATGTTGATAGTGTTCTTTTAAACAAAGGAAACTTCCCCAATCTATGCAAAGGAGATGTTTTCACAACCCATGCATCAACAGAGGGGATTTTTTAAAAATCTATGCATCAAACATGAAAATGAACAAATAATTTATAAAATTATTCTCTTTATGAGAAAGGCTTCTATTCAACAAAAACTGATCACATTAATTTCACAATTAATAAACATGCAACAAAATGCTGGACATTTCCATGATAAAAAATGGTAAAATCAAAGAACAAAAAAAAAAGTTTTACTTCCATATACCTTCTTCGCTGCCTCCAATACAGCATCTTTGCTCATCAGCCTCTGGGACTTTAGTCCTGTGTCATACCTTGAGGATTGTGGGCAGTAGGAGCAATCTTCACTACACCCGCCTGTTTTAATAGAAAGAAGAGTGCATTGTTGAACTTCCCCAAATTTATGAACATGCCTATGGACTTGAGCCTGTAATAAGCCATAAATCATGGCACATCTCATGATTAAAATGTTTGTGAGTTACTGCTTTTATTCTTTCTAGAATTCAGCAGCGAAAAATAGAAGACAAAATGTTATTTGATGACTAAAAGAGAAATGGAAAAGAAAACTACAAGAACTCGAACCTTAATAGGTCATATGCAATTAAATATAACCCAATATTCCATGCAGCTACCTCTTCTCTCCACCGAATGACAACAAAAGAATATTTTAATAGAAACCTAAATAATTTGCAATCACGTCAAATTCAGTCTACCAATCATTACATAGAAAAATTTCCATCACAATCTTCATTTTAGTTACACAATGCTCCATGCATCATCATATTCTAGATGTAAGTTGCTCACACATACACTAATGAGAAGGTTATCAACATTTCCATGGATCAAAATATTTGAAGTCCATATAGCATGGAGTGAGAAATGCCAGGGACCATGTGATAATTTTGGATTGCTACTGATAATCTTGCCAAAGAAATAAAGCAAACCTAAACCGGAGAATCTTCTTATTCAAACAAAGCTTTAAAATCTTTCTCATAGATGACAAGAGTGGCACTAGTTCAAATGCCATCATGTTTGGCGTGCATGACCAAACCGAAATTGGTGATAGAAGCATTGTATATAGCAAGAGAGCAAGTGAATCGAGTGCATATGTGGCACAAATATCCTAATGGGCTGTCATACCTTCCTCCAATGCGACATTAAACTCAAATTAATCTTATTTTAATATTACATCTCTCGATTAGAATGATACTTGTTTTCTTTATTTACAAAATACTTAAATCATTCGAGCATACTTATCATGATTTAATGCCAAAACAAAGTCATATTGAAACACTTCTCCAGAAGAAGAAAAAACACTTAATGCAACACAAGTAAGAAATTTTGTTTGTAAAGCTGAATCTCAAATTGTTTTTTAAATAAACTACATCATCAATGTGATAGCAATTCAATATAGTCCAAGAACACACCACACCATCAAAATTTCCATACTGCTACATCGAAAAGTCAAACTTACTATTATTAAGAAGAAAAAAGTTCATTTGTCTTTTTTGTCACTGCAGGCATGGGCCTTTCAAGTGTTCTCATTCAAATTTCCTTCGTAACCAAATATTCAGAGGAATTTAACTTCTATCTACCCGGTTCCAAATCATCATCTTCCATTTCTGTTCCATCTCTCTCAAACAAAATAGAGTCAAAGGCTTAACCATATCTAAACGTAAAGCCACCAAAATCTTAATTTTAGGCATGTTTGGCAGTAAACTGAGTGCATGCATGCATATGCAATAGTATGTATGTTATGAACAAGGCACCTTTTTAAGTTAAAAAATGTATAGTAAAGAAACAGAAATCGGACAAACTCCTATAATTGTCTGAGATCTACCAATAATCCATTTTTAAAACAATATTTCAACGCTAAAGGGCCAACTTCAGGAAATACTCAAAAGCACAAAAATGAACTACAAAATTCTTATTATCAGCAAGAAAATGTAAACAAAAAGCCCTCTGCACAATTGGGGAAGGTCAACACAATGAAGCTATAAGAAAACCGATATTGCAATGAGTGGAAAAAGAACTGATAAGGGACTTGCACTATGAAAGAGGAGATCGAGGATAGGAGAATCGTAGATGGATTTTATCTGCTCCCTGCTCCAATCATTGCGGCAGCCCTCGCGAATCGTCCTCTCCGCCTCGACGGCGGCGGCTGCGGCGGACGTGGAGGAGAAGGAGGCGCAAGCAGCCCGATGCCCCAGCCGGGCGCGAAGAGATCTAATAAGAAGCATCGCTACGAGCCCGGAGAACAAAGTAATGGCCACCCGCCCAGAGAGAGCTAGAGAAGCGATGGGAACGAGAAGAAGAAGAGAACAGAAATAGAATGGCGAGATGCACTTGCGGTGCGCCTCGGTGCAAATTATTAATAAAACTTCCCGCTATATTTTTATTTTTTAGAGTTTTTTTTTGGGGTATGTATACGTACCGTATGCAGAAGATGTTACCGTTCGATCCCTCAAAATAAATACGGTAGTATTTGAAATTTTTAAATACGATCATATTTTCACGAATAACCAGACCGTAGAATCACGGATTGGATGACCAAATTTTCTCCTGTACGGACAGTAATACATGTGTATTATGTACTCAAAAAATTTTGATATTATTAATGTTTAATTATGAATTGGAATGTTATTGTCAAATGATTATTGAACAAATTTTTGGTGTTTAAAAATATCTTTTCATTAGCATATTAACTTTAAATTTTAGGAATCAATTTCTTTTAATGAGTGGTGGATAATGAAGGAACACATTCATCAACCTTTTGAGTTAATATCAGAGATAAAAAGTTATAAAATTCATGTCATAATGAAATTCAAACAAAATTGTGAAATTTACGTCAAAATATCGACGGAGAGGAGCCCGTGCAGGGACTTGGACTTACAAGGACCTGCCACCCGAGGACTTGATATGCTTTTCCTACTGCCTCAAGAGTTTGAAAATGGATTAAGCGCATCAATATCTTTGAGGACAAAGTAATCAGAAATCTAACGATGATCTCGCCGACGTCGAGTTGGGAGGTCAGCGTCCAACCCTGTCCCTGATAGTTCCTCCAGTCGGAGGAGAGATGCAATCGGGGGTAGCTAGGCCGACATGCAAGGGGGGAGCTGATCTCGGCCGTCAATGCAGGGGTCCGGTCTTACAAGTGCGCTTATATCCCGAGACATCGTCCCATCGTCCGAACTGGGCTATCTACGAGAAACATGTCGAATGCACGTTTCCCAATCCAACCGTTGCGATCGCTCTCAGCTCTGCCAACTGGCTACGAGCGCAAATGCAAGAGCGAGGGGTTATGCTCTTCCGAGGGTCGTACAAGACACACTCGCGACTAACATATTCTCTTGGGCCTATCCTGGCTCCCTGGCTACTGAAGGGAGAGCTTGGCAAGGTTGATCCTTCCTAAAATCAAAGAGTTGGAGTTCAAACCTGTTCCCTCTAGTTCCTCCAGTCGGAGGAGAGATGCAATCGGGGGTAGCTAGGCCGACATGCAAGGGGGGAGCTGATCTCGACCGTCAATGCAGGGGTCCGGTCTTACAAGGACGCATACATCCCGAGGCATCATCCCATCGTCCGAACTGGGCTATCCAGGGGGAACAAGTTGATGGCCGACTTCTCGGATCGATCCTGGAGCAACACCTTGAGTTTCCAGAAGACTTGAGATGAAAAAAAAAAATGAACAGAAGCAAAACAGTTGCCATTGTATATATATATGAAAGCATGTACAAACAAAATACATCATTGGCCGCTAAGGATAGAACCTTTTCAGGTCATCCCCGCTCCAAGTACCTCCCAGCTGCTCTCTAACCTGATCCTGGAGATAATAGCCTCCGGTGGCCAAGGCTTCCTGGACAATGACGGGACCTTCCCAATTTGGATGCAGCTTGCCAACTGTTGCTCCTCTTCCTGCGGCGTCGACCTTCTTCATAACCAGATCTCCGGCGAGGAAATGCTTTAGGCGGACGTTTTTATCGAAGTGCTTCGTCATGCGCTGCTTGATCTCCTAGTGGCGGATGGAGGCCAAGTCACGAAGCTCTTCTACGAAATCCAGTGAGAGTCTTTGGGCATCCTCATTCTCCAAGCGCCATTCTTCACCTCCACCATTAAAGTTAAAATGGTGAAATACATGTCAAATATTGGGATGGAGTCGGCGGCATAGGATCAAAAGATTGGCGGAAAAAAAATTTCATTGTCGAACCTTGCTTAGGAGAACACAATAATTGTTAAAGTTTAAAGATACTATAAGTATAGACATTTATAAACATGAAAAATTTATTTTGCAGATAAACATTTATGATTTGAGGATAATAAGTGTCTTAATAAATCAGTCACAATTTTTTAGATTTTAGGATTTTAATCCTAAAATTTTAATTATTTTAGCATTTTAGTCCTTAACTTTATTAAAATACTATCTCCAACAAAAATATATATTTTGGTGTTAATTATTAAAGACTAAAAAAATGTTCTAAAACTTGAAGAGAAATTATGAAGGAAAGATGAAATGAAGGAAGCATAACATAATATATTAAAATAGAGCACCATTACATCTCCTCCTCCCATGCTCTCAACTATCACTCAAAACTTCCTTCTTCTCAGCCGAGAAGTGAGAGCCCAAAAACAATCTCCTCGCATGGAATGATGAGTCTCATAAGATGATTGAAGCTGAATTACTTCTCCGCTAACCGGAACAGGCTCTGCAAGCATTTAGGTTTTGTTTGGCACGATGGTGATAGCTGTGAATATGGGGGTTAAATTGTCATTCGTTAATGCCCACCTAAGAAACTTTATCCAATTTTATGTTCAAGTGCATGATGTTTGTTAAGTGATCCTTAACGAATGACAAATTAACCTATGCGTTTACGATGATGGTGGTGGTCGTAAAAGCAGGGGTTAAATCGCCATTCGTTAAGGATCCCCTAACAAACACCATCCGTTCGAACATAAAACGGGATGAAGTTCCAGCTTA